>NW_026844043.1:25450848-26050848 GCF_029531705.1 Pantherophis guttatus
CTAGGACTTATTTTCCGGTTGGGTCTTATTTTGGGGGTAACAGGGTATTTAATCAAAGAATTGATCAGGTAAGCACTTGGGACAACACCCACAATAGTATTTCTGTAGCCCTGTGAATAACACCATCCCACTGGAGGAAGTCTCGGGCCATCAATGAACTTGGAAAGGAAATCATTCGTAGTGGGGTTCCAGATTTATCTTGGGGCACCAACAGTTCCAGCAAGGAGACCCCAGAACCAGCCACAGAGCCATTTCTACCCATTTCCTTCCAGCCCCAAGCAATGCCCATCCCCTGCCCACCAGCTTCTCTATTTTTGCTTCAAACTGATTTAAAAGGTAAAGGTAAAGGTTCCCCTCGCACATCTGTGCTAGTCGTTCCCGACTCTAGGGGGCGGTGCTCATCTCTGTTTCAAAGCCGAAGAGCCAGCGCTGTCCGAAGACGTCTCCGTGGTCATGTGGCTGGCATGACTCAACGCCAAAGGCGCACGGAACGCTGTTGCCTTCCCACCAAAGGTGGTGCCTATTTTTCTACTTGCATTTTTTACCTGCTTTCGAACTGCTAGGTTGGCAGAAGCTGGGACAAGGAACGGGAGCTCACCCCGTGACACGGCACTCGGGATTCGAACCGTCGAACTAACCGACCTTTCGATCGACAAGCTCAGCGTCTTAGCCACTGAGCCACCGCGTCCCCTCAAACTGATTTAGAATCTCCTAAATTTCTTTTCCAAACTCCTCCGAAATGAAAGGAGGCGAATCCGAGACAAATATTCCATGCACACCCTTTCCTCCATGGAGATATTTTGCTTCTCGTAAAATCCGAAAGTCGGCACTGGAAATCCAGGGAATTCAAGGACAGAAAAGAGCTGGCTGCTCTGTCTGATACAGCCGCCGGATTTCTCACGGCTGCTTCAAATGAAGCGAGCATCGAGGCACAGTCGAGGCTGCCGGGCTGCGCGCGGTGCTCTTCTAGGTATGCGAAAGGAATTAAGCACATCACCTGAACTGGGGAAAGGCCTGTATCCTGCAGGCAAAATGTCATCGGGTAATAAAGGCACTCCTCTTGATGTGCAGCTCTAAAATGGCAGGGACGCTGCTATAAAAAGAGGAGAAATTGAGAATCCTCAACGCTAACCACAAGATGGAAAGGTAATTGTGTTCTCTCTCTCTCTCCTCTTTCTTTCTTTCTTTCTTTCTCTTCTTTCTCTCTCTCTTCCCCCTCCTCTCTCTCTTTCTCTTTCTCACTTTTCCCTTTCTTTCTTTCTCTTTTCTTTCTCTCTCTCCTTTTCTCTCTCTCTCTTTCTCTTTCTCTCTCTCTCCCCTCCTATCTCTCTCTCCTTTCTTTCTCTTTCTCCCTCTCCCTTTCTTTCTTTTCTTTCTCTCTCTCTCCCCATCTCTTTCTCTCTTCCTCCCCTATCTCTCTCCTCTTTCTTTCTTTCTCTCTCTCTCTTCTCTTTCTCTCTCTCCCCATCTCTCTCTCTCTCCCCCCCTCTCCCTCTCATTTCTTTCTTTCTTTCCTTTCTTTCTCTTTCTCTCTCTCCTTTTCTTTCTCTCTCTCTCCATCTCTCTCCCCCCCTCTCCCTCTCATCTCTTTCTTTCTCTTTCTCTCTCTCCTTTTCTTTCTCTCTCCCCATCTCTCTCTCCCCTCTCCCTCTCATCTTTCTTTCTTTCTTTCTTTCTTTCTTTCTTTCTTTCTTTCTTTCTTTCTTTCTTTCTTTCTTTCTTTCTTTCTTTCTCTCTCTCTCCTTTTCTCTTTCTCTCTCTCCCCCTCTCTCTCATCTCTTTCTTTCTTTCTCTTTCTCTCTCTCCTTTTCTTTCTCTCTCTCCCCATCTCTCTCTCTCCCCCCCTCTCCCTCTCCCTCTCATCTCTTTCTTCCTTCCTTCCTTCCTTCCTTTTCCTTTCTTTTCTCTTTTCTTTCTCTCTCTTTCTCTCTCTCCCGTATTTCTTTCTCTCTCTCCCCCATCTCTCTCTTTCTCTCCCCTCTCTCTCTCTCTCCCTCCTCCCTCCCTCTCTCTCTCTCTGTATGTGTATGGGGGGGGGTTAGTCAATGCAATTGTATTCAATTTTTTTAGAAACAAGCGACTAACTGTTTTAATTTCAATCAGAATAACAGAGTTGGAAGGGACCTCGGAGGTCTTCTAGTCCAACCCCCTGCTCAAGCAGGAGACCCCAGACCATTTCAGACCGGCGGCTGTCCAGTCTCTTCTTAAAAACCTCCAGTGATGAAGCACCCACAACTTCTGGTGGCAAGCTGTTCCACTGGTTAATTGTCCTCACTGTCGGGAAATTTCTCCTTAATTCCAGGTTGCTTCTCTCCTTGATCAGTTTCCATCCATTGTTTCTTGTCCTGCCTTCAGGTGCTTTGGAAAATAAGCTGACCCCTTCTTCTTTGTGGCAGCCCCTCAAAACACTGGAATACTGACTTAATTTATAAAAGAGATAAATGAGAGTTCACCTGTTTCCTTTAAAGTTCTTGCTAAGAAGTTGTTTATCTACAGTACCTGCAAGATATTTAAATCCACTTTTCAAATAAAATTTCTTTAGCAGGAGCCGAGAGTCAAACCTAGTTTTGCTTCTTTGCTCGCATAATAGGGACTCCCTTGCTCATAAACGCAGCATGTATTTATCAATCGCCTGCTACGGCATCATTAAAAGTAAACTGATTTTTTCTTTAAAAAAAAAAAAGGTGATTTATGTACTGCCTCTTAACTCCAACGAATATAATTTAGGCTTCTTCAAAGTTAACTGTAAAAACAAGTCCAAAAAAAAAATAATATTGAGAAGCTCTGCAATTCAGCGACACGCAATCCGGGTGGCTCAAGTGGCTAAGACACTGATCAGTGTCGATCAGAAAGGTCGGCAGTTCGACGGTTCGAATCCCTAGTCCAGATCTCCTGCGTGAGCAGGGGGTTGGACTAGATGACCTCGGAGGTCCCTCCCAACTATATTACTGTTACAGGCCAAAAGCCACAGTGGCATTTTCGTGTTTGTTTGTTTGTTTTTTAAAAAAACCAACAACTTACAAGTAGTTCACAGTAGCAATTCCAGTTATTAGATAAACAGCTGAAAAAAAAAATGCCCTAGGCTCAAGCTGAAGTGGAAATCCTCCATAGGAAGACCAGAAAAATAACCAGAATGAATCATGCGACCTTCATCCACGCAGTGACGTCGACAGACTCTACTAAACCGAGGAAAGTCGGTGGGTGTGGAAGTGTTGCAAGTACATCAGATGGTTGAAGAAGAAAAAAAAAAAAAGGGCATTGCAAGAATATCTGAAGGTCAGTGAAAAAGATTAAACTGAAGCTACCATATTGGGAAAATTTACTGAACATCAAAAAGACTGGGTTACAGAGAAAATCAACTTCCTAGTATGATTAAAGGCCTGGGGACTGAAATGTATGAAGATTTACAGATTAACAGAGTTGGGAAGGACCTTGGAGGTCATTTAGTCCAACCCCCACCACCACCCAAGTAGGAGACCCTACATCTGTGATGGTGAACCTATGGCATGTGTGCCACAGGTAGCACGCAGAACAGGGGTGAAATGCTCCCGGTTCGGACTGGATCGCTTGATCCGGTAGCGATGGCGGCGGATGGTTCGGAGAACAGTAGCAAAAATCCCTGCGTGCCCCCCTCCTCCCCCATGCCCAGCTGAGCCCTGCAATCATCAGAGGCTTTTTTTTTTTTTTACTTTTAAAAGCATTTTTTCTACAACCTCTTCCGACGAAAAAAAAAAGCCTCTGATGATCCCGCAGGTCAGCTGGGATCGTTAGAGGCTTTTCAAAGCATTTTTTTCTGCAACCTCTTGGCCGAAGAGGTGGTAAAAAAAAATGCTTTGAAAAGCCTCTGACGATCCGAGCTGAGTTGCCTGATCGGCACAGAGGCTTTTCAAAGCATTTTTTTCTGCGCCCTCTTAAGGTTGTAGAAAAAATGCTTTTAAAAGTAAAAAAAAAAAGCCTCTGATGATCCCGCAGGTCAGCTGGGATAGTTAGAGGCTTTTCAAAGCATTTTTTTCTGCAACCTCTTGGCCGAAGAGGTGGTAAAAAAAATGCTTTGAAAAGCCTCTGACGATCCGAGCTGAGTTGCCTGATCGGCAGAGAGGCTTTTCAAAGCATTTTTTTCTGCGCCCTCTTAAGGTTGTAGAAAAAATACTTTTAAAAGTAAAAAAAAAAAGCCTCTGATGATCCCGCAGGTCAGCTGGGATCCTCAGAGGCTTTTCAAAGCATTTTTTTCTGCAACCTCTTGGCCGAAGAGGTGGTAAAAAAAATGCTTTGAAAAGCCTCTGACGATCCCAGCTGAGTTGCCTGATCGGCAGAGGCTTTTCAAAGCGTTAGAAAAAATGCTTTGAAAAGTTAAAAAAAAAAAAAAAGTTGGCCACGCCCACCTCCTGATGGCCTGGGGGGGGAGAAGGAGGCCCGTTTTCGCCCTCCCAAGGCTCCTAGAAAGCCTCCGGAGCCTGGGGAGAGTGAAAAACAGGACTTCTGGTCCTACTGGAAATCGGAAAACGGGCCGTTTCCGGCTTCCAAAGCCTTTCTTGGAGCCTGGGGAGGGCGAAAAACAGGCCTACAGTGCCATCGCCTGCCAAAAGTGGGGGGAGCGCAGGGAGGGTGGTGTCGTGTGTGCATGCACGAGGGGGCGCATTGAATTATGGGTATAATTCAACCCCGCACTCCCCCCGCTTTGGGCACGCGACGGCAAAAAGGTTAGCCATCACTGTCCTACAACATTTCTGACAAATTGCCGTCCAATCTCTTCTTGAAAGTCTCAAGAACGGTTGCAGGAATTGGGTATGGCTAGTCTAGAGAAAAGAAGGACTGGGGGGGGCGAGGGACACACAGGATAGCAGTCTTCCAGTATTTGAGGGGCTGCCACAAAGAAGAGGGGGTCAATTTATTCTCCAAAGCCCCAGAAGAAGGCAGGAGAAGAAGCAACGGATGGAAACTAATCAAGGAGAGAAGCAACCTGGAATTAAGGCGGTTCTTCCTAACAGTGAGGACAATTAACCAGTGGAACAGCTTGCCACCAGAAGCTGTGGGTGCTTCATCACTGGAGGTTTTTTAAGAAGACAGCCACTTGTATAGGGTCTCCGGCTTGAGCAAGGGGTTGGACTAGAAGACCTCCAAGGTCCCTTCCAGCTCTATTCCGATTAATTGCTTGATTTAAAGACAGACCAAACAAAAAATCGAAAACAGATCTGGGAAGGCAAAGTAATACATGGCCAGTACATTTAAAAAAAAATAGCAAATAAAGCAGATATTAACAAGACCTAGCAATGGCTAAGAGCAGGCAAGTGGAAGAAAGAGACCGAGGGGATAATTGTGGTTGCACAAGACGAAGCCTTGAGAAGAAATACATAGAAAGTCGAATTTGAAAAGACAGCAAGAGACGGCAAATGCCATCTCTGCCCAGAAGCTGAAGAAAGAGTGGATTGCTTAGCTGCTGTGAGAAGATCGCCCAGACTGACTCCAAGCAACGGCATGGCAAAGTAGCAACAATAGTGCATCGGAAGATCTGCAAGAAATACCAGTTGCCTGCAAGCCAGAATTGGTTAATAAGTTTTGTTAATAAACGTAGAAGCCAAACCGGAATTTTTCCTTTTGGGAATGACAGAGGGCAAATGCAAGAAAGACATAAATTATCTACTACTACATATACTTACAGCGGCACGGATAGCCTTTGCGCAGAAGTGGAAAGAGAAAGATACCCCAACTGAAGAGGAAATACTACTAAAATTTTTCAACTGCGCAGAAATGGAGAGACTCACCTTGGAACTCAAGGATAAAAGCGAAATATTGGACTATAAAATCTGGGCAAAATTCTACGAAAGGTTAGATAAAAGGAGGAGAGCCGAGACAAATGTGTAGTGTTAGACTAGAATTATATATGTTATTATAGATAAATATGTATGTGAATTGTATAGATAGGTATATGTAGGTATAGATATGTATAATTGTATAGGAATAAGGTATAAATGACTATTATTATACTAGGTTTAAATAACGTATAAGGTGTAAGGAATATATTATTATATTACCGTTAGTATATTATGTATTAACTTAAAGTGCTGGAAGATGCTTGGGACCGGTGATGTCATATCTATGTCTAATGTTTTTAATTTTGAACTACTAATAAAAAGCTTTAAAAAAAATAAAGTTTCTATTCTATTCTATTCTATTCTATTCTATTCTATTCTATTCTATTCTATTCTATTCTATATTTTATTCTATTCTAGAAGACCTTCAAAGTTTCTTCCAATTATTCTATTCTATTCTATTCTATTCTATTCTATTCTATTCTATTCTATTCTATTCTATTCTATTCTATTCTATTCTATTCTATTCTATTCTATTATTCTATTCTATTCTATTGTACTCTATTCTTTCTTCATTCCATTATTTTATTTTATTTTATTTTATTTTATTTTTTTAATTTGATTTATATGCCGCCCTTCTCCGGAGACTCAGGGCGGCTTACAGTGCGTTAAGCAATAGCCTTCATACTTTTGTATATTTATACAAAGTCAGCTTATTGCCCCCACAAACTGGGTCCTCATTTAACCTACCTTAGAAAGGTTGGAAGGCTGAGTCAACCTTGAGCCTTGGAGAGATTCGAACCAGCAGTAAATTGCAGGCAGCTGTGTTAATAACAGGGTGCTTTAAACCACTGTAGTACCAAGGCTCTTTTAATTTTATTGTAAAATTAATTAACTTATTGTATTCTATTCCATTCCATTCCATTCCGAATCCAAAAAAATATCCCCGACTTAACAATTCCAAGAAAGACATAAAAATGTCTGGATAGTGGACGTAGCATTAGCTGGAGACAGCAGAATGAAAAAAGAGAGAAAAAGAAGAAAAGAAGAGAACAAAATACAAAGATATGCAAATAGAAGTAGCGAAAGAAACCCAATGGTGATAGGTGCCTTGGATGCAGTCCCAAAACATCGAGAAAACCATATCAACACCAGCGGCATTGACAAAACCACTTATCGGTCAATTGCAAAAGGCAGTTTTAAATTGGCACAGCTATCTTAAAACACATCTTAAAACAGCAAAGAGTCAACGTTTTTTTTTAAAAAAAAACCAACTGCAATTAAACAGGGGGAAACTGACAAATATTATCGCAGCCTGATCCGCATCATTAAAATACCCGTTAAAAACATCGGTGGATTAAAGAAACATTATGCCCAATTAAAAGCAAAATTAATCTGTCACTTCCAGCGGGAGGCTGATCTCCTATAATGCTCCTAAGAGGCCTTCAGGTTTTGTTCAGACATCGCTCATTATCAATTAATAGTTATATTCTATTCCAGGGGTCTCCAACCTTGGCAATTTTAAGCCTGGAGGATTAAACCTAGTCCTCTAGGTTTAAAGTTGCCAAAGTTGGAGACCCATGTTCTATTCTGTTGCCTAAAAAATGGACCCTCAATTGTGGCTCACATCCAGGGAAAGCATATAATAGCAACACAATAAGCTAGGCTGGTGTTTTCGGCTTCGTGCTTCTAGGAGCAATGTGCTTCGTGCTTCTAGGAGCAATGTGCTTCGTGCTTCTAGGAGCAATGACGAATGAGACTTCGTCGAAACGTTGCCAAGAAACCTCCAATTTTACACGGGAGAAAACCCGAATAACCAAAGACCTACATACAAACACCCGCGAAAACCTCAGAAAATATATATATATAATATATATATCAGATAATGTTATATTACCCTTTTTTTAAAAAAAATTGTCTTATGCATCAAACAAACATTAAATCTATAGTGGTCTACATCACAGCGCGATATTATATGTGATATAATGATCGCCCGATCCGGTAGCAATGGCGGCTGGTGGTTCGGAGAACCAGTAGCAAAAATCCCTGGCCCCACCCCCCACCCCTTGCCCAGCTGAGCCCTGCAATCATCAGAGGCTGTTTTTTTTTAACTTTTAAAAGCATTTTTTCTACAACCTCTTCCAATGAAAAAATGCTTTTAAAAGTAAAAAAAAAAAAGCCTCTGATGATCGTGCGGCTGAGCTGGGATCATCAGAGGCTTTTCAAAGCATTTTTTTCTGCAACCTCTTGGTTAAAAAAATGCTTGGAAAAGTCTCTGACGATCCCAGCTGAGTTGCCTGATCGCCAGAGGCTTTTCAAAGCAATGGAAAAAATGCTTTGAAAAGTTTTTTTTAAAAAAAGTTGGCCACGCCCACCCAGTCACATTACCCTCCCCCACCAAGCCACACCCACAGAACTGGTAGTAACAAATTTTACATTTCACCCCTGGCTGCTCAGGTGCATTGTTTTCCTCCGAAGAATAAAAGTCTTTAGAGGTGCTCTTGTCCTTTAATCTACCATTAATCGGAATAGAGATGGATGGAAGGAAGGAACCTTTGAGGTCTTCTAGTCCAACCCACTGCTAGGGCAGGAGACCCTACACCCGTGACGGCGAACCTATGGCACGCATGCCCAAAGTAGCACACGAAGCCATATCGCCCAGCACGCGCAGCCTTGCCTGTTTGTCTTCCGGGTTTCTGGCGTGCAAACAAGCGTGATGATCAGCTGTCCTTTGCGTGCACAGCAGTGCCGAAAACCGGCCTGCGCATGTGCGCCGGGCAGCTGATCAACAGGTGCGCATGCACACTAGAACATGGAAGTTCGGCTTTTCCAGACCAGGGCCCCGACGAGCGTGTGGCCACACGCGAGACATTTCCACGGTGCCGAAAAGGTTCACCATCACTGCCCCATACCATTACAGACAAGTGGCTGTCCAATCTCTTCTTAAAAACCTCCAGCAATGAACACACCTACACCAGGGGTGGGTCCTAAATTTTTTTACTACCGGTTCTGTGGGCGTGGCTTATTTTGTGGGCGTGGCTTGGTGGGCGGAGTAATGTGACTGTGTGGGCGTGGCCAACTTTTTTTTTTTTTTTTTACTTTTAAAAGCATTTTTTCTACAACCTTAAGAGGTTGCAGAAAAAAAATGCTTTTAGAAGCCTCTGACGACCAGGCAACTCAGCTGGGATCGCCAGAGGCTTTTAAAGGCATTTTTTTTCCCCCTACAAGCTCTTCGGCTGAAGAGGTTGCAGAAAAAAATGCTTTTAGAAGCCTCTGACGATCCCAGCTGAGCAGCACAATCATCAGAGGCTTTTTTTTTTTTTTACTTTTAAAAGCATTTTTTCTACAACCTTACGAGGTTACAGAAAAAAATGCTTTTAGAAGCCTCTGACGATCAGGCAACTCAGCTGGGATCGCCAGAGGCTTTTAAAGGCATTTTTTTCCCCCCTACAAACTCTTCGGCTGAAGAGGTTGCAGAAAAAAATGCTTTTAGAAGCCTCTGATGATCCCAGCTGAGCAGCACGATCATCAGAGGCTTTTTTTTTTTTACTTTTAAAAGCATTTTTTCTACAACCTTACAAAGTTGCAGAAAAAAATGCTTTTAGAAGCCTCTGACGATCAGGCAACTCAGCTGGGATCGCCAGAGGCTTTTAAAGGCGTTTTTTCCCCCCTACAAACTCTTCGGCTGAAGAGGTTGTAAAAAAAATGCTTTTAAAAGCCTCTGACGATCCCAGCTGAGCAGCACGATCATCAGTGGCATTTTTTTTTTTACTTTTAAAAGCATTTTTTCAGCCGAAGAGGTTGTAGAAAAAATGTTTTTAAAAGAAAAAAAAAAAGCCTCTGATGAGGTGGGAGGGGTAAGCGAGCAGCGACCAGGCCGGAGACCGGTTTTAAATACTTTTAAATATTTAAATTTGCCTTGTGCTGTGACACAGGTAGTCCTCGACTTACAACCATTCATTTAGTGACCGTTCAAAGTTACAACGGCATTGAAGAAAGTGGCTTAGGACCATTTTTCACACTTAACGGCGATTTCACGTCACGTGATCAAAATTCAGGCTCTTGGCACCTGGCATGTACTTATGACGGTTGCAGTGTGTTCTGACCTTCTGACAAGCCAAGTCAATGGGGATTCATTTAACAACCATGTTACTAACTTAACAACTGCAGTGATCCACTTAACAACGGTGGCAAGAAAGGTCGTAAAACGGGGCGAAACTCACTAGCAATGCCTCGGTTAGCAATGAAAATTGTGGTCATGCGTCAAGGGCTACCTATATGTGATACATACGGGAGACATTTTTGGAATTCTGTTCCAAGTAAACATTTTTAATTTTGCCATTGCTACCTATTCTTAATTTTAGAGTCCGATATTTTTTTGGCAACATTTCTTTTACAATATTGCAGTCGCCGGTCTATATATCGTCAGCATATATTGTAATTGTAAAATGTTATGTGTTCTGGAACAGCTCCTCATTAAGAAAAATACAACTCGGCTTTCCATCCAAACTTTTGTTGTTTTTTTTCTTAATTTTCTCTCTTTTTTCTTTCTAGTACTTTTGGAGGTATTTTTCTCCGATTCGATCTTCCCAAACAATTTATCTATTTTTGTGGATTATTGACCGAGTCCTAAACCATCCATAAAACATTCTGTGCCAATTTTCTCTCAAATGACGGGAAAAAACGTTATTGATTTTTTTTTCTTTTGGTCCTGCTTCATAATTCTTCCGACTGGCTGGATGGATGGCAATTGTTCCTTTCGAATTTTGCACCTATTTATCAAGGTGGTGGTGGTGGTGGGGGATTTTGGGGCCGGAGGCTAATTTTCTATCATTTGTGACATCGGCTGAAAACCCATTAGAGAGGAACATGACAGATTATGTCCTGCAAGGAACACAATCCGGTGTATTTGTCACAGCTGCCGTATCCCCCAGAACACGTCTCTTGTCACGCACCCCAAAAGTGGCAGCTCTTTCAAAAGTCTCGCAGCGCCAGGAAGAAAAAATGGCCGTAGCTGAGGCGATGATGTGAGGCATCTACCCGTTCTTTTGAGGTAATTTGTTTTGGGTAACTGCAGGGAAAACGGCGGCTCGTGTGCGTCAGACTGGAAGGCGAGGAAGGGCTCGGTTTGAGCGAACGAGAGAGGACGGAGGATGCCAGTGCAGGATTCACGTTTCCTTATTTCTTTCTCCCGCTTTGTGACATGACATCAATGGAGTTCTAAAATTGCGGGCGATCTGAGGGCATCTGCTTGAAAGACATGAGATGGGGGAGAGAAGATAGGGATGGAGGGATGGATGGAGAGAGAGAGAGAGAGAGAGGCAGGCAGGCAGGCAGGTAGATGAAGAAAGGAAGGACTGATGGGAAAGGAAGGAAGAAGGAGAAAGGAAGGAAGGAAGGAAGGAAATGAAGAGCAGGGAAGAAGAAAGATAAAAAAGGAAGGAAGGAAGAGGGAGGGAGGAAAGAAATAGGAAGGGAAGGAAGGAGAGGAAAGGAGAAGGAAGGAAGGAAATGAAGAGCAGGGAAGAAGAAAGAGAAAAAAGGAAGGAAGGAAGAGGGAGGGAAGGAAGGAGAGGAAAGGGGAAGGAAGGAAGGAAATGAAGAGCAGGGAAGAAGAAAGAAAAAAGGAAGGAAGGAAGAGGGAGGGAAGGAAGGAAGGAGGGAAGGAAGGAAAAGAAAATGAAGAGCAGGGAAGAAGAAAGAGAAAAAAGGAAGGAAGGAAGAGGGAGGGAGGAAAGGAATAGGAAGGGAAGGAAGGAGAGGAAAGGAGAAGGAAGGAAGGAAATGAAGAGCAGGGAAGAAGAAAGAGAAAAAAGGAAGGAAGGAAGAGGGAGGGAGGGAGGAAAGGAATAGGGAGGGAAGGAAGGAGAGGAAAGGAGAAGGAAGGAAGGAAGGAAGGAAATGAAGAGCAGGGAAGAAGAAAGAAAAAAGGAAGGAAGGAAGAGGGAGGGAAGGAAGGAAAGGAAAGGAGAAGGAAGGAAGGAAATGAAGAGCAGGGAAGAAGAAAGAAAAAAGGAAGGAAGGAAGAGGGAGGGAAGGAAGGAAGGAGGGAAGGAAGGAAAAGAAAATGAAGAGCAGGGAAGAAGAAAGAGAAAAAAGGAAGGAAGGAAGGAGGGAAGAAAAAGAAAATGAAGAGCAGGGAAGAAGAAAGAGAAAAAAGGAAGGAAGGAAGAGGGAGGAAAGGAATAGGAAGGGAAGGAAGGAGAGGAAAGGAGAAGGAAGGAAGGAAATGAAGAGCAGGGAAGAAGAAAGAGAAAAAAGGAAGGAAGGAAGGAAGAAAAAGAAAATGAAGAGCAGGGAAGAAGAAAGAGAAAAATGGAAGGAAGGAAGGAAGAGGGAGGGAGGAAAGGAATAGGAAGGGAAGAAAGGAGAAGGAAGGAAGGAAGGAAGGAAGGAAGGAAGAAAGAAAGAAAGAAAGAAAGAAAGAAAGAAAGAAAAAGAAAGAAGAGATGCAAGAAAACAACCAAGCTTAGAGAGCACCAAGGACCTCTCAGTCCTCCTCTTTCTCCTCCTCCTCCTCCTCCTCCTCGCCACAAACCCCACTGTCTTCTAGCAGTGATGGTATTACCTAGTTGGGTCATGAAACGTCTGCAAGAAAACAAGCAAGCTCAGAGAGCAACTAGGACCCCACAGTCCTTCCTCCTCCTCCTCTGCAAACCTCATTTTCTTCTAGCACTAATAATGCTCCCCACAGTCCACCACCTCCTCCTCTCCACAAACCCCTCCCTTCTAGCACTGATGATGTTCCCTAGTTTGTTAATAAAATGTCTGCAAGAAAACCATCCCAGCTCAGAGAGCACCAAGGACCCCCCCCCAGTCCTCTTCCTCTCTCTCTCTTCCTCCCCCCCTTTCTCCTCCTTCTCCCTGTAAACCCCTCTCCCTTCTAGGAACTGATGGTGTTGCCTAGCTGGGTCATGAAACGTCTGCGAGAAAACCACCAAACTCAAAGAGCACCCAGGATCCTTCCTTTCAACCCTGAGCTGCAAATATTCTCCTTTTATTGGATTTCCAGATTGGCAAGTTAGACAAAGGAGGCCGAAAAACATCCCTTCCGGGAAAAAAGCAGCGGCCAACAGATTTCGTTTCCTGACGCTCAGAAAGCTGCGGGAAACCGTCAGCAACTCAGCTCCTCGAGGACGGGTTTATTTTAATACAGGGGAAACAGGTGATCGAGGCCAGGTGCCTCTCGGATGGCTGAGCCCACCTTCTCCTGGTTTATGAAGGCTTTCTCTACGGGCCTCCTGACACTCCTGAGGTGCCGTTGGTTTACCGACCCGGAGTAAGAGGAGAGCAAAGACGATGCCAGGTGCCCTTCTTCCTCTTCATCGGTGAGGAAGGAAGGAAGGAAGGAATTATTCATGGGATATAAGACACCGCTTTGCTCCAGAGACACATCCGGTGGCTCTTTTTCTCGTCTCTGAGGGACTGAAGAGGTTCTACGTTTTCAGCAGTTTAGGATGGTGTTTTTTTAAAAAAAAAACAAAAAACTATTAAATTATTTTATTTAATACAAAGCACAGGGAGCAGAGCTAAATGTCCTTAGTAGCCAAAGCTGAGTATTGGCTGACCTTCCTTCCTTCCCACTCATTCTTCCCTTGCTATCAATCTTTCCTTCCTTCCTCCCACTCATTTCTCGCTTGCTATCAGTCCTTCCTTCCTTTTTTCCTCCCTCCCTACCACCCATTCCTGCATTGTTATCAGTCCTTCATTCCTTCCTTTTCCCCCCTCCCTCCCTCCCTCCCACTCATTCTTCCCTTGCTATCAATCTTTCCTTCCTTCCTTCCTCTCACTCATTTCTCGCTTGCTACTAGTCCTTCCTTCCTTTTTTCCTCCCTCCCTCCCTCTCTCCCATTCATTCCTCCCTTGCTATCAGTTTCCTTCCTTTCCTTCCTTCCTTCCCTCCCTCCCACTCATTCTTTCCTTGCTATCAATCTTTCCTTCCTTCCTTCCTCTCATTTCTCGCTTGCTATCAGTCCTTCATTCCTTCTCCTTTTTTCCTTTCCTTCCTTTCTTCCTCCCACCCTCCCACTCATTCCTCCCTTCCTATCAGTCCTCCCTCCCTCCTTCCCACTCAGTCCTCCCTCCCTCCCTTCCTCCCACTCATTCCTCCCTTCCTTCCTTCCCTTCCTCCACACATTCCTCCCTATCAGTCCTTCCTTCCTTCCTTCCCTCCCTCCCACTCATTCCTCCCTTTCTATAAGTCTTCCATCCCTCTCTTCCTCCCTCCCTCCCACTCATTCCTCCCTTCCTATCCTCCCTGCCTCCCTCCCTTTCTTCCTCCCTCCCTCCCTTCCTCCCACTCATTCCTTCACTCCTTCCTTCCTTCCTTCCTTCCTCCTTCCCTCCCTCCCTCCCTCCCTAATTCTGAAGATTGAAATCCAAACAGCTTAAAGATGCCAAAAGCTGCCCTATATAGCAATTTATCTCTTCTTCAATCTCTGGGAAAAATGCCTTGTCTGCCTTAAAAATTCTAATCTGAGGGACTGAAAGGCCCATTTTTTCAGGCTCACAAGCTGCTCTAACGAACGGGGAAGAGGTGCTGTCCTTGCATACACATAGCCCCCCCCCCAAACCATTCATTTAGCAGCCGTTCTGGGGCTTATGACCGGTCCTCGCCCTTACGACGATGTTGCAGCATCGCCCAGGGTCATGCGATCAAAACTCAGGTTGCTCGTCCCTCCTTCCTCAGCCAGCGATGTGTGGCTTAACATCCATGGCAAAAAAAAAAGAGGTTTCAATTCAACCTGACTCACTTAACAACCGCTTTGCATATCCACAGGAATTCTGCTCCCCATTCCGGTCGTAAGTCGAGGACCACCTGTACACACAGCCCTTCCTCTTAATCAGAATCCAAACTACACACAGAATCCAAATTACAGAACCATCGTTTCTGTAATTCCACAATCAAGCCACTTGTGTATTGTATGATGGGCCCATTAGGCCAAAACAGGCCTATTTAACACCTACAGAGAGAAGCAACCTGGAATTAAGGAGAAACTTCCTAACAGTGAGGACAATTAACCAGTGGAACAGCTTGCCACCAGAAGTTGTGGGTGCTTCATCACTGGAAGTTTTTAAGAAGAGACTGGACAATCACTTGTGTGAAATGTTATAGGATCTCTTGTTTGAGCAGGGGGCTGGACTAGAAGACCTCCGAGGTCCCTTCCACCTCTACTCTTGATTGATTGATTGATTGAACAAGGCAGCTGAGGCTGCCACAAATTTTCTCCCAGGAAGGAGCGTTTGTGACGTTAAAAAAATAAGGACGACAGAGTTCACGGAGCCCCATTCTTTCTCCCAATTACATCTGGAAATATTCCCATTTAAGAAAATAATCTGAAATCCTAAAAGTCTGTAGAGATTCTCCATCATCCACGTCATGGTTGCCCCAAAGGTGCTTTTTTTCAAGAGGCAACTGGACTTTCTGTTTTTTTTTTTTTTTTTGAAGACGTTTCGCTTCTCATCCCAGAAGCTTCTTCGGCTCTGACTGGATGGTGGGGAATGGAAGGATTGATACTCCTTGCAGACAGCTGGTCATTTGCATCCTTTTTAGAGAGTCATTGAGGCCACTTGGAGATTTCTCTGTGTCCCTCAGGGTCACCTGAGTTGTACAAATAGTTCCTGTAGTCTGCAATTTTTCCCTCTGGAAATCCATTCCTGCCCCCCACACCATTCAAAGGGGGTTCATCCCAAATTGTATAGCTAAAAAGTCTCTAGAGATTCTCAGTCATCCAGGCCATGGAAATCCATTCCAGTAGGAATGGAGTTCCAGAGAAAAAAATTCCACCCTGAGTCTTCGGAGAGGGGCGGCATACAAATTGAATTAATAAATAAATAAATTGCAGACTACAGGAACCATTTGCATTACTCAAGGTAACCCTGAGGACACAGGGAAACCTCCAAGCAGCCTCAACGACCCTCTAAAAGGATGCAAATGACCAGCTGCCTGCAAGGAATATCAATCCTTGTTCGAATCTCGCCAGGCTCAAGGTTGACTCAGCCTTCCATCCTTTCTAAGGTAGGTAAATTGAGGACCCAGATTGTGGGGGCAATAAGCTGACTTTGTATAAATATACAAAAGTATGAAGGCTATTGCTTAACGCACTGTAAGCCACCCTGAGTCTCCGGAGAAGGGCAGCATATAAATCAAATTAAAAAAAAATAATCCTTCCATTCCCCACCATCCAGTCAGAGCTGAAGAAGCTTCTTGGATGAGAAGTCTTCAAAAGAAAAGAAAAAAAACAAGAAAGTCCATTTGCCTCCCGAAAAAAGCACCTTTGGGAAAATCTGAAATCCTCCGTCTTCGAAAATCTACGTCAGGCGGGAAGATGGTAAAGAGCCGTTTCCAGAACGGCTAATCAGCGTCTTATTAATCTCTCTTTTTCCCCCCCCTTTTTCTCCTTGAGTCTCCGTCGTACGAAAAGCCGCTGTGATTTTAATTTCTTTCTAATAGCTGTATCAGTTAAGCAAAAGAAGCACCCTGCCTGCCATCTCCGCTTCGTCTCCCAGACAAAGAGATCAAAGGAGGAGAGGCAACTGAAGGGAAAGTAATTAAATTTGAAGGAAAGTCAAAGACCCAACATTATTTGCATGCCTTTATTTAGGATCACTGGTCTAAATCAGGGCTGCTAAGGAAGGACTCGTCAAATTTTTTTTTTTTTTTAAATTTGATTTATACGCCGCCCTTCTCCGGAGACTCAGGGCGGCTTACAATGCGCTAAGAAATAGCCTTCATCCTTTTGTATATTTATACAAAGTCAGCTTATTGCCCCCACAACCGGGTCCTCATTTTACCCACCTTAGAAAGGATGGAAGGCTTAGTCAACCTTGAGCCTTGGCGAGATTCGAACCTGCAGTAATTGCAGGCAGCTGGTCTTAATAACCAGCTTAATAACAGGGTGCCTTAGACCACTGTACTACCAAGGCTCTTTTTAATTAAGAAAAGATTGCCAATAAGATCACCTCCAGAGCAGGTCTGGTGTAGTGGTGACAGTGTGGTGGATTAGAAACAGGGAGATGGTGAGTTCTAGTTCTGCCTTAGGGAAGAAAGCCAAGTGGGTTGACTTTGGGCCAATCAACAGGAGATGGTGAGTTCTAGTTCTGCCTTAGGGAAGAAAGCCAAGTGGGTTGACTTTGGGCCAATCAACAGGAGATGGTGAGTTCTAGTTCTGCCTTAGGGAAGAAAGCCAAGTGGGTTGACTTTGGGCCAATCAACAGGAGATGGTGAGTTCTAGTTTTACCTTAGGTAGAAAAGCCAGCTGGGTGACTCTGGGAACAATCACCAGGAGACAGTGAGTTCTAGTCCCAACATAGCCGTGAAAGCCAGCTGGGTGACACTAGGCCAATCAACAGGAGATGGTGAGTTCTAGTTTTACCTTAGGTAGAAAAGCCGTCTGGGTGACTCTGGGCCAATCACCAGGAGACGGTGAGTTCTAGTCCCAACATAGCCATGAATGCCAGTTGTGTGACACTAGGCCAATCAACAAGAGATGGTGAGTTCTAGTTTTACCTTAGGTAGAAAAGCCGGCTGGGTGACTCTGGGCCAATCACCAAGAGATGGTGAATTCTAGTCCCAACATAGCCATGAATGCCAGTTGTGTGACACTAGGCCAATCAACAGGAGATGGTGAGTTCTAGTTTTACCTTAGGTAGAAAAGCCGGCTGGGTGACTCTGGGCCAATCACCAGGAGACGGTGAGTTCTAGTCCCACAACAGCCATAAAACCTGGCTAGGTGTCTTGGGGCCAATCACCACGAGATGGTGAGTTCTAGTCCCACCATAGCCATGAAAGCTAACTGGGTGACTTTGGGCTAATCACCAGGAGACAGTGAGTTCTAGTCCCACAATAGCCATGGAATCTGGATGGGTGACTTTGGGCCAATCACCAGGAGACTGTGAGTTCTAGTCCCGCCTTAGGCAGGAAAGCCAGCTGGGTGACTCTGAGCCAGTCATTCTCTCTCAGCCCAACCCACCTCACAGAGCTGTTGTTATAGGACCCAACGCCAGTCTCTGGGCTCAGAATCCCACTTTTCCCCCCAACAGAAATATTATGCTGGAATCTCGCTTCTCGATCTGGATTTTCAACATGTCTGTCCGATACCCTCGAACGCACGTTTTTATTATTTACAAACTTATTTCAATAAAACACACATTTCCTCCCCACCCACCCCCACAACCTCCTTCCTAAATGACAAATTTAACCTCGTGGATTCTATCCTCACACGATGCAAAAATGCCAAAAGCTTTGAAAACCGCCAATTTCTGTTATTTCAGGAAACTTCCTGACCTGGAAATAAGGAAGTTCGATTGATTGATTGATTGATTGATTGATTGATTGATTGATTGATTCATTCATTCATTCATTCATTCATTCATTCATTCATTCATTTAGTTATTTATTTATTTATTTATTTATTTATTTATTTGGACTTATATGCCGTTCTATCACCAAAAGGACTCAGGGCGGCTCACAACAATAAAACACACAAAGTCCAATCCTTCCTTTAAAAATACCCAACAAAACGATAAAAACCATTAAAATCACCTCTTAAAACCCCTTCAGTCCAATCCGTAACTGCTGAGAGGGCAGCGGCTTCGTAACACAATTTTAAATTGGGCATTTTAAGACCTCCTCTTTCTCGTGTATCTTGCATTATCTTTTGATTTACTCTCGGTTTCTTCCCTGCCCACACAAATTTATTTATGCCCTTCTGCCATTCCTTCAAATTTTCATCTTTTTTAAGTATAGGTATCATTTGAAAAAAAAATAAAAACCTCGGTAAGACATTCATTTTTACTGCCGCTATCCTTCCCAGCAAAGACAATTGTAATTTTTTCCACTTTTCCATCTCTTTCTGTATTTTTGTACTTTCTGAGTTTTAATTGGGCCATATTTATATATCTTTTAGTTGTTTTTTAATATTTGTACTGCATGTTTTTTAATTTTGGCTGTACACCGCCCTGACTCCTCAGGGAGAAGGGCGGTATAGAAATTTAAAATAAAATAAATAAATAAATAAGTATAGGTATCATTTGAAAAAAAATAAAAACCTCGGTAAGACATTCATTTTTACTGCCGCTATCCTTCCCAGCAAAGACCAATTGTAATTTTTTCCACTTTTCCATCTCTTTCTGTATTTTTGTACTTTCTGAGTTTTAATTGGGCCAAATTTATATATCTTTTAATTGTTTTTTAATATTTGTACTGCATGTTTTTTAATTTTGGCTGTACACCGCCCTGAGTCCTCAGGGAGAAGGGCGGTATAGAAATTTAAAATAAAATAAATAAATAAATTTTTTGCCACAACGTTTTATAATTGTGCTGATATAGTTTCATATTTGTGGTCATAATATAAACCCCTAAATATTTAACCTTCTTTACTATCTCAAATCCTGTTACCCTTTCTATCTCTTTTTTTTTTTGGCTTCTAGTCATATTTTTAGCTATTATCTTTATTTTAGCTATATTTATTTTAAAACCAGATACTTGTCCATATGGGTTAATTATATCCATCAAGGCTGTAATCGATTGTGCTGGTTGGCTCAACCAGCGAAATAGCCATGTTTTAAGGCCACGGCGGAAAGAGCGAAGGTCAGGGGCCACCCGGAGCCCCAGGGGGAGCTGATTCCACACGGTAGGTGCGCCCACAGAGAAGGCCCGCTCCCTAGGGGTCACCAGCTGACATTGTCTGGCCGACGGCACCCCAAGGAGGCCCTCCCTGTGGGAACGCACCGGGCGACGGGGAGCTGTCACTGGCCGCAGATGGTCCGCCAAATACCCCGGGCCTAAGCCATGTAGGGCTTTATAGGTGATTATCAGCACCTTGAATCTCACCCGGAGGGCAACTGGTAGCCAATGCAGGTCGCGCAGGAGGGATGTAACATGAGAGTGTCGGGATATTCCCATCACTACCCGCGCGGCCGCATTCTGCACCAGCTGAAGCCTCCGAGTGATCTTCAGGGGCAGCCCCATGTAGAGAGCATTGCAGTAGTCGATCCGGGAGGTGACGAGCGCATGAGTGGCTGTGCGTAGGGCATCACAGTCCAGGTAGGGGCGCAACTGGCGCACCAGACGTATCTGGGCAAATGCCCCCCCCGGTCACGGTCGTAACATGATCTTCCAGAGTCAGCCGTGAATCCAGGAGGACGCCTAAGTTGCGCGCTCTATCAACAGTCTTATCCATGTTTTTTATTTTTTTTATTTCGAATTTATATACCGCACCTTCTCCCGAGGGACTCTCAGGGCGGTGTACAGCCAGATAAAAACATACAATGCAAACATTAAAAACAATTAAAAGGATATATATTAATTTGGCCCCAATTTAAGATAACACACCAATTAAAAATATTTAAAAATATGTTAAAAAATATGTTAAGCCAGCCCGGCTTGCTGAAAAACGAAAGTTTTAAGGGCACGGCGGAAGGCACCGAGGTCTTGGATTCTCCTTCTCTCTGGGGGCGGCTGATTCCAGAGGGTAGGCAGGGTAGGTTTTAACAGCGTAGGACGCAAACGCAGGTAATCCTCGACTTACAACCACAACCGACGAGTCCCAAAATTCTGCCGCTAAGCGAGACAGCTGTTAAGGGGAGTCCTGCCCCATTTACGACCTCATTTGGTATACTTGTTCATGCTGCAACCTGCTTTGCACGGGTCTGTTTACTGCACTTTAAAAATTTCCTACACACACACACAGGTTCTCTCCCCACACCCCTCCGAGGTGGGCAGGACCCCCTTAGACATCGCTCCACAGCATGCAAAGCAGAACCTTAGATGAATACGCTATAGTCTGTCGTTCCCCCCCCCCCTCAATTTAAATTAAATTGCAAACAGCGACCCGGTAACCGATTTCTAGTCTCTCAAGGCCAGTTTTGCAAAGCGTGACGATGGGGAAGAGGAGAAAAAGGCTGCAGGGTTTGATATAACGACGCCAGCCCACGCGTTGCCCTTCCCCTGAAATTCTCCATTTATTTTATATTTTTTATTTTTATTGTTTACGACATCCCTTCAGGGGCATCGGAGAAAAGGGTCTGAAACTAAAATCTGGAGGGAGGGCCGGGCAGAGAACAGATTAAACGCCAAGCATGACGACAGAATTGTGATGCTTGCTATAAACGTCTTTCTCCGCCGTTACGCACGCCTTTGTTTACCAGGCGTTGGGCGTCCTCCTCTGCATTCTGATGGGATCCAGGCAAAGGGATATGAAATACGACCTCGGCCTCCAAACGACGAAGGGCAGGAGGAAGACGGAAGTGGTTTTAATCTTTGAGACATCCCACCTTTTGGCTGGCGGGCTGGCTCTCACCTGGGCCCCAGCAGAGCTCACCTGTGGAAGGATTCCGGCGGTTTTTGAGCCATTACTGGAGGCTTTTAGGAAAACACTGGACAGCCACTCGTCCAGAATCGTATAGGGTCTCTTACTTGAGCAGGGGGTTGGACTAGAAGACTTCCAAGGTCCCTTCTAACTCTGTTATTTTATTCTGTTCTATTCCATTCCATTCCTACCTATGTTCTAGTGTTCTGTTCCCTTCCAACATTCTATTCTATTCTATTCTATTCTATTCTATTCTATTCTATTCTATTCTATTCTATTCTATTCTATTCTATTCTATTCTATTCTATTCTACTCTACTCTACTCTACTCCATTCCATTCCATTCCATTCCATTCCATTCCATTCCATTCCATATTTTCTATTCTATTCTATTCTATTCTATTCTATTCTATTCTATTCTATTCTATTCTACTCTACTCTACTCTACTCTACTCTTTCCTATTCTATTCTATTCTATTCTATTCTATTCTATTCTATTCTATTATTTTATTCTATTCTATTCTATTCTATTCTATTCCATTCCATTCCATTCCATATTTTCCTATTCCATTCCATTCCATTCCATTCCATTCCATATTTTCTATTCTATTCTATTCTATTCTATTCTATTCTATTCTACTCTACTCTACTCTACTCTACTCTACTCTTTCCTATTCTATTCTATTCTATTCTATTCTATTCTATTCTATTCTATTCTATTCTATTCTATTATTCTATTCTATTCTATTCTATTCCATTCCATTCCATTCCATATTTTCCTATTCTATTCTATTCTATTCCATTCCATTCCATATTTTCCTATTCTATTCTATTCTACTCTACTCTACTCTACTCTACTCTACTCTACTCTACTCTACTCTTTCCCATTCTATTCTATTCTATTCTATTCTATTCTATTCTATTCTATTCTATTCTATTCTATTATTCTATTCTATTCCATTCCATTCCATTCCATTCCATATTTTCCTATTCTATTCTATTCTATTCTACTCTACTCTACTCTACTCTACTCTACTCTACTCTACTCTACTCTACTCTACTCTACTCTTTCCTATTCTATTCTATTCTATTCTATTCTATTATTTTATTCTATTCTATTCCATTCCATTCCATTCCATATTTTCCTATTCTATTCTATTCCATTCCATTCCATATTTTTCTATTCTATTCTATTCTATTCTATTCTATTCTATTCTATTCTATTCTATTCTATTTCTAATAATTCTAATTCTAATTCTAATTCTAATTCTAGTCTACTCTACTCTACTCTATTCAAATGCCATTGTTAAATTGAAGGAATGTTCTTCCTTCATTGATAGGCTAATACTACTAGACCAGCAATCAAGCTGCAAACAACACGCCAAACAAGGAACTACTAATTCAGATAACCAAGCAGCAAACAACTGCCTAATCAAAGAATCGCCAAGAGAAAACAATACCCACACCAACACTGATAGGGCTAGTGACTTGTATATAAAACCCCACTCCCTTCTAGCACTGATGATGTTACCTAGTTGGGTCATGAAAGAATTCTTGATTGCAAGAAGCAATCAAGCTCAGACAGCATCAAGGACCCCAAATCCATCCATCTAATCATCCGTCCATCCATCCATCCATCCATCTCTAGGCAGCTAGCTATATACAACAGCCTAATCAAGGAACAAGAACACTCGCGGCAACATTGACAGGGCAAGCTATGATAAATAAGAGAGCAAACCCCACAGTCCCTTCCAGCACTGATGATGTTACCTAGTTGGGTTATGAAAGGTCTGCAAGAAACAACCAAGCTCGGACAACACCAACGACCCCAAATCCATCCATCCATCCATCCATCCATCCTATCTACCTATCTACCTATTTACCTGTCTGTCAGCCTAGCTATCATTTGTCTGTCTATCTATATATCTGCTAGCTAGCTGTCTTATCATCTATCTGTCTGTCTGTCTGTGTCTATCATCTATCTTCATCCATATCATCCATCTGTCTATCTATCTATCTATCTATCTATCTATCTATCTATCTATCTATCATCTATCTGTCTGTCTGTCTGTCTGTCTGTTTATCATCTATCTTCATCCATATCAATCTATCTATCTATCTATCTATCTATCTATCTATCTATCTATCTATCTATCTATCTCTTCATCCATATCTATCTATCTATCTATCTATCTATCTATCTATCTATCTATCTATCTATCTATCTCATCTATTTCGCTAGATAGCTAGATAGCTACAACAGCCCAATCAAGGAATCATCAAGACCACTCACCCCAATATCGGCAGGTCAAGCCACTTGTATATAAATAGTGCAACCCCTCCCTTCTAGCACTGATCATGTTACCTAGTTGGGTCATGAAACGTCTGCAAGGAAACCACCCGGCTCAGAGAGCACCAAGGAGTCCCTCAGTCCTCCTCCTCCTCCTCCTCCTCCTCCTCCTCCTCCTCCTCCTCCTCCTCCTTCTCTCCCCTCCAGTCCACAAACCCCACTCCATTCTAGCACTGATAATGTTGTTACCCAGTTGGGTCGTGAAATGTCTGCAGGAAAAACAAGCCAGCTCAGAGACCATCAAGTGATAACCATCCTCTCAAGTGTTCAGATCTGAACACATTTCTACAAGGTTTTGCCAAGAAAGAATTGGGGGCCCAACACCTCTTTTCAAATAACAACATTCATGGCCGTTGTTTTTTTTTTAACTTATTTAGCTCCATGTCTGCCTAACTTTTGTGAGGGGAAAAAAAAAACCCCAGTGTCTTTCTTAGCTTTTAATATCAGACAACCAGACTCAATAAAAAGCTAATAAAAGGAAGAAGGCAGAAAAGGAGCTATCTCAGCCCTCAGTTTGGCTAGCAAAAAAAAAAGGCATTATTAATTTTCGGGCTTTGTTAGTAGGAGAAAGAGAAACGGCAAAATTAATTGAAAAGAGACAATATTTTCCGGCCTCCTATCTGAGGAGACATTTCAAGCCAAAGCATATTAATAATAATAATAAAAAATGAAACAGTCCCATTCTTCACGAGGAACAAATAGATACTAAGCACGGTGGCATGAATAAGAAGCAAATTGCTTCAAAATGGTCTCTTTTCACGATGCGGCCGGAGTTAACATTCAAGAGAGGGATCCAGACAAGACGCACAATATCACAAGGATTGGGTGTCTGTGTGTGTGTGTGTGTGTGTGTGTGTGTGTGTGTGGAAATGAAGCAACTGAGCCATGGAGAACATCCATGCGCTTCAGAGGCAGAATACGGGAACGTTGTGCCTGGAATTTACAACATTTTCAAGTTAGGACGATTCCGTGACGGATCATAACAGAGGAGGAAGGGACCTTGGAGGTCTTCTAGTCTATCTCGCCTGCTCAAGCAGGAGACCCTATATACCCGTGATGGTGAACCTGTGGCACGCAGAGCCATATGGGGGGGCATGTGAGCTCAGCTCCGGCGCCTGATTTTTGGGCCTTGTGGGCTCACCGGAAGCTGTTTCCGGCCTCCAGAGGGACTCCTGTGGTGGGTGGGAAGGCCCGTTTTGTCGCTCTCTCCACGATCCTAGAAAGCCTCTGGAGCCTGGGGAGGGCGAAAAATGGGCCTACCATGCCATCACATGCCAAAAGTGGGGGGAGCGCGTGCGCATGTGCAGCGGGGTGGGATGCATAGAATTATGGGTGTGGGCATGTGCACGCATGACTCCCCTGCGCCAGGGGTGGGTTTTAACCAGCTTTACTACCGGTTCTTTTTGTGTGTGCGCTTCATGCATGATCGCCTCTTCGGTCGCGTGCTTTACACGTGATCGCCGTGCGCATGCTCAGTTTGCTCGCAGGCACACCAGACGAGCGCTTCGCGCAAGCGCGTTGCAAATTTGCCCACCTGAGGTGCGGCAATCCGCTCTGCCGCACCTCTCAGCTGGGCGGAAAAAGAAGAAATATAAGGTCAGAATAATGCAGGGGCGAGCGGGAGGGCCCAGCTCCCAAAGACAGAGAACCGGTTCGGTGATGTCATATCGTCACCGCTACCGGCTCTCACGAACCGGGCCGAACCAGGAGGAACCCACCACTGCCCTGCGCTCCCCCCCCCGCTTTTGGCACGTGATGGCAAAAAGGTTAGCCATCACTGCTATATATCATTTCAGACAAATGGGTGTCCAATCTCTTCTTTAAAACTTCCCGTGTTGGAGCAGACACAACTTCCGGAGTCATTCTCATAATTACAGGTAGTCCTTAATTTACGACCACAATCAAACCCAAAACTTCTCTTGTTAAGTGAGACATATGTTAAAGTGGATTTTGTTCCATTTTACGACCTGTTCCATTTTACAACCTGGCTTACAATCACAGTAAGCCTCAGAGGAAAACCACAGGAGTCCCCTACAGCATTCATTGTAAGAGCTGCAACAGTTAGGAGAAACAGGCAGAAGACTAGCAGAGCGTAACTACGAACAGCAACTAGCAGACAAAAGACACGATGAAAACTGCGTAATTGCGCAACACATGGACAGGCCGAACCATCGTTTCAACTGGGAAACTGTGAGCAAAACCTAGACAAAACCCAAGTCCAAAACCACCAGAGAATTTCTGGAAGCATGGCATTCGGGCGAATCAGCCATCAACGGACACATTGAAATAAGCAACGTCTACACCCCATTCAAAAGAGAACAGTTGAAAAGTTAAAACACTTCCTGGCCACACTCGGATAACAGAGATTAACACCAAGATCAAACCATCAAACAAAACAGTAAACGGCACCCTAATCAAGGAACCGTCAAGAACAGTCCCACTAACACTGACAAGGCAAGACACTAGTATATTAACAGGGTACACACCCCACTCCCTTCTAGCACTGATGATGTTCCTTAGTTGGGTAATGAAACGTCTGCAAGAAAACAACCAAGCTCAGAGAGCACCAAGGACCCCACAGTCCTCCTCCTCCCTACAAACCCCACTCCCTTCTAGCACTGATGATGTTCCCTAGTTGGGTAATGAAACGTCTGCAAGAAATCAACCAAGCTCAAAGAGCATTAAGGACCCCAGAGGCCCTCATATTGTATTGCCCTTTCTTGTGGCCCTTCAGATGAGCCAAATATCCACACGTGGTCTATTCATTGCAGCAAATCTAATCCATTACTGACAGGAAATGCCGGACTCAGTGATGTTGATCAGAGGTGACCATCCCAATAAACAGATTCAAATGATCCTACCTTGGACAGATTTACTTATTTAGAAAATTTATACTGCCACACCTATTCATCTCTGTTCCCTGCCTTTTATCCCCCGAGCTAGGGTGGGGCTCCGCTAGCAGCAGCAGTGGCTCCCAAGGACCGGCCCATAGATTTCCACTGCTCTCCTCTCCTCTGCCTTCCACGTATCCATGTGTCAGGCACTGGACCCAGCTGTTCCTCCTCTTCCTCATCAGCCACCTCCAGACCTGGGGGCTATTGACTCTCCATCAGAAGGTTGACGGATGGCCCAGGCTCCGCCTCTCTCTCTCTGCCGTTTCATTCCCTCTTTCCCCTCCTGGAGCTCTCAGGTTGCCCTGATGCTGACCTTGACTCCTACACCTCCTCTTCCTCCTTCTCTGGTTCAACTGCTGGAGGGGCCAGTGGCCAACAGGCCACAACACCATGAAGGGCTCTAAAGGTGACAACCAGTATCTTGAAATGCATGATACGACGTGAAGACACAGCTCTCTTGGGAAGTCCATAATAATGGGAAAGATGGAAGGAAAGAGAAAAAGAGGATGACCAGCAGAAAGTTGTATTATGGCACGCCAGCTGCCAGCAGAGCTGGTGGCAGACTCAGACGATGAGGAGGTTGGAGAGGAACTTGGGCCAGTTCTGGAGTCTGGCCCAAGACTCTAGATGGATGGTCTGCGTCGGATGCAGAGATAGAGCCAGGGCTGTCCAACATTTCCCAGCCACCGGATAGGCAGCTGCCTTTGGAGGCTGATATGAGTGAGGAGGAAGAACAGCTGGGGCCTGTTCCAAATGCACGTATGTGTAGAACTGTTAGGAGAGGTGAGCAACGGAGGACAAGGAGTCGACTCAGGAAGCAAAGCACACATGGAAGCTGAATGGCCCCTCCCTGGCTGGGGAATAAATAGAAGGAAAGGCGAGTGGTTGTTGTAGGAGACAACCGTTCGTATTTCTGAAGATTCTGCTCATTGTGTTTCGTGCATCAAAGACTGCTTGCCAGAACTTCATTTGCAACCTTTCGGCTGTGTTGTGGTCCGCCAGCAGCCTGCGGAGCTGGCAGCAGAATCGGACAGCGATGAGGCTGAGGAAGAACAGGGGCCAGTCCTGGAGGCTGGGGAAGGCCCAGATAAGGGCTCTGCATCGGAGGCAGAGATGGGGCTAGGGCCATCAGGGAGTGATATGCGAACTCCGGAGCCTCCAGAGGCTGACAGTAGAGAGGCAGAGGAAAAGGAGGAGCCTGTTCCTAGTGCACGTATGAGAAGAGCTGCCAAAATACAAGAGCAGCTACAGCAAAGAGGACAACTCAGGAGTAAGGCCAAGAGATGATTGGCCCCATAAGGCTTAAAAGACCGGCAACGGCTCTTGGCCTCTTTGTCGGAAAACAACGTTGATAGACTTGTTCTTGTCTTGCTGCACTTATCTCTGGTCGGCGTCTTCTGCTTCTGAACTTTTGCCAAGAGAAGCCTTTGGCAGCTTGCCTAATTATACCCAGGTTGGTGATTAGACTGAAGAATTTGTGCTATGAAGAATTTGTTTTAATTTAGTTTGGACCACGCTGAGAATGAGTTAATTCTCCGCTAATAAAGTCTGTTTGTTTTGGAACTGTTTACGTCTAATACTACCTACGTGGGCCTGGGTCACAACAGGCTGGGAGGCCCACGTATCGCAAGGATCTAATAAGATCTGTTACTGCAGTTAATCCCTTGAAGGACTCTTGCCTGGATTTTTCGGTGGGTGAATGCCATTAATTCGCATGAGGTAAATAAAGAGAGGTCTGTTTCTTGTGGCTCCTAAGGCTGGGTCAGAACAAGTCGAGGGACTCAGTTAAAGCAACGATGAGTCCACTTTTGGAAGATCTGAAAGTTCAGCTGATCATTATGGAGAACATCTACCCATGTGGTTGCTAAGAGTTGACACTGGCTGGATGTAATCGGCATAATCCAGTGTTTCTCAACCTTGGAAGCTTGAAGATGGGTGGACTTCAACTCCCAGAATCCCCCAGCCAGCTGGCTGGGGGATTCTGGGAGTTGAAGTCCACCCATCTTCAAGCTTCCAAGGTTGAGAAACACTGGCATAATCGAATGGATAACTGGATGGCCTGCACTGAATATTAAGATTTAATGGCGGCTTCTTCAGTTGAAAACAAGATTGAAAAAAAATGAAAATTATTCAAAATGGTGGAGGAGACACACCCGGAAAGGAGCAAAGGCTTTGAACTTCGGAGGAAATTAAAAGAGGCGCCTTTAATTTGGTTACAAAACAAATCAGCCCATGATGAACCTTTTCCCCTTTCAAACAAAGCTTCTTTTTTGTGCTTTCTGATCTTTAATCTCTTCACTCCTCACCGAGTCTTGGATTACGTAATTGGGGCATCCCAGCTTTTTCTCAAAGATATTACTCATTTCAAAAATTGACTTCTGTGAAGTGACAAAGGCAGCCTTTGTATCATCGTGAGCCTTGGTGGCGCAGCGGACTAAATATTGTTAAAGTGCTGTTAAGTAACACCAGCTGCCTGCAATTACTGCAAGTTCGAATCTCACCAGGCTCAAGGTTGACTCAGCCTTCCATCTTTCCGAGGTAGGTAAAATGAGGACCCGGTTTGTGGGGGCAATAAGCTGACTTTGTATAAAAAAGAACACCGCTTAGGGGGTGGGAATTGGGAAACAGTGAGCATCCTTAATCAGGCTGAAACCGAAAATGGTAGAGAATTCCTGGTAGCCTGGCACTAGACAAATCAGCCATCAACAGGCACATCAAGACAACCAACAGCTACATACCATTTGAAACAGAACAAGAGAGTTGAACGGGACCTTGGAGATCTTCTAATCCATCCCCCGGCTCAAGCAGGAAACCCTATACCATTTCAGACAAAGGGTTGTCAAATCTCTTCTTGAAGACCACCAGTGATGAAACACTCACAACTTCTGGTGGCAAGCTGTTCCACTGATTAATTGTTCTCACTGTTAGGAAATTCCTCCTTAGTTCTAGGTTGCTTCTCTCCTTGATTAGTTTCCATCCGTTGTTTCTTCACCTACCTTCAGGGGCTTTGGAGAATAAGTTGATCCCCTCTTCTTGGTGGTGTTTCAATATTTCAGGGGCTGCCACAAAGAAGAGGGGGGTCAAGATATTCTCCAAAGCATCTGAAGGCAGGACAAGAAGCAAAGGAATGAAACTCATCAAGGAGAGAAGCAACCTAGAACTAAGAAGGAATTTTCTAACAATGAGAACAATTAATCAGTGGAACAGCTTGCCTCCAGAAGTTGTGAATGCTCCAACACTGGAAGTTTTTAAGATGGTGTTGGATAACCATTTGTCTCAAATGGTATTGGATCTCCTGCCTGGGCAGGGGGTTGGACTAGAAGACCTCCAAGGTCCCTTTCAACTCTCTTGTTCTGTTTCAAATGGTATGTAGATGTTGGTTGTCTTGATGTGCCTGTTGATGGCTGATTTGTCTAGTGCCAGGCTTCCAGGAATTCTCTTCCATTTTCGGTTTCAGCCTGACTAAGGAAGCTCACTGTTTCCCAATTGGAGTTGTGGGGTGGGAATGGGGATTTTGCAATCTCCTTCCCCCAGGAGTGGGGTGGGAATGGGGATTTTGCAGTATCCTTCCCCCAGGAGTGGGGTGGGAATGGGGATTTTGCAGTATCCTTCTCCCCAGGAGTGGGGTGGGAATGGGGATTTTGCAATCTCCTTCCCACAGGAGTGGGGTGGGAATGGGGATTTTGCAGTATCCTTCCCCTGGCGTAGGGTAGAAATGGAGATTTTGCAGTATCCTTCCCCTGGTGTAGGGTAGAAATGGAGATTTTGCAGTATCCTTCCCCTGGCGTAAGGTAGAAATGGAGATTTTGCAGTATCTTTTCCCTGCCATGCCATGCCCACCAAGCCACACCATGCCCACAGAACCGGTAGTAAAAAAAATTGAATTTCACCACTGCAAAAATTAATATAAGACCTGGTCTTATTTTTGGGGAAACACAGTACTTTTATTTCCACATGGAGACGGCTTCTGAACTGTGTGCTTGAAGTGGAAAAGAATGAAACTTTGATTTGGGGTTTTACCGATTAGATTGATAGATCTTTATAGAAATAGCTTGTTTATATTATTATGGAAAAAAAACCCACGAAAAGGTGTGATTTGACGTTAATGCCTTATTTTACTGCAATAGAGAGAGTCGGAAGTCAATGTTTCTTTTTCTTTTTCTCTTATCCTCCCTCACTTCTCTTCCCCCTTTTCCTCCCCACCGTTTTCCTGTTTATTTTCGTATTTTGCATCTTATTTTATCATATCATATAACCCAATAAAAATGTTAAAACTTGAAAGAAAACTTGAACGCATGGTGCAAAATTAGCAGAACGAGTGCTGCTAATTTGAGGTCTTTTTTCAAGTCTTTTTTAAAAACCATAATTATATCCTGAATTAAGAGAAAGAACTTCAAAGCACATATTTGACCTAATAAGCCTTAAAGGTTTTTTGGGGGGGCGTTTATTGTTTAATGCTGAGATGGTTCATCTTTTTGGAGACGATATTTTTGACTGAAGCTGAGGAACCTGTCCTTCCTTCAAAAAATAAAATAAAAAATATCCTTGCAATTAAAATGCGTCTCTAGCCACTGAATTCAAGTTACTAAAATGCCTTGAACCACATCGCTACTACACGTGGTTTACCAGGGAGGAAAGGGAGTATCTTTATTTATTATTAAATTTATCTGCGGTGCATCTCGCCGCTGGAGACTCTGGCTGATCCTTTGACAAACCATCTACAGTTAATCCTCAACGAGGCAGGACAAGACGCAACGGATGGAAACTAATCAAGGAGAGAAGCAACCTAGAACAAAGGAGAAATTTCCTGACAGTAATTAATCAGTGGAACAACCTGCCTCCAGAAGTTGTGGCTGCTCCATCACTGGAGGATTTTAAGAAGAGATTGGACAGCCCTTTGTCTGAAGTGGTGTAGGGTTTCCTGCCTGGTCAGGGGGTTGGACTAGAAGACCTCCAAGGTCCCTTCCAACTCTGCTATTCTATTCTATTCTATTCTATTCTATTCTATTCTATTCTATTCTATTCTATTCGATTCGATTCGATTCGATTCGATTCGATTCGATTCGATTCGATTCTACTCACGATCACAACTGGAACCAGAATTTCCATGATTGTGAAGTGAGTCACACCTCATTTTATGACCTTTTTTTTTGACACGATTGTTAAGCAAACTGCAGCCATTGTTAAGTGAGCCATGCGGTCCTTAAGCAAATCAGGCTGCCCCCATGGATTAGGCTTCTCGGAAGCTGGCTGGGAAAGTCACCTGACCCCGGATGCTGCAACTTTTGTAAATGCGTGGCGGTAGCCAGGCATCCGAATTTTGATCTTATGATGGAAGCCGCAATGGTTGTTAAATGGAACGGAACGGAACGGAACAGAACACAAAATAGGGAATGGAGTGGAATGGAATAGGGTATGGAATGGAATGAATATGGACTGGACTGGACTGGACTGGAGTGGAACGGAGCGGAACGGAACAGAACAACAGAGTTGGAAGGGACCCTGGAGGTCTTCTAGTCCAACCCCCTGCTTAGGCAGGAAACCCTATACCATTTCAGACAAATGGCTATCCAATCTCTTCTTAAAATCCTCCAGTGTTGCAGCACCCACAACTTCTGGTGGCAAGTAGTCCCACTGGTTAATTGTTCTCACTGTCAGTAAATTCCTCCTTAGTTCTAGGTTGCTTCTCTCCTTGATTCGTTCCCATCGAATCCATTACCTGTAACCGTTCTATTTTTATTCGCAGGTCTTGCTTTCCGTGTCGTTACCTTCTTTCGTTCTTTCGCTTCTAGTCTGCTATCTCCAAGGTCTTCTTCGCCTGTCCTTGATTATTATCATTATTTTTATTATTGCTATGAGTTTATTTAAATCGGCCTTTGAAAGATCCCAACGTGCACATTCAGCTGAAACTCAGCTTTAGATTTTGATCAAATGGAAAGCTTGAAAGCGTTTTGACCTCCCAGCTCCTACAACTATCTGCTAATTTTTTTCCCTACCTAGTTATAATGAAGTGAAGGATGGCAGATTCCCTTGTCAACAAGACAAATTGGGGATTTGAGGAAGGACCGCGCTACTCAGGGTTTGTCTTGCAGCAGATGTTGAAGTAACGCCTACACTGCGTTCCCACAATCTGCTACAAAAATTACTTGATTAAAAGCGAGAGAGAGAGAGAGAGATAAGTATAGTCTAGCAAGGTTTACCCTTGACAGAGCTACATGCTGAATTCTGATCACGAACGAGCTGTTTTTTTCATTAAGTGCCCACCTCGCAATCTCTCTATGATTTCTTCTAGAATCTGTTTGAGGATCCAGGCCAAACTGATCTCTAAGTGCTCCCTGAGCTTGGTGCTTTTCTTGCAGACGTTTCATGACCCATCTGGATAGTATCATCAGTGCTAGGAGGAGGAGGGTTTTGAGAGGAGGAGGAGGAGGAGGAGAATGACAATTGTGGAGTTCTTGGTGCTGAGCTTGGTGTTTTTCTTGCAGACGTTTCATGACCCAACTGGATAGTATCATCAGTGCTAGGAGGAAGAGGGGTTTGAGAGGAGAAGGAGGAGGAGGAGGGGAAGGAGAAGGAGGAGGAGGAGGAGGAGAAGAAGAAGAAGAAGGAGAAGGAGAAGGAGAAGGAGAAGGAGAAGGAGAAGGAGAAGGAGAAGGAGAAGGAGAAGGAGAAATGATGGGTACTTGGTGCTCCCTGAGCTTGGTGGATTTCTTGCAGACGTTTCGTGACCCAACTGGATAGTATCATTAGTGCTAGGAGGAGGAGGGTTTTGAGAGGAAGAGGAGGAGGAGGAGGAGGAGGAGGGGAAGGAGAAGGAGGAGGAGGAGGAGGAGGAGGAGGAGGAGGAGGAGGAGGAGGAGGAGGAGGAGGAGAAGAAGAAGAAGAAGAAGAAGAAGAAGAAGAAGAAGAAGAAGAAGAAGAAGAAGAAGAAGAAGAAGAAGAAGAAGAAGAGGAAATGATGTGTACTTGGTGCACCCTGAGCTTGGTGCTTTTCTTGCAGACGTTTCATGACCCAACTGGATAGTATCATTAGTGCTAGGAGGAGGAGGGTTTTGAGAGGAGGAGGAGGAGGAGGAGGACAATGACAATTGTGGGGTTCTTGGTGCTGAGCTTGGTGCTTTTCTTGCAGACGTTTCATGACCCAACTGGATAGTATCATCAGTGCTATGAGGAGGAGGGGTTTGAGAGGAGGAGGAGGAGGGGGGGGAAGGAGAAGGACAAGGAGGAGGAGGAGGAGGAGGAGGAGGAGGAGGAGGAGGAGGAGGAGGAGGAGAAGAAGAAGAAGAAGAAGAAGAAGAAGAAGAAGAAGAAGAAGAAGAAGAAGAAGAAGAAGAAGAAGAAGAAGAAGAAGAAGAAGAAGAAATGATGTGTACTTGGTGCTCCCTGAGCTTGGTGCTTTTCTTGCAGACGTTTCATGACCCAACTGGATAGCATCATCAGTGCTATGAGAAGGAGGGGTTTGAGAGGAGGAGGAGGAGGAGAACAATGACAATTGTGGGGTTCTTGGTGCTCTCTGAGCTTGGTGGTTTTCTTGCAGACATTTCATGACCCAACCAGGTAATACCATCACTGCTAGAAGACAGTGGGGTTTGTGGCGAGGAGGAAGAGGAGAAAGAAGAATAATAATGAGGGGTCCTTGGTGCTTCCTGAGCTTAGTGGTTTTCTAGCAGACATTTCCTTTGGTGAAATGAGTGGAACACACATTAAAATTAAATTAAATTAAATTAAATTAAATTAAATTAAATTGAAAGAATAGAATAGAATAGAATAGAATAGAATAGAATAGAATAGAATAGAATAGAATAGAATAGAATAGAATAGAATACAATCGAACCGTGATGGCGAACCTATGGCATGCGTGGAGCCATCTCCGCGGGCACACAAGCCGTCACCCAAGGTCAGCTCTACAGCGTATGTGTGCACGCCTCCTGCCGGCCAGCTGATTTTCGGATCGCTGCCGTGCATGTGGGAGACGTGCAAACATGCGTGTGGGGGAGGGTGCAGTGCATGCCCCACGCTCCATTTTTGTTCCCAGGCGGCTTCAGGGAGGCCTGCTAGGCCCAAAACGGGGCGGGGGGCAGCGCACCCTCCCACGACCCATTTTTGGTCCCAGGAGGCTTCAGGGAGGCCTACTAGGCCCAAACCAGGGCAAGACGGTGTGTGGTGCCCCCCCCCCACGGTCCATTTTTGGTCCCAGGAGGCTTCAGGGAGTCCTGCTAGGCCCAAAACACGTCAGGGGGGGCAGCGCACCCTCCCACGACCAATTTTTGGTCCCAGAAGGCTTCAGGGAGGCCTACTAGGCCCAAAATGGGGTTCGGGAGGCGCGCACATGCACAATTGCACATGTACGCAGGGGTCACGCGGGAGGGGGGGTGTTATGTGCATGTGCAAGGGGGTGGGATTCGCGGGGGGCATTGCATTATGGGTGTGGGCACGTGCATGTGCGCTTTCGGCACCCGAGGACAAAAAGGTTAGCCATCACTGGAATAGAATATATGGTCATTAAATGAACTATTGTAAGACGAGGACTACATCTTCGCACATCAAAGACTGGACACTGGGGAAGGGTTTCCCAGGAGATTTGGTTCACCACTTTTATAATCTTTTGAAGAAAAATGGACATTTTTTTTCCTCTCTGACAATCCAGCAACCTACAACGATTAAGGTCCACTCAAGTATTTTTTTTTTTTTTTGCAAAAGAACTTCATGCCCCTCTGGAGAAATAAACTTCTTCGTTCCATTACAGACCCCTCTGTTAATTAAACCCTGACTCTTTGCCAAATGCAAATTAAAACGGCTTTAAATACTTTTCGGAGGAAGGGAAACAAACAAACAAAAAAAATGTCCCTTTTTCTCCTCCAGTCTTCGGCGAAAATTCAGAATGGCTCCCCAGACTCGTATTTAAATAAGAAGAAGCAACTGTGGGATCTCAACCTTTTTGTAGGAAAGAATAATATGCATAAATCTTCTGGTTAGAAAACCCTGGGTAGATGTGGAACCAGAGAACCGAATATTAAAAAGGAAAATTTAGGAGAACGGGAAGGAGGGGAGGGGGGGGGAATCATCATGTGAATAAGAATTAATTAAGGAAAAAAAAAATTGTGAGCCTTAAGATGCCAGCGAAACATGAAGTCCTTTATTAGTTCGGGTTTATTACTGCTACCGAATTTAACAAGCATTTTATCTCATTTAGGAAAAAAAAAAAACAAAGATGTTTTTTGGTATTAAAATGGTCCAATCCCACGGAAAAAAAAGAATATTTTTCCCCCTGAAATCTATGGGAATAGAAAGAGGGGGGGGGGAACTCCCTTCTTGTTAAATCATTATAATCCTTTAGTTTAAAAAATGAGCAGGAGATTTATTGAAGCGTAAGCAATTAGAATCCTACCGAGCTGCGGGGAAAAAAAATCTATTATGGTTTTTTTCCCCATTAGCTTATCATTCAAGTAAGAATCCCTCTTTTTTTAAAAAAAAAAAATTATATTTTTTCTCCCTGCACTGAAATTGTGCAGTTTGGGGAACCCAAAGGCAGATTTGCAAAGTTTTCTCATCAAACTCATTTTCCCACACGTTAAAATCTGCCCTTAATAAATGTCCAAGAGTTGTTTTTTTTGGACTAGGATAGTTAAAAAAAAAAATTCAAGCCTACATAAGAGACAGCTAGTCCTCTATGTACAACTGCAATCAAGCCCAAAATGGATGTTGCAAAGTGAGAAACATCTTGAGTTTTGCCCCATTTTACGACTTTTCTTGTCCCCGTTGTTAAGTGAATCACTGCGGTTTGGCGAATCTGGTTTCCCCGTTGACTTTGCTTGTCAGAAGGTCGTAAATCATGTGACTCCGTGATGCTGCCACCGTCATAAATGCAAGTCAGTTGTCAATCCTCCGAATATAAAACCAGCTGACCCGCGGGGACGCTACAACGGTTATTAAGTGTGAAAATCAGTCATACGTCACTTTTTTCACCGACGTTGTAACTTTGAACAATCACTAAACGAACGGTTTATTTATTTATTTATTTATTTATTTTAATTTGTATACTGCCCTTCTCCAGCAGGACTCAGGGCGGTGAACAGCCAAAATAAAACAGAACATACAAAATTTAAAAACAGTTTAAAAATAATTAAATATTTTTGGCCGCAATTTAAAACAACCCAATTAAAATCAATTAAATTTAACCAAAAGTTAAAGGTTGTAAGTCGAGGACTACCTGTACGGATGCCTGTGTTGTAAAGAGTTGAATGAATTCATTTAGCGACCATTCGGAAGTATGACAGCATTGAGAAAACTGACTGACGACTGGTCCTCGCACTTACGACTGTCACTGTATCTGTACAAACAATCAAAATTCAGGCACTTGGCAATGGGAATGTACTTATGACAGTTGCATTTTCCCGGGTTCAAGTCATCACCGTTTGTGACCTTCCCTGCTGGCTTCCAAGAAAATCAATGGGAGAAGCTGGACTTTCTTAATGACAATATGATTTAATTGACATTTGCTTCCACTTTTCAGCAAAACCCTGCCCATTGCAAACCATTTATTTATTTATTTATTTATTTATTTATTTATTTATTTATTTATTTATTTATTTATTTATTTATTTATTTATTTATTTATTGGTTTGATTTATATGCCACCCTTCTCTGGAGACTCAGGGCGGCTTACAATGCGTTAAGCAATAGCCTTCATACATTTGTATATACCTGCTTAGTAGGGCTTTTGGCTCCCCCTAAACGGGGTTCTTTTTTATACAAAGTCAGCTTATTGCCCCCACAATCCGGGTCCTCATTTTACCTACCTCGGAAGGATGGAAAGCTGAGTCAACCTTGAACCTGGAGAGGTTTGAACTTGCAGTAATTGCAGGCAGCTGGCAGCTAAGTGCTACTTTAACAGCACTTTAGTCCGCTGCTCCACCAAGGCTCCTTTGCTTTGCTGAACGCCCACGGTGTTCGTTTAAGGACCATGGCTTCATTTAACAACTGCAGATTTACTTAAACATCCACTGCATAAAAGGTTGTAGAGTGGGCAGGCTCTACTGTGGTCATAACTCGAAGAGTTAACATAATTATGGTTTGGTGTGACAAATTTGTTAAGTATACTGTGATAAAAAATCAAGAAAATGAAGAAAGGTTTACAGGTAATAACCATCTTACAATAATTCATTTAGTGACTGTTCAAAATTACGATGGCACTGAAAAAAGGGACTTATGACCGTTTTTCACACTTACGACCACTGCAGCATTCCCCACAGTCACGTGATCAAAATTCACTTGGCAACTGATTCATATTTGTGACGGCTGTGGTATGCTGGGGGTCATGCGATTTGCCTTTTGCGACCGACGGACAAGCAAAGTCAATGGAGAAGCCGGATTCACTTAACAACCATGTTACTAAGTTAATAACGGCAGTGATTCACTTAACAACTGCGGCAAGAAAGGTGGTCAAATGGAGCAAAACCCACCTCCCAAACTTCTCGCTTAGTGAGAGAATCTTCGGGCTCAGTTGTCGTCATAAATTTATTTATTTTTTTGAAGAGGAAATATTACTAAAAATTCTTAACTGCGCAGAAATGGACAGACTTACTTTGTTGCTCAAGGATAAATGTGAAACACAGTCCTCTATAATCTGGAAAATTTTTTACAAATGGCTAGACAAAAGGAGGATAGCCGAGACAAGGCTGTAATGTTGGATGAGAAAAATAAACGTTATGATGAATAAATATGTATGTAAATTGTATAAATAGGTACAGGTATAGATTAATAGACAAGTATGTATAATTGTGTAGAAATATGATATAGATCAGTAATGGCTAACCTTTTGTCCCTTGGGAGTTGGGCGGCATAGAAATGTGATATATTAAATTAAATTAAAATTAAATTTTGCCATCGCGTGCCGAAAGCGGGGGGAGAGCAGGGGGTCGTGCATGCGCGTGCCCACACCCATAATTCAATGTGCCCCATCCCGCCGAACTCCCCCCCCGCTTTTGGCACGCAATGGCCCAGTAGGCCCTTTTTTCTCCCTCCCCAGGCTCCAGTGCCTTTCTAGGAGCCTGGGGACGGCGAAAACAGCCTTTCCCACCTCCCTGGAGGCCCTCCAGAGGCCAGAAACAGCCTGTTTCCCAATTTCTAGTGGGCCTGGAAGGCCCGAAAATCAGCTGGCCAGTGCACGCATGCGCAGCGGACCGGAGCTAGGGCAATGCTCGCGTGCCCACTGATATGGCTCTGCGTGCCACCTGTGGCACGCGTGCCATAGGTTCGCCATCCCGGATATAGATTGTTAGCATGATGTTATGTATAAATAACGTATAAGGTTAAAGAATTATAATATTAACTTTAACACAATTTGTATTAGTTTAAAGTGTTGAAAAATATTTAGAACCAATGATGTCATATCTATGTCCATGTTTTTAATTTTGAATGATTAATAAAAAACTTTAAAAAAAAGTTGTGGTCATATGTTGAGGACTACCTGCCTTTGACATTAGGAAACGTGCGCTACAAAAATAATACTGGGTTACGTTAAATTTCTGTACTTAGTTATTTATCAAATCAATTTCTATGCTCATTTCATAGATGTGACTCTGGGCTGCGAACCGCACGTAAGACAAATAACAGTATCAACAAAGCATGGGAAATTAAGATGGTCACTGAGGACAAAGCCAACAAACACGCATCAAAACAATAATATTTCACAGGCTATTTAACCCAACCCTGGAGCACATCATCACAACATTGTGTGAAAGACGAGCAGGAGTTGGGTTCAAATTCAGGACGAGTTGAGTTGATCTGGGCAATTACGGTCACGTAGGTGAGATGGACAGCTATAAAAATCGGTTAAATAATTAAATCGTGGAATCGTAACTGTCGTAATATGGCAAACCTCTTTGTGGGGGATTGTTAGCAGATAGCAGTTTGTTTGAAGTCAAGCCGGTGGGTTTCTACAGATTAAGGGGATTTGAATTGGACTCTCCTGGGTGAGGGGGGGTGTCTCCAAACAAGGCTGAGGAATTCTGGGAGTTGAAGTCAGAAAGTCTTAAGGTTAATAAAAAGTATTAGTAGAATGGAATGGAATGGAATGGAATGGAATGGAATAGAATAGAATAGAATAGAATAGAATAGAATAGAATAGAATAGAATAGAATAACAGAGTCGGAAGGGACCTTGGAGGTCTTCTAGTCCAACCCCCTGCTTAGGCAGGAAACCCTACACCACTTCAGACAAATGGTTATCCAATCTCTTCTTAAAAACTTCCAGTGTTGGAGCATTCACAACTTCTGGTGGCAAGTTGTTTCACTGTTTAATTGTTCTAACTGTCAGGTATTTTCTCCTTAGTTCTAAGTTGCTTCTCTCCTTGATTAGTTTCCATCCGTTGCTTCTATTTTATTTTATTTTTTTAATTTGATTTATATGCCGCCCTTCTCCGGAGACTCAGGGCGGCTTACAATGCGTTAAGCAATAGCCTTCATCCTTTTGTATATTTATACAAAGTCAGCTTATTGCCCCCACAATCTGGGTCCTCATTTCACCTACCTTAGAAAGGATGGAAGGCTGAGTCCACCTTGACCCTGGGGAGATTGGATCTTACTTTAATTGCAGACAGCTGGTGTTAAATTACAGTGCTTCTGTCTGTTGAGCTATCCAGGCTTCTTGTCCTGCCTTCAGGGGCTTTGGGGAATAGCTTGACTCCCTCTTCTTTGGGGCAGCCCCTGAGATATTGGAAGACTGCTATCATGTCTCCCCTAGTCCTCTTCACTAGACTATCCATGCCCAGTTCCTGAAACAGTTCTTTCTATGTTTTAGCCTCCGGTCCCCTCATCATCTTTGTTGGTCTTCTCTGCACTCTTTCTAGAGTCTCCACATCTTACTGTTTTATAAAGCCTTAATAAGGCCCCACCTGGAATGCTACATCCAGTTTTGGTCACCACATTACAAAAAAGATGTTGAGACTTTGGAAAAAAAATACAAAGAAGAGCAATTTAAGATGATTAAAGGCCTGGAGACAGAAACGTATGAAGGATTTGGGCCAGTCTAGAGCAGGGGGTCAGCAACCTGCGGCTCTGGAGCCGCATGTGGCTCTTTCACCCCTCTGCTGCGGCTCCCTGTCACTCAAAATATACATCACAACCGCCAATGTGCCACACCCACCGGCACACGATTTATTGAGCTTTTCAACCAGTGGTGAAATCCCAATTTTTTTACTACCGGTTCTGTGGGCGTGGCTTGGTGGGCGTGGTGTGGCTTGGTGGGCGTGGCAGGGGAAGGACACTGCAAAATCCCCATTCCCACCCTACTCCTTGGGAAAGGATATTACAAAATCTCCATTCCCATTCCACTCTGGGGCCAGCCAGAGGTGGTATTTGCCGGTTCTCCAAACTACTCAAACTTTCCGCTACCAGTTCTCTAGAACCTGTCAGAACCTGCTGGATTTCACCCGTTTTCAACCCCTGGTAGGCCAAACATGGATAAATCCAAGAAAAGAAAAATTTCAGAAGAAAACAGAACATTTAATTCAACTGCATATGCTAGTTTTGTGGCCGCTCAAAAAATAGTCAGGCACAGGAAGGGTTTTGTGGCTCCCGGTGTTTTCTTTTCTGTGGGAAACGGGTCCAAATGGCTCTTTGAGTGTTTAAGGTTGCAGACCCCTGGTCTAGAGAAAAGGAGGACTGGGGGACAGACGGACATGATAGCAGTATTCCAATATTTGAGGGGCTGCCTCAGAGAGGAGGGGGAATCAAGCTATTTTCCAAAGCACCTGAAGGCCAGACAAGGAACAATGGATGGAAACTGAACAAGGAGAGATCCCAGTTAGAAATAATGAGAAATTTCCTGACAGTGAAAACAATCAACAGTTTGCCACCTGAAGTTGTGGGAGCTTCATGACTGGAAGCTTTCAAGAAATGACTAGACAGCCGTTTCTCAGAAATGGTATTGGGTCTCCTGCTTGAGTAGGGGGTTGGACTAGATGACCTACAAGGTCCCTTCCAGCTCGATTCGGATCGATGGATTGATGGATTGACGTCTGGAAACTTGCCAAGCTTGAGAAAAAAAATTGGTTTACGGGCCTGACATGGCAACGCCACAAAACAACAATGCCCCCAAATTAATTGGGATGCATGTGAAGATGAGGCCGGACCCAATAACTTCATTATTTGTTATCTTAAGCTTGGTAGAAAATTGCCATTTTTATTTTTTTATCACTCAGGATCATTTCTTTGGCTGTTGTGTCACATTCGGTGTTTTTGTCACCGAGTGCAAATTGGCTCTGTCCGTGTGGCAGGAAGCATTTTTTTTAATGCAGCTAAGTAACCCACATAATGCAAAGGACGAAGAATTGACAATTTAATATGGTTTGGGGGGCGCGAAGCCCATCGTAATCAAAATGAGATGGGATGAAGACTGATTACGCGAAAAGACGATTCTGCGGGGAAAATTACCGTTATCATTTATTCGTTCCCCAAACGGGCCAGGCAAACGCTTGAATGTATTAACTTCCCTGCTTCCTTCCATAATTGCATTTTTTCCCACTATTTTTTTTTTTCTACAGTCAAATCTCCAGGGGGGGGTCAAAGAATATATACCGGAAGTCCTCGACTTACAACGGTTCGTTTAGTGACCGTTCAAAGTTACAACGATACTGGGAAAAAAGTGACTTAGGACCAGTTTTCACACACAACCCCGGCAGCATCCTCACGTGATTAAAATTCAAAGGCTTGGCAAATGACTCGTATTTATGACGGTGTCCCGGGGTCATGTGATTCTCTCTTTGCAAACTTCCAACAAGCGAAGTCAATGGGGAAACCAGATTCACTCAACAACTGTGTTACAATAGTCTTGCTTAGCAGTGGAAATTTTGGGCTCAACTTGTGGTCGTAAATTGGGGACTATCCATACTGCATCTTGTGGAAACTCAACCATCTGTCACACACACAGATAGTCCTCTACTTACAACCATTTGTTTGGCAAGCACTTAAAGGTAGGACAGCACTGAAAAATGTGACTTACACCCAGTCCTCACCCTTACGACTATTGCAGTATCCCTACAGTCGCTTGACCAAAAAAGGAAAGCAGAAAGGTTTGATGGCCTTTGACTTGAAAGCCTTCTGTGAGGCTTTACAGGAGGAGAGAAAATTATATATCCAAAGACCCCCCCCACAAAAAAGAGATAAAAAATAAATTTTAATAAATTCAATCTCCAGCAAGAAACAATACATTTGCTTATCAAGCCTTTATTACATTTACAAATAATTTGAGGCAGGGCAGTAGGTATATCCAACACACTTTCTTCCATAACAACCACCCTGTGAGGTGGGCTGGGATGTGAGAGAGAGGGACTGGTTTTCATGTCTAAGATGGAACAAGAATTCACTGTCTCCTGGTGATTGGCCCAAAGTCACCCAGTCAGTTTTTATGCCTAAAGAGGGACTAGAACTCACCGTCTCCTGTGATTGGCCCAAAGAGTCAGCTTTCATGCCTGAGGTGGGACTAGAACTCACCGTCTCCTGGTGATTGGCCCAAAGTCATCCAGTCAGCTTTCATGCCTAAAGCGGGGCTAGAACTCATCATCTCCTGGTGATTGGCCCAAAGTCACCCAGTCAGTGTTTATGCCTAAAGTGGGACTAGAACTCACCGTCTCCTGTTGATTGACCCAAAGTCATCCAGTCAGCTTTCATGCCTAAAGTGGGACTAGAACTTATCCTCTCCTGGTGATTGGCCCAAAGAATCAGCTTTCATGCCTGAGGTGGGACTAGAACTCACCGTCTCCTGGTGATTGGCTCAAAGTCACCCAGTCAGCTTTCATGCCTAAAGTGGGACTAAAACCACCATCTCCTGTTGATTGGCCCAAAGTCACCCAGTTTTTATGCCTAAAGCGGGACTAGAACTCAACATCTCCTGGTGATTGGCCCAAAGTCACGCAGTCAGTTTTCATGCCTAAGGTGGAACTAGAACTCACCATCTCCTATTGATTGACCCAAAGTCACCCAGTCAACTTTCATGCATAAAGTGGGACTAGAACTCACTGTCTCCTGGTGATTGGCCCAAAGAGTCAGCTTTCATGCCTGAGGTGGGACTAGAATTCATCGTCTCTTGCTGATTGGCCCAAAGTCACCCAATCAGCTTTCACGCCTAAAGTGGGACTAGAACTCACGGTCTCCTGTTGATTGACCCAAAGTCACCCAATCAGCTTTCACGCCTAAAGTGGGACTAGAACTCACCGTCTCCTGGTGATTGGCCCAAAGTCACCCCGTTTTTATGCCTGAAGCGGAACTAGAACTCACATTTTCCTGCTTTCTAGCCTGCTGCCTTAGCTACTAAACTTCTCTACCTACTTTCTTGCTGTCCTGCCTACGTTTTAAACTTAAACTTTAAAATACCCCGATGGTTTGTTTCACGGTTTAAGACCCCCTGGGCTCTTAAACCACGAAACAAAACCATCGGGGTATTTTAAAGTTTACCGTAATAAAAGCAACTCAACTTGCTGTATAATTAAAACCAATGGAAGGGGAGAGGCAGTAGACTTTGCAATTCACCCACATCTGTGGCAAACGGGCCTCCCTCCAGAGGTGCAATCATCCATTAACCTTCCCTTTTCATTTCTAATTACTATTAGCTGTGACGGAACCACAGAGGAGGCATTTTCCTGCGTGGGCCCCCCCTGATGCAACCCTTTGAAGATCTGCCCACAATATGGAAATTGGTCTTGGATACGAATCCTGAAAAAAAAACTGGGAACATCTGTTGAGTCCTTGATTGGAGGCTTTGCTCAAAAAGGAAATAAGAGAAGAGCCTGGTGGCTCAGCAGACTGATAGCATTGTGATTAACACCAGCTGTCTGCAATTACTGTAAGTTCGAATCTCCCCAGGCTCAAGGTTGACTCAGCCTTCCATCCTTTCTAAGGTAGGTAAATTGAGGACCCAGTTTGTGGGGGCAATAAGCTGACTTTGTATAAATATACAAAAGGATGAAGGCTATTGCTTAACGCATTGTAAGCCGCCTTGAGTCTCCGGAGAAGGGCGGCATATAAATAAATAAATAAATAAATAAATAAAAGTCGTTTTCAATTATTTCACCGTGCAGGTTAATCCTCGACTTGCAATCGCAGTGGAGCCCAAAATTCCTGTTGCTAAGAGAGACAGTCGCTGGGCGAGTTTTGCCCCATTTTACGACCTTTTCCTGCCACCATTGTTAAGTTGCATCTCTGCAGTTAATTTAGTGACACGGTTGTTAAGTGAATCTGGCTTCCCCATTGACAGGAGGTCGCAAAAGGGGATCGCATGACCCCCAGGACACTGCAACCGTCACAAATACGAGTCAAGCATCTGAATTTTGATCCCGTGAACATGGGGATGCTGCAACGGTCATAAGTGTGGAAAAACAAGTCTTAAGTCCCTTCTTTCAGGGCTGTCGTAACTTTGAATGGTCACTAAATGAGCTCTTGTAATTGGAGGACTACCTGTGCTCTGTTTTAATTAATGATTTATATCGCACGGTTCTTAAGGAATATACAGGAAGTCCTGCTTCGTTTAGTGACCATTTGAAGTTACAGCGGCACTGAAAACAGTGACATATGACAGTTTCCAAACATTGATGACTATTGCGACATCCCCATCGTCACGGGATCAAAATTCAGATGCTTGGTAACTGATTCGTATTTATGACGTTCGCAATGCCCCAAAATCACACGTCCATCTTTTATGACCTTGACAAACAACATTAATGGAGAATCCACTTAACAACTATTTTATTAATTTAACAACTGCAATAATTCGCTAAATAACTGTGGCAGGAAAGGTCGAAAAATGGGGCAAAACTCACTTAGCCACTGTCTCGCTTAGCAACAGAAATGTTGGTCTCCACTGCGGTCGTTAAGTCGAGGACTGCCTGGATCGGCTCTCCCCATCTTGAATGTAAAAGCAGTGGTATAAATCTAGGATGGCTTGAGTCATTACGGTTTATTTTTTGTTCTAACTCGTTCGGGGAGTGTAATTTTGCTCCGTTCTCTAAAAATCATTTCCAGCCATTGAGATTGCCTTCAAGCATCTGTCAAAAAATTAAAAAGCTCCTTCGGCAATTTCCTTCCCACAGATTATGGATATTTCGGTGCCTAATACTACAATTCCCCCGTGTTTGTTCAGACTTTTCGCTAAATATTGACAGCCTCGTTCGAGAGACGGATTGTTCCCGCGCCACGCCTCCCCAGAATGATTCACCTTTTACTTGTAACTACGTTCAACGCAGCTCCGAGGAGATGTCAGCCTCGCTTCCTGTTTACCCACGTGGATTTCTAGCTGCATCACCTTGACAGCATCTGGGTGCTATTTTCCCTGACGGTATAAGAATCGTAATGGTGACCAGAGTCGCGAAAAAGGAAGAGTTGTGTAATCTGAAGGTCACACATCTCATCCTTTGCTACACCCAGAGCAGAGAGACTGGATCAACTGTACATCTCCACCCCAGGCCACCCCAACGATGCCCTTGAAGTGATGTCCCAGTGCCTGGAGGCGGGCGGATCTGGATGGGGAGGAACAGGCTCAAGCTCAACCCTTCCAAGACTGAGTGGCTGTGGTTCCCGGCATCCCGATATAGTCAGCTGACTCCATCGCTGATTATTGGGGGCGAGTCCTTGGCCCCCTCGGAGAGGGCTCGCAATCTGGGATCCTCCTGGATACGCAGCTGTCCTTGGAGGAACATCTGACGGCTGTTGCCAGGGGGACCTTTTGTCAGGTTCGCCTGATTCGCCAGTTGCGGCCCTTTCTTGATCGGGATTCCATGTGCACAGTCACTCATGCCCTCGTCACCTCTCGCCTGGACTACTGCAACGCTCTCTACATGGGGCTCCCCTTGAAGAGCACCCAGAGGCTCCAACTGGTCCAGAATGCGGCCGCGCGGGTAATTACGGGAGCTGCATAGCGCTCCCATGTAACACCGCTCCTGCGCGAGCTGCACTGGCTCCCAGTGGTCTTCCGAGTGCGCTTCAGGGTGTTGGTTACCACCTTTAAAGCGCTCCATGGCATAGGGCCTAGTTATCTTCGAGACCGCCTGCTGCTACCGACGGCCTCCCATCGACCTGTGCGCTCCCACAGAGAGGGCCTCCTCGGGGTGCCTTCAGCCAAACAATGTAGGCAGATGACCCCCAGGGGGAGGGCCTTCTCTGTGGGGGCACCCACACTCTGGAACCAGCTGCCCCCAGAGATAAGGAGAATCCAAGACCTCGGTGCCTTCCGCCGTGCCCTTAAAACTTTCTTTTTTCAGCAAGCTGGGCTGGCTTAACATATTTTTAAATATTTTAATTGGTTTGTCATTTTAAACTGGGGCCAAATTAACATATATTCTCTTAATTGTTTTTAATGTTTGTATTGTATGTTTTTAGCTGGCTGTACACCGCCCTGAGTCCCTCGGGAGAAGGTGCGGTATATAAATTTGAAATAAAATAAAAAATAAATAAATAAACCCTGGTAATCTCTGAGCTTGGTTGTTTTCTTGTAGACATTTCATTACCGAACTAGGTAACATTATCAGTGCTCGTAGGGAGTGGGGTTTGCAGTTTATGTACTAGTGGATTAACCAGTCAGTGTTGGTTGGGATTGTTCTTGATTAGGCTGTTGTGGACTGATTGCTTGTCTAAACTGATAGTTTCTTGATTAGGGTTATTATTTACTACTGTATTGATTGTTGGTCTGGTATTAGTCTACCAATCAAGGAACTGAATAGAATACAGAATCACAGAGTGGGAAGGGACCTTGGGAGGTCTTCCAGTCCAACCCCTGCCCAAGCAGGAGATCCTCTACCATTTGGGACAAACGGTTGTCTAATGTCTTCTTGAAAACCTCCAGTGATGGAGCACCCAAAACTTCTGGAGGCTGGACCAGTCGCCCCGCTGGTTAATCATTCTCACTGTCAGGAAATTTCTCCTTAGTTCTAGGTTGCTTCTCTCTTTAATGATCCCCCACCTATTACTTCTTGTCTTGCCTTCTGATGCTTTGATGGGAGTGGCCCTGATGGTGGCCTTATTAGGCTGCTGTAGATAGATAGATATGGATAGATAGATAGATATGAATGAATAGATAGATAGATAGATGGATGGATAGATAGATAGATAGATAGATAGATATGGATGAATAGATAGATAGATAGAGAGATGGATAGATAGACAGACAGACAGATAGAGATAGATAGATATGGATGAAAAGAATAGATAGATAGATAGATAGATAGATAGATAGATAGATAGATAGATGATAGATAGATAGATAGATAGATAGATAGATAGATAGATAGATATGGATAGACAGATGATAGATAGATAGATAGATAGATAGATAGATAGATAGATAGATAGATAGATAGGTAGATAGATATAGATAGATATGGATGAATAGATAGATAGATAGAGAGATGGATAGATAGACAGACAGACAGATAGAGATAGATAGATATGGATGAAAAGAATAGATAGATAGATAGATAGATAGATAGATAGATAGATAGATAGATAGATAGACACAGAGAGAGAGAGAGATGGATACATAGACAGACAGACAGACAGATAGATAGATAGACAGACAGATATAGATAGTTATGGATGAATAGATAGATAGATAGATAGATAGATATAGATAGATATGGATGAATAGAGATATGAATGAATAGATAGATAGATAGATAGATACGGATGAATAGATATAGATGGATAGATAGATAGATAGATAGATAGATAGATAGATAGATAGATAGATAAATAGATATAGATGGATGGGTGGATGGATAGACAGACAGACAGACAGACAGACGAAGACAGGGAGGGAGGGAGGAAGAGAAAGAGGTAAGTAGAACACTGTCAGGGCAAGGCACTGGTATTTAACCAGAGAGCAAATCCCACTCCTTTTTAGCATTGATGGTGTTACCTAGTTGGGTCATGAAAATGTCTGCAAGAAAATCACCAACCTCAAAGAGCACCAAGGAGTCCACATCCAGTCATCTATCGTCCATCATCCATCATCCTTCCTTCCTTCCATCCATCCATCCATCCATCCATCCATCCATCCATCCATCCATCCACACAACAGCCTAATGAAGAAACCACCAAGAACACTCCTGCCAATGCTGACAAGGCAAGCTACTATTATAGTATAGAGAGTAATCCCCACTCCTAGCACTGATAATGTTTCCTAGTTGGGTTATGAAACGTCGGCAAGAAAACAACCAAGCTCAGAGAGCACCAAGGACCTCGCAGTTGTCCTGAGCTACAAATACTCTCTTCTATCAGCGGCTCATATACTGTACACACAAAGCATTAGGAGTACCAAGGACTCCACCGTCCTCCTCCTCTTCTTCTTCCTCTTCTCTTCAAAACCCACTGCCTTCTAGCACTGATGTTGTTACCTAGTTGGGTCATGAAACGTCTGCAAGAAAACCGTCATGCTTAGAGGAGCACCAAGGACCCCAAAGCTTGGAATCACACAACTGGACAGCTCCCTCCAATCAGCTTCCCATCAACCTCGCATGGAGCTCCTTCATTCTCCATCATCTTGAGATGGACACTCAATGTCCTCGGCCAAGCACAGTGAGCCAAGCAAGCAGTTTGCAAGCGAAGACGAAGATCTGCCATATGTCGTCCCCCACCCCAAACTGTCTATAACAGGGGTCTCCAACTTTGGCAAGTTTAAGCCTGGAGGACTTCAACTCCCAGAATTCCCCAGCCAGCTGGGGAATTCTGGGAGTTGAAGTCCTCCAGGCTTAAAGTGGCCACAATTGGAGACCCCTGGTCTATAATATATACTCTATATAAGGCCAACCTCCCTTGTTCAATGGATGGCATACAATCTCCAGTCGAAGAGTCCTGATGCTTTTCCCCGTTGCTATAACAACGGGCTATTTTTAAGTTCCAACAGCTGGATTTGTGTCTTTGAATTCCAGTCCTAAGATGACAAAAGTGATTTCTTTTCTTCTCTCTCTCTCTCTTTGCAATATTACCAGAGAAATGTCAGAGGCCACGGGCAGAGCTAAAAAAGAAATCCTATGTATTTGCATGAAAGGATCACAGGGTGCAGGGAAAATATTTTTAAATATGCAGCATATTGTAGGAGCTTCAAGCCGGCTGAGGATGGGAATATATAGAACAAAAGGCAGGGTTAGATTTTATTTATTTATTTTTTTTAAAGCGGGGATGACTTAACAGGCAGTCCTCGATTTACGATCACAATACCCATCGTCCCTGTCCTACCGTCCCCATTTATTCGTATCCATTTCCCGTATTCATAATCACGTTTATACTTATATCTGTTATCTTAGACATGCCTGACAAATAAATAAAATAAATAAAAATAAATAAGACAATTGCGGCCCCAAATTCCTATCACTAAGGGAAACATTTCTTCAGTGAGAAATGGCCCCGTTTTGCAACCTTTCTTGCCACCGTTGTTAAGCGAATCACTGTAAGTTGTTAAATTAGTCGAACTGTTATTAAGTGAATCGGGTTTCACTTGATTTTGCTCGTCAGAAGGTCGCAAAAAAGGGATTACGTGACCCCGGGATACCGCAACCGTCATAAATATGAATAACTTGCCAAGTGGCTGAATTTTGATCACGTGACGACAGGAATGCTGCAACGGTCGTTAAGTGTGAAAAACGGTCACAGCTCAAACAACCAGTCAACAAGAATTCTGGGAGTTGATGTCCAGATATCCTAAACCCTCAGCCACCAGGAATTCTGGGAGTCAATTTCCAGATATCTTAAACCCATAGACAACAGGAATTCTGGGATACCTCAAACCCTCAGCCACCAGGGATTCTGGGAATTGAAGTCCAGATATCCTAAACCCATAGCCACCAGGAATTCTGGGAGTTGAAGTCAATACCTGAAACTGTCAGCCACCAGGAATTCTGGGAACTGAAGTCCAGATGTTCTAAACCACTAGGAATTCTGGGAGTTGAAGTCAAGACCTGAATCCCTCAGCCACTAGGAATTTTGGGAGTCAATTTCCAGATATCCTAAACCCATAGCCAACAGGAATTCTGGGAGTTGAAGTCAATACCTGAAACTGTCAGCCACCAGGAATTCTGGGAACTGAAGTCCAGATGTTCTAAACCACTAGGAATTCTGGGAGCTGAAGTCAAGACCTGAAACTCTCAGCCACTAGGAATTTTGGGAGTCAATTTCCAGATATCCTAAACCCATAGACAACAGGAATTCTGGGATACCTCACACCCTCAGCCAGCATGAATTCTGGGAACTGAAGTCCAGATATCCTAAACCCTCAGCCACAAGGGATTCTGGGAATTGAAGTCCAGATATCCTAAACCCATAGCCAGTAGGAATTCTGGGAGTTGAAGTCAAGACCTCAATCCCTCAGCCACTAGGAATTTTGGGAGTCAATTTCCAGATATCCTAAACCCATAGCCAACAGGAATTCTGGGATACCTCAAACCCTCAGACAGAGTGAATTCTGGGAACTGAAGTCCAGATATCCTAAACCCTCAGCCACCAGGAATTCTGGGAATTGAAGCCCAGATATCTAAAAGTTGCCCAGTTTGAGAAGCACCGAGTTAACCCAGCCCATGTCTTTTTTTAGTAGTCAGAAAAGCTCTCCTGGGTCAGCCCTTTAAATCCTGCTAATTATAACAGGATCTACTCCTGGCTTTCAGATTACGCCTTGATAGATCCTGGATGCTCAGATCATGAGGAGCAACTGTATAGAAGGAAAGGAGGCGGCTTACACCAATCCCTTAATTCTAAATCTCTGTCTCATTTGATGCAACTTTAATTGCCGAGTTAATTTAAGCCCCTAAAACGACGTTGTACCTTCGGACCATAAATTTGTGATATTTTTCAAACCAGATTATTATTATTATTTACTGCATTTCTTGGTTGCTTTTCTGAGTTTTATGCTCAACCACCTATAAATTCACGTTCCACGTAAAGCAGCATATTATTTTAATTTCATTTCTTAAACTTACAGTATATGCCTACACAGGTAGTCCTCGACTCACGACCACAACTGATCCGCCCCCCAAATTTCTGTTGTTAAGTGGGACAGTTGAAAAAGGACTCTTCTTCCCCCATTTTGCGATCTTTCTTGCCATGGTTGTTAAGTGAATCACTGCAACTGTTAAACGAGTAACCCAGTCGTTAAGTGAATCCAGATTCCTCATTGACTTTGCTCATCAGAAAGCCGCAAAAGGGATTCACTGCAACCGTCATAAATAGGAGTCGGTTGCCAAGCGTCTGAATTTTGATCGCGTGACGACGGGGGATGCTGCAACAATCGTACGTCTGAAAAACGGTCGTTGTCACTTTTTTCAGGACAGTTGTAACTTTGAACGGTCACTAAATGAAGTGTTATAAGTCGAGGACTATCTATATCGGTTGCATAATTCAGTGCACCCCGCCCCACCGTGCATGTGCGTGCGACCCCCCGCGCTCTCCCTGCTATTGGCACACGATGGCACAGTGGGACCAGAAGGCCCGTTTTTCGCCTCCCCAGGCTCCAGAGCCTTTCTAGGAGCCTGGGGAGGGCAAAAACAGCCTTCCCCAACCCACCCAGAGGCCCTCCGGAGGCCGGAAACGATATGGCTCCACGTGCCACCTGTGGCACGCGTGCCATAGGTTCGACATCACGGTTCTAGACTCATGGGAGGGAAGGCAAAAAAGTCAAAATGGCACCCAGGATTATGGGATCACAGCCCTGTGATTTTTCTTTGGTGTGTCGCGACTCACATCCACAAGGAATGGAGTTTTGAGACACAAAGACAAACCCAAGATCTACCGCATAGCTCCCAGCGACTGGTAAGATCCCAGAGAGTTGGTCTCCTCCAGGTCCTGTCAGCTAAACAATGCCGGCTGGCGGGCCCGTGGGGGAGGGCCTTCTCTGTGGCTGCCCCAGCTCTCTGGAACCAGTTACCTCCTGAAGTCCGGACCATCCCCACCCTATTGGCCTTCCGAAAAGCGGTGAAGTCCTGGCTTTTCCGGCAGGCCTGGGGCCGTTGATCTCGCTCTTGCGATCTGGCAAGATCCGGCCATGAATGGCGTGAATGAGTTTTTTTTTTTTTTTAATTTGATTTATATCCTGCCCTTCTCCGGAGACTCAGGGCGGCTTACAATGCGCTAAGCAATAGCCTTCATCCTTTTGTATATTTATACAAAGTCAGCTTATTGCCCCCACAATCTGGGTCCTCATTTTACCTACCTTAGAAAGGATGGAAGGCTGAGTCGATCTTGAGCCTGGTGAGATTCGAACCTGCAGTAATTGCAGACAGCTGGTCTTAATAACAGGGTGCTTTAGACCACTGTACTACCAAGGCTCTTTTTAATGTTTTAAGTTTTAATGTTTTAATGTTTTTTATTAGGATTTTAAATGTATTGTGAGCCACCCTGAGTCTTCGGAGAGGGGCGGCATATAATTTTTTTTTTTTTTTTAATTTGATTTATATGCCGCCCTTCTCCGGAGACTCAGGGCGGCTTACAATGCGTTAAGCAATAGCCTTCATTCTTTTGTATATTTTATACAAAGTCAGCTTATTGCCCCCACAAACTGGGTCCTCATTTCACCTACCTTAGAAAGGATGGAAGGCTGAGTCAACCTTGAGCCTTGGAGAGATTCGAACCAGCAGAAATTGCAGGCAGCTGTGTTAATAACAGGGTGCACTAAACCCCTGTACTATCAAGGCTCTTAAATTGAATTAAATTGAAACTGAAATTGAATTGAAGTACAGTAAAACAATTTGGCCACAGAATAGGAAATACGGAATTCTGGAAAAACTGAATTCTCGTTTCATTCTCATGAAAGCGCTAGATTTTTCGAAAGTCAACTTGACTTTATTAGATTGGGCGCAGCATTAAAATGAGAGCAGCATTCCCTCACGCAAGGCAGTCAGATTTTTGGCTGGCATTTTTTCCTTGGAGAGGTAGCAAATCTGGCATTTTAGTGACAAATAATTCTTAACTGCATTGGCAGCTCAGGCGGTACTAATAATATTGCGGCCTTTATAAAGCACGCTTTATATTTGTAGAGGGTGACTGTCATTGGCAAATGATTGCACCGTGTAAGTTATTATAGGCTCCCATGTATTTTTTTAATCACACACAAAGCAAAGAATCACGGAGCGTATGAGTTGGAAGTCTTCTCCTTCAAACGCCTTCTAATGTGAAAACCCATGAAATCAGCAGGGGACCATCTCAGACAAGTGACAGTAACAGTAACAGAGTTGGAAGTTGACTTTAGAGGTCATCTAGTCCAACCCCCTGCTCACGCAGGAGACTTGTACTTGGGATTCGAACCGCTGAACTGCCGACCTTTCTGATCGACAAGCTCAGTGTCTTAGCCACTTGAGCCACCTAGTCAGATTAGGTCCAGTCTTTTCTTAAAAACCTCCAGAGATGAAGCACCTACAACAAAGAGCCTTGGTGGCGCAGCAGACTAAAGTGCTGTTTAAGTAACACCAGCTGCCTGCAATTACTGCAAGTTCAAATCTCACCAAGCTCAAGGTTGACTCATCCTTCCATCCTTCCGAGGTAGGTAAAATGAGGACCCGGATTGTGGGGGCAATAAGCTGACTTTGTATAAAAAAGAACACCGCTTAGGGGGGGGCCAAAAGCCCTACTAAGCAGATATATACAAAAGCATGAAGGCTATTGCTTAACGCATTGTAAGCCGCCCTGAGTCTCCGGAGAAGGGCGGCATATAAATCGAACCAATAAATAAATAAATAAATAAATAAATAAATAAATAAATAAATAAACAATGAAATTCAATGTAGAGAAAAGGAAAGTCTTACACTTGGGCAAGAAAAACCGAAAATACACATGTAGACTGGGTGAAACCAGGTTTAATAGCAGGGACTGTGAGAGGGATCTTGGCGTCTTAGTGGACAACCAGTTAAATATGAGCCAGCAGTGTGTGGCAGCTGCCAAAAAAACCAATGCAATCCTAAACTGCATTAAGAGAGGGTTCAATCAAGATCAAGTGAGGTACTAATACCCCTCTATAAAGCCTTAGTAAGGCCACACCTAGAGTACTGCATCCAGTTTTGGTCACCACACTATTAAAAAGATGTTGAGACTCTAGAAAGAGTGCAGAGAAGAGCAATAAAGAGGATTAGGGGACTGGAGGCTCAAACATACGATGAACGGTTGCAGGAACTGGGCATGGATAGTCTAGTGAAGAGAAGGACCAGGGGAGACAGGAGAGCATCTTCCAATATTTGAGGGGCTGCCCCAGAGAGGAGGAAGGGGGTCAAGCTATTCTCCAAAGCACCCGAAGGCCAGGCAAGGAATAATGGATGGAAACTGAACAGATTCAACCTGGAAATGAGGATAAATTTTCAGACAGTGAGAACAATCAACCCATGGAACAGAAGTTGCCTTCGGAAGTTGTGGGAGCTTCATCACTGGAGGCTTTCAAGAAGAGACTGGACTGCCCTCTGTCAGAAAGGGTGTAGGGTCTCCTGCTTGGGCAGGGGGTCGGACTAGATGACCTCCAAGGTCCCTTCCAACTCTGTTAATCTGTAGACTTCTGGTGGCAAACTGTTCCACTGGTTAATTGTTCTCACTGTTAGGAAGTTCCTCCTTAATTCCAGGTTGCTTCTCTCCTTGATTAGTTTCCATCCATTGTTGGATGGTCCTTTGAAGGCAAAAGGATTGAGAAATTATGTTGTACAGGTAGTCCTCGACGTACAACCGCAATGGTGCCAAAGATTTCTGTTGTTCAGTGAGACATGTGTTCATGTATGTGTTAGGTATGAAAACTGACTGGGAGACTTTGGGCCAATCACAAGAAAATGGTGTCAGCGCTACAGCGCTGGCATAGAGAGGAGAGATAAGCTCTGAACTTTTGCCTGCTAAATCCCTTTGAAGCCTGGTCGTCGTGGAAATGAGGAGGGGGGAGACATTCCTGTGAAATGACAAGACAAGAAGTTTGGAAAGTGACTTGGAAGATAGCCAATGAGAAGCAGAGAATTGGGGATCGGAAAGGGAGGGATTGGGGGGCAAAAGGTCAGTCTTGTCCGCATCGAGTCATGATCCGGTTGCTGTGCTCGAATAAAGAAAAGATTTCCTTAAAGATTGGCAGTTTGGAAATTCATTTATTTTGAGATAGCATCGAAGTCTGACAGACGGTGAGTTCTAGACCCGCAGCAAAAAAACTGACTAGGTGACTTTCAGCAAAATCACCAGGAGACTGTGAGTTTTAGTTCCGCTTTATGCATGAAAGCCGATTGGCTGATTTTGGGCCAATCATAGAAAACTATGAACCTACTTTAGGCATGAAAGCCGATTGGCTGACTTTGGGATAATCAGGAGGAGATGCTGAGTTCTAATCCCGTTTTAGGCAAAAAAAAAAAAAAAACACAACACCTGACTGGATGACTTTGGGCCCATCATTCTCTCCCAGCCCAACCCACCTCACAGGGTTGTTGTTGTTGTGGGGAATATAGTAGGTGGAAGAAGGTGTATCGGATATATTCACCACCTTATTTCTCAAAGCAATAAAAAGCAGGCTGCAAATAAATAAATCAATACAATAAAAAATAAAGGACGTTGTCGGGAAAATGTTCCCAGGTTGTTTTTTTTCCCCGGCTTCAGGCTGCAACTGCTACTCCTGAAATTGTCCAACCGGACAATCTATTCAATGGCAGAGCCAAAATCAAAGGAGAAAGAAGAAATTCCAATAATTTCTTTCATTGGGTGGGATGGGCAATTTAGCAAAAACACCAATCTGCAGTGTTGTTATGGAAACGGAGAATAACTGTAAAAGGAAACAAAGGCAAGAGTTAAAACCGCCAGGAAAAATGGATGCCCTTCGCTCGCCCAAATCTGTATTTCAGATCAAACAGGTGGTTCTCGACTTACAACAGTTTATTTAGTGACGGTTTGGAAGTTGCAACATCATCACTGAAAAATGTGACTTGTGAGCATTTCTCACACTTATGTTGTGGCCCGTCAGCGGCCTGTGCGAATTGTAGCTGATTCTGACAGCGAGGAGGCTGGTGTGGTGTTGTGCCAGCAGCCTGTGCAGCTGGCACTCGAGTCGGACAATGAGGAGGCTGGAGAAGATGTGGTGCCAAAGGTGGGGACTCAGCCAGGGCCTTCAGAACCTCCAGAAGCTTCCATGGGTGAAGAGGAAGAAGAGGAGGAGCCTCTTCTCGATGTACGGGAGGGCAGAACTGCCAAAAGGCAGGAGTGGCTCCTCAGGAGGAGGTCTCCTCGAGAGTAAGGCTTGGGGCTAATTGGCCACTCCCTTAGCCTATTTAAGGAGGAACACCGACTGAAGCAATTTGCAGGGAACAACTTCGTTCACATACCTTCGTGTCTTGTCTTGCTTATCTTATCAGCTTCCTGCAAATTGCTTCTAGGCATTCTGCCAACCACAGTAAGCTTTCAGTTATTATTCTTTGAATTCTTGGCGGCTGTTAATGCAGTTAATTAACAGCCGTTGTTGTAAAAAAACTGGTTTATTTAGTAAACTAAGGTTTGAACGGACTTTGGGGTCCGTAGCTGGGGCAGAACAACTTATGATCGTTGTGGCTTCCCCACAGTCACGTGATCAAAATTTGGATATTTGGCCACTGACTTGTATTTATGTCCCAGGATCACGCGATCCCCTTTTGGGACCTGTTAAGCCAGATTCACTTAACAACCGGGTTACTAACTCATCAACTGCAATGATTCACTTAACAACTGTGGTGAGAAATGCTGTAAAACGGGGCTAAACTCACTTAACAAATGTCTCGCTTAGCAACATCAATTTTGGGCTCAATTGTGGTCATAAGTTGAGGACTACCTGCATACAGATAGTCCTCGGCTTAACGACAATTCGTTTAGTGGTTCAGTTCAACTGTGGCAAACAAGGTCGTAAAATGGGGCAATACCCACTTAACAACGGTCTTGCTGAGCAGTAGAGATGTTGGGCTCCATTGTCATCGTACGTTGAGGACTTCCCGTACACAGGTCCCCAAATGTTGTGAGTTTAATGGAAGAATGAAGTGCGAGTTAGAATTTGTGTTTGCATGAAGCAGAATCACATGTTCTCCAAAAAGAACCATGTTACTAGTCTATCGAATAAAAAAAAATGGAGGATTCTAATAGCCTTTTTCTGACTCAATAAATGTTATTAAAAGGCAGCATACTTGGATACAAAGTAAGAGAGTTTGAGGGACCTTGGAGGTCTTCTAGTCCAACCCCCTGCTCAGGCAGGAGATCCAATACCCTTTCAGACAAACGGCTGTCCAGTCAATTCTTAAAAACTTCCAGTGTTGGAGCATTCACAACTTCTGGAGGCAAGTAGTTCCACGGTTGAATTGTTCTCACTGTCAGGAAATTTCTCCTTAGTTCCAAGTTGCTTCTCTCCTTGATTAGTTTCCATCTATTGTTTCTTGTCCTGCCTTAAATCACTAGATCAAACTGACATTTATGTTTATAAAAAAAGACAATGACAATCAAAAGGCAGGAAATCCTTAACCCACTTAAAACGCATAGAATATGAGCTTCATAAGAAGAAAGGAATAGCTGGATTTAGAATAGAATAGAATAACAGAGTTGGAAGGGACCTTGGAGGTCTTCTAGTCCAACCCTGATTAGGCAGGAAACCCTACACCACTTCAGACAAATGGTTATCCAATCTCTTCTTAAAAATTTCCAGCATTGGGGCATTTACAACTTCTGGTGGCAAGTTGTTCCACTGGTTAATTAATCTCATTGTCAGGAAATTTCTCCTTAGTTCTAGGTTGCTCCTCTCCTTGATGAGTTTCCACCCATTGCTTCTTGCCCTGCCCTCAGGTGCTTTGGAGAATAGCTTGACTGCCTCTTCTTTGGGGCAGCCCCTCAAATACTGAAACACTGCTATCATGTCTCCCCTTGTCCGTCTTTTCATTAAATTCCTGCAACCGTTCTTCACCTCCTCCTACACCACTTCAGAAAAATGGTTATCCAACCTCTTCTTAAACACTTCCAGCGTTGGAGCATTCACAACTTCTAGTGGCAAGTTGTTCCACTGATTAATTGTTCTGACTGTCAGGAAATTTCTCCTTCTTTCTAGGTTGCTTCTCTCCTTGATTAGTTTCCACCCGTTGCTTCTTCTCCTGCCCTCAGGTGCTTTGGAGAATAGCTTGACTCCCTCTTCTTTGACTTCCTCTTCCAATATCTTCTGAGATATTGGAAGACTGCTATCATGGCTCCCCTAGTCCTTCTTTTCATTAAACTAGACGTACCCAATTCCTGCAACCTATGTTTCAGCCTCCGGTCCCTTAACCAACTTTGTTGCTCTTCTCTGCACTCTCAACATCTTTTTTATATCGTGGTGACCAAAACTAGATTTGTTTTGCGGGAGTTTAAAACAGACTCTGCAAGGAAAGTCATTTCTCCTTTGAGGATCATCCTATCCAGGCTATTCTCTTGTCTTTTTTTTTAAAATTTGATTTATATGCCGCCCTTCTCCGGAGACTCAGGGCGGCTTATAATGTGTTAAGCAATAGCCTTCATACTTTTGTATATTTATACAAAGTCAGCTTATTGCCCCCACAAACTGGGTCCTCAATTTACCTACCTTAGAAAGGATGGAAGGCTGAGTCAACCTTGAGCCTGGTGAGATTCGAACCTGCAGTAATTTAATTTTAATTTAATTTAATTTAATTTCCAATTTATATACCGCCCTTCTCCCTAAGGACTCAGGGCGGTGTACAGCCAAGAAAAAAAACATAGAATATAAATATTAAAAAAACATTTTAAAATATATATAAATTTTGGCCCGAAAGTTAAAAAATCACAGACTGATTAAAAGAATTTAAAAATTTCGTCTCAAGCCAACCCGGCTTGCTGGAAAAGATGGGTTTTCAGGGAACGACAGAAGGCATTGAGGTCACATGCAGGCAGCTGTGTTAATAACAGGGTGCTTTAAACCACTGTACTACCAAGGCTCTTCCAGGACGTCTTCCAGGAAGGTGGGATTGGGGATAGTGTGGAGGGGTCCCCAACAGCCTACTATAGGCTCAAGGTTGACTCAGCCTTCCATCCTTTCTAAGGTGGGTAAAATGAGGACCTGGTTTGTGGGGGCAATAAGCTGACTTTGTATAAATATACAAAAGGATGAAGGCTATTGCTTAGCGCATTGTAAACCGCCTTGAGTCTCCGGAGAAGGGCGGCATATAAATCAAATTTAAAATTTTTTTTTAAAAAAATCAGAAAGATGCATGCACAAGCAAACCTTGATAGCCGTTTATCGTATACCTCCAACCCACGTCTTACCATGTGAAAAAAAAAAAAAGGAGACACAAATCGTTCGTAACTCTGGGTGCAAATTTGCCGGTTGCCGGGCTTAGCAGCCTCCATAAGGATGTTCCTGCATCGAGGGGGTAGGATACGAACGTTGCTATGGTAATTATTATTTTTCTCCATCAGGGTGGAAACTCGATATGGATTCTGAGCTAGCGAAGAGCAATTATGGCAATCGGGAGGTTGCGCAATATCAAGATGCGTTGTGTTTATTTTAATACACATGAGCAACAGTTACCAACTTGAGGAAGGAAGGGCAGCAGAAGGAAAGTACAGAATTATTTACGGAGGTGTGAAGAACAAAAGCGATACGGTTAGTAGTCCTCGATTTATGACTGTAATTGGGACATGGTCGTAAGTGCGGTAGTCCCTGACTTACGATGGTAATCGTGACAAGGATTTTTTTGTTGCTGAGTAAGGTGGTTGTTAAGTGAGTGAAAGGTTTCCTGCTTAAACAGGGGGTTGGACTAGAAGACCTCCGAAGTCCCTTCTGTCACTGCGTTAAGTGTTTGCCAGCTGAGCTTCTATCCTAAGATTTACGGTAGCCTGGCCAGAGAACCTTATCACGTCTCTATAGAGATAAGACTGTCTTGTGATTTCCGAGCTACTGCGCATGTCTACATTCTTTCTTTTCTAACTTCCTGATCTTTTTCCTTTGTCCGGTAAAGATGTAGTTATCTAGTTTTGTTTTTATAATAAAATGTTTCTTAGAATATATACTTCGGGGTTTTTTTCTTTGAAAGTATACTCCATGGAAAACAAGATCCATTCACCACTAATTAATTAGTTTCCCCAGGGGGGGAACGAGGCTGATTTACGCTTCGACATCTTCAAACTCTGTTATTCTATTCCACTTTTTGCAGTCACGTGCCAAAATCGGGGGGAACATGGGGAGGTCGCCCACTTGTGTGCCCACACCCATAATTCAATGCACCCCACGCATGTGCGCATACCTCCCCCCCCGCTTTTAACACGTGATGGTACGGTGGTCCTAGTAGGCCCGTTTTTCACCCTCCCCAGGCTCCAGAGGATTTCTAGGAGTCTGGGGAGGGCTAAAACAGCCTTCCCCACCCCATGGAGGCTCTCCAGAGGCGGAAAACAGCCCATTTCCCAACTTCCGGCGGGACCAGAAGGCCCAAAAATCAGCTGGCCAGCGGATGTATGCGCGCTGGAGCTGAGCTGGGGCAATGCTCGCGTGCCCACTGATATGGCTCCGTGTGCCACCTGTGGCACCTGTGCCATAGGTTCACCATCACGGTTCTATTCTATTCAGAGTCACACCCAATGCTATGGTCTTTTTGCCATGGCGGTTAAAGGAATTTGTGCAGTTGTTAAGTGAATCACATGCTTGTTAAAACAAATCTTGTTTTTCCCTGTTGACTTTGCTTGTCTGAAGTTGGGTGGGAAGGTCAAAGGGCGGTCACATGACCGTCATCAATACAGGGAGTCCTCGATTTACGACCACAATGGAGCCCAAAATTTCTGCGGCGGAGTGAAACAACTTTCAAGCGGATTTTGCCCGATTTTAGGAGCTTTCTTGCCACCGTTGTTAAGTGAATGACTCAAGTTGCTCAGTTAGTAACACGGCTGTTAAGTGAATCTGGCTTCCCCGTTGACTGTGCTTGTCAGACGGTCACAAAAGGGGATCACCTGACCCCGGGATACTGCGACCGTCATAAATATGAGTCAGTTGCCAAGCATCCGGATTTTGATCACGCGATCGTGGGGATGCTGCAATGGTCGTAAGGGTGAAAAAACGGTCGTTAAGTCCCTTTTTTCAGTGCTGTTGCTGCTAAATGAACTGTCGTAAATCAAAGATTGTTTATACAGGCCATTGCAATCCTGCAACTGTCGTAAGTGTGAGGATCAACCCTTGGCTTATGCTCTAAATTTTCTATTTTATTTCATATCCGTTTTTTATATGCTTTCCCTTTCCGGAGAATTATCTTTACGGCAAGTTATATGAAATAAAATTGGCAATAAAACTGGAATTGGAAAAACTAAAAGCCAACAGCAGAATAAGGCCATAAAATGCAAGGATAGTCTTTGAAATCCTATAATAGCCGCCCAGAGTCGCCTTATAAGGGAGATGGGAGGCATTTAATCAAAAATAAAGAAATATAAATAAAAGAAATAATGGGTTAGGATGCTGTCCTTTTATTTCAAGGTGGGCCAAAGCTTGTTTGGCAAAGCACTTTCTAAAGTCCAGGGAGTCCTCGGGTTACGACCACAATTGAGCCCAAAATTTCCAGTGCTAAGCAAGTCAGTTCTTAAAGTGTGTGCCCCGTTTTTGCGACCTTTCTTGCCAGGGTTGTTAAGCGAATCACTGCGATTAGTAACCAGGTGGTTAAATGAATCCGGCTTCCACATTGACTTTGCTAGACAGAAGATCTGATCGCGAGACACGGCAACCGTCATAAGTACGAGTCAGTTGTCAAATGCCTGAATTTTGATCACGCGGCCACGGAGATGCTGCATTGGTCGTCAGTGTGAGAACTGGTCAGGAGTCACTTTTTCTCAGGGCTGTTGTAAATTCGAACGGTCACTAAATGAACTGTCGTAAGTTGAAGGTTTCCTACACAGGTATTCCTCGACTACCTGTAGCATCATGGACAGCTACGAAAAAAAGACATCAAATATTCATTGCAATAATAGTAGTAGGGGGATAAAGTACAAGTAGTCCTCAAACTATAACCATTCATTTAGTGACGGTCCGAAGGAGTGGTGCGGCGGCCTAGAGGTAGAGCTCTCGCCTCACAATCAGGAGGCTGCGAGTTCGATCCTGGGTAGAGACAGATATTTCTCTCTTTGGGCACAATGAGAATATATCTGCTGAACAAAACTCCGCACTGGCGACAGGAAAGGGCATCCGGCCATGAAAACACTCAGCTCCATTCAGTTGCCTAGACACCATCCCGCAAGGGATTATGGGGGTCGTTAAAAGATGATGATGATTTAGTGACGGTTCGAAGTTACAACGGCACTGATGAAAGTGACTTATGACCGGTTTTCACACTTTACAACCACCAGCAAATCAGTGTTGGGTTGCCGATTCGGACCAGTTCTATAGAACCGGTAGTAAAACCGGCGGGAGGCTCCGCCCACTGACCCTGACATCAGAAGTGATCTGCGCATGTGATCCCGTTGCAAACCACTAGTAAAAGTAAGTAGAACCCTCCCGTTGCAAATGTTTCACTTAGCAATTTATGGGCATGTGCGCCAGGGAGCTGCTATTCCAGTTTCCAGCGCACCGGTATGCGCGAAGACCAGCTGGCTGGCACGCAAGTGTGCGCAGGAACCCGGAAGAGCAATGGGCGAGGGCTGGCATGCCCGGAGAGATGGCTCTGCGTGCCACTTCCAGCACACATGCCATAGGTTCCCCATCACGGCTCTTAGGCTATGAGTCAACATGGATTTGATGGCATTTAATCGCTATTTCATAATTTTTTGGGAGAAAATCCTACTTACGAGACCGCCTTCTGCCTCCGATAGCCTCCCACCGACCAGTATGCTCCCACAGAGAGGGTCTCCTCAGGGTGCCGTCGGTTAGACAGTGACGACTGTCGGCCCCCAGGGGGAGAGCCTTCTCTGTGGGGGCACCTACCCTCTGGAGCGAGCTGCCCCCGGAGATTCGTCGGATTCCCAACCTTTGTCCCTTTCGCCGCGCCCTTAAAACATTATTATTCCATCAAGCAGGGCTGGCCTAAAATATTATTTTTAATGGGTTATTTTATGTTATTTTAGATAGTGGGCCAAATTATTTAATAATTTTAAATTGTTTTTAACTTTTATATTGTGGGTTTTTTATCCTGGCTGTACACCGCCCTGAGTCCTTCGGGAGAAGGGCGGTATATAAATTTAATAAAACTGAAACTGAAACTGATTTCTTCCAAAAAGAAAATTGGGAGAATTTCAATTTCAGGAATCAATCTCGATTCATCTTTTAATGATCCTCTACCCGAAACAGTTTTCTCTGAAAACAGAAACAAAGAAGAAGAAAAAAAAAACACAAAATCACGAGTAAGTTTTTGTATAACCTTGGGGAAAATCAAACTGAATCGCTTCAGAGAGGCAGAAGGAGATTTATTTCCCCCGTGAATTCTCAGTGGAAACACGTGACTTTCCGAGTCACGACGACGTCTTTCGTTTGGCATGTAAGATATAGGTGTGTTGCACCCGAGGGGGAGGGGGGGTTAATGATGGGGTGGGTTGTGTTGCATAAATGTTATTCTTCGGGCTGACTTTTGATGTTCCGTGGCTTCAACCATCACGGTTCTGCGCAAATTACTGTTATTTTAATAGCTGCCATGAGCGAGTTGCAATAATAATGATAATATATTACAAGAAAAGGCTCTGTTTTCAGCGACAGCTGGGCACGCAAAATGGCTTTGAAAGCAGCAAAGGATCATGGGAGCCTCTTTTTGCGACCTCCTGACAGGGAGTGGGACTCACTTACCTTTGCTACCGGCTAGCTCGCACATGCGCAGAAGGGTATTTGACCCCCTCAGAGAGGGCACGCAACTTGGGTGACCTCCTGGATGCACAGCTGTCCTTAGAAGAGCATGTGATGGCTGTGGCCAGGGGGGCTTTTTTATCAGGTTCGCCTGATTCACCAGTTGCGTCCCTTTCTGGATCGGGACGCCTTGCGCACGGTCACTCATGCCCTCGTCACGTCCCGTCTGAACTACTGTAATGCTCTCTACATGGGGCTCCCCTCGAAGAGCACTTGGAGGCTCCAACTGGTCCAGAATGCGGCCACGCGGGTGATTATTGGGGCGACATGGCGCACCCATGTAACACCTCTCCTGCGCGAGCTGCACTGGCTCCCAGTGGTCTTTCGAGTGCAATTCAAGGTGCTGGTCACCACCTTTAAAGCGCTCCGTGGCTTAGGACCTGGGTATATACGAGATCACTTTCTGCCACCGATAGCCTCCCACCGGCCAATACGCTCCCACAGAGAGGGACTCCTCAGGGTGCCGTCGGCCAAACAAGGTCGACTGGCGACCCCCGGGGGAGAGCCTTCTCTGTGGGGGTACCCGCCCTCTGGAATGAATTGCCCCCGGAGATTCGTATGATCCCTGACCTACGTACCTTTCGCCGGGCCCTCAAGACTCTTTTGTTCCAACAGGCCGGGCTGGCTTAGAGAATGAATTTTAAATTGGGTGTTTGTAGCTTTTAATATAAGGGCCAAATTTATATATTTATTTTAAATTGTTTTTAAATTTTGTGAGTATATGTTTGTTTTTAATATGGCTGTACACCGCCCGGAGTCCTTCGGGAGAAGGGCGGTATAGAAGTTTAATAAACTATAACTATAACTATTTGATGACATCTCCCGCCGCTGCCTCCAGATAATTAGAGCCCGTGCGGGAGCCTGATTCACTGAACAACGATGTTCCTAATTGAACCACTGCAGTGACTCACTTAACCACGGCGGCCAGAGAGGTCGTAACACGGGGCAAAATTCACTTTGCACCCGTCTCACTTAGCAACCGAAGTGTTGGGCTCGACTACGGTCGTAGGGTCGAAGGCCACCTGTCTGGCCAGCATACACAAAAGATAATTTTATCCAGAGGTAGGATTCACTTACCTTCCCTATCGATTCGCAAACGTGAGTGTGCACGCGAGAGAACTCGCTTCGCTCGCGCCACCTCTGTGCATGCTCACGGCCTTCTGCGCATGCCCAGTAGTTGCGCATTACGTCCAGGCAGGTGGGCGGAGCCTCCCGCAGTTGCCGCTACCGATTCGCGCAATCCGGAGCGAACCGGCTGAATCCACAACAGATTTTATCCTCCGAGTGACTTTTATAGGTAGTCCTCAACTTACAACAGTTCGTTGAGGGACAGTTCAAAGTTACAACGGCACTGAAAAAAGTGAACTTACGACCGCTTTTCACAGTTACAACCTTTGCAGCACCCTCAGGATGACGTGATCCGACTTCAAAAGCTTGGCGACCGACTCGTATTTACGACGGCTGCAGGACCTTCTGACGACCAAAGTCAACGGGGGAAGCCAGATTCGCTTAACGACGACGTTCCGAATTTAAAGAACGGCAGTGATTCACTGAACAACGGTGGCCAGAAAGATGGGGCAAAGCTCACTTAGCCACTGTCTCGCTTAACAACAGAAATGTCCAGCCCAATTGTGGTCGTACGCCGAGGGCTGCCTGTATTCGAAAAGCGCATCCTGACAACCCAGGAACTCCAAAGAATTGCTATGTTATCCAGACTCTGAAGATCAGACAGTTGTATGCCTTCCGTGCTTAATTAAGTTTGAGTATTTTAAGACTGAATCCTGCACACTGACATACATAATTACCTGATTTGAAGGGAGAATATATTAACGAAGGACTCCCGAGGATGATTAGCATAACTTCAGCGCATACACAAAGAGTTATGATTTTCGGCACCAATTAGTTAACTTCTAACCGACATTTGGCTCTGGGGTTATGAGAACTCTACGGAAGTGAATTGTCAGTCCCATACAGAATCATACCTGGCACAGTTGCCTAGTGGTTAAGGCCAGTGGTGGGATTCAAATAATTTAACAACTGGTTCTCTGCCCTAATGACCGGCTGGGTGGGCGTGGCCATGGAGGGCATGGCCAGGGGGTGTGACAGGCAGCACTTGGCCTCCTGCACCCCCCTGGGAGCAAAAACTCAATCAGAATAGAGCTGGAAGGCACTTTGGAGGTCTTCTAGTCCAACCCTCTGCTCGAGCAGGAGACCCTATCTGTATCCATTTCAGACAGATGGCTGTCTAGTCTCTTCTTTAAAACCTCCAGTGATGGAGCATCCACAACTTCTGGTGGCAAGCCGTTCCATTGGTTAATCGTCCTCACTTTTAGAAAGTTTCTCCTTAATTCCAGGTGGCTTCTCTCCTTGATGAGTTTCCATCCATTGTTTCTTCTCTTGTTTTCTGGTGCTTTGGAAAAAATGTTGAGCCCTTCCTCTTTGTGGCAGCCACTCAAATGCTGAAATACTGCCATCATGTGCCCCTAGTCCAGTGACGGCTAAACTTTTTGCCGTCACGTGCCAAAAGTGAGAGGGTCGAGGGGGGAGTGTTGCGCACGCACGTGCCCATAATGCAATGCTTTCCTGCACACCCCGGCCCTCGCACATGTGCACATGACCCCCCCCCCACGCGTATGTGATCCCCAACGGCCCGTTTTGGGCCTGACAAGATTCCCTGAAGCCTCCTGGGACCAAAAATGGGCTGCGGGGGGGGGGGTGCCACACCCCCACATGACCCATTTTGGTGCAGGGGGGCTCACTGCTCCCCCAAGGACTCCCCCACACATGCGCATGAGACCCACTCCCGCCCAGTAGTGAAATCCCCTCGGTTCTATCCAGCCAGCCAAACTGGTAGCGCCGGCGGCGGGAAGCTCCAAGATGTCATTACGTTCCTTTTTTTAACATCTGCGCATGCACAGAAGTGGTGTGCGCACGCGCTCCTGTGAGCTCCCATTCCCGAACCGGTAGTGAAGGTAAGTGGATTTCACCGCTGCTCCCTCCCTTGCGTCTCCCGCATGTGCCCCATCCCCACGCCAGAGACCCGAAAATCAGCTGGTTGGCGGGAGGCACACACACATGCGTGGTGGAGTTGAGCTGGGCGACGGCTCGCGTGCTCGCAGGGAGGGCTGCCATACATTCACCATCACGGCTCTAGTCCTTCTTTTCTCCAGATTAGCCATGCCCAGTTCCTGCAACCGTTCTTCGTATGTCTTGGTCTCCAGGCCTTTAATCATCTTAGTTGCTCTTCTGTGCACTTTTTCCCAAAGTCTCAACATCTTTTTTGTAATGTGGGGACCAAAACTGGATGCAAATATTCCAGGTGTGGCCTTACTAAGGATTTACAAAGTGGTACTAATCAGTGGTGGGTTTCAAAAATTTTTATAACTGGTACTGTGGGTGTGGCTTGGTGGGTATGGCATTGCTTGGTACGCATGGTTTAGTGGGTGTGGCAGGGGAAGGTTACTGCAAAATCCCCATTTCCTCCCGATCAGCTGGGACTCGGGAGGCAGAGAGTAGATGTGGGCGGGGCCAATCAGAATTTTTACTACCGGTTCTCCGAACTACTCAAAATTTCCACTACCGGTTCTCCAGAACTGGTCAGAACCTGCTGAAAAACCCACCTCTGGTACTAATACTTCACCTGATTTTGATTCTATGCCTCTGTTTATACAACCAAGGATTGTGTTAGGGTTTTTTTGGCGGGTGCCGCACACGGCTGGCTCATGTTTAAGGGATTTTTAGGAAGGTTGAGGGTCTCCTGGGGTCATGCGATCCCCTTTTGCAACCTTCCAACAAGCAAAGGCGATGGGGGAGCCAGATTCATTTAATGATCACCCGATTCATTTAACAATGACAGCAAAAAAAAAAAAAAAGTCGTAAAATGGGAGAGAACTCACAACAATTGTCTTGCCTTGCAACAGATATGTGGGGCTCAGTTGTGGTCGTACTAAGTAAATTCATATATATTTGTGTCTGTTGGTGGCATCCAGTGGTGGGTTTCAATTTTTTTTACTACCGGTTCTGTAAGTGTGGCTTGGTTGGTGTGGCAGGGGAAGGATACTGTAAAATCTCCATTCCCTCCCCAAATTCAGGGGAAGGATACTGCAAAATCCCCATTTCCTCCCGATCAGCTGGGACTCGGGAGGCAGAGAATAGATGGCCAGTCAGAAATTTTATTACTGGTTCTCCGAACTACTCAAAATTTCTGCTACCGGTTCTCCAGAACTGGTCAGAACCTGCTGAAACCCATTTCTGGTGGCATCCCAGGGTCATGTGATCAAGATTTTTTTAAAATTTTTGATTGAATCGAGCTTACTTCCAATTTCATGAAAAACCACCCAGGGTGAACAATGGGTATGCTTAATGACCATTGTACTTGCTTTATGTCCGCCATGTTTGCTTAACAACTGCTGGAAAAAAAAATATGTCACGAAATCAGGACGGTCAGATGGGTGTTTAAATTTATGAGCACCCATTCGGAAGAATGAATTCACTTAACAGCCATGTGGTTCAGTTAATGACCATGTGATTCAGTGTACAAGCATAGTGATGCACATTATGACCATCGTAAAAAATGGTCAGCAAATCGTGTTTGTGTGGTCCCTCAACTTACAACCATCGTGACACACGATAGAAATTCCAGGCTCCGTTATAAGTTGAAGAACTGCCTGTATAATGGAAGAAAAGCCTGTGCTAAAATTGCAATTTAAGGCTCGTGTCATATTTATATATTGGGAAGTCATATGTGTGTATGAGTGAAAGAGAGAGAGGAGAGAGAGAGAGAGAGAAAGAGGAGAGAGAGAAAGAGGAGAGAGAGAGACAGTGAGAGCAGAAAGAGAAAAAGAGAGAGGAGAGAGAGAGAAAGAGAGAGTGAGAGTGAGAGGAGAAAAGAGAGAGAAAGTCAGAGGAAAAAGAGAAAGAGGAGAGAGAGAGGAGAGAGAGAGTGAAAGGAGAAAAAGAAAAAAGAGAGAAAGAGAGAGGAAAGAGAGAAAGAGTGGGAGGAGAAAGAAAAAAAGGAGAGAGAGAATGAGGAGAGAGAGAGGAGAAAGAGAAAAAGAGAGAGGAGAGAGAAAGAGAGAGTGACAGGAGAAAAAGAAAAAAGAGAGAGAGAAAGAGAGAAAGAGTCAGAGGAGAAAGAGAAAAAGGAGAGGGAGAGAGGAGAGAGAGGGAGAGGAGAAAAAGAAAAAAGAAAGAGAGAAAGAGAGGAGAGAAAAAGAGAGAGAAAGAGTGAGAGGAGAGAGAGAAAAAGGAGAGAGAGAGAAGAGAGAGAGGAGAGAATGAGAGGAGAGAGAGAGAAAGAGAGAGGCATTTAAAAGACTTAATTAGGAATAATGTTCTTTTAGTTACCCTCCCAAAAAACTTTCCGTTAGGTCTGTGACAGAAAAAGCTATAAATTACAATTAAAAACCCTCGCAGATTAACTGCCGCAATGAATCAAATCTACTCGTTAATGATGACAGAGAACAAGGAGCAGTTTTAATTATGTCTTGATAAGAATGGCCCCTTCCCAGCAACCTGCCGCATAATTCAGGAACACGGGTAGTCCTCGATTTACGACCGCAATTGAGCCCAACATTTCTCTGGCTAAGTGAGATGTTTGTTAAGTGAGTTTTGTCCCATTTCGGGACCTTTTTTGCCACCGTTGTTAAGTGAATCACGGCAGCTGCTCAGTTAGTACGTCGGTTGTTAAGTGAATTCGGCATCCCCATGGACTTGGCTCGTCAGAAGGTCGCAAAAGGGGATCACGTGCCCCTTGGGACATGCTGCAGCCGTCATAAATATGAATCAGTGGCCAAGCAGCTGAATATCGATCACGTTATCGATATTCAGCTGCTATTGAATATCGATATTAAGTGTCTCGTAAGTGTGAAAAGCGCTAAGTCACTTTTTTCAGTGCCGTCGTTAAGTTCGAACGGTCACTAAATGAACGGTCGTAAATCGAGGACTGCCTTTATTCAAAGATATTTAGTCTATCAAAGAGATTAGAGGACGTTTTTGATGGATCGGGCTCTGTTGAAACTTTTGTCTGATTTATCTGATTTAGGGACTGCACAGGTAGTCCTCGACTTATGACCACAACGGCGCCCAAAATTTCTGTTGTTAAATGACTCCTTTGTTAAGTGAGTTTCCCCCCTCCACTTTAAGACCTTCCTTGCCACCGTCATTAAGCGAATCATTGCAGTTGATAAGTTAGTAACCCGGTTGTTAAGTGAATCTGGCTTCCCCGTTGAGTTCGCTTGCCTGAAGGTCGCAAAAGGGGATCACCTGACCCCAGGATGCTACAACCGTCATAAATATGAGTCAGTTGCCAATGTCTGAAGTTTGACCATGTGACCGTGGGGAGGCCGCACAAGTGTAAAAATGGTCGTAAGTCACCCTTTTCAGTGCTGTTGTAACTTTGAACGGTCACTAAGTGAGCTGTTGTAAGTCGGGGACTATTGGGTATCTCTGAATAGCATCTGTGAAGCGCGACAACACCAAAAAAACCGCTTCTGTGCTGTAAGGATCCCCCAGCTTAATAGCAGCGCTACAAAAAACCTCGGCTCTCCCTAAGAGATTTATCTCTTCCGTAATAACATTTGCTCGTTAAGGGAAAAAAAAAAAACTGTATTTCTCTGAGAAATGTGTGCCAAGCATTGGGGAAGAATTCATCACAATCACGCAAGATTAGAAACAGACTTCGGCTCGAAATTGCTTTAGAGTACATTTCATGTTTAGAAGGCCCTAATAATTAGAATGGAATGGAATAAGAATGGGATAGGATAGGATAGGATAGGATAGGATAGGATAGGATAGGATAGGATAGGATAGGATAGGATCAGACAGGACAGGACAGGACAGGACAGGAGAGAACGGAACAGAACAGAACAGAATAAGAAAGAGAATAGAATAGAATAGAATAGAATAGAATAGAATAGAATAGAATAGAATAGAATAGAGAACAGAACAGAACAGAACAGAATAAGAAAGGGAATAGAATAGAATAGAATAGAATAGAATAGAATAGAATAGAATAGAATAGAATAGAATAGAATAGAATAGAAAACAGAGGACAGGACAGGACAGGAGAGAACAGAACAGAACAGAACAAGAAAGGGAATAGAATAGAATAGAATAGAATAGAATAGAATAGAATAGAATAGAATAGAATAGAATAGAACAGAGGATAGGATAGGATAGGATAGGATAGAAAACAGAGGATAGGACAGAATATAGAAAGAAACATCTGCAAGAAAACCACCAACCTCAAAGAGCACCAAGGACCCCACAATTTTCCTCCTCTTTCTCCCCCTCCCTCCTCCAGAAACCCCCCACTCCCTCTAACACTGATGATGTAACCTAGTTGGGTCCTGAAACGTCTGCAAGAAAACCACCGAGCTCAAGAGAGCACCAGGGACCACACAGTTCAACCCCGGGCTGCAAATATGAGATGTTCTCACCAAACGCGGAAAAACCACTTGCAGATGCGGCCACCTCAACGCTCCCTCGACGAAAGTTGCACGCGGCTCCCGCCCCGCGTGCAACTCTCAAAAAACGAACAGTGTGCAAGAAATAATAATGCTTTACTTCTAATGACTTTCTACATCACCTAATTAGATTTGTTAATCACGTTCCTTAACGACTGCCCGGCCATCGTAAAAAAAGAAGAAAAAAAAAAGTAAAATGAAATAAACCATTTTTTCCCTTTCTTCCCATAAAAGATGCTTGTCAGCGTTACTTTCGCACTCAGAATGCCTCTTCAAAGTGCTAATTGGTGCTTTTTGGCATGGTGCATATCAAATTAAAGGAAACAGCCCTAATCAGGATAAAATCTAATTTGCTACAGATAAAATACTGTTACTATTAAGGGCTTTAAAGTGATGGTTGCCTTCCTAATTTGCAAAAGCAGAGAACTTCAAATGTGCTAAGCTAGGGAAGAGATTGTCAAGAAAGCAAGCTGTGCATTCGACCTGGAGCCTGGACATATATTTTGGGGGTAAATAGGTGGTAATTTGGACCAAAGTCACCCAGCTGGCTTTCATGCCTAAGGTGGGACTAGAACTCACTGTCTCCTGGTGATTGGCCTAAAGTCAGCCAATGGGCTTTCATGTCTAAGATGAGACTAGAACTCACCGTCTCCTGGTGATTGGCCCAAAGTTACCCATCCAGTTTCATACCTAAGGCGGGACTAGAACTCACCGTCTCCTGATAATTGGCCTAAAGTTACCCAGTGGGCTTTCATGTCTAAAAGGAGACTAGAACTCACCATCTCCTGGGGATTGGCCCAAAGTTACCCATCCAGTTTCATACCTAAGGTGGGACTAGAACTCACCGTCTCCTGGTAATTGGCCTAAAGTTACCCAGTGGGCTTTCATGTCTAAGAGGAGACTAGAACTCACCATCTCCTGGGGATTGGCCCAAAGTTACCCATCCAGTTTCATACCTAAGGCGGGACTAGAACTCACGGTCTCCTGGTAATTGGCCTAAAGTCATCCAATGTTCTTTCATGTCTAAGATGAGACTAGAACTCGCGGTTTCCTGCTGATTGGCCTAAAGTCAATGGGCTTTCATGTCTAAGATGAGACTAGAACTCACCGTCTCCTGGTGATTGGCCCAAAGTTACCCATCCAGTTTCATACCTAAGGTGGGACTAGAACTCACCATCTCCTGGTGATTGGCCTAAAGTCGCCCACTGGGCTTTCATGCCTAAGGCAGGACTAGAATTCACTGCCTCCTAGTGATTGGCCTAAAGTCAGCCAATGAGCTTTCATGTCTAGAATGAGACTAGAACTCACTGTCTCCTGGTGATTGGCCTAAAGTCACCCAGTGGGCTTTCATGCCTATGGTAGAACTAGTACTCACCGTCTCCTGGGGATTGGCCCAAAGTTGCCCATCCAGTTTCATACTTAAGATGAGACTAGAACTCACCGTCTCCTGGTGATTGGCCTAAAGTCACCCAGCCGGCTTTCATGCCTATGGTGGAACTAGAACTCACCGTCTCCTGGGGAATGGCTCCGAGTTACCCATCCAGTTTCATAACTAAGGTGGGACTAGAACTCACTGTCTCCTGGTGGAACCAGAGAACAGAGTAGGCACAGCTATTCTAAAATAAGTTTTTTCCTCGACTCCTTTTTTTCCTTTCTTCTTATTCTCTCAAAGATTTTTTTTTTTTCACATGAAGCAGATGTCCATAAGCTATTTTCTGAATTAATGTCTCACTTTATCTGGCTTTTTAAAAAAAATCTGCCTTTTTCCTCAATATTCCTTTGGTTTTGACGATAAAACATTGTTTCAACTCTACTGGACTATATATTTGGGGGTAAATAGGCAGTAATTTGGACCAAAGTCACCCAGCTGGCTTTCATGCCTAAACTGGGGCTAGAACTCACAGTCTCCTGGTGATTGGTCCAAACCTTGGGCCAGTCAGGATCGAACTTCCTGGCTGGGAGCATTGTTAGCCTGCAATACTACATTATAACCACTATGCCATCACGGATTCCTTCCTTCCTTCCTTCCTTCCTTCCTTCCTTCCTTCCTTCCTTCCTTCCTTCCTTCCTTCCTTCCTTTCCTTCCTCCCTCCCTCCCTCCCTCTCTCCCTCCCACCCTCCCTCCCTTCCTTCCCTTGCTTCCTTCCCTTCTTCCTTTGCAAGCAATAGCATTTAGGATTTATATACCACTTTATACTGCTTTCCAGCCCTCTCTAAGCAGTTTACAGAGTCAGCCTCTTGCCCCCAACAATCCAGGTCCTCATTTTACCCACCTCGGAAGGATGGAAGGCTGAGTCAACCTCCAGCCAGTCAGAATCGAACTCCTGTCTGTGGGCGGACTCAGCCTGCAATACTGCATTCTGACCACTGTGCCAGGACTCTGCCATCTCCAGCCCACCCACATAATGCTGCGCTAGATGGAATGGATGAGATTTTCAATCCTTGTTTGATATAGTCAGAGCTATGGTTTTCCCAGTAGTAACGTACGGTTGTGAGAATTAGACCGTAAGGAAGCCCGAGCGCCGAAGAATGGATGCTTTCGAATTGGGGTGCTGGAGAAGACTGTCGAAAGTCCCATGGACCGCAAGCAGATCTGATCGGTCAATCCTAAAGGAAAACCACTCCAACTGTCCTTTGGAAGGACAGATCCTGCAGCTGAAACTCAAAAAGACTTTGGCCACCATTTTTTTTTTTTAATTGATTTATATGCCGCCCTTCTCCGGAGACTCAGGGCGGCTTACAATGCGTTAAGCAATAGCCTTCATCCTTTTGTATATTTTTTATACAAAGTCAGCTTATTGCCCCCACAAACTGGGTCCTCAATTTACCTACCTTAGAAAGGATGGAAGGCTGAGTCGACCTTGAGCCTGGCGAGATTCGAACCTGCAGTAATTGCAGGCAGCTGGTCTTAATAACAGGGTGCTTTAGACCTCTGTACTACCAAGCAAGGACTCACTGGAAAGGATGTTGGGGAAGATGGATGGCGAAAGGAGAAGGGGATGGCAGAGGATGAGATGGTTGGTTAGATGGTGTCATCGACGGACGTGAATTTGGACAAACTCCAGGAGACAAGGGAGGTGGAAAAATCTGGCGTGCCGTGGTCCATTGAATCACGAAGAGAACCATTCTTGGCAACATTAAACGTCCGTAGAGATTCTCAGTCATCCAGATGATGGTGGACTTTCTTGTTTTTTTCTTTTGAAGACATTTCGCTTCTTCTCATCCAAGAAGCTTCTTCAGCTCTGACCGGATGGTGGGGAATAGAAGGATTGATATTCCTTGCAGACAAAGCTGGTCATTTGCATCCTTTTAGAGGGTCGTTGAGACCCCTTGGAGTTTTATCTGTGTCCTCAGGGTCACCTGAGTTGTACAAATAGTTCCTGTAGTCTGCAATTTTTCCCTCTGGAAATCCATTCCTGCCCCCCACACCATTCAAAGGGGGTTCATCCTGAAAGTCTGTAGAGATTCTCAGTCATCCAGGTTATGGAAATCCATTCCTACTGGAAAATTACTACGGAAGAAAAATTGCAGACTAAGCACCATATGAAGTCACATCAAATATGGGGAAGTTTTAGAAAGGGAAACAAGGCTTTGAAATATAACATATTTGAATGGTATTGTTAATAGTGACTTTTAGGTTAAGAATTGTGTAATATTTGATGAGTCATTAATCGAATTGAGATTTAAAGTGGATTAATAGAAGGGTAATTGTTTTGATTAAGTAAATAAGAATTAACTTTTTTTAAAATGGGTAATAGGGAAGATAGGTGATTTAAGATTAAGTGTTGTCAATGGGGATGATTTCGCGTAAGACGTGTGAAATGAATAATGATGTATTAATTGAATTAAGATTAAAAGGGGGTTATTAGAAGGGTAAATGTTTTGATTAAGTAAATTTGAGTAAATTTTTTTATAGGATGGTATTAGTTGAGATATGTGATTTAAGATTAGGAAATAAATGTTATTTATTTTATTTTATTTTTTTATTATTTTATTTTATTATTTTATTTTATTTTATTATTTTATTATTATTTTATTTTATTTTATTTTATTTATTATTTTATTTTTTTTTATTTTATTATTTTTTTATTTTATTTTATTTTATTTTATTTATTATTTTATTTTATTTTATTTATTATTTTTTTATTTTATTTTATTTTATTTTATTTTATTTTATTTTATTTTATTTTATTTTATTTTATTTCTATACCGCCCTTCTCCCGAAGGACTCAGGGCGGTGTACAGCCTGATTAAAAGCACAAGGACAGACAAAATTTAAAAATAATTAAAATTATTAAATGATAGGCTCAATTTAAAACCCCAAATTTAAAATCCCATTTTTAAAAACCCAATTGAAATCTTCACCTTGATAGCCCAGCCTGGCAGAACAACAAGGTTTTGAGGGCACAGCGAAATACACGGAGAAAATAGAATATATAAAATGTTGTTAAAGATGATATAAAGAAAAAAACTTGTACAAATGGATGACCAGAACAGGGCTCTGTTCCAAAAAGATGTAATTTGTATGTTGGAAAAAATAAAAAAAACTTTTTTCAAAAAAAAATAAAAAAAAAAAAAAAAATTGCAGACTACAGGAACCATTTGCACTACTCAAGGTGACCTTGAGGACACAGATAAACCTCCAAGCGGCCTCGACGACCCTCTAAAAAGGATGCAAATGACCAGCTGTCTGCAAGGAATATCAATCCTTCCCCCACTATCTAGTCAGAGCTGAAGAAGCTCCTTGGATGAGAAGCGAAATGTCTTCAAAGAAAAACCTGAAAGTCCAGTTGTCTCTTGAAAAAGCCCCTTTGGGACAACTATCATCTGGATGACTGAGAATCTCTACAGACTTTTAGCCATACAATTTAAGATGAACCCCCTTTGAATGGTGTGGGAGTAAGAATGGAGTTCCAGAGAGAAAAATTGCAGACTACAGGAACCGTTTGCACCACTCAGGTGACTCTGAGGCAGGGTGGATAAAAAATCAATGATTTTTTTAAAAAAAATCAAAAAAATCAGATTTTTTTGATTTAAATCGGATTTTTTTTATTTAAATAGGATTTTTTTTATTTTTATCGAATTTATTTTAATAAAAAACTTTTGGGGTAAAAATCTATCGTAAGATAGTTTTCTATTTAAGATACATAAATAATGTAGTTTATTCAGCATGAAATGGAGCTTAGTTATGTAGCATGAGGCTGTATATTCTGCAACATTGGGACTATCGGTGAGTCACAGCGGGTCAAAGGAGTAGCAGAGATGACAGTTGCTCTTTAAAAATTATGATTTAAATCGAGTTGATTTAAATCAAGCCTTTTTACTAGTGATTTAAATCATGATTTAAATTGTGATTTAAATCAACTCGATTTAAATCAAATCCACCCTGCTCTGAGGACACAGATGAACCTCCAAGCGGCCTCAACAACCCTCTAAAACAGAGTTTCTCAACCTTGACAATTTTAAGACATGTGGACTTCAACTCCCAGAATTCCCCAATCAGCCTGGCTGGCTGAAGAATTCTGGGAATTGAAGTCCACACATCTTAAAGCTGCCAAGGTTGAGAACCAGTGCTCTAAAAGGATGCAAATGACCAGCTGTCTGCAAGGAATATCAATCCTTCCATTCCCCACCATTCGATCAGAGCTGAAGAAGTTTCTTGGATGAGAAGAAGGGAAACCTCTTCAAAAGAAAAAAAATCAAGAAAGTCCAGTTGCCTCCAGAAAAAAAGCACTTTTGGGACATTCTTGGGAACCTTCCAATGGAGAAGGATTTTTTGCCTTGGCTTTTGAGCCAGACCCGAGATCCGCCGTCCTTAAAAGTCCCTTCTTTTCGGGGACAGTCCATCTCCTCCCTTTCCCTCGCGTCCTTCTTTTGCAACAAGAAGCTTTTCAGGGAGAAAAAAAAAAATAAAAATAAAGAAAAGCCCTGTCAATCAACCTCTTTTAGACAATGTCCTGTTTCTGGAACAAGCTCCCTGTTCCTGTTTACGGCGCTGAAAGGTTTTCTGTCGGCTTCCAAACGCTGAGAAGATTTTTGGGGACACCGTTGGCGCTCCGTGCCAAATCCCGTTGCGTTCCTCCCAAATCTTAGGCCTGCTTCCTTTCACCCAGGCCTTTTACGCCTTGAATAAAGCATCCAAAATCATATGCTCCAGTAACCCGTTCGATTCCTCCCACCCCTCCTCTTCTCTCTTCTCATTTATCCATCTGTTAAAGAAGGCTCTTCCAGCAAATCATTCAATTTGCTTCAATTGGTTACCAAGGGAGCGCTCCAGTCGTAGAAAACTTTCCCCAAATTTGATAGCATTAACGGACGCGGATGATAAACAGGGGGGGGGGGGAACAAGAGCTGGCTGGAAAAATGAACGCGTTCGTTTTCCGACAGACGCCGTGCGACAAAGGTACGAATGAATCGCTCTACGCGGAGAAGGGAGGAAGAAGGGAAATGGTATGGCCTCGTGGTTAAGGCACCGGGATGGAAAGCGGGACACGGTGAGTTCTAGTCCTGCCTTAGGCACGAAAGTGAGCTTGGTGATTTTGGGCCAATCGCCAGGAGACAGTGAGTTCTAGTCCTGCCTTAGGCACGAAAGTGAGCTTTGTGATTTTGGGCCAATCACCAGGAGACAGTGAGTTCTAGTCCTGCCTTAGGCGCAAAAGCCGGCTGGGTGATTTTGGGCCAATCGCCAGGAGACAGTGAGTTCTAGTCCTGCCTTAGGCACGAAAGCCGGCTGGGTGGAGTTCTAGGAGACTAGAATTCACTGTCTCCTAGTGATTGGTGTCATGCCTAAAGTGGGACTAGAACTCAGTGTCCCCTTTGGATTGGCAGAAAATCACCCATTCGGTTTTCATGACTAAGGCGGGACTAGAATTCACAATTTCCTGGTAATTGTCCCAAGGTCACCCAGCCTTTTGTGCCTAAGGCAGGATTAGAACTCACCATCTCCTGGTGATTGGCTCAAAGTCATCCAGTCAGCTTTCATGCCTAGGGTGGGACTAGAACTCACACTTTCCTGGTTATTGGTCCAAAGTTACCCAGTCACAGATTTCATGCTTAAGGCGAGAGTCGAACTCACCTTCTCCTAGTTATTGGACCAAAGTCACCCAACTGGCTTTCGTGCCTAAGACGGGACTAGAACTCACAATCTCCTGGTGATTGGCCCAAGATCACCCAGCCAGCTTTTATGGCTAAGGAGGGACTAGAATTCACAGTCTCCTGGTGATTGGCCCAAGATCACCCAGTCAGCTTTTATGGCTAAGGAGGGACTAGAACTCACAGTCACCTGGTGATTGGTCCAAAGTTACCCTGTCACAGGTTACACGCCTAAAGTGGGACTAGAACTCAGTGTCGCCTGGTGATTGGTCCAAAGGTACCCTGTCACAGGTTACACGCCTAAGGTGGGACTAGAACTCACAGTCGCCTGTGATTGGCCCAAAGTTACCCAGTCACAGGTTACACGCCTAAGGTGGGACTAGAACTCACAGTCGCCTGTGATTGGCCCAAAGTTACCCAGTCACAGGTTACACGCCTAAGGTGGGATTAGAACTCACAGTCGCCTGGTGATTGGCCCAAGGTCACCCACCCAGCTTTTATGGCTAAGGCGGGACTAGAACTCACAGTCTCCTGGTGACTGGCCCAAGGTCATCCCGCTGGCTTTTGTGCCTAAAGCGGGACTAGAACTCAGATTTTCCTAGTCTGTAAATCAACACCTTTTCCCGTTAAACCATACTGGCTCTGTATTTAATCAATTACTGATCCATAAAAGGAACTCTTCACTTTGTGGGGAGCGATTTGACATTTCTTTGGAAGCCAACAAAGAGAAGCTTGCATTTATCACGGTGGATTTCCAATATGTTAAGACACATAATAAGTGCCTTTTGGATAACTGCATTTAAAGCTGCTGAGGGGGAGATTCTATGCATCAATAGCCCAAGTTCTCTATCTTTAAAAGCAATTTTTCACATCACTCCTCAATTATCCTTTGTGCCAGGAGGCAGTTGTCTGCAAAGATTTATTTTATCACTGCCGAAATCAGAACTTCCACCGCAAATTTCCCTCAGCACGGCTCTAATTTTCAAGGGGAAGCTTACAGGGAGAAGCCGAAGCGAGGACAATTAACAGAAAGGAGAAAACCCACCTCAAATGACGTTTTCTACGGCAGTTCAGTTGAGCCAAGTACAATGAGGACTAGCGTGATACAGGCATTCCTTGACTTAGCACCACAATCGGCAACGGAATTTCCACCGATAAACAAAGCCCTCGTTCATTCTACGGCTGTGATGGCCAACCTATGGCACGCGTGCCCGAAGTGGCACATGGACCCATGTCGCCTGGCATGCGTGACGTCGCCCGTTCCTCTTCCGGGTTTCTAGCGCGCATGTGCGTGTGACGATCAGCTAGCTTTCGTGCGTGCGGCAGTGCGGGAAATTGGAAAAGCTGGTCTTCCGTTTCCCGGCAGGAGCATGCGCGCTGGACAGCTGATCGTCACGCACACATACGCACGTCAGTAACCGGAAGACTAGCTGGCCGGCGCGCATGCGTGTGCCGGAAACCGGAAGTTCATTTTCCAGCATGCGCATGTCCCCTGGGCAGCTCCGCTTCCGGGTCATGGCCCAGACGAGAGCGTATGTGTGCTCGAGTGCTGAAAAAGTTCGCTATTACTGTTCTACGGTCTTTTTCCCACAGTTGTTAAGGAAATCACTGCAGACATTAAGCGAAACACTCAGCCGCTAAAAAAAAAAAAGTGGCTTAAGTTGACTGGATTTATGTTAAGGGTCATGACTGCGACTGTCATAAATATGACGCAGTTGCCAAGCGTCGGAATTTCAATCAGATGACCGTGGTGGAGATGCTTGCAATGGTGGGACGTGTGAAAAATGATCCTGTGTCACTTTTCCCACTGCCTTCAAACGGTCATTAAATGAACCATTGTAAGTCGGGGACTACCTGTTAGTCCCCGATTTACAATGGTTCATTTAGTGACTGTTCATTTAGTGACCGTTCAAAGTTACGATGCTGAAAAAGGTGACTTATGAACGTTTTTCATAGTTACGATCTCTGCAGAGTCCCCATGGTTACGTGATCAAAACTCAAGACGCTTGGTTCAAATTTATGACCGTGGCTATGTCCCAGGGTCACGTGATCCCTTTTTGCGACCTTCTGACAAGGAAAGTCAAGGGGGAAGACGGATTCGCTTAACAACCGTTTTACTAACTTATCCACTGCCGCGATTCACTTAACAACTGTGGCAAGAAAAATCGTAAGATGAGGCAAAACTCACTCAACAAATGTCTCACTTAACAACCAAAATTTGGGGCTCGATTGTGGTCGTAAGTCAAGGACTACCAGTATTTCCTCACCGGATTCCCAAATGTCTTTGAACAGTGGCAGAACTTCTAACGGGGTGGAAAAAGCTCATGTTGGACTGCTTAGAACCGTCAAACAAACACGGGGAGCTGACCACAGGAAACGTTTTTATCCCATTTGTGTATTCTGTCATAAAATACTTTTATGATCATTTTCATATCGTAAAAGGTTTGATAAAAATCTGCCACATTTCAATGCCACGAGAGTCAGGGGTTCCAGATTTTTGGATGCATTATGGAAGTTAGTCCGTTGGAGGTTGCTTCCTTAAAAAAAATGGCTGCCCTGGAATGTACCACGTTGCTCAGTTAAAGGTGACAGACATGAGAATAATCAAATAACAGAGTTGGAAAAGGACTTTGGAGGCCTTCTAGTCCAACCCCCTGTTCAAGCAGGACACTCTATACCATTCCAGACAAATGGCTGTCCAATCTCTTCTTGAAAACCTCCAGTGTTGGAGCTACCCACAACTTCTGGAGGCAAGTAGTCCCACTGGTTAATTGTTCTCACTGTCAGGAAATCTCTCCTTAGTCTAGGTTGCTTCTCTCCCTGTTTAGTTTCCATCTGTTGCTTCTTGTCCTGCTTTCAGGGGCTTTGGAGGATAGCTTAACTCCCTCTTCTTTGGGGCAGCCCCTTATTGGAACATTGTTATTATGTCAAGTTTTAGTAAGATAGATGGATGATAGATAGATAGATAGATAGATAGATAGATAGATAGATAGATAGATAGATAGATAGACAGATGGATGGATACAGATTATAGATAGATAGATAGATAGATAGATAGATAGATAGATAGATAGATAGATAGATAGATAGATAGATAGATGGATGGATACAGATGATAGATAGATAGATGATAGATAGATAGATAGATAGATAGATAGATAGATAGATAGATAGATAGGTAGGTAGGTGGGTAGGTGGATGGATGATGGATGGATGATAGATGATAGATGAAAAATAGATATAGATAGGTAGATGATAGATGGATGGATGGATGGATACAGATGATAGATAGATAGTAGATAGGTGGATGGATGATGGATGGATGATAGATAGATGATAGATAGATGAAAGATCGATAGATAGATATAGATAGATAGATAGATGATAGATGAATGGATACAGATGATAGATAGATAGATAGATAGATAGATAGATAGATAGATAGATAGATAGATAGATAGATGGATGGATGGATGATGGATGATAGATGGATGGATGGATGGATGATAGATGGATGGATGGACGGACGGACAGACAGACAGATGATGGATGGACAGATGATAGAGTTATTGAGACATGTAATTTGAGGATCTTCCAGGTCTTGCCAGCCGTTTCTGCATTCTGGGTTAGCAAGGCACAAAGAAATTTGGAGTATGTATGGATGTCAATCTGGTTAAATACCCTAAGCCATCATTTATCCACGTCTTTAGGGTTTAAGTAAGCTTCCCTTCTAACAACCGAGCGCAGTGCTAGCCCAATCTTCATTGCATTGAGCATGAAAGGAAACGAGATGCATGGATTAAATATCCTGATTGGTTTCACCAATCCTCACACTAAGTCACGATTAGCCTAATCATGGCTTATTGAATCACTGCCGTTGTTAAGTTAGTAACACAGCTGTTAAGTGAATCAGGTTTTTTTTTCATTGACTTTGCTTGCCAAAAGATTGCAAAAGGCAATCACCTGATCCGGGGGGACACCGAAACTGACATGTATACATGCCAGTAGTCAAATTTTCATCAAGTGACCGTGGTGATGCCACATGGGTCGTATGCGTGAAGATGTTGTGGCCCATCAGCGGCCTGTGCAGCTAGTAGCTGATTCCGACAGCGAGGAGGCTAGTGTGGTGCTGTGCCAGCAGCCTGTGCAGCTGGCACTCGAGTCAGACAGTGAGGAGGCTGGAGAAAATGTGGTGCCAGAGGCGGGGATTCAGCCAGGGCCTTCACAACCTCCAGAAGCTTCCTTAAGTGAAAAGGACGAAGAGGAGGAGCCTCTTCTCGATGCACGGGCGCGCAGAGCTGCCAAAAGGCAGGAGTGGCTCCTCAGGAGGAGGTCTCCTCGAGAGTAAGGCTTGGGGCTAATTGGCCGCTCCCCTAGCGTATTTAAGGAAGGACGACAACTGAGGCAATTTGCAGGGAACAACTTCATTCACTCTCCTTCGCGTCTTGATCTTAGTTCTCTTTATCAGTTTCCTGCAAATTGCTTCTGGGCTTTCTGCCAACCCTAGTAAGATTACGATTATTTATTCTTTGGATTCTTGTAGGCTGTTAAGAAAGTTAATTAACAGCCTTTGTTTGAAAAAGACTGATTTAATTTAGTAAACTAAGGTTTGTACAGACTTTGTGTGTGCTGCGTTCTTCGGGGTCCGTAGCTGCGGCAGAACAGAAGAACACTTTCTTCCATTGCCGTTGTAACTTTGAACGGTCACTAATTGAAACTGTTGCAAGTCGAGGACTGCTGTATAAAGCCACAGAAAGGCCCATGTGAAGCACATCCCAAGATCCAACCAATTTTATAAAACCTTTTAGGATTTAAAATCGGTCATAAAAGGATTTTATGACAGAATACAAGAAATACAAGAAATGTCATAAAACACTTAACATCCCTATGGTCACGTGATAAAAATTCAGACGCTTGGCAACTGATTCATACTTATGACGGTCGCAGTGTCCCTGGGGTCACGTGATCCCCTTTTGCGACCTTCGGACAAGCAAAGTCAATGCGGAAGTCAAATTCACTTAACAACCAAGTTACTTAACTGGAACCAACTGCAAGGATTCCCTTTAACGACCGGGTCAAGGAAGGTCATAAAATGGAGCATTTCATTCATTGAATTAATTTTGTCTCGCTCAGCAGGAGCAACGTTGGCCTCCATGGTGGTCGTAAGTCAAGGACTGCCTGTTATCTGTGGAGTGGGGAAAAAAAATGACCCAACAGATCGTGGCTTGTCTAGTTTAGGAATAAAACTAGCCAGTCTGTTGAATTTTCCACTCCTGATCTCCTTTTTTTAAAAGAGACAAATTCAGTTGACAGGTTTGTGTGTCTGTATGTCTCTCTCTCTCTCTGCAACCTCTTCTCATTTTTCCAAATCCTTCCTTCCCCAAAAAGATAGCTATACCCGTAGCTCATTCCACTTAAAACAAGGAAGATTCTCACAGTAATTTAAAAAAAAAAACCACACATCCTATTAACTAAAACCTCTTCCTGATTATGGAGGTCGTATAATTAAACTGCTGCCAGGTTGAGAAGCAGGACGCGGCAAAAGAGCTGATCCAGAACCCGTTTTGCTAGACCCCCGAAATGCCAATACGAGACGGTTAAAAAAAATATTATTTCTAAATCCGGGCTCCTCCGCCTGAATCAAAGGAGAAAATCACAGCAGAAACGGACAGCCCTCGCTCCCCCAACCGAAAAAACCTTATTTTACTCCTGGCATCTTTCATGACAGTGGTCACTTCAGGTTTTTTTCCAACCTGCTGTGAACAGCCTTAAATATCTCTGATCAGCCTTAAAGAAGGAGGGGAAAAAAATACCTCCCCAACCATGTTGCACAGCCAGCCAAGCCAGGATGGAAACAAAGCACCTGTGACCAATTTGGGGTAAGGTCTGTAAGTTTAGCCACTAAGGAAAACACCCGTCTGTCTGTCTCCTTCCCAGTTGCTTCAAATCCTCAATTCAATTTTTTTTAAGGCCAATTTTAGGCACCCGGTTACACTCAGTTATACTCAGCTGCAACGTGGAGCAAAAATTCCTTCCTCCCCACTCTTTGCAGGGTTTAGGAGAACCTCTCCTGGGAGTTGGGAATTCTAGTTCAGCCGCACGTCCGTCCGTTTCGACAACCGGCCTGCCTGATTCATCTGGTTTGAATCCTCATTTCTTGTCGCTAGTTAAAAGGCTGATCAGATATCCGTCAGTCCGGGAGAAAAACGAGAAGGGCCCTGTTCGGTTCCCCCCAAATGGGGTGCCCCCACCTGCCCCTCTCAAATTGCTCACTGTCAAATTAACTCAGTTAAGATCCCCCCTCTACCCCCCACCCCAGCCCAACCTAATTCAGATTTTTCCCACCTTGCTGGGAAATTTTAGCATCATTTTAAAGCCAGCTTTCCTTCCCACCCGTTTTCAGAGCATAGCAAAACTGAAATTAGGAAATTGGGATTAATCCCCCAGCCACGTTGGAAAGTTGAGCTCCGATCCCAAAGGAAGAGCAGAAATACACCGGTTAGATAGATCAGGGGAAAGATTTTATTAGTTCCCGTTTCCTGGGATGAAATAAAGCCATCGGGGTTTATTTTGTACCCACGTTCCAGTCGTTATTAAACCACCTGTGTGCCTGAGTTGGGCAGCAGCATAAATCGGTGGAATTAAAAGAAATAAAATAAACTTAGGCATCGACCCCGGTTTACAAAAGACACTGTTCGCACAAAACCAAATCTTTGCAAATCTGCAACGAATATATAATCGGTTAGGCAGCTCTCCATGTCAATCTAAGCTTTTATGCATTTAAAAAAAAAATGTACCTCTTTTTAATATCTATATTTTGAATGTTTTTAAAATTGGTTTTATGCCTATTTTGCCAGCCATTCATCTATTTCAACCCCGGGAGCGAATTTCCTGCTTTGCCCCCAGCCCCCATTCCCCACCCCCCACCCCATATTCCCTAAACCTTTTCCTGAAATCTAACCTCCCCCTTCCTTGTAAACAGGGGTATTTAATCTATTTATTTATTTTGCAAGCATCCTTTCACCTTCCGGCATGTAGAATGGAGGGGGGGGGGATCTTACTAGAGATTACCAAATTCCAGCCCTGATTCTTTTCCTCTCAGGATTATCTACAGAGATAATACTATAGATAAGAACCTTTTAATATATATATATATATAGCAATACGTGGGAACTCCAGGGCTTCTGGAATCTTTTCTTCTTTTTTTTTTAAGCATAAAATGCAATGTGCTTTGGTAACCAGATTAGAATTGCTGACATCCAGCCATCCTTTCCTATTAACATCAGACTCAATTCCAAAACAAGTAACAGCAGGGGAAAAAAGTCTCTTTAAAACTAGCTGGGAAGCCTTTCCTCCCGCAGGCAACATCGATTAATTTGCTTCCATCACTGTGTTTGTGTGTGTGTGATGCCCCACAGTAAAAATAGACCGAAGAAAATCAGATATAAACAGCAATAAAGGGAGGATGCAAATCCACTCCAAACCGGAGATTTATACAGTATATGCAGGTGAAAATGCAGAAGTGAAAAAAAAAAAAAAACCCAGCGGTGACAAGCGGGAGCTGAAAATTTTAAAAATGTGCCGAAGGATTTTCTGTACACAGTCAAAACAATTTCCCCTTGCGTAGTCAAAGAGGTTTTGTTTTTTTTAGCAGAGGACTGGAGGAGGCAGATTACACTTTGCAAATGCTCAGGGGTACTCTTGATTTCTGAAGGGGCTAAAGCTGTCCTTTGAGCTTTACTTATTGCTAGATAATTCTGTGTGGGCATATTTTCATTATATATATGTGTGTGTGTGTGTGTGTGTATGCACATACACACACGTGTATATATATATGCATATATATTGTACATGAAAATATGCCCACACAGAATTACCTAGCAATTATCTGCATGTCCATATTTTCATGTACCACACACACACACACACACACACACACACACACACACACACATATATATGCATATATTATACATGAAAATATGCACATGCAGAATTATCTAGCAATAAGCTAAAAGGACAGCTTTTAACTCAAGAGTATTCCTGAGCGCATATACACACACACTGTGCATATATATATATATATATATATATATATATATATATATTTCTTACTTTCTGGCTAGAAGAAAAAAACACTCACACACACACACACACACACACACACGCACACACACACATATATGCGCTCAGGGATACTCTTGAGTTAAAATATATATATTACACATACACAAACTGCATATATATATAGAAAGAAGACAAATATATATATATATATCAGTCCGAAATAGATCTATATTAATCTCCCAATAGGCAGCAAAATGCATGCTTGCTGTTTGAAGAAGCCTAGGATAGTGGATGTGATTTCACTGAGAAACTTGGTTTACGTAGGAAAATACCTGGTTGAAGAAAAATACATACATACATACATACATACATGAAGTATTTTTCTATCGAAGCACCTGGTCTACCCCAACATGTGGGAGGGAGCCTACTGCTTCCCTTTCACCTTTCAGCTCCAATCCAGGAGCCCTCAAGCAGTCACATTCATGACAAACCAAACATACATAAATACATACATACATACATACATACATACATACATACATACATATATATGTTTTTCTTTTAGCCAGGTAAATCTTGGTTGCGTAGGAGAAACCTGGCTAAAAGAAAAACACACATAAAACCTACGAAAAGGAAGAAAAAAGTAAGCACACACACACACACACACACACACACACACACACACACACACAGAGAGACTATATACACATTTATACACAGGTACACAATATGCCTCTATTGTTTCAATTCATGTATTCAGGGAAGAATATTGGGCTCCAAGGACTAGATTTCCATGGGGTCAAGGCCAGGGTGTGGTGGGGGCATAGAAAAGGGGGTACCTCACCCCCCCTCACCCCACTCCCACACAATTTTGTCGGTGGTGACCCAAAGGTGACCTGACAGCTCAGCTTTCTCATGCCAAGTGGGCATGAGGTAAATGGATCCACGCTGGGTACAGGCAGAAAAGCACCTCACTTTTTTCTCAAGCCCCCCCCCCCAGATCTGAAAATGTGGCATGGGGACTCTGATTCCCATCATCCACAGACCCTAGCGTATTCCCTTTTTTTTTTTTTTTTTGGCAGGGTGCCTGCTTGGTTCTTTAGTGCCGGTCAGCCTAATGGTCAGCCGAAATTGACTGCCCGCCCCCCACCGGAATAAAATACATGAATGTCCCATTCAGACATTTGGGAGGGGGGGGCTCTCCATGTTTTCTATTGGGGAGTAGGGCAAGAGGGAAAAATTGAGGGTTTTGGAACCCCTTTTTTTTTCCCCCAAAATTTTTTTTTTAAGGTTTTGGAACCCTTTTGATCTCCGAGACAGAAGGAAGAACGCGATCAAACCACGAAACGTGATCGCGATGAAGATCTGTGTAAGAATGCAGGTTTTATCCCCAAGTATTTTCTATCTTTGCAGAAATCAATCTGGCTTTTACAAGGGGAGGGGGCCGGTATGTATCCCTCTCGAGAGGGTAGGGGAGAATGGGAGATGGAGTCCACCCAGCTGCAAGGCAGCCTCTCCAGATAGGGCTGGACCTCCTGAGAGAGATAGGGTGTGTGTGTGTGTTATGGATATTGTAGTCCATAGATCCCGCGGGGAACTCTCTCCTTTCTCCTTTCCTGGGCTGTGATTCTGAAACAGTGGAGGATGGCTTTTGGAGTCCAACGCTCTCGCAAGCAGCCTCTCCAGACTGAGCTAGACCTCCTGAGTGAGACAGGGAGTGTATGGGTAGTGTAGTCTCTGTAACCTGCTGGGAACCCTCTCCTCCAACTGTGGGATGGGTCTCCCAAGCAATGGAGCATGGGAGGTGGAGTCCTCACCTCTAGCCGATACAGGGAGGGCTAGAGATGGGGGAGTATGGATGATGTAGTTCCCCCCCTCCCCCATATGCAGGGCTAGAGATCCCAAATTGGGGAGTATGGATGATGTAGTCTCCCACCTTTTCCCCATGTGCAGGGCCAAATTGGGGAGTATGGGTGATGTATTCCCTCCCCCTCTCTCCATATGCAGGGCTAGAGATCCCAAATGGGGGGACTATGGGGGATGTAGTCTCCCATCCTTTCCCCACGCATAAAAGGAACTAGAGGTCCAAGACAGGGGAGTATGGATAGTGTATTCCCCCCCACCCTCTCAAACAACCGCTCCTGAGTCAAGCCAGGCGTATGGATAGTGTAGTCCCCACACCCTCCCAAACCACCTCTCCTCAGTCATGGGGATACAGCCCTCTCCTGTGGACCATGGGAACTGGAGTCCAACCGCCCTCCCCCCCCACCAACCTAACCAACCTTAATTTCCCGGAGACCTAGCGGGCTTCCTCCCACCCCCATCATCCGCGGCGCCCTGGGAAGCCCTTCCCCACCCCGCCAGCAGCAGCGGCGCATGGGAGCTGGAATCCCGGCTCTGTCCGTCCCCCCCCCCCACATACACACACTACAACCCATCATCCCCGGCACTCACTACTTGTAGAGCTGCTGCAGGCAGAGGTCCAGGCACTCGCCTTCCACCTCCTCCTCCGTGATGTGCTCGGAGAGCGGCCGGGGCAGCGAGGGCAGCGGAGGCAGCGGCACCGGCGGGCAAGGGCTGGCCGGGCGAGGCGGCGGAGGAGGAGGCGGCGCGGGCTCTCCCGGAGGAGCCTCGTCGGGCTCGGCGTCCCCGGGAGGGCTGGCTCCGTCCGGTCCGGAGCCTTCCTCCCCCTCCTCCTCCTCCTCGTCTCCATCCTCCTCTGGTCCAGCAGTGGCTGCATCCTCCTCCTCCTCCTCCTCGTCTCCTCCATCCTCATTTTCTTCCTCTTTCTCCTCCTCCTCCTCTTCCTCCGCTTCGGCTTCGGCTTCTTCCCCGCCCGCGGTGGCTTCTCCGTCCCCGCCAGGCGGCGGGTCTTCTTCCCCGGCTCCAGCCGCCGCTCCTTCCCCGCCGCCGCCCGCGGAGGAGGAGGAGGCGGCGGAGGAAGAGGCGGAGGAGGGCGAGGCGGGCGCCGGGCTCTCGGCCGCCGCTTCGAAAGGTCCGCGGAACTCGCCCAGGAAAGCCTCCAAGAAGCGGCGGTAGGTCCGCTCCTCCGCGATGCTGCAGGGGCCGCCCGCGGCCATCGCTCTCCTCCGCTCGCACGGGAAGCACGCCCGGCCGGCAGCCACCGACCCACAGCCCGAGCCCAGCGCCAGCCAGCCAGCCAGGCAGCCAGCGAGCGCGCCGCGCGCCCCCGACCCGCCGGCCGGCCGGAATCCCCGCGCCCCGCCTCCTCCTCCTCCTCCTCCGCACGCGCGCGCGTCCCCGCTAGGGAGGGAGAGGAAGCGCGCGTGCACGCGCCCGGCTTGCTTTTCCCCCCCGGGGAGGGGGGGTAGGCTTTCCTCCTCTCCTCCTCCTCCTCTCTCTCTCTCTCTCCCTTCCTTCTTTTCCTTCCCTTTCCAAGCGGGGGAGGAGGGGGCGTGCAACCCCCCTCCTCTTTTTTTCCTCCCTCTCTCCCCGGATTCTGCAAAAAAAAAAAAAGAGAGAGAGAGAGAGAGAGAGAGAGACCCCCTTCTCTCTTGTACCAAGGGGCGTGCAATGATTCCCCTCCCTCCTCTCTTCCAGGACACTGCGAAAAGGGAGAGAGACCCCCCCACACACACTTCCCTTTCCAAAGGGGGAGGAGGGGACGCGCAATCCCCCCCCTTCCTCCCTAGATTCTGCAAAAAAATGCGGGGAGAGCAGGGCCCCCTCTCTCCTCCTTTACCGAGGGGGAGAAGGGAGGGGAGGGGGCGTGCGTGCGTGCGTGCAAATCCCCCTCCCCTTCTCTCCTCCCGGATTCTGCAAAAAGAAGAAAAAGGAAAAAAAAAAAAACCTTTCCAAGCGGGCAAAGGATGTGTAACTTCCCACTCCCTCTTCCCTCTCTCCTCCTGGAGTCGGAAAAAAAGGGAAACCCCCTTTCCAACGGGGGGGAAGGGGCCGTGTAATCCCCCCTCTCCTAGACTCTCAAAAAAGGGGAACCCCCTTTCCAAGGGAGGGGGGAAAGGGGGCGTGTAATACCCCCCTCCTCCTCCTCTCTCTCTCTCCCCTCCCCGGACAATGCAAAAAGGGAGACCCACTTCCCTCCTTTACCAAGGGGTGAGGGGAGGGGGCGTGTGTGCAAATCCCCCTCCCGGATTCTGCAAAACGAGAAAAGAAGGGGGGGGGGAAAACCTTTTCCAAGCGGGGCAAAGGATGTATAACTCGCTCCTCCTTCTGGACTCTGAAAAAAAAGGGAAACCCCCCCTTTCCAAGGGAGGGGGGGAAAGGGGCGTGCAATCCCCCCTCCTCTCCTCCCGGATTCTGCAAAAAAAGTGAGGCTCCCCCTTTCCAAGAGGGGAGGGAGCGTGCAACTACCCCCCTCCTTCTTCCCTCTGTTCTCCCGGACTCTGAAAAAGGGAGATTCCCCTGTACTAAGGACGTGCAATCCCCTTCCCCTCCTCCTCGGACTCAAAAAGAGAGACTCTCCCCTTTGCAAGCCGGGAGGGGGGGCGTGCAATCCCCCTCCCCACGGACACTGCAAAGAGGGACAACCCACCCCTCTCTTTCCAAGCGGGGCGGGGACGTGCAACTCCGCTCTTTCTCCTCCAGCAGCAAGCAAAGACAAGCTCAGCACACACACACAAAATCACGCACACACCCCGATGGGCCGCTGGGGGACTCCGATTCCCATCATCCGCAGGCCACAGCAACATCTTTCTTCCCATCCTTTACAGGAGGGCACCTGCTTGGAGAAAGGGATGATGGCTGGTCCTTAAAAGTCTGGATCGCTACTGAAAGGGTGCAGCAGTCTCGGGTGGACTAAGGGAAACCCAAACCTTTTATCCTCTTTTTCAGCTCCGAATCCTGGAAACAGGTGTTTGGAGGGGGGGGTTAAGTCTATAGAACATGCTCCTGAGTGACACCCTCCCCCTTCTTCCCCAGGATATGTATCTTTTATCTTTTATATATATTTCTAATTGGACAAGGAGAAAAACTTGTTAAATACAGATGAATTTTTCCTGCAAACTACAGATAGAATAGAATAGAATAGAATAGAATAGAATAGAATAGAATAGAATAGAATAGAATAGAATAGAATAGAATAGAATAGAATAGAATAGAATAAGAAAGGGAATAGAATAGAACAGGAAAGAGAATAAAAGAATAGAATAAGAAAGAATAGAATAGAATAGGAAAGAAAAGAATAGAATAGAATAGAATAGAATAGAATAGAATAGAATAGGAAAGAGAATAGAATAGAATAAGAAAGGGAATAGAATAGAATAGGAAAGAGAATAGAATAGAATAGAATAAGAAAGGGAATAGAATAGAATAGGAAAGAATAGAATAGAATAGAATAGAATAAGAAAGGGAATAGAATAGAATAGGAAAGAGAATAGAATAGAATAAGAAAGGGAATAGAATAGAATAGAACAGAACAGAACAGAACAGAATAAGAAAGGGAATAGAATAGAATAGAATAGAATAGAATAGAATAGAATAGAATAGAATAGAATAGAATAGAATAGAACAGAACAGAATAGAATAGAATAGAATAGGAAAGAGAACAGAACAGAACAACAGAACAGAACAAGAAAGGGAATAGAATAGAATAGAATAAGAAAGGGAATAGAATAGAATAGAATAGAATAGAATAGAATAGAATAGAATAGAATAGAATTTTTTATTGGCCAAGAGTGATTGGAGACACAAGGAATTTGTCTTTGGTGCATACGCTCTCAGTGTACATAAAAAGACAAGATACATTCGTCAAGAATCATAAGGTACAACACTTAATGATGGTCATAGGGTACAAATAAGCAATCAAATCATACTAGGAAACAATATAAATCGTAGGGATACGAGCAACACAGTTACAGTCATACAGTCCTAAGTGGGAGGAGATGGGTGGTGGGAACGATGAGAAGATTAATAGTAGTGCAGACTTAGTGAATAGTTTGACAGTGTTGAGGGAATTAGTTGTTTAGCAGAGTGATGGTGTTTGGGAAAAAACTGTCCTTGTATCTAGTTGTTCTGGTGTGGCCTCTCCTAGAAGAATGAAACATTCTAGGAAATATTAAAAAGGCAGAATGTTATATCTCCCTGGATGAGAAATGGAGAGACATGTTTTTAGGCAGGAGGCAGACTCACTCTTAATAGCCCCCACCCTCCTCAATAGCCCCCAGCAGATGTCAGCACTTAAGAGATAAAGAGATAGCTAGGTCTATTCATAAGCAAATGCCCTCACCCAAGATCCAACAAAGATGGGATTAGCCCTCTACCCATCTAGCAACAGAACTCACCACATGGCACCTGAGGAGATTGCATCACCCAGCAAGGCTCAACCAAGCCTGGGACTCAAAAGACAACCTACAAAATTACCCCTGCATGGCCCCATGGGAGTCTTGACAACCAATCAGAATACAAACTCAAATTCAAAGCCCAACAGAGGGTATAAATCTCTCTCTCTCTCTCACCCATTTGCCTTTTTTGCCCAGGACCTCAAACCATGTAGCCCTATCCACGATTAAACCATCTTTTCAACCAGCCTCCATGTTTCCAGGGTCTTTCTCCCCTCTTGGAATTGAACCCAGACGGACATTTCTTCCAACAGTAGGGTGTTGTGATCCGCCAGCAGCCTGTGGAACTGGCAGCGGAATTGGACAGCGATGTGGCTGAGGAAGAACATGGACCAGTCCTGGAGGCTGGCGAAGGCCCGGATGAGGGCTCTGTGTCAGAGGCAGAGATGGGGCCAGGGCCATCGAGGAGTGAGGCGCGGACTCCAGAGCCTCCAGAGGCTGACAGTAGAGAGGCAGAGGAACAGGAGGAGCCTGTTCCTAGTGCACGTATGAGCTGCCAGAAGGCAAGAGCAGCTCAAGCAAAGAGGACGACTCAGGAGTAAGGCCAGGAGATGATTGGCCCTTCCCATAAGGCTTAAAACAGACCAGCAACGGCGTTTGGGCTTTGCCGGAAAACGTTGGTAGCTTCATCTTCTTCTTCGTCTACCTCTTGTATTTATTTTTGTATCTGTGACTTCTGAACGTTTGCCAAGAAAGGCCTTTGGCAGTTTGTCTAACTGTACCAAGGTTTGCGATAGGACTGAGGAATTTGTGTTGGGAGGAATTTGCTTTAATTTAGTTGAACGACGCTGGGAATGAAGTAATTCTCAGCTGTTCGAATAAAGTTTTTTTTTTTCACTGACTGATTTTCCTACTATTTACTTGGGCCTGGGTCACAACATAGAGGCCATAGCTAACTTTGTAGGTTGTCTAAGTCCAAGATTTGGTTGAAGTCTGATGGGTGATGCAACGTCCCCAGGTGATTGTGCGATGTGGTGAGCTCTGCTGCTAGATGGTTTAATCCTATTATGTCCTGAAGGGTCATGTTTTAATCCCATCACCCTGGAGCTGAAGGTCTTTTGTCCTGTAGATGGGCTGTCCCAGTCTTTCTTAATAAACACGAAATATCTGCTGGGGTCAAGGAGCTGTTCTCTGTCTTTAAAACATGTTTCTTCTTTTATCATCCAGGGAAATATAATAGTCTGCCTTTTTAATATTTCCTAAAATATTTCATTCTTCTAGGAGGGGGTGTGTTTCCCCTCAGAATGGTTACTAAATGAACTGTTGTAAGTGGAGGACTACCTGTATTTATTAAATTTATATGCCAGCCATCTCACTCTAATAAAGGGACTCTGGGCACCATTAGCACTTTCAAAGGCTGTTTCTTTGTTCTGGGAACTGAGAAGGGCTTCAAGATTTCAAAATTACAAACTACCCACAAACAGCGTAAAGCTTTTAGCAAATACTTAAAATGCCATCACTTCGACTTTTTTACTAAAAGCCTCTGTTGACCCTGGATTCAAGGTGAAAATGAAAACAAAATCAATACTTACTTTTCCCACGTAAACATAAAAGGACCCAGGAATTTCTCTTACGTAAAAAAAAAAAAAAAAAAAAACCTGCATTAACTCAGGGTCTTTATAAATGGAAGACATTGAGGGGGTGTAATAAGCATGATTGGGGTCTGGAAAAGCAATTGGGAATCAATCCGCAACCTGACCCACAGTGCCATTAAGCTGAAATGATTATGGATTTATGGCAGGGTTTTTTTTGTCCACTTGGATATAAAAAGGCGCTAAATTTATATATTCCTCTGGGGATCTGCCTCCCACCTAGAATATAAATCAGATGAATAGAATAGAATAGAATAGAATAGAATAGAATAGAATAGAATAGAATAGAATAGAATAGAATGGGAAAGGAATTCTTTATTGGCCAAATGTGATTGGACACACAAGAAATTTGTCTTGGTGCATACGCTCTCGGTGTACATAAAAGAAAAGATACACTCGTCAAGAATCATAAGGTACAACACTTAATGATAGTCATAGGGAACAAATAGGCAATCAAATCATATTAGGAAACAGTCAATATAAATCTTAAGGATACCAGCAACAAGGTTACAGTCATACAGTCATAAGTGGGAGGAGATGGGTGGTGGAAACGATGGGACGATTAATAGTAGTGCACACTTAGTAAATAGTTTGACAGTGTTGAGGGAATTATTTGTTTATTATTTATTTATTTATTATTGCGATTTATATGCCGCCTTTCTCCCTGGGGACTCAAGGCGGCTTACAAAATGACAAATTCCAATACAAATCACAATGAAATAAAATTAAAATCAGCAACCCTATTAAAACAATTTAAAATTATGACCGTGTACCCCCAAACGGATCAGTTGAGTTGACGGAAGACGGAATTAGTTGTTTAGCAGAGTGATGGCGTTCGGGAAAAAACTGTCCTTGTGTCTAGTTGTTCTGGGGTGCAGTGCTCTATCGCGTCGTTTTGAGGGTAGGAGTTGAAACAGTTTATGTCCAGGATGCGAGGAGTCTGTAGATATTTTCCCAGCCCTCTTTTTGACTCGTGCAGTAGCCAGGTCCTCCATGGAAGGCAGGTTGGTAGCCATGGTTTTTTCTGCAATTCTAATGATCCTCTGAAGTCTGTGCCTGACTTGTTGGGTTGCAGAGCCAAACCAGACAGTTATGGAGGTGCAGATGACAGACTCAATAATTCCTCTGTAGAACTGGATCAGCAGCTCCTTGGGCAGTTTGAGCTTCCTGAGTTGGCGCAGAAAGAACATTCTTTGTTGTGCTTTTTTGATGACGTTTTTGATGTTGGCTGTCCATTTTAGGTCATGAGATATGATAGAATCAATGCAGCAGAATTAAATTTTCACAGCCAGGCGACCCCAGAAATAAGATTACAGGTAGTTCTCAGTTTATAACTGTTTGGTTATGACCGTTTCAAAGTCGAAACGGCACTGAAAAAAGTGACTTTTTTCACACTTACGACCGTTCCAGCATCCTCATGGTCATGTGATCAAAATTCAGACGCTCGGCCACTGCTTCGTATTTATGACGGTTGCAATGTCCTGGGGTTCATGTGATCCCCTTTTACGACCTTCTCCCAAGCAAAATCAACGGGGAAGCCAGATTCCTTTTAACAACCTCGTGGCTAACTGAACCACTGGAATGATTCACTTAACAACCGGGGCAAGAAAGGTCGCAAAATGGGGCAAAACCCGCTTAAACCACTGTTTCACTGAGCAACAGAAAAGTTGGGCTCAATTGTGTTTGTAAGTCGAGGATTTCCTGTACATTTGGAACCGGACTGTCTATTAAGAAATGATAGAGATCATTTTGTTAAAAAAGTGACATAGCGTGACAGGAAAAAGAAATTTGCATTTGTTTGGAATTGTGCCGGAAGCAAACATTTCCAAATGCTTCTCTTAGGGATCTTTTGGGAAAGTACCACAATCAAACTAAAAGCATGACTGCTAATGTGCAAATAAATTGTCTGGGTATTATTGCAGACAGGACAACCATAAAGTCTCTCACAAACAAATAAAAGCGCAATAACCCTTTTGGAATATATATATATATATATGACGTTCAAAAAAGGACAAACTCAAAACAATTAGATCTCCTCCAATTATTATTTTCTGTTCCAAGGACGGAAGAGAGCAGATCCAGACACCACAATTATATTAACAACTCCGGCTGGGATTTTAATACCTACATCTAAATTGAATGAATTTCCTTCAGGAGGCATAAAACGTTGGGAACTGTGAGAAGTTGCTTGAGAAAAATACAGGTAGCCTTCGGCTTACAACCATTTGTTTAGGGACTGTTTGAAGTTACAAGGGCACTCAAAAAAAATGGACTTGCAGTTGTTTCTTGCATTTACAAAGGTTGCAGCTTCTCCACGGACAGGTGATAGAAATTTGGGCACATGGCAACCAGCATGTATTGACAATGGCAGTTGTAGGAAGTTAGCACCCACCTCTCTCCTAGGAAAATTAAATATTTTAGGGAATATTAAAAGGGAAGAATATTTCCCCTAAAAGGGAGGCAGAAACTCAGCCACCCCCCTTTGTCAACGGGCCATTAAGGCCTGGGCCAGTCCATTCTACATAACAAAGATTTACCTCCTTCAGGCAGAGCCTTAGCAGGAATTGCTCAAAGCCCTTTCATTACATCATCACCCAGTAAGGCTCAACCAAGCCTGGGACATAAACAACCTACAAAGTTACCCCTGCATGGCCCCATGGGAGTCTGACAACCAATCAGAACACAAGCTCAAATTCAAAGCCCAACAGAGGGCATAAAACCCAGGCACTCTCAGCATCTCTTCCCTTTTTTTCTTCTTCACCCAAGATCTTCAAGGCAAGTGATCCTGTCCACCATTAAAAACCATCTTCCCAAGCAGTCTCCATGTTTCCAGTATCTTTCTTCCCCACTTGGAACTGAACCCAAAAGGACATTTCTTCCAATACAGTGTCCCAGGGTCATCCCAGAGGTGCTTTTTCGAGAGGCAACTGGACTTTTTGGTTTTTTCTTAGAATAGAATAGAATAGAATAGAATAGAATAGAATAGAATAGAATAGAATAGAATAGAATAGAATAGAATAGAATAGAATAGAACAGAACAGAACAGAACAGAACAGAATAGATGTCGAGCCTCGCAACACGCTCGACAGCTCTACTGCGCGATGACAGCATCAGGGGACATGTACATATGTGGTGACGGTAGCACTGGGTGCAGGCGGCCGTGTGCGGGGTGAGGGGTGGCGGTATCGGGTGCGGCCGGCTTAGGACCTTTTCCTAAACGACGCAACGGAAGTACGTTCCAGAACACGCTGATGAGCCGCTACGTTATGAAGAGGGGTGTGGTAATAAACAGGGGCGTGGTATTAAAGGAGGTAATGAACGGGCGGGCTATATAAACACCCTGTTCCCGGAGTAATGTAGCGCCGATTTCGATCGTCTTTACGAATCACAGTGTGTATCCGGAAGCCGACGTGAATAAACCAGTGTGCAACAAAGAGCTGAACAGAATCTGCTGTGTTTTGATTGCTTCTTGCCCGGCACCTCTGAGAATAGAGTAGAGTAGAGTAGAGTAGAGTAGAGTAGAGTAGAGTAGAGTAGAGTAGAGTAGAGTAGAGTAGAGTAGAGTAGAATAGAATAGAATAGAATAGAATAGAATAGAATAGAATAACAAGAGTGGGAAGGGACCTTGGAGGTCTTCTAGTCCAACACCCTGCTTAGGCTGGAAACCCTACACCACTTCAGACAAATGGTTATCCAACATCTTCTTAAAAACTTCCAGTGTTGGTGCATTCACAACTTCTGGAGGCAAATTGTTCCACTGATTAATTGTTCAAACCGTCAGGAAATTTCTCCTTAGTTCCAGGTTGCTTCTCTCCTTGATGAGTTTCCATCCGTTGCTTCTTGTCCTGCCTTCATCTGTTCTGGAGAATAGCTTGACTCCCTCTTCTTTGGGGAAGCCCCTCAAATATTGGAATACTTCTATCATGTCCGTCCGTCTCCAGTCCTTCTTTTCTCTAGACTGGCCATATCCAAATCCTGCAACCGTTCTTCGTATGTTTTTGTCTCCAGGCCTGTAATCATCTTGGTTGCTCTTCTCTGATTTTTTTCCAAAGTCTCAACATCTTCTTTTGTAATGTGGTGACCAAAACTGGCTGCAGTATTCCAGGTGTGGCTTACCAAAGCTTTATGGAAAAGGTTTGACTGCACCATTGTGGCTGCCGGGTTTTTTTTATTATTATTTATTTGATTTATATGCCGCCCTTCTCCGGAGACTCAGGGCTGCTTACAATGTGGTCAGCAATAGCCTTCATCCTTTTGTATATTTATACAAAGTCAGCTTATTGCCCCACAAACTGGGTCCTCATTTCACCTACCTTAGAAAGGATGGAAGGCTGAGTCAACCTTGAGCCTTGGCGAGATTCGAACCCTGCAGTAATTGCAGGCAGCTGGTCTTAATAACCAGCTTAATAACAGGGTGCCTTAGACCTCTGTACTACCAAGGCTCCTGACTTTTTTGATCATGTGCCGCAGATGCCCTGATGGATATCAAATGTAAAGCACCTTTGTTCCATCTATTGATTGAAGTGAAAGGCGATACATTGCCAATGAAGGCTCTGTGGAGTAACTAATCAACCACCAGAACAATCCTTCTGTAAAATCTCCCCTTGAGCAGGGACATTTCCTATCTGATGTGCCGTTTCCTCAACTCACAGCTTGTTTTTGTCTCGTATGATGTATCACCTTTGGACTGGCCCAGGGCCTACTTCCACAAGATAGGATAATAGCCCTTGATTTATTTTAGTATATGACGTCCTGCTGCCCTAAGAAACGGTCGAGCCTCAGACAAACTTGGTAACCACATAAAAATAAATTACCGCGGTAATTACTGTACAATGGAGCAGAGTAATACTAGAGAATTGGTACTTCCATGCAATTCAGAACTCGGTGGAAATTGACTCTAGCAGCTTACAAGGAGCTCCAGGCTAAATTTCTGGGCTGGCCTCTCCTGATTTCCTTTGATAGGATGTCTAAATGTTCCCAAAAGTGATTTACACAAGATACTTGCCTCAAAATGGGTTCATTTACAGCAGCAATGGCCTTTCAGCATCCATTTAACTAATGTTTTTTTTAAAAAAAACCCATTAGTCTCAGACTTACAAAATGGAAAGGCTGGCAGGTTCCTTAGAGGTCATCAAGTCTAACCCCTGCCCAGTGTGGGAATAGACCATGGTACCACAGCCACTAGGTAGTGTTCTGCTCCAGCTACAGACCCCAAAGAACGCAGCACACACAAAGTCCGTTCAAACCTTAGTTTACTAAATAAACCAGTCTTTTACAACAATGGCTGTTAATTAATTGCATTAACAGCCGCCAAGAATTCAAAGAATAATAACTGAAAGCTTACTATGGTTGGCAGAATGCCCAGAAGCAATTTGCAGGAAGCTGATAAGATAAGCAAGACAAGACAGGAAGGTATGTGAACTAAGTTGTTCCCTGCAAATTGCTTCAGTCGGCGTTCCTCCTTAAATAGGCTAAGGGAGTGGCCAATTAAACCTCCTCCTGAGGAGCCACTCCTGCCTTTTGGCAGCTCTGTGCGCCCGTGCATCGAGAAGAGGCTCCTCCTCTTCTTCCTCTTCACTTATGGGAGCTTCTGGAGATTCTGAAGGCCCTGGCTGAATCCCCGCCTCTGGCACCACATCTTCTCCAGCCTCCTCACTGTCCGACTTGAGTGCCAGCTGCACAGGCTGCTGGCACAGCACCACACCAGCCTCCTCGCTGTCTGAATCAGCTACTAGCTGCACAGGCCGTGTACGGGCCACAACAGGTAGGTTGAACCTCCCAAACGCACAGATACAGTATAGATGACACCTGGCTCAACAGTAGTAACTGTGAGAGGGATCTCGGAGTCCTAGTGGACAACCGCTTAAATATGAGCCAGCTGTGAGCGGTAGCTGCCAAAAAACCCCAACACAGTTCTAGACTGCATTAACAGACAGAGGGACTCAAGACCATGTGAAGTGTTCGTACCACTTTATATAATGCCCTGGTAAGACCGCACCTACAATACTGCATCCAGTTTTGGTCAACACAATGTCAAAATAAGATGTTGAGACTCTAGAAATAATGCAGAGAAGAGCAACAATGATGATTAGGGGACTGGAGGCTAAAACATATAGAGAATGGTTGCTGGAATTGGGCATGTCTAGTTTAATGAAGAGAAGGACTAGGAGTGAGATGATAGGAGTCTTCCAATATCTCAGGGGTTGCCCCAAAGAAGAGGCAGTCAAGCTATTCTCCAAAGCACCTGAAGGCAGGACAAGAAGCAACAGGTGGAAACTCATCAAGGAGAGAAGCAACTTAGAACTAAGGAGAAATTTCCTGACAGTGAGAACACTTGATCAGTGGAAATACTTGCCTCCAGAAATTATGAATGTTCCAACATTCATCTCTTCCAAATTTTTAAGAAGAGATTGGATAAACTATTTGTCTGAAATGGTATGTTGTTGTTGTTAGTTTCGAAGTCGTGTCCGACCCATAGCGACCCCACGGACAACATTCCTCCAGGCCTTCCTGTCCTCTACCATCCTGTGGAGTCCATTGAAACTCACGCCAACTGCTTCAATGACTCCATCCAGCCATCTCGTTCTCTGCTGACTCCTTCTTCTTTTGTCCTCAATCGTTCCCAGCATTAGGCTCCTCTCCAGTGAGTCCTTCCCGGTGGTGAAATCCAAATTTTTTTACTACTGGTTCTGTGGGTGTGGCTTGGTGGGCGTGGTGTGCTTGGTGGGCGTGACAGGGGAAGGATACTGCAAAGTCCCCATTCCCTCCCCACCCCAGGGAAAGGATATTGCAAAATCCCCATTCCCACCCCACTCCAGGGGAAGGATATTGCAAAATCTCCAGTCCTACCCCACTCCTGGGGGAAGGACACTGCAAAATCTCCATTCCCATCACACTCTGGGGCCAGCCAGAAGTGGTATTTGCCGGTTCTCTGAACTGCTCAAAATTTCCGCTACCAGTTCTCCAGAACCTGTCAGAACCTGCTGGATTTCACTCTTGGTCTTTCCTTCTCATTAAGTGGCCAAAGTAGTTGAGTTTCCTCTTCAGGATCTGGCCTTCTAAAGAGCAGTCAGGGTTGATCTCCTCTAGGACTGACCGGTTGGATCGCCTTGCAGTCCAAGGGACTCGCCGGAGTCTTCTCCAGCACCAGAGTTCAAAGGCCTCAATTCTTTGCCGCTCAGCCTTTCTTATGGTCCAACTTTCACAGCCATCCATTGCAACTGGGAAAACCATGACCTTGACTGAAATGGTACAGGGTCACCCAATTCCTGCAGCTGTTCTTTGTAGGTTTTACCCCCCAGTCTCCATCTCTGTTGCTCTTCTCAGCACTCTTTCTGGAGTCTCATCTTTTATATCGTGGGTGACCAAAACTGGATGCAGTATTCCAAGTGTGGTCTTACTAAGGCTTTATAAAGCGGTACTCTTTCGAGCTTCTCCATGCCGTTTGGGGTATCTTCTATTTTCACACCCGAGTGATGGGCATTTTGGACTCTGCTCCTGATGAAGGGCTAAAGAGGAGAACCAGGCCTTACATGGAAGGCCAACGGTAGTGGCTCAATTTCACATTCCCCGTTATGTCATATAGCGTTAATTTCCTGCTTGACAAGCTGAGATGCTGTAGCCAGAAATATCCGACGGATGTTTCATTTGTCATTGGTCTTGGCTGGTGAAGAAAATCAGCTTTTTCTCACAAGAAGGATTAGTTCTTTCTGCATTTCTATCTCAGCCGCTTCCAATTTTCAAGCTGAGTCCAGTTTAGTGGAGGACTGTTGTTTTCAATCCTCACTTGGACCATACAGAATAGCATAGAATAGAATTTTTATTGGCCAAGTGTGATTGGACAAACAAGGAATTTGTCTTGCTGCATACTCTCTCGGTATACATAAAAGAAAAGATACGTTCATCTAGAACAGTGGTTCTCAACCTGTGGGTCGGGACCCCTTTGGGGGTCGAACGACCCTTTCACAGGGGTCGCCTAAGACCATCAGAAAACACATATTTTCAATGGTTTTAGGAATAATTTTATGGTTGGGGGTCACCACAACATGAGAAACTGTATTAAAGGGTCGCGGCATTAGGAAGGTTGAGACCCACTGATCTAGAATCATAAGATACAGCACTTAATGATAATCATAGGTTACAAATAAGCAATCAGGAAACAATATCAATATAAATCGTAAGGATACCAGCAACAAGGTTACAGTCATACAGTCATAAGTGGGAAGAGATAGGTGATGGGAACGATAAGAAGAAGAGAAATTAATAGTAGTGGAGACTTAGTGAATAGTTTGATAATGTTGAGGGAATTATTTGTTTAGCAGAGTGAGGGCATTCAGGAAAAAACTGTCCTTGTGTCTAGTTGTTCTGGTGTGCAGTGCTCTATAGCGTCGTTTTGAGGGAAGGAGTTGAAAGAGTTTATATCCAGGATGCGAGGGGTCTTTAGATATTTTCCCAGCCCTCTTTTTGACTCGTGCAGTATATAGGTCCTCAGTGGAAGGCAGGTTGGTAGCCGTGGTTTTCTCTGCAGTTCTACTGATCCTCTGAAGTCTCTGTCTGTCTTGTTGGGTTGCAGAGCCAAACCTGACAGTTATAGAGGTGCAGATGACAGACTCAATAATTCCTGTTTTGAGCTTCCTGAGTTGGCGCAGAAAGAACATTCTTTGTTGTGCTTTTTTGATGACATCTTTGATATTAGCTGTCCATTTTAGGTCATGAGATATGGTAGAACCTAGAAATTTGAAGTTTATTTAGAAGTTTATTTAGAAAACATATACAGTTTGCCCTCGATGTACGACCACAATTGAGCCCAAAATTTCTGTTGCTAAGCGAGACATTTGTTAACGGAGTTTGGTCTCCTTTTTACCTTTCTTCTCGCAGTTGTTAAGTGAACCCCTGCGGTTGTGAAGTAAGTAACACGGTTGTTAAGCGAATCTGGCTTCCCCGTCAACATTGCTTGTCAGAAAAGGTCGCAAAAGGGGATCACACCTAACCCCGGGACACTGCAACCGTCATAAAGATGAACCAATTGCCAAACGTCTGAACTTTGATGACGAGACCATGGGGATGCTGCAAAGGTTATAAATGTGAAAAATGGTCATAAGTCGCTTTTTCAAGTGTTGTAACTTGGAACGGTCACTAAACAAACTGTTGTAAATTGAGGACTCTCTGTATGATGGGACGGATTCCCATTGTTTGCCTTGGATCTTTTGTTGTCGTACATTGAGGAGTAGAGTAGAGTAGAGTAGAGTAGGGTAGAACAGAACAGAACAGAATAGAATTAGAATAGAATTAGAATTAGAATAGAATAACAGAGTTGGAAGGGATCTTGGAGGTCTTCTAGTCCGACCCCATGCTCAGGCAAGAAATTCTATACTTGTCAGGGTGCTAATTAATCCCATTCTGCTTTTGGGTAATTGCACCTTGATTTAGAGGATGAATTGAGGCTTTTCCTTGAAGCATACTTTTGCAAGAAAATAAACCCTGAAGATATTTTTTCTAAGAAAAACTCATTTATTTGTTATAAAGAAAATAAAACATCTCACTATCTAAACGTTTTGGCAACGTTCCTGCCGGCCACCCCTTTGCAACCGGACCTCTTGGCAGGAGAACAAAGAAAGGAAGAAAAAAAGGGAAGGAATGCGGACATGCGTAGTTAGCTTACTGATAAGAAACTTGGCAAGCTACGGAAAGTCTTAAAGTCCAAAAATATGAGCTCATCTGGTAAATACAAAAATGCAGTGACAATACTCGTGATGGCGAACCTATGGCACGCAGCACCCTCTCTGATGGCATGCGAGTTGTCACCCTAGTTCAGCTCCACTGCGCATGCGTGCATGCCTCCCACCGGCCAGCTGGTCTTTGGGTCTCTACCACGCATGCGGGAGAGCGTGGCACATGTGGGAGGCCATTTGCACATGCATGGGGGCGGGATGCATGCAGGGGGCCACGTGTGAATGCATGGGGTGTGTGCAGGGGGCCGTGCATGCATCCGCAGGGATGGGGCGCATCTACAGGGCCCACGCACGCGTTGCGTTTGGGGAGCTTGGGTGTGCGCCTGCGCCCGCTTTGGGCATTCGGCCCAGAAAAGGTAAGCCATCACTGCCCTATACCATTTCAGACAAATGGTTGTCCAATCTCTTCTTAAAAACTTCCAGTGTTGGAGCATTCACAGCTTCTGGAGGCAAGTTGTTCCACTCATTAATTGTTCTCAATTAACTCAATTAACTAATTGTCCTGATCTCAGGTGCTTTTTTTTTTTTTAATTTGATTTATATGCCGCCCTTCTCCGGAGACTCAGGGCGGCTTACAATGTGCTCAGCAATAGCCTTCATACTTTTGTATATTTATACAAAGTCAGCTTATTGCCCCCACAACTGGGTCCTCAATTTACCTACCTTAGAAAGGATGGAAGGCAGAGTCAACCTTGAACCTTGGCGAGATTCGAACCTGCAGTAATTGCAGGCAGCTGTTCTTAATAACCAGCTTAATAACAGGGTGCCTTAGACCACTGTACTACCAAGGCTCTTGGTAGAAACCAATCTTTGGAGAATAGCTTGACTCCCTCTTCTTTGTGGCAGCCTCTGAGATAGTGGAAGACTCCTATCATCTCAGGTATTTTAAATTCAGGTGTTTTAATTTAAAACACCTGAATTGAGAATATATCATTCATTTATTAACTTACAAAGCAATATATATTCTGATGATGACCAAAACATATATGTAAATTGTGGTGTGGGTATGTAGGTGGTGGGAACCTGTTTGTCTTTGTAATGTCTTTGTATTGTCTTTATATCTTTGTTTAAAATCCAATTAAAAAAAAAAAAGGAAGACTCCTATCATCTCACTCCTAGTCCTTTTCTTCATTAAATTAGACATACCCAGTTCCAGCAACCGTTCTTTTTATGTTTTAGCCTCCAGTCCCCTAATCCTCTTTGTTGCTCTTCTCTGCTGACTAGCTGTACTATATCCTACCCATCTGCATGGTAATAATCTCTATAGATTGAGATAAGGCTGGCTGAAGAAAAATTCAATATTCAGCTGATTGAAGGTCCTGGTTATGGATTAGTTCCAGTCTAGTATCCTTGTCTTCTGTTTTGCTGGCCAGTGATGACAGCTGCTGGCTCAGAATTTGCAGAAGATCCATAACATGTGACAATATTTGTTGATTGTGCTCATCACTGGCTAGCAAACCACAAACCAGGAGTAAACAAAGCAACGGTCAACATAAATAGAGGTACACTACTTATTTATTTCTCACATTTCTGAACCATCCATTTCCCTCAAAAAGCGACTCTGGGAAGTGTACAATGAGTCAGCAAAAGGTAAAATGACCGTTGCAGTATCTCCAGGGTCCCGTGATCAAAATTCGGACCGTTGGCAACTGACTCATATTTATGACGGTTGCAGTGTCGTTGGGTTCACGTGATCACCTTTTGCGACCTTCTGACAAGCAAAGTCAATGAGGAAAACAGATTCAGGTAACAAAACACCTTACTGACTTCACAACTGCAGTCATTTACTTAACAACGGCGGCAAGAAAGATAATAAAATGGGGCAAAACTCACTTAGTGTCTCACTTAGCAACATAAATTTTGGGCTCAATTATGGTCATCAGCCGAGGACTACCTATACCTCTATTTTGATAATCTATTTGTATGATGTAGAATATCATATCATATCATATCATATCATGTCATGTCATGTCCTGTCCTGTCCTATCCTATTCTATTCTATTCTATTCGATCCTATCCTATCCTATATTCTATTCTATTCTATTCTATTCTATTCTATTCTATTCTATTCTATTCTATTCTATTCTATTCTATTCTATTCTATTCTATTCTATTATTATTCTACTTATCTCTTCTCTTCTGTATTTCTCTTCTCTTCTACTCTTATTCTACTCTACTCTTATTCTATTCTATTTATTGTTATTGCTATTCCGTTCTGTTCCATTCTATTTTCAATAAAGATTCTATTCTATTCTATTCTATTCTATTCTATTCTATTCTATTCTATTCTATTCTATTCTATTCTATTCCTTATTGCTATTGCTGTTCCGTTCCATTCCGTTCTAATTAAATATTGATAGATGTATCCAGACAAAATGAACGGATTTACAACCAGCGTTTGCCTCAAGCTTGGGAGCACCCAAGGATGTAAAAATTGATTTTTAAGTTCAAACAGACAATTATGGCTTAATGTGTTTAGCAAAGGGGATACCATCTCTTCTTCCCATGTCTCCTGGGACACCCGGGGAATGGTTCCTGGAAATGGCAATTTGCTGTAACAGTGGCGATTCTTAGGAATGAAGGATTGAACCTCTTCTGGTGCTACATGAGTCACGCTGGATTCTAAAATACATTTCGATAAACTGAAGTGGGGTGGAGATGGGAAAAAGAAGAGACACTGAAGGTTCTCCAGCACAGGAAGAAGATGGAAAGCTTATCAGACGATGTCCTGAAAGAAACTGCTAAAGGAACTTGGAAGAACGTCAGGAACTTTGGTTTGCAGAGATAATGCCTGGGGTGGGAGCAGTTCCCATTAAGTCTTTAAGCTATGGAGGGCTTCGACATAATAAGTGTGCGATCGACATACCGCCATAAAGAAACATCCATCCCAGAGAGGGGCTTTCTCCAGGCCATCAAATTAATTAATAGTAATAATCAGCAGGAACGTTCAGCGTTGTGCGGTTAAGACACCGCTGGTATTTCAAGCCACCGTCCAAAACAAGACAGCATTTTCCATTTCGAGGCCAAGCAATAAAAATTGGACAGTTCAGCATCTTCTCGGGTGTAATTACAGAATTCTCTCTCATGTAACATTGCTATGTGTAATTCTTCCGTGCTCCCTCCGCCCCCTCCTCTCCAGTAGCGTGCAAATGATTCCAGCCCTCAGTTCGAGAAACACAATTGCATCTGGCCGTATAAGTAAAACTGGGAGATTTTTCTACCACGAGCGGGGCTAAATGTTCAGAGGGCCTCAAAATGAAGGTCATGTCCAAGGGCAAAGCACCAAGGGCAAACGTTAATCCGCTAATTACAAAGCAGGTGGGGTTAAGTGAAGAAACTCAACAGTGGCATAAATTTAATGAGGATATTAAAGAGGAAGGTTTTTTTCAGCCTTCTGCATGGCTGCGTCTTTGAAGCTTAAGCCCCAAGACAGTAGAGAGGATCATGAAGCAGGAGAAAAAAAAAAGAAAGAGGAACAGAAAATAAAGAAACAGAAATCTTATTGTTGTGTAGATCGGACACAACGGATGATGAGCGGAGGCTGAGCTGGGTCTCTAGCTTGCACAGAGTCACTATACTAGGAATAAAAACACTATATAATCTGGTGTTTCTTAACCTGGGGCAATTGTAAAGCCAACATTCTGAGGTGTTTCGTTTGCCACCGAGTATCTCTATGAACTTAAGAATAGAATAGAATAGAATAACAGAGTTGGAAGGGACCTTGGAGGTCTTCTAGTCCAACCCCCTGCCCAGGCAGGAAACCCTACACCACTTCAGATAAATGGTTGTCCAATCTCTACTTAAAAATTTCCAGTGTTGGGAGCATTTACAATTTCTGCAGGCAAGTTGTTCCACTGATTAATTGTTCTCACTGTCAGGAAATTTCTCCTTAGTTCTAAGTTGCTTCTCTCCTTGATTAGTTTCCACCCGTTGCTTCTTCTCCTGCCTTCAGGTGCTTTGGAGAAAAGCTTGACTCCCTCTTCTTTGGGGCAGCCCCTGAGATATTGGAAGACTGCTATCATGTCACCCTTAGTCCTTCTTTTCATTAAACTGGACATACCCAGTTCCTGCAACCGCTCTTCGTATGTTTTAGCCTCCAGTCCCCTAATCCTCTTGGTTGCTCTTCTCTGCACTCTTTCTAGAGTCTCCACATCTTTTTTACATCGTGGCGACCAAAACTGGATGCAATATTCCAAGTGTGGCCTTATAAAGTGGTCTTAACACTTCACGTGATCTTGATTCTACCCCTCTGTTTATGCAGCCCAGAACTGTGTTGGCTTTTTTGGCAGCTGCAGCACACGGCTGACTCATATTTAAATGGTTGTCCACTAGGACTCCAAGATCCATCTCACAGTGGGATGAACAAACTTCATTGGTTTGTTTTGATTATTAATAATATAATCAAAATAATTTAGGTTTAGGGTAAGGCTGCTCAAGTCCAGATGTGTATAAAGTAAGGATCTTATGAAAAGGGGAGGACCCTTTGGGGTTAGGTTAAATTTAATTTAGGTATGTTAAAAGTGTTCTGGATTAGCACTTCTCATTGTACTAATGTTTGCCAAATAGTGAGACTGAGTGGCTTGGAATTATATTCTGCCCTGACCAAATATCCAGATGATATCCCAAAGGTGATTTCCCAAAAATCGGACTTTCTTGGCTTTTTTTTTCCTTTGAAAATGTTTTGATTTTCATCCAAGAAATGAAGTGTTTTCAAAGAAAAACAAAACAAAACAAGAAAATCCTGTTGTTTTTTTGGAAACAACATTTGGGATAACCATTTCTTGGATGATTGAAAATCTCCACAGATGTCCAGATGCTATATAAATTACCCAGGGTACATAAACATGCAATAGATAAAAAGTTTCATATGTTGTCCAAAAGCATCAACTCTCTCACAAAAAAAATGTTTATTTTTATCTTCACCTTTCTTCTGGAGGAAGTTTCTGCCCATGTTTGATTCTCGGAGGTATTTGGGGCTGCAAATGACTGGCCCACAGATACCGTATTTATCTATCTATCTATCTATCTATCTATCTATCATTCATTCAATTTCTCTATTTGAGCAGCAGTCTCAATTCAGCCCCTGCAGATGTTAGAGGAGAACGGAAAGTCAAGATTTGAATTTGGAAGCAAGCAAGTAGGACTCACGTCACCTCTCTCTTTAAATTTTAAGTCTTTCTGCAAGGCTCAAAATACCTGAACTTAAAACAATCTTGCATTTTTCATGTTGTTATTTTTACAACTTTCAGAAAGTCAATGACACGAAAATATCACATTGGAACTCTCAACTGCTGTGAATTGCTGTTGGGAATCTATAGCCAGACTATTCCAAAAATATTATTACAGGTAGTCTTACGGTTTACGACTACAACTGAGCCCAGAATTGATGTTGCTAAGTGAGAAATTTGTTAAGGAGAGTTTTGACCCACTTCACGACTTTTCTTCACCGCATTTGTTAAGTGAATCATTGCAGTCGTTCCATTAGGAATAGGGTTGTTAAGTGAATCTGGCTTCCCCATTGACTTTGCTCATCGGAAAGGTCTCACATAACCCCGGGACACTGCAACCGTCATAAATATGAGCCAGTTGTCAAGCACCTGAATGTAAATTATGTGACCATGGTGATACTGCGACGGTCGTAAGTGTGAAACACGGCCCTGTCACCTTTTTTTCCAGTGCCGTTGTAACTTCCGGGTCACTAAATAAGCTGTTGTAAGTAGAGGACTACCTGTATTACCGAGAAGGAAGTCACCTGAGTAATACGTTAAACGTTTGCTGTTTTTAAGAAGAAGAAAAAAATGCCCCACTTTTGACGAAGATACTGTAAATCAAAGCCGTGACATACCAAAGTAATTTGGATTGATCAGAAAAAGATCAATTTTCAGATTTGCAGCTTGGCAAAGGAAGCACCGCGTCAATCCGTAACAAACCCAGGTTCAAGGCAAGACATCACAACACGCACCCTCATTCCTCCATATAGCCATGCAGGCGTGTTCTGTATGTCAACCTCCACCCCCAACGCTCTTAACCGGCATTGCAAAGACGTAAGCAGCTATTATTCCCAAATGAAGCATTTGCTTGTTCACAGTCGGTCCCTTTTGTTTGTCAATGTCTCCTGCGCCAAAACGTTTTGTCTGAATCATCGCGTCCAGCTCCCTTTCCTTCCCCTCCTCCTCCTCTTCTTCCTCGCCGATGCTCCCCTTGCTTTTGTTTCACGTTGGCAGGAAAGCTCCTTCTGACTCACGGATTCCAAAATTGGATCACGTCTCACTCCCGAAATGGAACTCTTGAATATTTTATTATGCAGATTGGGCTTGAGGTGGTTTTTTTCTCTTTTTTTTGATCGCGCTCGGGGGGGGGGGCGCGAAAGGCTGGATCCATTGAGTTTTGGAAGAAAGGAAGAGAGAATTTGGGGTTGGCGATGCTCGGGAGTCCTTGAAAACAAGGCCATCCTGAATTTAAAACGTCAAAGTGAAAAAATGCAGATGCTTCTCGGGGCAGCATTTACTTTCTTTCCCGCCTCTGTGAATTTCTCGAGAGATGCACGTATTTTAATCCGCATATTTTGTGATGTCACAAATCACTATTAGTAGGTCAGGTGTAACGTGAATCAGCAGCAGCGAAAAAGCTTCCTTCCTTCGCCTGAATTGTATCTTTTGTAGCAAAATATGAATTCTTCCAAAGGTAGTTTGTGTCCTGTGAGGTCTGCATTCTGCCTCTCAACCTTTTTTTAATTTTTTTATTAGATTTGTTTGCTGCTCATCTTGCTTCCAGATCACCAAACAAAAACTAAGAAAACCTAGAGCAATTTCTCTATATTGCAAGGATCCTTAATTTCCAGCTTTACTTCCCTTCAGGCTTTTTATACAAACATCACCATACAGCATTTCACTCCTGAGACTCCAGCAAAGTGACCGTAAACGGATTCGCAGCTGGCAATACAGGTAGTTCTCAATTTACGACCATAATTGGAGCCCAAAATTTCTGTTGCTAAGGGAGAAATTTGTGAAGTGAGTTTTGTCCCGTTTTACGACATTTCTTGCCACAGTTAAGCGAATCACTACAGTTGTTAAATTAGTGATCAGTGAAACAGGTTTCCCCATTGACTTGGCTTGTCAGAAGGTGATGTCTGCAGTTGTTAAGCATCTAAATATAAATTACATGACCATGGGGATGCGACAAGAGTGAAAAGTGGTCATAAGTCACTTTTTTCGTTGCCGTTGTAACTTCGAACGGCTTTGAATGGTCACTAAGTGAACAGTTGACCTGTGCTGAGGTGGATGGAAGAGGGTAAGGGGTGAGAAAAATTCACTCCACTTGGTGACGTACGTTCTTACAGAACTGAAGCAGTAAAAACTTAGAAGGCAGTATTGCAGGCTAATTCTGCCCACAGCCAGGGAGTTCAATCCTGACCGACTTAAGGTCGACTCAGCCTTCCATCCTTCTGAGGTTGGTAAAATGAGGACCTAGATAGTTGGGGCAGCAAGAGGCTCTGTAAACCGCTCAAAGAGGGCTGTAAAGCAGTATATAAGTCTAAGTTCTATTGCAAAGGAAGGAAGGAAGGAAGGAAGGAAGGAAGGAAGGAAGGAAGGAAGGAAGGAAGGAAGGAATGAATCCTTGGTGGCACAGTGGTTATAATGTAGTATTGCAGGCTAACTCTGCCCATAGCCACAAAGTTTTATCCTGACTGGCTGAAGGTTGATTCAACCTTCCATCCTTCCGAGGTCGGTAAAATGAGGACCTGGATTGTTGGGGGCTAGAGGCTGACTTTGTAAACCACTTAGAGAGAGCTGTAAAGCACTCTTGGTATTGCTACAGGTGGTCCTCAACTTAATAACAGTCCGTTCAGTGAGCATTCAAAGTTACAATGGCACTGAAAAAAGTGACTTGTGACCATTTTTCACACGACCGTGGCAACATCTCCAAGGTCACGCGATCAAAATTCGGACCCATGGCTACTAACTCATATTGATGACGGTTGCAATGTCCCAGGGTCATGTGATCATCTTTTGCGATCTTCTTACAAGCAAAGTCAAGGGGGGAAGCCAGATTCATTTAGCAGGCGTGTTATTAACTTAACAATTGCAGTGATTCACTTAACAACTGTGGCGTAAAATGGGGGCAAAACTCACTTAACCGTCTCATTGAATAGCAGAAATTTTGGGCTTCACTGTGGATGTAAATGGTGGAATACCTGTACTCGCATGCTTGCATTCACAACTGTTGCAGCATCCCCAGGATCACATGATCAAAATTAGGGTGACCGGCAATATTTATGATGGCTGCAAGATCTGGGATCATGCGATCACCATTTGCGACCTTCCCCACTGGCTTCCAACAATAACAATAGCAATCGCACTTATACTTGTATACCGCTTCACAGTTCTCTCTAAGCGGTTTACAGAGTCAGCCTCTTGTCCCCAACATATATGTGTGTGCAGTGGTGAAATTCAAATATTTTTACTACCGGTGTGGGCGTGGCTTGGTGGGCGTGGCAAGGGAAGCATACTGCAAAATCTCCATTCCCACCCCACTCCTGGGGCCAGCCAGAGGTGGTATTTGCCGGTTCTCTGAACTACTCAAAATTTGTGCTACCGGTTCTCCAGAACCCGCTGAATTTCACCCCTGTGTGAATGTATCTGGGTGCATCATGGTTATTTTTTGAGAGCTGAATGCAATAAAGTTTCATTTTAATGTATGCTGCTTAAGGTACCTTTAAAATGACAATAAAGTTTTTATTCTATTCTATTCTTAAGACCTCCAAGGTCCCTTCTAACTCTTATTCTGAGCTGCGGTGGCGCAGTGGTTAGAGTGCAGTATTGCAGGGTTACTTCTGCTGTCTGACTGCAATTTGGCAGTTCGAATCTCACCAGGCTCAAGGTTGACTCAGCCTTCCGTCCTTCCGAGGTGGGTAAAATGAGGGCCCAGATTGTTGGGGGCAAGAGGCTGACTCTGTAAATTTATTTATTTTATTTATTGGTTCGATTTATATGCCGCCCTTCTCCGGAGACTCAGGGCGGCTTACAATGCGTTAAGCAATAGCCTTCATACTTTTGTAAATGACTTAGAGAGGACTGTAAAGCACTGTGAAGCAGTAGATAAGTGCTATTGCTATTCTGTTATTCTGTACTTTTTGAGTTTTGGGTTCCATGAAGAATTTTCTCACAACAGGTTTTGTTCCTCAGCAACCAGATAATTCAGTTAGACTTTGTATTTCTTCCCCTAAGGAAAGTTGATGTCATAAGAAATGTACTGCTGTAGACACACAAATGCTGAAGTTGTATCTGAAGAAACGCTGAAGTGGAGATTAAGGCACAACAAAGAAGCAATGAAAGGGAAATTACCATTCTTTGAAATTCACACTTTTTATTCATGTTACTCTCTGAGGTACCTTGATATCCATCTTGTAGTACTATCATTTTCCAAAGGAAGCATAGCCGAAATTTATTTTTCTGATTCACTGCTCTTCTACCTGGTCTGTTCTTGGCCTTTTACGAGGATTTGCTTCGTTTTCTGCCGGGCTCAGGTTTGAATCTGAATGCTGAACATCTCTGAATCCATGAGACTGTGAAAACAAGTAACAAAGCTGTTCAACAATTGCAACTGATTAAAATGTGGAGGCATTATACTGTCTGAAAATCAGGAGTAGAAAATGGAGGTAGACTTCGACCTACAGCCACAACCGAGTCCAAAATTTATGTTCCTAAGCGAGGTATTTGTTAAGTGAGTTTTCCCCCATTTTAAGACATTTCTTGACACAGTTAAGTGAATAATTGTAGCTGTTAAGTTACACATGCGGTTGTTAAGTGAATCTGGTTTACCCATTGACTTTGCTTGTCAGAAAGTTGCAAAAGATGATCGTGTGACCCTGGGACACTGCAGCCGTCGTAAATATAAGTCAGTTGCCAAGTGTCTGAATTTTGATCACGTGACCATGGGGGTGCTGCAGCGGTCATAAGTGTGAAAAATGGTCATAAGTCACTATTTTCAGTGCTATTATAACTTTGAATGGTCAATAAATGAACTGTTGTATATCAAGGACTACCTGTATAGCAAGTACAGTTAGTCCTCAACTTACAAACTTTCATTTAGTTACAACAGCACTGAAAACAGTGACTTACGACCATTTTTCAGAGTTACAACCTTTGTAGCATCCCCATGATCATATGATCAATATTCTGAAGCTTGCCAACTGTTTCATATTTATGACCATTGCTGTGTTCCAGGGTCCTGTGATCCCCTTTTGCGACCTTCTGACCAGCAAAGTCAATGGGGAAGTCAGATTCACTCAACAACCGCCTGACTAACTCAACAACTGCTGTGATTCACTTAACAGCTGTGGCAAGGAGGGTTGTAAAATGGAGCAAAATTCACTTAACAAATATCTCGCTTAGTAACATAAAATTTGGGCTCCATTGTGGTCGTAATTCGAGGACTACCTGTAGTTTATATTTCTTGGACTTTTCCCTCTCTTAGAGAGAGAAAAAACAAACAAAAAGCAAACACAAGAAACATATACAGGTAGTCCTTGGCATACAACAGTTCATTTAGTAACTGTTTAAGTTACAATGGCACTGAAAAAGTGACTTATGGCCATTTTTCACACTTACGACCATTGCAGCGTCCCCATGGTCATGTGACTAATGTTCAGATGCCTGGCAACCAGGGGTGAAATGCTCCCGGTTTGGACCAGATCGCCTGATCCGGTAGTGATGGCGGCGGGTGGTTCAGAGAACCGGTAGCAAAAATCCCTGTGCCCCCCCCCACCATGCCCAGCTGAGCCACACGATCATCAGAGGCTTTTTTTTTTTTTTTACTTTTAAAAGCATTTTTTCTACAACCTCTTCTGACAAAAAAATACTTTTAAAAGTAAAAAAAAAGCCTCTGATGATCATGCTGCTCAGCTGGGATCCTCAGAGGCTTTTCAAAGCATTTTTTTCTGCAACCTCTTGACTGAAGAGGTGGTAAAAAAAATGCTTTGAAAAGTCTCTGACGATCCCAGCTGAGTTTCCTCATCGGCAGAGGCTTTTCAAAGCATTAGAAAAAATACTTTGAAAAGTAAAAAAAAAAAAAAAAAAAAAAAAAAAAAAAGCCACGCCCACAGTCACATTACCCCCCCCACCAAGCCACGCCTACAGAACCGGTAGTAACAAATTTTACATTTCACCCCTGCTGGCAACTAACTCATATTTATGATGGTTGCAATGTCCTAGGGTCATGTGGTCACCTTTTGCGACTTTCTGACAAGAACAAGTCAATAGAGAAGCAAGATTCACTTAACAACCATGACACTAACAATGATTCACTTAACAACTGTGGCAAGAAAGGTCATAAAATGGGACAAATTCACTTAACAAACGTTTCACTTAACAACAGACATGCTGGACTCAATTATGGTCATAGGTTGAGGACTACCTGTACACAACAGACCTACATACTACCTTTTCAATTGCAAGCTGCAATTTGAGACACATCCCACTCACCCACTCAAATAGGAGAATGCAAAGATGCAATTCACGTATCTGTTCTTTTCTTTTTTTTATTTTAATATTTTTTTTCTCAACGTTAAAATACAAAATAAAGCAAAAGAGGAAACAAACTACCAACCATCAGACACTAGTAATAAAAATATTTTAAAAAATCCACATGTACTAAAACAAAAAACAAAAAACAAAAAGCAGAAGAATAATAAGAAATAGAATATATCATTCATACTGGCATGTAACATAAAAAAACATCCACCTTGGCTGAATGCTGCCAAATATATCAAAGGTATCTGATGTTTACCTGTTTTTAAGTTTTCAAATTTCTCATGAAAAATTATTTGGCAAGAGGAAGCTCTGTAAAGAAGTGATCTGTGAGGAACCGAAAGGTTAGCCTTGCTTTTCGAATCACCCCGCAGAGTGACAGATGGAATCGCTGCAGCTAAGTCACGGTTAAAGGACAAGGCTAACTTCTCTGCCGAAATCGGTGGGGGTAATCCTATCTCTCTGTTCTTTTCTGACGCTCGGAATTAGTCCCCTAATAAGTAATTATTCCCCCAGTGTTCTCCTGCCTGCTCTTAAAAATGGCAAACGGCGGGTGGCTACCAATTGCTCAAGGAAGCAGCAAATTTGTTTCAGAAGAGATGGCATCTCAAGCTGGCAGAATGTGAAAATTGTGGCATGGACGAGGGCTATAAAACGACAAGGAAGGCCCAGCTTGATCTGTAACACAAACAGAGAAGTGACTTATCTCGGAGACGATGAGCAGAGCTTGCAAAGCCACCGATCCCGTTTTTTAAAGAAAGGACAGATAAGGAGAGGAATTGATTTCCACAGTATTTAGGCAAAGCCACCACCACTCTCCGAAAGCGCCCATGAATAGAATAAAGCAGAAATATTTCAGGGCTGCCTCAGCAGCTCATCATGGAAATTGGGCGCCCGAAGCCAAAAATGGACAGCTAAAACACTTCAGCCCCCCCCCCCAAATTAGAAAGAGTTAAGATAAGAAAATAAAATAAAATTAAGGTTCTAGATTTGAGTCTGTAGAGATTCTCAGTCATCCAGGTTAAGGTTGTCTGGACTGGACTTTCTTGTTTTTTCTTTGAAGACGTTTAGCTTCTCATCCAAGAAGCTTCTTCAGCTTTGACAGGATGGTGGGGGAATGGAAGGATTTATGCTCCTTGCAGACAGCTGGTCATTTGCATTCTTTTTAGGGAGTCATTGAGGCCACTTGGAGGTTTGTCTGTGTCCTCAGGGTCACCTGAGTGGTGCTAATGGTTCCTGTAGTCTACTCAGGTGACCCTGAGGACACAGATACATCTCCAAGTGGCCTCAATGACTCTCTAAAAGGATGCAAATGACCAGCTGTCTGCAAGAAGCATAAATCCTTCCATTCCTCCACCATCCTGTCAAAGCTGAAGAAGCTTCTTGGATGAGAAGCGAAACGTCTTCAAAGAAAAAACCAGAAAATCCGGTTGCCTCCTGAAAAAGCACCTTTGGGTCAAGGTTCTAGATTTGAGGCAGAATATCAGCCCAAAACATAAACGTGAATTGGCTGTTTACAGATTTAGCAAACTGAAACTTCATTGCTCTGTGAGGCCAAAATTGGGAAAAAAAATATTCATAAAATTTTTACTCCAGGGGTTTTTCTTCGCCGGTTTTAGCACTTGTCACGTTTTTAAAACCGTTTTTAGCACCATGAATTCATTATTGGAATAAAATATTGTTCCATGGTTCAAGAGGGTGGCAAATTAAGATGAGGTGGAATAGAATAGAATAGAATAGAATAGAATAGAATAGAATAGAATAGAATAGAATAGAATTCAGAATTAGAATAGAGAATAGGATAGGATAGGATAGGATAGGATAGAATATGAATAGAATAGAATTCAGAATTAGAATAGAGAATAGGATAGGATAGGATAGGATAGAATATGAATAGAATAGAATAGAATAGAATAGAATAGAATAGAATTCAGAATTAGAATAGAGAATAGGATAGGATAGGATAGGATAGAATATGAATAGAATAGAATAGAATAGAATAGAATAGAATTCAGAATTAGAATAGAGAATAGGATAGGATAGGATAGGATATGAATAGAATAGAATAGAATAGAATAGAATAGAATAGAATTCAGAATTAGAATAGAGAATAGGATAGGATAGGATAGGATATGAATAGAATAGAATAGAATAGAATAGAATAGAATAGAATAGAATTCAGAATTAGAATAGAGAATAGGATAGGATAGGATAGGATATGAATAGAATAGAATAGAATAGAACAGAATTCAGAATTAGAATAGAGAATAGGATAGGATAGGATAGGATAGGATAGGATATGAATAGAATAGAATAGAATAGAATAGAATAGAATAGAATTCAGAATTAGAATAGAGAATAGGATAGGATAGGATAGGATATGAATAGAATAGAATAGAATAGAACAGAATTCAGAATTAGAATAGAGAATAGGATAGGATAGGATAGGATAGGATAGGATATGAATAGAATAGAATAGAATAGAATAGAATAGAATTCAGAATTAGAATAGAGAATAGGATAGGATAGGATAGGATATGAATAGAATAGAATAGAATAGAACAGAATTCAGAATTAGAATAGAGAATAGGATAGGATAGGATAGGATAGAATATGAATAGAATAGAATAGAATAGAATAGAATAGAATAGAATAGAATAGAATTCAGAATTAGAATAGAGAATAGGATAGGATAGGATAGGATATGAATAGAATAGTATAGAATTGGAAGGGACCTTGGAGGTCTTCTAGTCCAACCCCCTGCTTAGGCAGAAAACCCTACACCACTTCAGACAAATAAATATTACAATCTCTACATTAAAACTGAAGTGCCATTAAAGTACAGGTAATCCTAGATTTAACCACAATTGAGCCCAACATTTATGTTGCTAAGTGAGACATCTGTTAAGTGAATTTTAACCCATTTTACAATCTTTCTTTCCAGAGTTGCTATTGCACTGCAGTTATTAAATTAGTGACACAGTTCTTAAGTAAATCTGGCGGGGGTGGGGGAGAGGCAGGGAGGGAGAGGGAGAGGGAGAGAGGGAGGGAAGGGGAGAGAGAGAGAGAGAGAGAGACTACATGTAGTCGCAACACTAGAGATTCCGGTGGTTTATTCTATTTATACTGGTATTTTCTCAGCAGAGAGAGAGAAAGAGTAAAACTGACAGTTTTCTGTGACTAATTTTTGTGTCAGGAAGAGCTTTGAGAAAATGATTTTTACATTTATGATTTCCACCCTCACTGTTCTGCCAAAAGCAATCATACAGCTCCCGTTCTGGGTAATCACGACAGCATCGCCCCTTAAAATAAAACTGTGACCGACGGGCTTTGCCAAGAACCAAACAAGAGGCAGCTTTCAGTAGAAGATCTAAGACTTTATAACTGAGAAGGCTATACAGGTTAGTCCTCAATTTACAACCGCTCGTTTAGTGACTGTTCGAAGTAACAACGGCACTGGGAAAAAAAATTGACCTTTTTTCACTTACGACCGTAGTGGTTCCGTGGTCACATGATCAAGATTCAAACTGGCATGTATTTATGACGGTTGCAGTGTCATGTGATCCCCTCTTGAGACCTTCTGACAAGCAAAGTCCATGGGGAAGCCAGATTTCCTTAACAAATGTGTGACTAACTTAACAACTGCAGCAACTCACTTAAGGTCTGTGGCAAGAAAATGGGGCAAAAGTCACTTAAAAAAAAATTGATCTATATGCCGCCCTTCTCCGGAGACTCAGGGCGGCTTACAATGCGCTAAGCAATAGCCTTCATCCTTTTGTATATTTATACAAAGTCAGCTTATTGCCCCCACAAACTGGGTCCTCATTTCACCTACCTTAGAAAGGATGGAAGGCTGAGTCGACCTTGAGCCTGGTGAGATTCGAACTCACAGTAATTGCAGACAGCTGGTGTTTAATCACAATGCTATCAGTCTGCTGAGCCACCAGGTCCTTAACAACTCTCATGTTTAGCAATGGAAATTTTGGGCTGAATTGTAGTCATAAGTAGAGGACCACCTGTACTCAGAGCAGTGAGGCTAATTCAGAACATGGCATTTTCCACATAGTAGATCACAGAGGCCAAATGACGAGACAGATGGTTTCTAAATATGATACATAAATAAACAATGTTTTTCTCCCAAATGGAAGAAGCCCTCATGAAATGAAAAAGAAAGCAAGGACAGCTCTTCCTTTCTATGCCTTTCTGGAGCCATGGGAAAAGGAATTGCCAGAGTTGATTTAAAGGGTTTATTGCTGAAATGGTCAACATTACAAACATTGTGTGAGCCTGAAAATTGCTTGTATGCAACAAAACTCATTTGTTTTCCACTTGGTTCTTGGTAGTCTCTGAACTTTGTGGTTTTCTTGCAGACATTTCATTACCAAACTAGGTAACGGTCCATCCGAAGGTTGTGAAATTAAGGAATTTTCATCATGTCATCACAGACTCAACCACGGTTTGAACTGGGAAATTGTGAGCATCCTAGAGTAGACCAAGCCAAATTAAAAAATGCTAGTGAATTCCTGCAAGCCTGGCACTCAAATTGACCATCAACAGGCACAGAGAGCTACATCTACAGACCAATCAAAAAGCCCAAAAGGAAACAAAAAGTCCGAAACACCTCCTCACCAGCAGTCAACACCCAGATGAGCCAAAATTAACACCAAGATAGAATAGAATAAAATAGAATTCTTCATTGGCCAAGTGTGATTGGGCACACGAGGAATTTGTCTTTGGTGCGTATGATCTCAGTGTAAATAAAGAGAATAAAATACATTCATCAAGAATAAAAAGATACAACACTTAGTGATAGTCAAGGTTACTAATAAGCTATCAAATCGTACTAGGAAACAAATAAAAACAATAGAAATTAAAAGATACAAGCAACTTGGTTATAGTAATAAGTGGGAAGAGATAGATACTAGTAAGGAAAAGAAGATTAATAGTAGTGCAGACTTAGTGTTGAGGGAATTATTTGTTTAGCAGAGTGATGGTGTTCGGGGGAAAACTGTCCTTGTGTCTAGTTGTTCTGGGGTGCAGTGCTCTATAGTGTCGTTTTGAGGGTAGGAGTTGAAACAATTTATGTCCAGGAGGTAAGGGGTCTGTAGATATTTTCACAACCCTCTTTTTGTCTTTTGCAGTATACAGGTCCTCCATGGAAGGCAGGTTGGTAGCCATGGTTTTTTCTGCCGTTCTAATTATCGTCTGAAGTCTCTGTCTGACTTGTTGGGTTGCAGAGCCAAACCAGACAGTTATGGAGGTGCAGAAGACAGACTCATTACTTCCTCTGTAGAACTGGATCAGCAGCTCTTTGGGCAGTTAGAATAGAATAACAGAGTTGGAAGGGACCTTGGAGGTCTTCTAGTCCAACCCCCTGCTTAGGCAGGAAACCCTACACCACCCTACACACCCTACAGTTTGAGTTTTCTGAGTTGGCGCAGAAAGAACATTCTTTCTTTTTTATAAATAATTATATTTTTTATAAATTTTATAAGATTAACACTAGACAAACAATCAATAAGTAAACAATAACCCAATCAAGGAATTGGTACCAACACGGATAAACAATCAAATAATAAACAACAGCCTAATCAAGGAATCACCAAGAACGCTCCCACCAACACAGATAGGGCAAGTTACTAGTATAAAAATAAGAGCAAAACCCACTCCCTTCTAGCACTGATGATGTTACCTAGTTTGGTAATGAAACATCTGCAAGAAAGCCATCAAGCTCAGAGAATACCAAGGACCCCACGTTTCATCCCTGAGGTAAGGTACAAACATTCTCTTCTGTTTTTGAATTTGTGGATTTATTTTCCCCCCGTCATCGCAATATTCATAGTTCTACTTTGGCGATCCCAAAACACATTCAGAACTCAGAAGACAGCTCTAAAAATCCATAGGAAATGCTATGGCAACATGTTCCCAGGCAAGGAAACACTTATAGTTTGGTAAGCTGTGCGCTTTTGGCATTTGAAGAGCAGTTTAAAATTGTTCTGGCTGAGCTCCATGTTCTGCAGAAACGGCCCATAAAATGTGGCTAGTTACAATATTTATTTCAGGATTATACTCAAGACATTTCAAATGCCATCAAAAATACCTGGAAGGTTTTTGTAATTCTGTACCGTATTCAGTCCACTTAACACCTAGTTCCTGTCATATTCCAGTTGGCATTCTGATTCAGTGCTACCTGCCCGTTCCAGGGTTGGCTATACAGGTAGTCCTCGAGTTACAACCACAATTGAGACAAAAATTTCTGTTGCTAAGTGAGAAATTTGTTAAGTGAATTTTGCCCCCATTTACTTGCCACAGTTGTTAAGTGAATCACTGCAGTTGTTAAGACAGTTACACAGTTGTTAAGTGAATCTGGCTTCCCCACTGACTTTGCCTGTCAAAAGGTCGCAAAAGGGGATCACGTGACCCCGGGATGCTGCAAGTGTCATCAATGTGAACCAATTGCCAAGCATCTGAATGTGAATTACATGACCATGGGGATGCTGCACCATTGTGTATCCTAAGTGTGCAAAACGGTCATAAGTCACTTTTTTCAGTGCCGTTGTAACTTTGAACAGTCACTAAACAAACTGTTGTAATTTGAGGACCACCTGTATAAGATGAGACCACTTACAATGATCCCCCAAATGATGTGGGAATTAAGCAGGTTATCTGCTTAATTTAGGTCATCAAGTCCTAAATTTAGATCATGAGGTCCATTTATTACTAAGTGGACATTATAGCTTATGTTGGGGTCCATTATTTTGGAGTGAGTCAGGCATAAATTTTGGCTAGAAGATAGATTTGGAAACTTACAGGAACCAAGTATGGGCAGTCCTCAACTTACGACCACAATTGAGACCAAAATTTCTGTTGATAAGCGAGGCAGATGTCAAGTGAGTTTTGTCCCATCTTACGACCTTTCTTTCCACAGTTGTAAAGTCAGGGGTGTCAAACTCGCGGCCCACGAGATGGATGTGTAACACGCTGGCCACGCCCACCCCTGGTTTAGCGAACCGGGGGGGGGGGAGAAATTGCAATACGTCACGTGACAAGGTGTTGTCGTGAGTTTGACACCCCTGTGTTAAGTGAATCGCTGCCGTTGTTAAGTTAGCAACGCGGTTGTTAAATGAATCCAGCTTCCCCATTGACTTTGCTTGTCAGGAGGTCCCAAAAGGGGATCACATGACCTCAGGACACTGCCAGTGGCCTTGCCCCTGAATTTTGATCACATGACCATGGGGATGCTGCATCGGCCATAAGTGTGAAAAACGGACATGTCACTTTTTTCAGTATCATCGTAACTTCCAACAGTCAACAAAGTGTTGTAAGGCAAGGACCACCTGTAAACTAACTTATTAACTAACAAGAAGTAGGACCAGTGGTGGGTTGCCCCTGGTTCGCAGCGGTTCTATAGAACCGGTAGTAAAACTGGCGGGAGACTCCGCCCACCGACCCTGACGTCATCAAAATGCTTCTGCACATGTGCAGAAGAGCGCATGTGTGCGCGCGGCCCCGCTGTGAACCGGTAGTAAACATAAATAGAACCCACCCCTGAGTAGGACCTTTCGTTTAACGAAAACAACTACGAAAAATCGCACTGAGGAAGTATTGAGGACAATATAAAATGCCAACGTAGCTGCAAAAAATTACCTGAATGAAATTCCAAAAAAAAATTCAAGTACAAGATGGAAAGAGGATCAAAAACATCAAAGATAGTTAATGACACAGCCAGCCCCGATTTACTGAGATGGTGTCAAGAATGGCGAAAGCTCAGAAGAAACCGAGTTTGTCAAAAGGAGTTAAGAGTAAAAAGAAGGGCAACTTCAAATAGGTTTAAAGGAAAAGGAAAAAAAAAAATCAATATACCAGCTATTCAGTGAAGCGCTATCAAAGCTGACACTAGCCAGAGCGTAGAAAAACTCCAAAAAATAGTTCGTGATAGGAAGGCGAGGAGAGACCTGGCCCACAGAATTGCCGAGAGTCGGGCTCGACTGAATGGATAACATCATCATTCCATGAAGAAGGATTTGACTAAGGAAAAGAGCAGGATGCCTGATGACCTCAATCAGGGGTGTCAAACCCAAGGCCGGCGGGGCAAATCTGGCCAGCATGGCCGCCCTGGAAATAGTGAAGTGTGGTGTTTTGGGCTGCGATTGCCTTCTGCAACCCTTTGCCAGTAAAAATGGAGCTTGGGAGGGCCGTGCGGGGTCCTCTCCGTTTTTGCTGGCAGAGCACTTGGGGCTCCACAGGTGCCCCCGATATGAGTGACGTCGAGCTGACCACGCCCCCCCCTCCCGAGGTCAATCACAACCCTGATGCGGCCCTCAATGAAATCAAGTTTGACACTCCTGACCTAAATGTTCCCTCCCAAATTTATAATTCATAATAGGGACGGTCTGAGACAGGATGCAGAATGAACAGAAAACAATTGCTCAATGCAAACATAATGTCAAGCTGTAGCTAAGGAAACGAATTATGGATATGGCCTGTATCTGCATGGCGTGCATTATTTGTGAACTTGCAAATCAGAATAAGAAACCATAAGTAGGTCACAAATGCATCCTTTGTTTAATCCTTAGTTTGATGCTTGGAATACTATTAAAACTCTCCTGTTTTGTCTTTTTGTAACCTTTAACCGAGCAAAATGGTGCTTCGCAGGGCGACAATTTTTAAACCAAGGTACCTCAAAGGGGCTCGCTTAGAGAATGCATCCAAAATATGTGTAGTTTTAATCTTTTAATTATTTTTACCTGTTTTATAACATGTAAAATGGCCAGTTACCTTGCAGGGCAGATGGGCAGCATAAACATTTAATAAATAAAATAGTTAAAAAATACAGAACTGTGGAATGAGCACCGTGGAATTGAAAGTCGGCAAACGTTATAAAAAGATTTTATGACATTAAAAATGATCATAAACCATTTTATGATATGATTCAAAATGTCATAAATCATTTCCAGTGGTCAACTCCTGATGTTTGACAGTTTGACACGGGCTACTTTTAGGGCAGATACATCTCTGGGTAGGTTCCCGAATTAGAATCTCTTGCTATTGTTGAAGGCGTTGGAGAAGCTGGAAAGGAAATATCTCTGAAAAGATGACCCAACACGTTGCGAGTTGTCCAATATTATTTAAAACTCTGGCCTCCTGAGATGTTGGGAGGGCTGAGCAGATGGGAAATGAAAACAGAGCGGTAGCTTCAAATCATGATTTGTTGAGAGAAATCAAAAAATGAAAAGTTATTAGATGACCACATCAATCAGCAAACAACAAACCCATGCTGTGCACAGCATCTGAAAGAAGCCAAGAGGGACATGTCTATTACAGGTTGAGCTAAGGAAACTTTTCCTGAATTTTAGTCCTTGCTGAGCTGCTTGTAGGCCGCAGAGAGGGTGTTTTCTAGATATTGATGATTAGCTGGGACGCCTGTGCTTCGCTATGAAACTATGTGATCGAGCGTGATAACTTGACACTTAAAGCCTGAAACTTAATGTTGAATATGTAACTCCGTAGCATCAGAGTGTTAATATAAGGCAACTGGCAGTTGGGACAGAGTTCCTTTCAGGTGGGGAGGGGGAGAACTCCTTAGCATCAGAGCATGTGAATATAATACTGTATATGAAATACTAATGATCTGATGGTCATTTAGAAAAATCCTTTCTTAGCGAGCACCTAGAAGCCAAGAGGAACATGTGTGACAAATTTCAAGTTTGTAGGCTTTACCATTCTGGAGATTTCATGATGAGCAAGTGGTATTTGGCTTTTATATATATAGATTTGAATCTCTTTCTGTATGCTGCTGCTTTTCTCTGAGAACAGAATGGACCTATGGAAAGCTATGAAGAACCAATCCTGGATGGAACCAATGGCAGAACCGGCACCTGGGCCCGGCAAAAGCTGGGAAGCATGGAAATGAGGCGTTGGACTTACCGTGAACGCTCTTTCTCCAGGGGATGCGGAGTGGGTCAGAAGTGGGATGATCCAGCTCGTCTGGCCAATCACTGAGTCGGATAAACTTGGCCACGCCTACTCAGGCCTCCCTTCCTTCCAGTTTGTTCGACGAAGGCAGATCTGCAAAACAGTCTCAAGCCTAGAAATTACAAAGGAGAAAATCGCAGACGGGAGGGGCTGACCCACTCCGCATCCCCTGGAGAAAGAGCGTTCACGGTAAGTCCAACGCCTCTTCTCCCACTGGGATGCGGAGTGGGTCAGAAGTGGGACATACCCAAGCTTGCTACTTCGTCGGGCGGGAGGTCTGCGAAGGTCGATGTCGAGGCGCCAGGTGAACCTGTTGGAGGACTCTCCGTCCGAAGGCTGCCTCAGCGGAGGCAAAGGTGTCCAAACGGTAATGCTTGATGAATGGAACCGGAGAGGCCCAGGTAGCTGCCCGGCAAATTTCCTCGAGGGAGGCCTGCGTGGCCCAAGCAGCGGTAGTAGCTGCACTCCGTGTGGAGTGAGCTGTAATATGACGTGGAATGGGGAGAGATCGTGAGTCATAAGCTTTGGAAATACAGGCTCGGATCCAACGCCCTATGGTGGCAGAAGAAACTTTGGATCCCAAAGATGAAGGTTGAAAGGAAATAAATAGGGCTTCGGAGCGTCTTGAGGGTGCGGTCCGAGAGATATATATTTTTAAAGCCCTGCGAACATCAAGGGTCCGCCATTTGTGTTCTAGTGGGTGAGATGGATTCGGGCAAAAGTTAGGCAGGATCACTTCCTGTTCACGATGGAACTGTGAGTTAATTTTTGGCACGAATGCCGGGTCCAGTCTAAGAATTACCCTATCTGGGTGTATCACACATAAGTCTGGCCTGACTGATAGAGCTGCCAGTTCAGAAATGCGGCGAGCTGAAGTCACGGCCACCAGGAAAGCCACTTTCATGGTTAGAAATCCAAGGGAGGCAGTCCGGAGAGGTTCAAAGGGTGGACCTGTCAAGGCTGACAATACATGTGGCAAGTCCCATGTGGGATATCGGTGTACCACGGGTGGACGCAGATTTCGTACCCCACGTAGGAATCTCCGGATGGAAAGGTGATGAGACAGAGGCACGCCGTCCCTGGGAGACAACACCGTGGCGAGAGCTGCAACATGCCGCTTGAGGGTATTATGCGCTAGACCCTTGCTGTAGCCATCATGGAGGAACTCCAACACCTGCGGAACAGAAGCTGACAACGGGTTAATTTCGCGCGCAGAGCACCACGAAATAAATACCTTCCACGTGATGTAGAGTCTGATGGTGGACTCCTTCTTGTCAGCCTGCATCACCCGGATGACATCTTCTGAGTACCTCGCTTCCCTCAAGAGCAGCCCTTCAAACGCCAAGCGGTTAGGTTGAGCCACTGGGGCTCTGGGTGTAGGATTGTCCCTTGGCTGAGGGACACCTTCTCCGGAGGAAGCCGCCAAGGGTCCGTCGTTGAGAGGGCTACGAGGTCGGAGAACCATGGCCTTCTTGGCCAATAGGGAGCGATGAAGATCACATCCGCTCTCTCGGTCACAATTCTGCGAAGGACCCGCGGGATCAATGGGATCGGCGGGAACGCATAGAGTAGCTCCTGGGGCCAGGGGCAACGGAGAGCGTTTGTGTCCTCTGCCCCCCGCGATGGGTAGCGCGTGAAGAATCGGCGTAGCTGTGCGTTCTCTGGGGATGCAAGGAGGTCTACCTGTGGCTGGCCGAACCGGAGACAGATGTCCCGAAACAGAGCGGGGCTGAGGCGCCATTCTGATGCGTCTATCGTGGTGCGGCTGAGATAGTCCGCCTGAAGGTTGTCCTTCCCCGCGATGTGATCCGCCTTGAGGGATTGAAGGTGGGATTCCGCCCACCTCCCCAGAAGAAGAGCCTCCTGCATCAAGGTCCTGGACCTTGTCCCCCCTTGGCGGTTGACATGTGCCTTTGCTGACACATTGTCTGTAAGCACTAGTAAGTGTTGTCCCTGCACCGTCTGAAGAAAGGCCAGAAGAGCTAAGCGGATGGCCCTGAGTTCCAGAAGATTGATACTTGACCTTGCTTCTGTCGTGGACCATCGCCCCTGAGCGACCTGGGAACCCAGGTGCGCACCCCAGCCCGTCAGACTGGCGTCTGTAGTCATAATCAGTGGATGTGTGTCCAAGAAGACGCATCCGTTGTCCAGAGCCGGGGATAGCCACCAGTGCAAAGACCGGCGTACTGACAGGGGGACCCTGATCTTGGATTTGGAGGCTGCTGTCCTTGCCCGCTGATAGGGGAGTAGCAGCCATTGAAGGCTGCGGGCATGAAGCCGAGCCCAGGGAACTATGTCTGTGCATGAGGCTAGTTTCCCCAGGAGACGGGACAATTCTAGCTTGGGAGCTGTCGGATCTTGTAACAGATGCCGAATCAGAGATCTGAGGCTGTCCTTCCTCTCCTGGGAGAGGAACACCTGTCCCACCTGCGTGTCTATGACTGCGCCTAGATGATTTATGCGCTGTTGAGGGACCAACTGACTCTTGGGCTCGTTGACTAGAAACCCATGATTCTGTAATATTTGCAATGTCAGAAATACATTGGTTCTGGCTCTGTCGTAGGACGAGGCTTGTATTAAAATATCGTCCAGATAAGCCTGAATTCGAATTGGTACGGACCTCAGGTGAGCTATCAAGGCTGCCAGAATCTTGGTGAAACTGCGCGGGGCCGATGCCAGGCCAAATGGAAGGGCCCGGTATTGTAGGTGACGCCCCGCGTAGCTGAACCTGAGGTACCGCCGGTGAGCTGGCTCTATAGGTATATGAAGGTACGCCTCGGAGAGATCGATTGAGGCTAGGAAGTCTCCGGGTCTTATTCCCTCCAGGATAGATTTGAGCGTACTCATCCTGAACTTGCGGTATACTAAATGGGTGTTCAGGGATTTTAAATTTAGGATCGCTCTCCATCCCCCCGAGCGCTTCGGAACCACGAAAAGAATCGAGTAAAATCCCTGCCTCCATTGCTCCCGAGGGACGTCCTCCACAGCATTGATCTCCAGAAGATGCTGAATGGCGATCTCCATCAAATTCCGCTTGCTGAGGGAGCTGGAGACAGGGCAAGGCACGAAGCGGCTCGGAGGGCGGGAGAGGAACTCCAATGGGAGGCCGAATTCGATGATATGAAGAACCCATTGGTCTGTCGTACTGCGAGCCCATTCGGGGAGAAACAGGCTCAACCTCCCCCCAATGGGAGCTATCAAGCGGGAGTCACTTTTGGCGGCGGAACTGACGTCCGCCAGTTCCACGAAAGGGCCGTTTCTGAGGGGCAAAGGGTTTGGATTTATCCCTGTAGGAACCTCTATCTTGGGGACGAAAGGAACCCTGTGAGTAAGGTCTCTGACTGGGGCCCTCCTGGAAAAAATTACGGGCCGGGGGCCTGCGATAGTAGGGGGTAGCCCTGCGATCAGCTCGTCTAGTAATGGAAGGAAGGACCTTCCTTTTGTCCCTGTCCTCCACTAATAATGGTTCAAGGGAAGCACCAAATAATTTAGGCCCAGAGTATGGTGTAGAAGCTAGACGCCATTTGGCCTTGAGGTCAGCTTGCCAAGGCTTAAGCCACAAAAGGCGACGGGAAGTGACTGAGGAAGCCATAGCCCGCGAGGCAAATTTGGCAGCATTTAACGTGGCATCCGAGGTGAATTGAGTGGCAGCTATTATCTTATTTAGGTCCTGATGGACTCTGGCCTCCTGGGCTGGTAAGCGGGACTGAAGCTGCTGGAGCCATAATAGAGATGACCGTGAAAAGAATGAGGCCGCAGTAGCGGCCTGAATTGCCCAAGCTGAGGCCTGGTGAGCCTTCTTGAAAGAAGAATCAAACTTACGGTCTTCCGGCTTAAGACCCTCAGAAGTGTCCCCTGAGATGAAAGGAGACGAAGATGAAAGCGCTGCCACAGGGCCATCGACTTCGGGAACCTGCAAAAGACTAGTCAGGACAGGATCCATGTTGTAATTTCTACGATCGTAGCCACTAGGAGTAGGAAAAGAAGTTGGATTAGTCCATTGTTTACGAACCACATCAGTGAAAAGTTTTGGCGCTGGGACAAACAGTTGTTCAGTTACTGGTTCAGAAAATATGCCTTGACTGGAGGAAGCGGCAGAAGTTGATGGGACAGAATCAGTGTCAACTAGGCCCGAGGTGACTTTGGCCTTGTGAAGCAGTGATTTAAAAAGTCCCTGGGGGAAAAGGCCGGTAAAGGCTGGCACATCAGGAGCAGTGGATTCGTCATCCGATAAATCCACTTCCCTTTGAGGTTCATCCTCTAGTTCTATATCAGCACTGCCTCTAGATCTAACAGGGGAGTGATCAGGGGACCCTGTAAGACTGGCATCAGGAGACACCCTTGATCTTCTGGAATGAAGGCTCTCAGAGACAAGAGAGACAGAGCGATGCTCTCTGATGCCCGCTTGGATGCCATGAGAAATGGCCCTGGCAATTAATATCTGAACTGATTGTGGAAGGTTCTCCAGATCTGACTTAGGTTGATTACTTGGTGGAGGATCCTGAACAGGGATAGAGCAATCAAAGGGGTCCCCCTCCTGTCTAATTGGAGAGCCATGAAGGCTGTCCTGGCGTTCTGGAGAGAAGGCTCTGGTCAAGTCAGCCTCCTCTGCAACCCCTGAATCAAGACCGGTATCCGGGTTTGGCTTATCTCCATGGGTATGCGAAGTCAGATCAGAATCATGCTGATGAGACGTTTTTGTATGTTTTGATTTAGAGGAGGCCTTACGGCCAGAATCAATCTTGCAAGATGACTGGTCCGCCATAGCGATGGATAATATATGTCACAGCAGGAATCTGCACACAAAGGAACAACAGTAAGTATCATCATTATTATTATTTTGAAAAGAGGCAGTATAATCCATTGTAATTTCCCAGATATCCTAAACCAAGGATAAATTAGGAAGTTCGCTGCAATCCAACCACCAAGGAAATTTTTTTTTTTTTTTTTTTTTGTATTACTGTTATGCTGAGAGATAAAATGGCTGCCCGGGAACAAGTCTCCAGGGTCAGACAAAATGGCCGCCAATAGTTGAAATATTCTTTAAAATAACCGAAAATCCACAAAGGGACCCCAGACCTATTCCAATCGTCTTCTCCTTTTTTTTTTTTTTTTTTTTTTTTTATATATAGGGCAAGTGCAGAGCTCACCAAGGAAGGAGATCAGGTAGGTCCCAGCAGCCGATGAAAGAAGCGCGCGGAAATGGCGGCTAATTAACGGCTGCAAAGATGGCGGCACGGAAAATTGGCGGGGAAGTGTCAGACACCCCCCACGCCAAGGCAGGAGCAGCGCAGTTCAAAACGCCGTCTTCCCCGATCGCTGGGAAGAGCGGCGGCAGCCACAAGCCGGAACGAAGCCTTTGGGCAGGCAGCGGCTTCTGCGGCTTCTCCGACCTCCAGCTGATCGACGCTGAGGCGGAGACTGACAGCGGAACGGGGCGGCGAAGAGGAACCCCCGGCGTTGGTTCCCGAAGCGTCGCGATCTTCGCGCCCCTCAGCTGATGGGCGCTGAAGTCGGCGGCTGTCAGAGGAGCGCGGCGGCGGCGTTTCCAGCCCAGGAGGACTGAAATGGCCCGCACACACAGCGCTAAGAAGAAGAATGGGGGCGGAAGGGAACTTTCACACTCACGTCCCTCTGATGATCGAGAGGCAACGGAGGTAGTCGTTTGCGATCAGCAGAAGCCCCCAACACACACACGATCTCCAAAATCTGCAGAAGTGAGAGACTCAGCGAATGCGACTGGTCAGAACCACTGAGTCGAATAAACTGGAAGGAAGGGAGGCCTGAGTAGGCGTGGCCAAGTTTATCCGACTCAGTGATTGGCCAGACGAGCTGGATCATCCCACTTCTGACCCACTCCGCATCCCAGTGGGAGAATGTTGAATAGACTGCATGCGAGTGCAACAAAATCCAGAGACACTCTGAACAAATGGGGCTATCTGGTGGCTTCTGCTCTTTGCCGATTGTGGTGATACACAAGACAACACATATGTACACCTGCCCTTCGTGTCCCAATCTTTGTACACTTGAGGATCTCATGGCAGCGTAATAGAACGTAATTAATGTTGCTGATTTCTGGGCAAAATCTGTTTACTTTGTACATATTTTAATCTTGTATTTTATATTATATACAGGTAGTCCTCAACTTACAACAGTTCATTTAGTGACCAAAGTTACAACAGCACTGAAAAAAGTGTTCATCCTGATGAACGTTGCAGTACCCCCGTCACGTGATCAAAACTAGGATACTTAGCAAACTGACTCATATTTATGACTGTTGCAGTGTCCCAGGGTCATGTGACTACTTTTTGTGATCTTCTTACAAACAAAATCGATAGGGAAACCAGATTCCCTTAACAACCGTGCTCCTAACTTAACAATTGCAGAGATTCTCTTAACAACTCTGGCACAAAAGGTCGTAAAATGGGGTCAGTTCACTTAATATTTCACTTCGCAACAAAAATTTTGGACTCAATCGTGGTCGTAAGTCAAGGACTACTGGTAGTATGCCTTATTTTAATTGTGATGCTTCTGACACAAATAAGTAAACTATCACAGGTTCATCAGGAAGATGCTTGGCTAGAGTTATTCTGATGTTAGCGTTTTACATTCCCTTCATTGTTAGCATTTCATTTTCACCTTGTTGTTCCCAGTTTTGGCCTCTTCCACAATTGTACTTACCGTAATGCAAAAGGGTACGGTTGACTCCTTCTGACTCGGAGACTTGTACAACATTGCCAACCTGAAAATAAATAATAAACAAACAATCATGATTACTTCAATGACATGGAAGTAGTGTGGAGGTGGGAAAAAAATCAAACAACATTCAGCTCACTGCATTTCACTGGCAATTATTTGTGTTTAGGTTACCTTATTTCATTATTACAGTCAGAGAATTCAGAGTATTACATCATTGCTATTAGTCAGTGAAAGGACATAGTCAATTCAATGAATGAGGAAAATATTGTAGGATCAAAAATACTGCATGTTAATTTTAGCTTTATATCTTGCCTTTTTATCAGTGTAGGTTGTTGTTATTTGTTGTTGCTGTTAGTTGCGAAGTTGTGTCCGACCCATTGTGACCCCATGGACAATGTCCCTCCAGGCCTTCCTGTCCTCTACCATCCTCTGGAGTCCATTTAAACTCACGCCGACTGCTTCAGTGACTCCATCCAGCCACCTCATTCTCTGCCGTCCCCTTCTTCTCCTTTTGCCCTCCATCGTTCCCAGCATGAGGCTCTTCTCCAGTGAGTCCTTCCTTCTCATTAGGTGGCCAAAGTATTTGAGTTCCCTCTTCAGGATCTGGCCTTCTAAAGAGCAGTCAGGGTTGATCTCCTCTAGGACTGAGCGGTTGGATTGCCTTGCAGTCCAAGGGACTCGCAGGAGTCTTCTCCAGCACCAGAGTTCAAAGGCCTCAATTGTAGGTAGTCCTTGTTTAAAGATGGTAATTGAGACAGAAAACTCCACTGTTAAGCGAAGCACTTTTAAGGAGAAAAATCGGTTCTGCTATCCTGGTTACTATCGTTTAAGTAAGGATCTCATCTGGACACAATTTCTGACTTCCTGCTAGCTTCCCCACTGACTTTGCTTGCAGGAAGATCACAAAGTCTGACCACGGGACGGTGCAACGGCAGGTATGGGTCCAATCATAAGTACCCTTCGTTCATCATTATTTTAAGTTTGAATGGTCACCGAACTAGTGGTCAGTAAACAAGGATCTAGACAGCTGGAATGGTTCCTATTCCTTTTTAACAGGCTTGCACAGAGGATGTTTCCAGAAGTTAACAGAATAACGGAGTTGGAAAGGACCTTAGAGGTCTTCTAGTTCAACCCTACTTAAGCAGGTAACCTTATACCATTCTGGGCAAATGCTTATCCAGTCACTTCTTGACCATCTCCAGTGTTGAAGCATTCACAACTTCTGGACGCAAGTCATTCCACTGATTAATTGTTCAGGAAATTTCTCCTTAGTTCGAGGTTGCTTCTCTCTTTGATTCCATCCATTACTTCTTGTCCCACCCTCAGGTGCTTTGGAGAATAGCTTGACCCCCAAAACTTCTTTGTGGCAGGCCCTAAGATATTGGAACACAGCTATGTCACTCCCAGTCCTTCTTTTCATGAAACTAGACATATCCAGTTCCTGCAATTGTTCTTTACATGTTTTAGCCTCCAGTCCTAATCAACTTTGTTGTCCTTCTCTGCACTCTTTCTAGAGTCTCAACATCTTTTTTTATTTCGTGGTATTATCATTGCTGTATTGCAGTATTGTTTCTCAACCTCAGCAACTTTAAGATGTATGCACTTCATGCTGGGGAATTCTGGGATTTGAAATCCATAAATTTTCAAGTTGCTGAGGCTGAAAAACAGTGCCCTCCTGTCTTAATTTAAAAGAGTATAGATACGGTCAATGGTATTTTACAACTTCTGACAGATGGTCCGACATGAACAGTAAAGAACAGAAAATAGCGGCTGGGTTTGAAAAAGAGAAGTGATTATAGAAACCTGGCCTGCTTTGCAATTCGGCATTCTTTAACTTATTTCAGATTCACAATTTTTACTTTCTTAACTGCACTTGACATTTTTTGAAAAACGAAGGGATGGAGTAAATCTTTTGAAGTAATTGCAACTGCACTGAAATTTTTTTTTTCTTGGTTCAATCTAAAAACTAATTCGAGAACCTCTTGCTAAAACCCAGAGGGAGGGAGGACTTCTGAACTTGCTATACCCCAGGAAAATACTCAGCCTTCCTCTGAGATAACCTGCCAAGATTCCTGTTAATTATTTTTAGGGCTCTGGGTTTCTTTTCTTCTCTCTCGGTGCTGTTCTATTAGAAAGCAAGTAATTACTGCCCAAGGAAGATTATCACATCACATTTCGTTGCATAGGGAATTCCTTAGAACATTTAAATTGGTGGGTGTACTTGATAGAAATAGCCTTAATCGTGAGATACCCTGTCATGTTTTTAAGAGGCTCTCAAATAGAATTCCACCAGGTGCCCCTCAGATGCCATGGATATGTGTGTTTGAAATAAGGGACACCCCACCATCTAAATTAAGTGACACACTTAAAAGCGCAGGGAGGAGAACAGGGATATTAGGTTTAAACACAGTAATTGCATAACGGCTAAGGCTACACTGTGTTCCAGTTCTAAAACAAAGAGGGACTGCAAGAATCCACCCAGGATCCTGGGCAAAACAAGGTTACAAAGGAACAGCTTAACTCGGTTTATTGTCTTTAAATACAAAGCTCTCATTTTCTACAGGTTTCCCCCTATGGTATAAAAGGAAAGGCTGTCTCTGCTAACACGTTGCTGTCTTGCAGTCTCACACTCTGTCTTTAAAATGTGAATGTTTGGATAGGTTTTGTAGCTACGTGCTTTAGATCAGGTTGCTGCCCAGAATTGCAAGCTACATTAAAGGGACAGAACAGGCCCTGAAACGGTCTCTCTCAAGTATTTATTTACCCTTCAGGTTGAGATAAGTTGTCATTCGTATTTCCATTATGCTATTCATTCCCCCCCTGCCTCTAAATCTGGTTTTCATGTATTTTGTCCACAAAAATCTGTACACCTCAATTTCAATGTTACTAAAAGGAACTGGCAGAGGTAGGCTGATTCTGCTACTTGTTTCTTAAAGTGCCTTTTTTGTTTTATTTTTAGAATATCTGAAGAAGTCTGGAAGTTGAATCATGCCAATTGGACTTCTTTTCTTGTCGGTTGGAAAATTTCAAACTTGATACACCTGACTCAGTTTTCAGGCTTTCAAGACACTTAATTATTAGCAAAACATACGAACTATTCTGGGCTAGGCTAGTGTATACCACGGTTGGCTAGTTCGTGGTTTATGTAGTTACTACAGGTAGTCCTCGAGTTATGATCACAAATGAGCCTAAAATTTATGTTGCTAAATGAGACATTTGTTAAGTGAGATTTGCCCCGTTTTACAACCTTCCTTGCCACAATTGTTAAGTGAATCATCATTGCAGTTGTTAAGTTAGTCTCACGGTTGTTAAGGCCGCAAAAGGTGATCACGTGACGATGGTGCACTGCAACTCTCATAAATATGAATCGATTGCCCAAGCATTTGAATTTTGAACATGTGGCCAAGGAGGATGCTGCAACGGTCGTAAGTGTGAAAAACTTTCAGTGCCGTTGTAACATTGAACGGTCATTAAACAAACCGTTGCAAGTCGAGGACTACTTGTACAACTTTTTCCTGTCTAGCTGCTTACAGGCTGTTTGGTTATTTTTTTTTGGGGGGGGGGGGAGTGGTGGGATTCAAAAAATTTTACTACCGGTTCTGTGGGCGTGTCTTGGTGGGCGTGGCAGGGGAAGGATACTGTAAAATCTCCATTCTCTCCCCACTCCAGCGGAAGGTTACTGCAAAATCCCCATTTCCTCCCAATCAGCTGGGACTCGGGAGGCAGAGAATAGATGGGGGCGGGGCCAGTCAGAGGTGGCATTTACCGGTTCTCCGAACTACTCAAAATTTCCGCTACCGGTTCTCCAGAACTGGTCAGAACCTGCTGAATACCACCTGGGGTTTGAAATAATTTTGAGAACTTTGTCGTAGCATGTTTTTAGGTAAGCATTTAAATTAAAGGCGGAATGTTCATTCCACAGCTGGTACATGTGAAAGGGAAGATGAGAAGGGAAGTAGAAAAGATAACTGAGTGTATCCTTAGGTTTAGTTACAAACTCAATGGCTAATTTCATTGATTGGTGTCCATTTTTTAACTCACCTCTGCTTTTTATTCCAGTGCAAAATTAAACGTATGGTAGCTGCATGACCCCAGCTTTCCCCTGGGAGGGGGGGAGGGAGGGAGGGGGGAGACAGAGAAAGAAAAAAGAATGTTACTAATTATTCTTCAAGCATGTTTTAAAGGTATACAGCTGGTACATACCGCAGCTAGGAAGCACCAGCTGCAAAGAAATAATGAAAGAACTCATGATCGGAAAATTAGCAATTATAAGCTAAAATAAACCCTCTTAAGCTTTGAGAAGGTAAGCAGGTTTCCTATGCAAAAGGGAGCACTGAGATACTAAATACCTGCATGACAAAATGCCTATTAATTGTGCTAGAACAATTCATTAAGTCGTCCCTGCTCCCTTTCTGCCTTGCAGTTTAATGATTTGCAGGAGTCTTGGAGGCTTTCAGAAAACTGAGTTAGAAATATTTGGGAATAGATAAAACAGGGTTTTTTTAAAAAAAAAATCCTCACAAATATAGAAGAAAATATATGTAAGCTTGGGGTTGAAGTGTGGAGTCCTTGGCGTTCTCTGAGCTAGGTTGCTTTCCTGCAGACCCCCAGTCTTGTCTAAAAGAAGAAATGCTGCCAAAGTACTGGTGAGGCTGGGGTGTCTGTGATTTATATTCGACACCGCTGACAGCCAAGGCTACTGATAGCCTTTTTCTCCTTTATGCAGTACAATCCTCCCTTTATTCACTAGTCTTCACTTTTCGCTTATCTTTCCAACTCTCCAGACTTTGCATCTGGAAATATAATGCAGCCATTCCTGGAATGGTTCTCTTCTACTGCAGGTTTCAGCTTAAGGGGCAGGTGGTTTCTTTGTTACTTTTGATGATCCATACTCAAACGGCAATTCTACACTGTAATTTGCTTTTTATTTTTTACTTAGTCATTGATTTATATCCCACTTTTATTATTTTTATCAATAAGTCAAGGTGGTGAACATACCTAATATTTCCTCCTCCTCCTCCTCTTTTCTCCAAAACAACCCTGTGAGGTGAATTGGGCTGAGAGAGAGAGGGACTGGTCTTAGATCACTGAGCCAGCTTTCATGTAAAGGTGGATCAAGAACTCAGACGCTCCTGGTGATTGGCCCAAAGCCATTAATTGTTCTGTCAGTAATTTTTTCCTTAGTTCTAGATTGCTTCTCTCCTTGCTTAGTTTCCATTCATTGTTTCTTGTCTTGCCCTCAGGTGCTTTAGAGAGAATAGGTTGACACCCCCTCTTCTTGTGGCAGCCCCTCAAATATTGAAAGACTGCTATCAATGTTACCTTTGGTCCTTCTTTTCACTAGACTAGACAAACCCAATTCCTGAAAACGTTCTTCATAGGTTTTAGCCTCCAGTCCCTTAATCATCTCTGTTGCTCTTCTCTGCACTCTAGAAATTTCTGGAGTCTCAACATCTTTATATTGTGGCAACCCAAACTGGATGCAGGATTCCAAATCCTGTCTTACCAAAGCATTATAAAGTGGTATTAAACACTTCACGTGATCATGAACATACCTACTTCTAAGTTAATATGGGGAGGCGGGCTCTTCCTTTAGAAGACCATATATGGGAGTAAGGCAGGGGTGGTATTTATTTACCTTCACTACTGGTTCGCAAATGTGAGCGCGTGTGCGCTCTCGCCTCCTCCATGCATGCACAGAGCCTTCTGCGCACGTGCAGAGGGTCAAAAACAGGACGTGATGACGTCTGGGTGGAGCCTCCCGCTGCTGGTGCTACCGGATCGCGCGATCCGGATAGAACCGGCTGAATTTCACCACTGGAGTAAGGGCTTGTTCTGTTTTAGGGTTAAATTGGGCCTCTATAAAAGCACGACAGAGAAATCCCAACCTAACCAATTTCTCCACTGATTCCTCTCTCCAAAGGGGACTAAATCCTTGTTATGTGCTTTGCCTCCGAAATATTTAATTGCTTAAGAAAGTGGAACAGACCGTAGCAATTTCCTCCAGCTTCTTCCTGGTTTCTCTCTCTCTCTCTCTCTCTCTCTCTCTCTCTCTGTAACAGTACTTTCCTGTGAAAGGATTTGAATGCAATCATTTCAAAGCCAAGGCCAGAGCCGGGGTGCCAAAAAAACAATAAAGGTACAAACAAAATGGAACTCCGCTCCACTCATGAGAAATTGGGGTGGCTTCGGAAGGAAAGAAACTTAATTATTCTTGCCGAGGTTGGACCATGTCGTTTGATTTCCAGACAGATTTATCGAGCCTGTCTCTCAACCATTCTAGACACGGCTGCTGTGTAGGCAGAAGATGGATTGGATTTTAAAGCAACAATTTAAGGGAAATGCCGAGAGCCCACCCCAATTTGTCTCGAAGCGGCTCCAGAAGCACAAAATGGGGCATCTGCTGGCCTCTAGCAAGTACACCGCAAACTCTACCCACTCCTTCATTATCACACCCAGAGGGAGAAGCGCTATCATTCTAATAGAGGAATTCTCAAAATTAAATGTCTAGACTCCGGCGGCACGTCGCCAGCTCTCGTCACCATGCTAGCATGAGATTTAACATTTGCAAGTGGAGATTAGCGTGCGAATTATACAGATGAATACCGTTTCCATTTCAAACCAGCCCATGGAGGGGGAAACTGTTTTATACTCCGTGGCAAAATGCACTGCTTCTAAACGATACTGATGGGAGATTAATATCTGATCTCATTGCTAAGAAATATCAAGTAAAAGCCATCTCTAGGATAAGCCAACTTGGAAATTCAGCTTGGTTAAAGACAGATTTGTTAACAAAGCCCTTAACCTAATTCTTATAATGCTTGGTAGATTCCCTCTGCTTTTATCTATAGGGCTTTCTAAGGAAACATCTAAAACAAAATTACACAAAAAAATCCAAACTAATGTAACCATTCTGGTCTTTATAGTCACTTTTATGGAATAAATAATTTCTAAAGATCTTTTCATGAATAAAATAAAATGGAGGGAAAAAGAAGGAACAGCAGTGCTCGCTAATGGATTTGTTTATGCTGCTACTGATCAACAAAATTTGCCCTACTTGGAAGCAGTTTGAAAAAGAGAAGATGTGAGAGAAAGCAAAACAAGGTTCCTTTTAATGTACAGACTCTTTTTGACACATCTTAAAAGCCTTGTGCCTAAAAATATCCGAAATATTTATTAATAACATGCTGTAGGAGTTGAGAGCCTGTTTGGTGTTTTGGTTAAGGTGCTGGCTTAGAAATCAGGCGATGGTGAATTCTAGCCCCACCTTAGCCATGAAAGCTGGCTGGCTGATTGGGCCAATCACCAGGAGACTGAGAGTTCTAGTCCCGCCTTAGCCATGAAAGCTGGCTGGGCGACTGGACCAATCACCAGGAGACTGAGAGTTCTAGTCCCGCCTTAGGCATGAAAGCTGGCTGGGCGACTGGACCAATCACCAGGAGACTGAGAGTTCTAGTCCCGCCTTAGGCATGAAAGCTGGCTGGGCGACTGGACCAATCACCAGGAGACTGAGAGTTCTAGTCCCGCCTTAGGCATGAAAGCTGGCTGGGCGACTGGACCAATCACCAGGAGACTGAGAGTTCTAGTCCTGCCTTAGGCATGAAAGCCAACCCAGGGACTTTGAGCCAGTCATTCTCTTTCAGCCCTCCCCACCTCATAGGGTTGTTGTGGTAGGGAAAACAGGAGGAGAAATAAGTCTTAGGTATGTTCACTACTTTGAGTTACTTATAAAGTAATCAAGGTGGGATAAAAATCTAATGAATAAAGCAAGCAAGTTACAGAATTGGTCGAACAACCTTTATTCCCTATTTGTGCACGGTGCACCATGTTTGCAAAGCATTTTACAGGCTTTAAAGCAATCCAAGGTTAGAAAATGACAAAATACATCTTACAAGTCTTTTTTTTTTTTTTTGGGTGCTTAACACCCAATTAGGCCCATATTTCCAATAATCCCTTTCAGTCTTGAGTGGCTGAAACTGACTGGCCTCAACTTCAATGAGATTTTAAGGAACCAGGATTTGCAAACTCAATGGGGAAGCCTGATTCAATTAAAGTATTACTAACTTAACAACTGCAGTGAATCGCTTATCCGCCATGGGAAGAAAGGTCGTAGAATTGGGGCAAAACTCACTTAACAAATATTTCACCTACCAACAGAAATTTTGGCCTCCATTGTGATCGTAAATCAAGGACTACCTGTAGTCTCCTGCTCTGAGCTTTGGGAAAGGAGACAGTGACAGTTGGATAAAAGTTGGAATCCAGGTCCAATCCAGGAAAATAAGAGAAAGTGGGGGGTGGGGAGAGGGAGAGAGAGAAGGGGCAGAGAGGGAGAGGAAGAGATGGAGAAAGAGGGGAGGGAGAGAGGGAAAGAGAGGGGGCGAGAAAGAGAAGGAGGGGGGACAGAGGGTTAGATTAGGAGAGGGGGAGAGAGAAGGAAAGAGAAAGATAGAGGAAGGGAAAGAGAGGGAGAAGGAGAGACAGAAAGGGAGAGGGGGAGAGATAAAGAGGAAGAGAGGGAGGGAAAGAGAGAGGGAGAGAGGAAGAGACAGAGAGAGGAAGAGTGGGGGGGGGAGAGAGACTCCAACCTAGAGGAATTCTCTGTTGCTTGCTGGAGATTATTGTCTTTCCCTGAACTGTTCCAAGAACAAAGAGGAAAATACTGACTGGCAGCGGAGGGAGCAGATGGCAACCCTCGGGGAGCTGGACCCATCCCACGGATCGCCAGTTGCCGACCCTTAAATCGATTAGCTTTAATTTGCTTTGTTAGTCTGACTGTCTGCCAAAAAATAAAAAAAAACCATGTAGACTGCAGGGGAAGGCAGGGCAGGAGACAATAGGTCAGCGTTTGAAAGCAAGGTATTATTATTATTTTTTAAAAATCTGCCTGCACGCTTCCAATCCGGCGTCCTCCGAGGACTGTGTTTTTGATTGTGTTCAATTTATCTTGCATCTCTGCCAAGCGGACGAAGGAACTGCTGAACACACATTAAGGGCCTTTGCACAGCTGCCCCTGCCCCGACCATCAAGGGAACCGTTAAGTGATTCAGAGGCAGGAGGAATGCAGGAGCTATTTTAAGAGAACGGCTCTGCGGTCATCGTCCTAATGCGGCTTTAACCCAGATCTTTGCCCCCTTGGGAGTGGGGGGACAAAACACCCCCCTCCCCAAATCTGGACCTCTTCTAATCAATTGTAAGGAGCTCCTTTTAAAATGACCAAAAAAAAAAAAGTAGAATCTCTGATGATAAAAGCTCAGGCTGCTGTAAACTCCAGCAGCAGCTAGAGTTAAACGCAATACAGGTAGTCCTCGATTTACAACAGTTCGTTTAGTGACCGTTCAAAGTTACAATGGCCCTGAAAAAAGTGACATGACCATTTTTCACACAACCGTTGCAGCAACCCCCAAGATCACGTTGATTTGCATTCGGTTGCTTGATGACTGACTCACATTTATGACGATCGCAGTGTTCCCAGGATCACGTGACCCCCTTTTGCGACCTTCAGACGAGCAAAGTCAATGGGGAAGCCAGATTCACTTAACAAGCGTGTTACTAGGTTAACAAGTGCAGTGATTCACTTAACAACTATGGTGAGAAGTCGTAAAATGGGGCAAAACCCAGTTAACAAATTTCTCAGTTAGCAACATAAATTTGGGGCTCACTTGTGGTTGTAAATTGAGGACTATCTGTATAGGTAGTCCTCTATTTATGACCATAACTGAGCCCAAAATTTCTGTTAATTAAGTGTGCGTTGCCCCATTTTATGACTTTTCTCGCCACATTTCTTAAGCGAATCCCAATTGTCAAGTTAGTAACAATGGTTGTTAAGTGAATCTGGCTTCCCTCATTGACAGAAGGTCGCAAAACAGGATTACATGACCTTGGGACACAGCAAAGGTCATAAATATGAATCAGTTGCCAAGCACCTGAATTTTAATTACATGGTCATGGGGCTACTGCAAAGGTTGTAACTATGAAAAAACGGTCACCAGTCATATTTTTCAGTGCCGTCGTAACTTTGAACGGTCACTAAATGAACTAGGAAATTCCTCTATATGTTCCTGGCGGCAGCAATGTCATGTAACACAGAAAAGCAGTCGAGACACCTAAGAACGGCTCTCAAAGGCAGAGGGGAAGGATTGTAGTGAGAAAAATGGGGAGGAAGGAGGCATAAAATGAATTAATATAAATTTGGAAAGAATGTTGTAACAAATTAAATGAAAATATAAAGATGTGATAGAAATATAGCAAGACGATGGAGGAGGAAGTAGAGGACACAAAATATGTATTCAGATGACACATTGAATGATTAATGATGCATTGTTTGTTTGTGTTTAAAAAATATAAAGAACTTTTTACAAAAAAAAAGGCAGAGGGGAAGGATGAGGAAGAAGAAGAAAACTGAGCAGAGAGTTATAACATGGTTGTCATTCAAATAATCATTTTTAGATGATCGATGGATGCAAAAGCGAAGATCGTCTGACGAGAGTTCAGAGCATTTGCATTTGAAGTCTCTGCTGGAGTACGGGCTGTTCTCAGAAAACTAAACAGTGTCGGATCTGGCAAGAACTGGGATGGGAGCACATCAAGGAACCACAGGCTATAAGCTCAACAAATCCCAAGCAACCTGAAATGAAGCGATGGCAAACCACCCAAAGAGCTGCCAAGAAAATTAAATGGATGTGTTCAGGAAGTCCCCAGCAGTCAAGTTCACCTCAAAGGACGCTTTGCTTAAAAATAAAAGAAGAGATTTGCTTGGCAGGAAGCAGCGGGGGAGAGAAAAAAAAAAGTGCTTTCTGTAAATCTTTTCTTTGGCCTCTCTTTGGCTTCCCCGGCTCTTAACTCTAGAGTTTGATTCAGCAGATCTCGTGTCAGCACAGAAAATTCTTCATGTTTTATTACCTTCGGTACCTTGACCTCCCCTGCTGGGGAGATGGGCGGCATATAAATTTAATAAACGAATAAATAAAAATATCTTTAGTCAGAGTGCACCTGTAAGGGAATGTGTGGGGGACCTTGGAAAACGAGGGGAAGAGATGCTGGCTAGCAAACAATCATTAATCGCTCTTATCATTTGAAGGTGAGGGGGCTGTGATTTATTTCTCTTACACCGTAAATTTGGTCTTCCTAAGATGCCCCTTTGGTCCTCATTTTACCTACCTCGAAAGGATGGAAGGCTGAGTCAACCTTGAGCCTGGTGAGATTTGAACTTGCAGTAATTGCAAGCAGCAGATGTTAATAACAGTGCTTTAGTCTGCTGCGCCACCAAGGCTCTTTCCATTTCTTTTTTCCATTTCTACGGATGTTTACATATCAAGAATGCGCCGTGTAAGCTACCAGCTGCATAGTTAAAATTGATATTCTAGAGTTCCTGTGATGACAAGTACTGGAAATTTTTTTACCTTTGGCTATAAAAACAGCTAAGACTCTCGGGACACCTTAAAGCTAGCCAATATAATATTACATCAGCTTTTAAGAACTAGAACAATGTTGGTGAACCTTTTTGGCAACGAGTGCCAAAACAGGAGCACACACGCATGCAAGAAACCAGAAGAGCAGCCGCTCGGTGTGCATGTGTGCGCCGGGAAGATGATCTTCCGGTTTCTGGCGTGTGTGTGCACACCGGCCACCTGGTCTTCCAGTTTCTGGCATTCCTGCACGTGTGAAGACCAGCTGGCCAGCGCGCCGGAACCCGGAAGAGCAATGGGTGATGGCTCGCGTGCCCAGAGAGACGGCTCTGTGTGCCACTTCTGGCATGCATGCCACAGGTTTGCCATCATGGGACTAGAATAACAGAGTTAGAAGGGACCTTGGAGGTCTTCCAGTCCAACCCCCTGCTCAAGCAAGAGACCCTATACCCTATACCAGTGATGGCTAACCTTTTTGCCGTCGGATGCCAAAAGCGGGGGAAGTGCGGAGGGATCGCATGTGTGTGTGTGCCCACACCCATAATTCAATGCGCACTGCCCCCCCCCCCCCCGCGCATGTGCGTGCAATCCCCCCTTGTGCTCCCCCAGCTTTTCGCATGTAATGGCATGATGGGCCCGGTAGGCCTGTTTTTCGCTCTCCCCAGGCTCCAGAGGCTTTCTAGGAGCCTGGGGAGGGCAAAAACGGCCTTCTCCACACACCCCAAATATCCTCCGGAGGCAGGAAAAAGCCAGTTTCCTGACCTCCGGTGCGCCTGGAAGGCCCAAAAATCAGCTGGCTGGTGCGCGCATGCCCGTTGGAGCTTAGCTAGGACAATGCTCGCATGCCCACAGATATGGCTCTGCGTGCCACCTATGGCACACATGCCATAGGTTCGCCATCATGGCCCTATACTATTTCAGACAAATTGCTGTCCAGTCTCTTCTTAAAAGTCTCCAGTAATGACACATCAACAACTTCTGGAGGCAAGTCATTCCACGGGCAGGACAGGACAGGACAGGACAGGTTAGGATAGGATAGGATAGGATAGTTCTCACTGTCAGGAAATTTCTCCTTAGTTCTAGGTTGCTTCTCTCCTTGATTAGTTTCCATCCATTGTTCTTTGTCCTGCCTTCAAGTGCTTTGGAAAATGGGTCGACACCCCCTCCCCCTTCTTTGTGGGGAACAACCTATTTTCCAAAGCACCATAAGGCAAGGCGAGAAACAATGAAGCCAGTGAATGGACTACAGGCAGTAGATGCAATCACAGCTAAGGCTGTGGCAAAACAGAATTGTAAGCAAGGAACTTTTAGTCCCTGTAAAATGTTCTCTGTGTGAATATACCTTCAGAAAGAATTCTTTGGGGACGAAGATTGACCATTACTGTACTGTTTTGTTCATGAGAGAGAAAGTAAAATATAGGTAGAGGGGGGAAAAAAACCCACCTCCTCTAACAGGAAGTAGAAATGCTTACCTAAGGCAGGTACCAAAGAGGAATGATTCTGTTCAAAGCGTGTGGTCATCTGATTGGTCAACACTACCTGAAAGAAGCAAAAAAGAAGAGAATCTACGGCGAATAAATGAGTGCTTATAGTTACTGCAAAATAAAAGCAGCTAGACCTGGGTTTCTCAACCATAGAAACTTGAAGAATTGTGAGCCTCAACTCCCAGCATTCCCCAGCCAACATGGGAGTTGAGGTTCACATCTTCAAGCTTCCAAGGATGAGAACCACTAAGTTAGATTATAGCTCCCTTTGTCACTGATTACTGGTCTTGCTGCAGAGGCTTATGGAGTTGGCTCCCATCAACCTTTGGAGAGCCACAAATAGATATGGTATAGCCACTTTCACTAATAATAATAATACAGGTAGTCATCAACTTACGACCACAATTGAGCCCAAAATTTATGTTGCTGAGTAAGACCTTTGTTAAGTGAGTTTTGCCCCAAATTACGACATTTCTTGCCCCGGCTGTTAAGTGAATCACTGCAATTGTTAAGTTAGTAACCTGGTTGTTAAATGGCTTCCCCGTTGACTGCCTGAGAGAAGGCCACGAAAGGTGACCTGGGACACTGCAACCATCACCAATATGAGCCAGTTGCCAAGCATCTGAATTTTGATCACACAACCACGGGGATACTGTAATGGTCGTAAGTGTGAAAAATGGTCGTAAGTCACTTTTTTCAGGGCCGTTGTAACTTCGAACATTCATGAAATGAACTGTTGTAAGTCGAGGACTATCTGTAATAGCAATAGCGTTTAGAGTTACATACCGCTACATGCTTTACAGCAGGGGTGTCAAACTGGCGGTCCGCGGGCCAGATGCGTCACTCGCAGGCCACGCTCACCCCAGCTCTGCAAAGGGGAAAACGTCACGATATGTCACGTGACTACAATGTTATGCCACGAGTTTGACACCCGTGCTTTACAATATCAGCATCTTGCCCCCAACAATCTGGGTCCTCATTTTACCCACCTCGGAAGGATGGAAGGCTGAGTCAACCTTGAGTCGGTCAGGATTGAACTCCTGGCCGTGAGCTGAATTAGCCTGCAATACTGTATTCTAACCACTGCGCCACCCCCAGACATAACAATTGTCGGTAAGAAAGACAAAAAGTCTGGATAGTGGACCTGGAGACAGGCCAATAGAAGAGAAAGAACTGGAGAAGACAACAAAATACAATGACCTGCAAGCAGAAATAGAACCACTGTGGCAAAAGAGAGCAAAAGTAGCGACACTAGTAATAGGTGCCTTGGGTGCAATACCAAAACAAAAACTGGTGGAGAGAATTCTAGGGGTTAAAGGAGGTTGTGGGAAGAATCCCACTAGTTTTCTTTCCGAGGCATTTTATCGTTTGAATCTTGACTTGCTCATCATGTCCAACATTTAGCAAGCAGACATCCTTCCTTGTACTATAAGACAGCTATTTTGAATTATCTTAGCAATACAGAATATGCCCATCAAGCCCCTAAATTGGTCCACTTAAGTCAGTAATTCAAAAAGGGAACTAAGAAGGATTTCTTCATCCAGCACCTGATCTAAAGAATCCGATGTCAGTACCTAGTGCAGAGTTAGAAAGGACCTTGGAGGTCTCAGGCAGGAAACCTTATACCATTTCAGACAAACTGTTGTCCAATCTCTTCTTGAAAACCATCAGTGTTGGAGCCACCCACAACTTCTGGAGGCAAGTCGTTCCACTGATTGATTGTTCTCACTGTCAGGAAATTTCTCCTTAGTTCTAGGTTGCTTCTCTCCTTGGTTAGTTTCCAGCCATTATTTCTTGTCCTGCTCTCAGGTGCTTTGGAGAATAGATTGATTCCCTCAGATAAAAATATGGATTAAACTGGGGTGCCTCTGAATATTCTTAGCTGGGGGTTATTGCTGTAATGTACTACGTGAGGCTTCCCATTGGTATCTTGTTTAGCCAGCTTGGGAAATAACATTTTAGGCTCACAGACTGATCCGTTAAGGCGGTTCTGTGTTGTCTTCTAACACTATCTGAGTAAAAACACATGGAGAGGCTTATTTTTAGCAGCCCAGCAATAAAAAAAAAAAGAAAAGAAAAGAAAGAAAAATCCCAGCGTACATACAGAATGACAGCTTAACTATGTTACCTGGAAACAGGAAATAAGTAACATTCCAGAACGTGCCTAAGCTTCATTCTGGAACAATCCTTTCTAACTTGGGTAGGCTGGAAAAAAACCACCTATAAATAGCTGTAGCTCAAGCGTGTCATCCGTTGGCATGAAGCCAGCTATATCTGCAGCACCTCCAGGCCGAGGTCAAAGGATGCAGCAATAAAGGAGACGAAAGGCAGTTTACTAAAGAATTTCTTCCACATTGTCTCTCGGCAAGACTTGTTTTCTCTTCACAAGATTCTGCCTGCCTGTTATCTATTTATCTGTCTGTCTGTCCGACAGGTAATTTTTCAAAAGGCAACTGGACTTTATTGTTCCTTGAAGGCATTTTGCTTCTCATCCACGAAGCTTCTTTACTTCTATCTACCTATCCAGCCTTTATTATTTTATAAATAAGTCAAGGCAGCGAATACACACAATACTCCTTCCTCCTCCTATTTTTCCCACAACAACAACCTGGTGAGGTGGGTGGGGTTGAGAGTGACAGACACCCAGCTGGCTTTCATTCCTAAAGTGGGACTAACAATAGCACTTAAGACTTATATACTGCTTCACAGTGCTTTTTCAACTCTCTCTAAGCGGGTTTTACAGAGTTAGCCTCTTGCCCCCAACAATCTGGGTCCTCATTTTACCGACCTCGGAAGGATGGAAGGCTGAGTCCATCTTGAGCCGGTCAGGATCGAACTCCTGGCTGTGGGCAGAGTTAGCTTGCAATACTGCATTCTTATCACCACAGCACCATGGCTCTTCTAGAACTCTCAATCTCCTGGTGATTGGCCCAAAGACACCCATCAGCTTTCATGCCAAAGGTGGGATTAGAACTCACTGTCTCCTGGGGACTGGTCCAAAGTCATCCAACTGGCTTTTATGCCAAAGGTGGGACTAGAACTCAATCATCTCCTGGTGCCTTAATCACTAGATCAAACTGACATTTATGTTTATAAAAAAGATAATGACAATCAAAAGGCAAGGAAATCCTTAACCCACTTAAAACGCATACAATATGAGCTTTATAAGAACAAAGGAATAGCTGGATTTGCATTATGTCAAGCTATCGTTTGTTGAATCATGCCCTGTTGAATAAATAACTGGTTTTAAGTAATCTATTAAGCTAGAAATTATGGTTTAGCAACCACAATTGATAGGTTTATATAACATGTCAAAAAAATACATTGCAGTGTTAGCACATCGAATTTTCTGTCGAATGTTTACTCACTATGAGTGTCACAAAGTTATACAGATAGTCCTCGACTTACAACAGTTTGTTTAGTGACCGTTCGAAGTTACAACGGCTCTGAAAAAAAGTGATTTATGACCATTTTTCACACTTAACAACCATTGCGGTGTCCCCGTGGTCAAATGATCAAAATTCAGATAGTTGGCAACTGACTCATACTTATGACCATTGCAATGTCTCAGGATCATGTGATCCCCTTTTGTGATCTTCTGACAAGCAGATGCAATGGGGAAGCCAGATTCACTTAACAACCGTCTTACTAATTTAACAAATGCAGTGATGCACTGAACAACTGTGGCAGGAAAGGTTGTAAAATGGGTCTAAGTTCACTTAATAAATGTTTCACTTAACAACAGAAATTATGGGCTCAACTGAGGTCGTAAGTCGAGGGCTACCTGCACCATTTACTGGCTTAGCCACGTATCTCCATTTTCCCTCAAACTTACAGATAACGTATGGTCATTTGCAATGCATATCAACTGTTGGGCCAGGCCATTCAAAAGTCTCGTTCGCAGCGAGAGGTCTTCGAAGTCATGGCGGAAAGGAAACGCAATTCCATCAATCACAATCAACTGTACCTAATGATCGGATAGAAAACAGAGAGACAGAAATTTGTATCAGAAAAGCTGGGATGCCTGTAAATAAAATTATTATTTTTTCCCCTCAGGGATCCTTCATTATTAAATCAAAGGGCTCCTTGTCATTTTATGGTTGAGGGACATTAAGTATAGATTAATCTGAAAGGGATTAACCCTTTGCCTCATTGGAGTTCGTTATTCTATTTATAGAATTCCAAGTTATAAAACCATGATGACTCTCACAGGAAATGGCTGCAGTTTTTTTCTCCATCAGATGTAAAAAAAAATAAAATAAGAACAGTAGCATCTTAATAAGCCTCCCACGATCCTCAGATGTTCTGACTGTTAATTGTGCTTAACCATTACAATGACCTGGAAATGAAGAAGAGGTCGGGTATTCGCTCAGAACAGATACTGATGTCGGTTACTAGATAATTTTGAATTGGAGGATTTAAAAAAACCTTTATGAAAATAGGTGATTTGTTTCAGAAAAATGTTCAGTTTGCATGGGAAAAAAATGCCAGTCATATTACTGATGATATAGGAAAGTTAATTTAAAAAAATTCCAGCTGTTATCATCCGGTGTTTAGTTCTGAGTTCCCATAATAAACACCTGAAGTAATGAGGTGTTTATAATGACCCTTCAACCTATTTCAGGCTCCGTTCTCTGATTCCGCTTTAAAGGCAGAAAGCGGCAGTTTAAAAAGAGCTAAACAGCATCACAATTCTCTTCTCTTACAACTTTTGTTTTGTAACGTCTGGCTGTATGTTGAAAAGGTTGTCTGTGTAATGACACGCTAAAAAGCCTTTTATTTCTTACAACCAAAAGCTGAGATTCTCAGGATAACACTCGTGACATATAAATCCCTGTACAAGTTAGTCCTTGAATTACAATTGTAACTGAGACCAGAATTCGTAAAGAGCAACCTCACTGCTTGGTGACAGCAATTCCTACAATCTTCATTGCTGCTGTTTATGTATGTAAGAGCCGTGGAGGCGCAATGGTTAAAATGCAGTATTGCAGGCTAATTCTGCCGACTGCCAGAGTTCAATGCTCACCGGCTCAAAGTCGACTCAGTCTTCCATCCTTCAGAGGTCAGTAAAATGAGGACCCAGACTGTTGAGGGCAAGATGCTGACTCTATAAACTGCTTAGAGGGCTGCAAAAGACTATGGAGCAGTAGATAAGTCTAAGTGCTCTTGCTATGTATGTATTATTTATTAAATTCATATGCTACCCATCTCATTTTGAGAGCGAGGGGCTTACAATGGAATAAAATAGGAATAAAAGGTAAAAGCTAAAGGTTTCTCTGTCCAGTGATGTACGACTCTAGGGGGCAGTGCTCATCTCCATTTCTTAGCCAAGAAAACCGTCTCATGACCTTTCTTGTGGTCATGTGGCCAGCATGACATCACATCGCAGTGCACAGCATGCGGCAAAATACGGACTGCTGTTACCTTTCCACCAAAGTGGTACCTATTTATCTCCACGCATTTGCATGCTTTCGAAATGCTAGGTGGGCAGGAAAAAAATAGGGATGTAAAATACAATTATAAAATGAAACCCATTAAAAGGGGTTTCATTTAAAGAGAAAAAGTAAAGTGTTAGTTGAATTCTGCAGTCATTGGGCAAGGCAACCTCCCGTCAGCTTCCCACAGCCAGTGTCAGTGGGAAAGCCAGCAAGTTCCAAGCTCCATCGGTGAATGGGGCAGGGAACAAGGAGGTGTATAAACTATGTCCAGTTTCTAGAAAACAGAGATAACTGACAGCCATGTAAGTCAAAGCATCCAGAAACATTTAGTCAAGGGAAAATAATTTATTATTTTCATTTCTTGCAGTGGTATGGTGGAGCTGAGAGGATGAAAGGATAGAAGCCTCAAACTTCCTCTCCCAGAAATGTTCTTGAAATATACACCCCGGCTCTGCCTCCTACAAGGAGCAGCAGGATAATTCTTGCTGCTACCAAAAGGGGATGCTTTTGCTCGGCATCCTCCCCTTTATCCTCTATATGTAAAACTCAGTGTGGTTACTACCTAGTAGGGGCTTGTTAGAAGAAACGTTACCTCTGTGCCAGATTGTTATTTGAAAAATCTTTCTTCCTACAAATTCCAAGAACCTTGCAGTAGTTCTCTCTTTCTCCCCCTGCTCGACTTCATCAAACGAATTCTTGCATCTTCCCCCACACCCCCAAAAGAAGTGCCTGCAGTTTCCAAGAGAACAAATGTTTTCCCATCTGGACCGCAAGGGCTTAAGGGGGAATCTCTCTTAGGAGCTCTGTATTAAACTAAGGATTTCTTTTCAGGAACATTCTGTCAGAAGGATCTGTAACATACAGGTAGACCTCATTTAACAATCGTTCGTTAAGAGACTATTTGAATTTATGATGGTGCTGAAGAAGCAATACTTATGATGGATCCTCAAAGCTCTGCCAGTCGAAACGTCCCTGTGGTCACATGATCGCAATCGTGACGCTCAGCAACCAGCCTGGATTTCCAATCTTCACAACATCCTATCACCCTGTGATTGCGATCTGCAACCTCCTTACTGATTTCCCACAAGCAAGTCAATGGGGAAGCTGGTAGGAAGTCGGATGTTGGGATCACGTGAGGTCCTTGCTTAACAAGGGCAGGGTGGATTTTATTTAAATCAAGTCGATTTAAATCATGATTTAAATCACTAGTAAAAAGGCTTGATTTAAATCGTAATTTTTAAAGAGCAACTGTCATCTCTGTCCCGCAGCAGCTCCTCACGACCCGCTGTTGACTCACCAACAGTCTCAATATTGCAGAATATACAGCCTCATGCCACCTAAGCTCCATTTCATGCTGAATAAATTATTAATATATCTTAAATAGAAAACTATCTTTAGATAGATTTTTACTCCAAAAGCATTTTATTAAAATAAATTTGATAAAAATTAAAAAAAATCCGATTTAAATAAAAAAAATCCATTTAAAAAAAACATCAAATTTTATCCACCCTGAACAACGGTAACTGGGGACTGCCAGAATTGTCATTGCTAAGGGATGGAGTCATATAACACGACGCTTTACAACTGCATCCTTAGTGGCAGACATTCTAATGATCATCAAGTGAGGACTACCTGTATATTCTTACAAATTCTATAGAATACTAGAAAGGAAACGAAATCTTTCTCATTTTTAAATGAGGAAAAAAAGAGACTATGTAAATCTGAAGAAGGTGGGAAGAAGCTGCAAACTGCTGCAGATAGTCCTCGAGTTAAAATCATTTGTTTAATGACCATTCGAAGTTAACAACGGCAGGGAAAAAAGTGACTTATGACCATTTTTCACACTTGTGAGTATTACAGCATCCCCACGATCACGTGATTAAAATTCGGATGCTTGACAATTGGTTCATATTTATGACGATTAGTGTCCTGGGATCATGTGATCCCCTTTTGTGACTTTCTGAAAAGCAAAGTCAATGGGAAAGCCAGATTCACTTAACAACCGTGTTCCTAACTTAACATCTGCAGTCATTAACTTAACAATTATGGCAAGAAAGGTCGTAAAATAGGGCAAAACTCAAGACTTAACAACTGTTTCACTTAGCAACAGAAATTTTGGTCTTAATTGTGGTTGACCTGCTACTCTAATACATTCTCTTTCCCCCTCTGTGGGACGCGCTTCTTTTTGGTCCTTACCTTTGGGTGTCCAGAGAGAAAATCTGGGAGGAGGTAAACCTGTGCCAGCAGCTCCATATAGTCATGGCAACGGAAGTAATAAATATGTGAAAGAATATTTTCAAGAGAGAAAGTCTCCAAGGCTATTTGATGATCTGTAGAAAAAAGGGGAAGAAAAAAAACCCAATAAAAACCTGTATTGAATTTATTGTTTATTCCTCATCTCTTGCTTCCTGGCTTCAGAGACAGAGGCTGTTGTCAGAGCAAGGTATGGGGAATAATCAGTTCCTTCCAGAGATAACTTGTGGTAGTCTTTTGTAATAATAAATCACATAATCGTATGATTAATCATACAACATATACTTACTATGATAGACTGATAACCATATTTAGATTATCATATATAAATATAATACATAAATACTAAGAATGTCTTGTTGCATGTCTTAAAACATCTATTCTTACAGAGGAAAAGTGTTGGGAGCAGAAGGAAATACCTGCACAAAACCCATTTGCAGTTCCCAAATTTTCTGTACTGTCTCATTGCATAAATTTGCATAAAATCAGAATTTTGCCAAATGTCTTTCCAAGCCGTGAATGTTTCCAAGAGGCTTGTGTTTTGGTTCAATTCAGATAGCTGTTAAATCCCTAATGAATTTTGTCTGTGAAATGAAACCAATCTACGTAATTCGGTTTCTCAAGGACTGCTGCCCCAGGTCAGAAGATATTCTGGGGAATTTTTATTTATTTCTTCATTTATTTGTACCCCGCCTTTATTATTTTCACAAATAACTCAAGGCGATGAACATCCCCAACACACTTTCCTCCTATTTCCCCTACAACAGCAACTCTGTGAGGTGGGTTGGGCTGAGAGGGGCTGGTCCAAGGTTACCCTGCTAGTTTTCGTGGCTAAGGCGGGATTTGAACTCATTGCCTCCTGCTTTCTAGCCTGGTGCCTTAACCACTAGACTAAGCATTCCCATCAGTTTTCTAATATTACTCTGCTAGTAGATCTGTGCCTTTATTCTTTTCAGACCACCTTAAGAATCAGCCCTTCCAGAAGGGTACTTAAAAAGCAAGCCTTGAAATGCAGCAACCTCCAAGCAGTTTTTGCAAAATCCAGTAAAGAATCAAGAGCTAAAGAATCTGTTTCTGAGCCTTTCCCCTTTATGTGTCTTTATCATCTTATGTGCTTTGCTTGGGCATAAGAAATGTCTAGGCTTAGTGTCCAATGGCCCTTCTCTTATTCCAAATTTAGGAATGTCCATTAGTTTATTACTGTCAGTGTTTCTCAATCTCGGCCACTTGAAGATGTACAGACTTTAATTCTGGGAGTTGAAGTCCACCTATCTTCAAGTAGCCAAGTTTGAGAAACACTGATTACTGCAATCTAATTCTGCATGAATAAAACATTCTCACTCAGTACCGCATACAGTTACTTCCTATATTTGAATAAATATTGAATAGATCTATGACGGTTAAGGAAATAAACGGAACCGTTTGAATAAGTAGCCAGGAAAAAAAGCACACTTTGCACGAAAGCAAATATAGTTTGGCAATTAACCTTCTTCTGGGTGCACTTCAGCAATAAGCTGACAGTGATGAATGCAGGCTTCTGCTATATCCACAACTCGATCAACCATAAAGCTCCCCTCGGTATCTATGAATATAGCTTCCGCAGCAAGTCCACCAAAGCATTCTGGAATTTGCACATCCACCACTAGCTGCATGCTGGAAAGAAGGAGAGTGATAATAAAACATCAATGGAGAAAGGTTATGACAAATCGACTCATTGCTTTACTCCCTGATGGCTGAAAATGCAAAGGGTCTGCAAAGTCTTGTAACAGAAGTTAAAAAGCACAATGAAAAACAAGAGATTGCAATGATGAACGGTTGCAGGAACTGGGTATGTTTAGTCTAACAAAGTACTAGGGCTGACATGGTAGGAATTTTCCAATATTTATGGGGCTGTGATAGAGGAGAGGGGATCGACCTATTCTCCAAAGCACCTGAGGGCAGGGCAAGAAGTAATAGGTGGAAGAGCATTCAAGAGAGCTCCAAACTAGAATTAAGGAGAAATTTTCTGACAGTGGGAACAATTAACCAGTGAAACGACTTGCCTTTAGAAGACATGGGTGCTCCATCACTGGAGATTTTTAAGAAGAGATTGGACAACCATTAGTCCGGAAATGTATAGGGTCTCCTGCTCGAGCAGGGGTTCAAGACCTCTGAGGTCCCTTACAACTCTGTTATTCATTCTTTATTCTAAATATAAAGATCAACAAATTAATGACAAAGGTACAACAACCAGCCTTAGAATTGATAGTGAAGGTATCAAAGTGTTAAATAATGTCCTCCTTTTAAGAGCAAGCATCAACAGTAAAGGAGTCAAGAGTCAAGAAATATGCTGTAGACTAGAACTTTTGTGGACCAGCAATGAAGGTCTTGGAAAATACATTCAGAAGCCATGATACGTCCATATCTACAAAGATCAGAACTTTGCAATCATGATATGGCCATGTTTGTCCCTTTATGGAAATGAGAGCTGGACTTTGAAGCAGGATAGGAAAAGTACTGATGCTTCTGAACTTTGGTGTTGGGAGTAGACCATCAACAGTCAAAGAACACAAATGGATCATCAAACAAATCAACCCAGATTCACCTGAAGCACAAATGACCAGACTCAAATTATCCTACTGTGGACATTGTTATGCAACGATTTAGCTATGTGGAGAAGCCTCTAATGCTGGGAAATGTGGAAAGAGAAGAAGACAACCAGCAGAAGGACTCAAGTGACAGTGGTGATGAGTGCATGGTTTGAAGGTCTGAAAGACAGATCATCATAGAAAAAAAAATCTATCTATTTGGTTATTAAGAGTCAACTCGATGGTACATAATCAAACCTTAACTCCAAAGAAACCAATCTTTCATTTGTTTAAAGGGTATATTGAATGGGAAACACCAACACTTCACGTTCTGTGGTGAGGAACTTTTAAGATTTGTGGTCTGAAGGGTGAGGAGAAAGCAGAAGTAGTAGTTAAATGTCTATGGAGATTCTCAGTCAACCAGGTCACAGTTGTTCCAAAGGTGCTTTTTTCAAGAGGCAACTGGACTTTCTGGTTTTCCTTTGAAGACGTTTTGCTTCTCATCCAAGAAGCTTCTTCAGCTCTGAAGAAGCTTCTTGAATGAGAAGCGAAATGTCTTCAAAGGAAAACCAGAAAGTCTAGTTGCCTCTTGAAAAAAGCACCTTTGGTACAGAAGAGGTAGTAAGACTTTACTCCTGGTGACTGCCTAGATAAGTCCCTGCAGTTGTTTTGGCAACATTTTTGGGAAGTGGTTTGCCCTTTCCTTCTTCTTACACCTGAGGGTGACCAGCCCAAAGTCATCTAGCTGGCTCTAAGCCAGGACCAGAATTCAGTCATCCAGTTTTTATCTAGGTGCCTTTCACTGCTACACCATAAAAACAGTGTGGGGTCCTTGATGCTCTGAGTTTGGTTGTTTTCTTGCAGATGTTTAGATAACACATTCATTACCCAAACTAGGTAACATCATCAGTGCTAGTCCACTATTTCAACCCTGACATACAAATATTATCCTTTATAGGTTAAGACTCTATATTTTGAACTCCCATTAATTACAACAAGACCTCAATGTCAGGGGGTATTAACAAGTCTGGGGCAGTCACTGAAAACCTGTGAGCAGTAAAATCAACACAACCAAGTCCCCAAAGCATATGCATCATTCAGACACATGATTTGTTCAACAGGACCTAGTTTAACATGGCCCAAACTAGGATAAAGTTACTCCATCCATTTTATGGCTTGAGATGAACCTTGCCATTTTGCAAACGAGCAAGACTGCAGTGCATTTTAAGTAATCTATTCGGGTTTACTTCTTTCCAGAACAGCTTCTTCACACAAAATACTCCTACGGTACTCAGTGGGGTTGTGCAGAGCTTTGGAAATAATTCAGAAAAGGTGTTCCAGAGTGTGTAGGAGTGGTTTCCCTGAGATTCTGCCATTGCCCCTTGCTTTAAGGAATTACAGAAAGGTGCTACCTTTTCAGCATTATTTCCAAAAGCCTCGCAGCACCTTATTATTCAGCATTTTATGCAATCCAATATATTTATAATAGCAGGGCTCAGATACATAATTTTATTGTGATGGGAACAAGCCTCATTCCAGATTTCAACACCTCCCTCTCTCATTCTGGCCCAGCTATAAGAACAGAAGCCTTTCCTTCTGTTTCAATTAAGCAATTTAGTCTTACATCTGAATCTTAAACAGAGTGATCCTAAACTACAATTTCATGAAACAAGACAGTAGTACGAAACGTGACACAAACCCTGGTTAAGAATAACAGTACTATGCCAGGTTCTGTAAAGACGAAAACGGGGGCTTGCAAATTCCCCTCTGCTGCTGCATAGATGAGGAAGATGGGAGAGTGTTTCTGACATATTTTACTGGGACAAGCAATAGCATCATCTGGAGGACCTCAACATAATTGTTAAAAGCACTTAGCAACAAAAACTAGAAAAATTCAGTAGAGAGGATGTTGTGTACTGTTTATTACAAACATGTATACTGTTTATTGCAACCATTTCGATCTCATGGACTTGGGGCTCACAAAGTAATTATGTAACGGAAAAAAAGGGAACAGGATTTTTACAAAAGCATTGTTACAGAATTAGAACAGACACTTTCCTTGGGAAGCTGTTCTGCAATCTCAGCTTTACATTTGATGTTAAGACTTCAGAAAGAGTACAGAGAAGATGATTAAAGGACTGGAAGTTAAAACATATAAAGAACGGTTGCAGGAATTGGGTATGTCTAGTCTAGCGGAGGGAAGGACCAGAGGTGACATGATAGCCTTATTCCAATTTCTACAAAGAAGAGGGGGTCAACCTACCGACGGCCTCCCATCGACCTGTGCGCTCCCACAGAGAGGGCCTCCTTGGGGTGCCATCAGCCAAAAAAATGTAGGCTGGTGACCCCCAGGGGGAGGGCCTTCTCTGTGGGGGCACCCACCCTCTGGAACCAACTGCCCCCAGAGATAAAGAGAATCTAAGACCTCGGTGCCTTCCGCCGTGCCCTTAAAACCTTCTTTTTTCAGCAAGCTGGGCTGGCTTAACTTTTTTTTAAAATGTTTTTATTGGTTTGTTATTGTTTTTAAATTACGGGGCCAAATTTATATATATTCTTTTAATACTATTTTAATGTTTGTAATTTATGTTTTTATTCGGCTGTACACCGCCCTGAGTCCTCAGGGAGACGGGCGGTATATAAATTGGATATAAAATAAAAATAAAAATAAAAACCTATTCTCCAAAGCACCTGAAGCAATGGATGGGAACTAATTAAGAAGAGATTCACCTAAAAATAAGGAGAAATTTCCTGACAGCGAGAACAATTAATCAGCGGAATAGAAGTTATGGATACTCCATCACTGGAGGTTCTTAAGAAGAGCTTCGACAGTCATTTGTCTGAAATGGTATATGGTCTCCTGCTTGAGCAAAGGGTTGGACTAAGAGACCTCCAAGGTCCCTTCCAACCCTGTTGTTCTTATTTTAAGAATTTGTTTACATCAGAAGCATTTTATGACAGTAACCTCTCCTACCCTCATGAATGACTCCTGGAAAGAAACGAGATTCTCCCTAATTATGCAGCCAAAGATTGGGGCCAAGAAAACTGAACACAGTGGAGCAGCAGGAACCAGGATGAGGGGTTTTGCAGGACACTATAACAGAGAGATCAGTAGGTGGAATTTGAAACTTCTGAAGTTTTTACACCAATGCACAGAGTACAGAAATTCTAAATCAGGAAGACAAATATGTTTAGGTGGACATTCCTAAAATGTCTGCAAAAAGACAGCCCAGCTCAGAGAGCACCAAGGACCCCACAGTTCAATCCTGGTGACTGCAAATATTTTCTTCTATTGGTACATTGCTGAAAGTTGGCAGGATGTTACTTAACACTGGCATATATAACAGTGCAAAGTAGCAATTTATTGGAACAAACTCAACAGAAAGGGTGTGTGTGTGTGGGAGTGTTGAATTAAATGTAAAGAACAAATATGCTTGTTCAGAAATTCAGGAATCAGAGCATGGAAATCCTGCATGAAATGTGCGACTATCTTTATTTATTTATTTGTTTGTTTGTTTATTAAATTTATTTACCACCTACCTCGCCACAAGGTGACTCTGGTTGGCTTACATTGTTAAAGAATATTATCTCTAAGAATGCAGAGAGAAACAAAAACCGGACATGATTATGAGGGATTATTACTGACCATTTGGACAGGCAGAAGATAAAGATGGGGTCATGAGGTCGTAAGAACATAATTAGGGTCCATTTAGTCCAGCGGTCTGTTCTCACAGTGGCCAACCAAGCATACAAGGAAGCCCACTAGCCTCCCAGCAGATGGCCTTCAGTGGCTGTCACACGGCCACCAAGGTTAATGGCCACTGATCTATTTGCATTAGATGACCAGTCTTTCAAAGAGGCATGCAATATTGATAATGGAAAAATTCAATTATCCTGACATCTGCTGGGAATCTGCCAAGAGTCAAAGGTCGAACAAATTCTCGTTCTCTCTTGCCGACTTCATTTCTCGGAAGGTATAACAATAAAAAAAAACAAGAACAAGGGGATCTGCCACCCTGGATCTAATTCTCACCATCAGAGATTAATTGTTTAAAGAAGTGAAAATGACAAGGTACCTTGGGGGGAAAGTGAACATTGTTAGCCTTGAATTAATGGTATCTGGAGAAAGACAAACGAGAACGAGAGCAGATTTTGATGGACTCTGAGGAAGGAAAGGTCGGTTCCCATGGCCCTGAAATCCCAAGGAAGAAAATTGAACAGGAAGGGTAGGAAATCTTGCAAAATGACGTACTGAAAGTGCAAACACCAACAATCTCCACAAGAAAGAAAAAAGAGAGAAACCGAAAGAGGCCAATGTGGATATGTGCAGAATTCTCTAAAAACGCGGAAGAGTAAAAGAATCATATATAGGAAATGAAAGGAGGGGAATATAAAAAATGAATAGAAAGTTACCTCCAGAAATTGTAGGATCTGTCAGAAAAGGAAGAACTCGGAGTGAGGTGAGCCTTTCAAAACATACCACAAATGATGATGGACGTGACAGAACTAGAGGAAAAGTAAAGAGAATGTACATCTTCTAAAAGGACAGAGTGGCAATGCAGTACAAGTAGTCCTCGACTTACAACCTTTTGTTTAGTGACCGTTCAAAGTTACAATGGCACTTAAAAACTGATTTATGACTGTTTTCCACACTTATGACCATCCTTGTGGTCATGTGATCAAAATGTGGGTGCTTGGCAACTGGCATGCATTATGCTGTCCTGAGGTCATATGATCCCCTTTTGCAACCTCCTGACAAGTAAAGTCAACGGGGGAAGCCAGATTCAATTAACAATTACGTTACAAATTTAACAACTGCAGTTGTTATTGATTCAGTGATTCAGCTAACAACTATGGCAAGAAAAGTCATAAAATGGAGCAAACTCACCTAACAACTGTCTTGCTTAGCAACAGAAATGTTGGGCTTAAATTCTGATTTTTAAGTGAGGACTGCCTGTAATGGTGAGAAGGCAAAGCTCCAAAGCTTCTGATTTTGTATGTGGCTTCTCTCGGAATGCTAAAAAATCTTTAGCTGATCATAATTATACTATATTTAATTTTATGAACAGGAAGGAAAACCTTTGCCTGGGGAAGATGAGCTTTTGCTGTTGTTTCCTAGGTATTCTATAATCCTGATGGCAAAAGGCTCTATGTATGGTATTCAAGTACTTTAAATATGATGGTTTGGTTAAGCTAAGCCAAAGAAAACACGGGTTCAACCAAGTGTGGAAATCCAGCCATTATATCCGTAATAGGAATTCTTACATCTTTTTAAGATAGACGCCAGTATTATAATCTACATTAAAGCACTCTAGTTGAAATGAATTTGCTGAAAGCCAGCCAGTAAATCAGGATCAAAAGCTGATCAAGGTTTTTCAGACTGTAGGAGCTCACTGACAGAAATGCTAGTAGTACATATGCTATGAGTGTTAAGCGGCTGTCTTTTAAGGTCAGACTGTTGCTATCTAGCCAGTTATGACTCTTTCCCAGTTATTTGTTCTGGCTGGTAATAGCTATCCATCTTCTTTATTAGATTTTCATCCCACCTTTATTATCTTTATAAATAACTCAAGGCGGCAAACATACATAATATCCCTTCCTCCTATTTTCCGCCACAAAAACAACCCTGTGAAGTGGGTTGGGCTGAGAGAGGGAGACAGGCCTCCAAGTTACCTAGCTGGCTTTCATACCTTAAGACAGGACTAGAACTCACTCACTCCTGGTGTCTGGCTCAAATTCACTCAGCCACGTTTTCAAATTTAAGACAGACAGGAGTAGAATTCAGAGTCCTCTGATTTCTAGCCTGTTGCCTTGATCACTAGAGCAGGGATCTCCAAACTTGGCAAGTTTAAGACTTGTGGACTTCAACTCCCAGAATTCCTTAGCCAGCCATGCTAGCTTGGGAATTCTGGAATTTGAAGTCTAGAAGTCTTAATGTTGCCAAATTGCCTTCTGGATGCCAAGCACTTGGAAATGAGACTAAACATGGAGTTGTGATTTCAATTCATCAAGATTTGATGGTATCAACTTGAAGAGCTGTGGTGGCACAGTGGTTAGAATGCAGTATCGCAGGCTAGCTCTGTCCATTGCCAGGAGTTCAAATCCCACCAGCTCAAGGTTGACTCAGCCTTCCATCCTTCTGAGGTTGATAAAATGAGGACCTTGATTTGTTGGGGGCAATAGGCTGATTCTGTAAACCACCCAGAGAGTACTGTGAAGCACCATGAAGCGGTATATAAGTCTAAGTGCAATTGCTATTGCTAACAGTTAATAAAGTCAACAAGATTTTTCAAAGAGAATGATAAACACAGGGAAGTTACAGAAATGTGAGCCTTAGTAGTGTGTTTTACCACAATTGTGTTTTCCCAACACCTGGCACTCCACAGATCTCTGTAATTTTGGTGAGCTGCACACCCCCACCAAGGATGTCATCCAATGCAGAGCAAAAAGTGACGATGAATCCTTGAGTCTGCTCTTTTTCCAACAGTTCCAGGGCTGTCCTCTTCTTAACCGTTTCTGCTTCCTCAGAAGGTTTTGCTCCATCATTTTGCTGTTCCCGTTTGATCACCTTTAAAATTTCTAGAGCATCTTCTTTAGAAATGCCAATCTCTGAAAAATCGAAACACAGAATATATTAATATAATTAAAAAGACACAACTAGTTAACTAATAGCCATTTAAAAAGGTATCCTTCTTTGGGGAATACCTATAAGAAATGTTCTTGTAGTTGAAACTTTTAACAAGGTTTTTTTAACAACTGCTATTGCTGGGCACTTGCTTTTTAATTACTAGAAATGTTTCAATCTGTTTCTTATACCTGTACTTTTTATATATTGATAAACAAATTGTAGAAGAGAAGAGCAGAGCATGAATAAACAACCAATATGAAGGAAAAATATGAAGCTTTCATAATTGCCATATATTTTCTTAGGGTTTTGATATATCAAAAAATCCCTTTTATTCTTCATTTTATTTATGCTTCTTCAAACCCACCTGTTGTTTTTTTTTTAATGAAAACTAAAGCATGGCATGATAGCATCACCTTGTGGTTGACAAAGATAATACTACATTCCTACTGTTGTCCACTAAAAAGCAAAACCCACCGGGTTTATTCTCCAATTTATTTTGTCATCTTAGACAAAATGTATCTTACATTACAGTTTATAAAATGCCATAAAATGCAGAAAGTGACACAAGATTCTTTGAACTCATGTTAGGAATCAACTCCTTCAACAGAGGCATTTTGCTTCAGATTCATGTACAACCCAGGAGTTTTAACAGATGGCCAGATCCACTGTGGGAGTATTTGAAGTGCACTCGCACATGCACACACACACACATATAATATATATATATATATATATATATATATATATATATATATATATATATATATGCAAAAAATTAAAATCTCGGGTGTTTTTCCGTGTCATGTTAAATAAGTTAGTTAAAATGTTTAAACATTTTAAATTTTGCCACTACTGTACATACACACACAGAGAGATATGGTACATGTTTACTACATTCATTCACCCGTCCCAGTGACCAGATTTACTCTTCCATATAAGTGTGTGTCTGTGTGTATTGTGTACACAATATATTTCCATATATTTATATGGAAGAGTAAATCTCTGGTCTCCAGCACAGGCAAATGCATGTGGTTGTAAACATGTTGTACCATATGTGTGTCTGTGTATATATATGTATGTCTGGCATATCGAACTGCCACCGGCCTACCAGGCTTTGAGACACCAAGAAAGACCCTGCAGGAGGAGCAGAAACGGCTTTTCATCAGTGAGCAGAGACCAAAGGCACCCACCCCCAACCTCTGAGCATGCAGACTCAGCCTGTGAAGGCATAGTTAGCCCTGACCAAACACAGAGCAACCCAGCAGGGCTGTCTCAAACTGTAACAGATAGGATTAATGAGAAACGAACCTGGCCGACCACAAGGTCAGGGACAAGGCAGCAAATTGCAATGGTTGACAGGCTAACATCATCCCCCACTGATAAGCAAGCTGGGAGGGTGGAAACAGTAGGACTGTGATGGCGAACCTATGGCGGGCGTGCCACAGGTGGCACGCAGAGCCATATCTGTGGGCACGCGTGCATTGCCCTAGCTCAGCTCCAGCGCACATGCACGCACTGGCCAGCTGATTTTCAGGTATTCCAGGCCCACTGGAAGTCGGGAAACGGGCCATTTCTGGCCTCCAGAAGGTCTCCGGGGGTGGGGAGAAGGCGGTTTTCCCCCTCCCCAGGCTCCAAGAAAGGCTCTGGAGCCTGGGGAGGGCAAAAAACCGGGCCTACTATGCCATCATGTGCCAAAAGTGGGGGTCACACGGGGGGGTCATGCATGCATGCATGGAGGCAGGGGGCATTGAATTATGAGTGTGGACATGCACATACATGACCCCCCTGTACTCCCCCCACTTTTGGCACGCAATGGCAAAAAGGTTAGCCATCACTGCAGTAGGAATTAAGCCTCCATCATCCAACATGACGACAGCAAAAACAACATAGCTGATTACAAGTGGGAGACGGCTGGAAGGGCCTATTATACGCGCAAGGGCCAAATTGATTAATGGCATATAAAGGCAGAGATCTGCCTTTAATGGCATATAAAGGCATATACCATCAGCAAGAATCGCAAAGATGTTTCCAGGAACTCCAGCAGAATGTTGGAAATGTGGGTCAGCCAGGGGTACATTTTACCACCAATGGTGGACATGTGTACAAGCTCAAAGCTACTGGAGTAAGATAAAGGACTGGCTCATGGAGATTACAGGAGTTAGCTTTCAACTGAGACCAGAGGTCTACCTATTAGGAATAAACCCGGGGGGGCGGGGGGCGGGCATAAGGAAAATAGACTGGTACCTTTTTATTCATACTACCACTGCAACTAGAATTGCATATGCACAATTTTGGAAAGAGAAAGAAGTACCATCGGACCAGATGATTATTAACAAAATTTTGCGGTGTGCAGAATGTGATAGACTAACATATATTCTTAAAGATAGACATGAATCAATATTTAATCAAAACTGGTATAAATGGTATAAATGGATAGAAGTAAAAATGATATGAGGTAGATGTTAGGAAAGCATACAGCACAGATTTGAAAATAGTAAGCTAAATATATATAAGGTAATATTAGATACAAGAAGACTAATAAGTACAAGATGAAATATGATAAAATTAATTGAAGCTATAGTATGACGATATGTAATTTTACTTACGAACTGTATATATATGGGGGTTGAATCAACCTCAAATGTATGTATGTAATTTTGTTTTGTTATTGTCCTCTTTCTGTCTTTTGTTTTTAGTTTATAACAATTTTTTTTTTAAAAAAGGCAGAGATCTCTGTAATGGTAGTTTAATACTCTAAAGATGTCAGCAGATGGCTGACGAAAGCTTAGTAAAATAAAATTTTAATTATTTTCAAATTTTAAGTTCTGGAGCTCGCAGAATGTCTTGCTTCTTTCTTTACTATGTATGTCTGTATATAGACCCACACTTTTATTTAATCAAATATATACATATATTGTGTAATATACAACACACACACAGAGTTCTACTTATAGCGAATATAGCTAAGAGAATTTTAGGAAAGAGAGAATGTTATATAAAGTTATGCATGTCAAAGTGTATAGTTATTGTTTTTAACATCGACCCGGGGTATTATTTTTAGCCAGTCACTTTTTAGAGCGAGATGGGCACCACAGAAATGTAATAAATAAAATAAAATAAAATAAAATAGATGGAGCACTCGTTTTGAGTCTGACCCCCCCCCCGACACATACACATCATTTTAGGGGGCTCCAAAAAAAAAATATCTCCCCCTCCACCACACAAAACTGTGTCTGACAAGAAGTGGGATTGTTAAATCCTCTCACGAAAAAGGTGTTTTGGTTTATCGAGGCCAGCAACCTATCCGAGTTCAAAAACTTTTCTCGGAAAAAAAGACATCAAGCGCTTCAAAAGACGGAGGAAAAAAGACGACAACCCCTCTGTGGAAATTAAGGTGGTCGTGAGGAAAGATCCGAAGAATAAAGTTCATTTTGACCCAAATTGGCGAAGTTGTTGGTTTTTTTTTTTTTGGCGGGAAAACCCGTTTTTTCCCTCAGGCCGCCGCGATACCTTTGCTCAGCTGGCAAGGCCCGACCTCCAGCATCTCTTGGGCCGTCTGGAAACCGGCGGCCGTTAGCTTCGCCCGCCAAGCCGGCGGTAAGGGGAAGGTGCCCAAATCCCTGAGCTCCATGAGGGAAAAGAACGGGCATCGTCCATGCTTCGCCGCCTTCCTGAGGCGCTGGACTTCAACTCCCAGAAAGCCTCTCGGATAGCACGCCTGCGCCGAAGAAATAACTCAGGGGGCGGGGTTGGAATCCAGCCACTCGCGAGGGCGGAGGGCTTTCCGCTTTGGGGTCCGCTGGAACGAGCATGCGCCGGCTGGGGAGGATTCTGGGAGTTGAAGTCCAAACCTTGCGGGAAAAGATAGTGCGCGCGCACTAGAGAGGATTCTGGGAGTTGAAGTCAAGCTAACGGTGCAGGCTCACCACTTGCTTAGTGACCAAAGTTACAATGGCATTGAAAAAAAGTGACCGATTAGCGTTTTTCACACTTACGGCCGTTGCAGAAATTCAGAATGCTTTGCAACTGGCACGTATTTGTTGCAGGGATCATGTGATCCCTTTTTGCAGGGTTCCGAAAAGTAAAAGTCAATGGGGGGGAGCCAGATTCACTTAACGACGGTCTTACCAAGTTAACAATGGCAGGGGTTCACTTAACAACTGTGGCAAGGAAGGTTGTAAAATGGGGCATAATTCACTTAACCGCTGCTGCTTAGCAATGGAAAGGTTGAGCTCAAGTGTGGTCATAACTCGAGGACTCCCTGTACTTGGCGTGCGAGTGCAAAAAATGAAATAGCTGACAATGGAGGCGCTAAATTGGATTGGCGCCTGGATAAGGAACAATCCAGACAAAGCAAAATGCAATAAAATATGCAAGGTTTCAAATCCGACAGAACGCTTCCTCCAGAGAGAAAACTCTTGTGTCACCCGCAAGCTTCTTCCATTTATGCAAAAGAAAAAAATGAGCAGGGTTTGGAGTCTAACCCTTTCCATGTTCTCTTATTCAACAGGACTTGATAACCCATGTTTTTAAAGCCCAAAATTCTTGCCTGGTCCAAACCTGGCATTTAAAGATAGAGCTGGCCTGAATATGGAAGTTCTACTTAAGTCTCTCTCTCTCTCTTTCTCCCTCCCTCCCTCCCACTCTCCTCTTCTCTCTCTCCATCTCTCTCCTTCCCTCTCTTTCTCTCTCCATCTCCCTTCTCTCTTCCCCCCTCCTCCCTTTCTCCTTTCTCTCTCCTCCTCCTCACCTCTCTCCCTCTTTCTCCCTCCCTCCCCTCTCTCTCTCTCTCCTTTCTCTCCCTCCCTCCCTCTCCACCTCCCACTTTCTCCCTCCGTCCCCCTCTTCTCTCTCCATCTCCATCCCTCCCTCATTCTCTCCATCTCCCCCTCTCTCTCCTCTCCCTCCCTCTCTTCTCTCTCTCTCCCTCCCTCCTCTCTCCATTTCTTTCTTTCTCTCTCCCTCTCCCCCCTCTCCACCTCTCCCTCCCTCTTTCTCCTTCCCCCCTCCCCATCTCTCCATCTCTCCCTCCCTCTCTTTCTCTCTCCATCTCCCCTTCTCTTCTCCCCCTCCCTCCCTTCTCCCTCTCTCTCCCTCCCTCCACCTCTCTCCCTCTTTCTCCCTCCCTCCCCCTCATCTTTCTCTCCATCTCCCTCCCTCCCTTTCTCTCTCCCTCTCTCCCTCTCCACCTCTCCCACTTTCTCCCTCCGTCCCACTCTTCTCTCTCCATCTCCCTCCCTCCTTCTCTCTCCATCTCCCCCCTCTCTCCTCTCCCTCCCTCCCTTCTCTCTCCCTCCCTCTTCTTTCTCCCTCCCCCTCTCTCCATTTCTCTTTCTTTCTCTCCTTCTCCCCCCTCTCCACCTCTCCCTCCCTTTCTCCTTCCCTCCCTCCCCATCTATCTCTCCCTCCCTCTTTCTCTCTCCATCTCCCCTTCTCTCTTCTTCCCCTCCCTCCCTTATCCCTTTCTCTCTCTCCCTCCCTCCCCCTCTTTCTCCCTCCCTCCCCCTCATCTCTCTCTCCATCTCTCTCCCTCCCTCTCTCCCCATCTCCCTCTTCTCTCCTCTCCCTCCCTCCTCTCCCTCCCTCTCTCCACCTCTCCCTCCCTTCTCTCCCTCCCTTCCTCCTCTCTCCATTTCTTTCTCTCCCTCCCTCTCCCTCTTTCTCTCTCCCCTCCCTACCTCCTCTCTCCATTTCTCCCTCCCCCTCTTCTCTCTCTCCCTCCCTCCCTCCCCTCTCTCTCTCACACACACAAACACACACACACACACACAAACACGGGTGTAATCCCCTACCAGTTGCTTCCTTAGGGAACTGTCTATCTCAGGGGATATACTGCTCCTGACCCTTGAGGCTCACTAAATTTAAACACCAACCCGCCTTGCTATCCCTGTCAACATAATTCAACGCTTTCTCCAGTTCTGAGCCTCCGCCGCCCCAGATGTTGGCTAGCAAAGTTAGGGTACAAATTTATTAATAAATAAAAATGTCATAATCGATGTATTCTTGATTCTCGACATATTCTCGTGTTCTTTTTTCATTATTTTATTGTTCCGTGATTTCACCTTTTTTCTGTTCAAAAAAATGAAAACACAAAATCCAAAGTGGGGTGGGGGAAAAAAAATCACATTTTTTTTTCTTTTTCATGTTCTGGTCTAGTGTCGTTTCTATTATTTTTACTTCCGTTCTTGTTTGTCTACGGAGAGCTTCTCCGTCATCCAGGTCACAGTTGTCCCCAAAATGCTTTTTTTCCACAACTCTGGTAGCACAGCAGACTAAAGCACTGTTATTAACATCAGCTGCCTGCAATTACTGTAAGTTCAAATCTCACCAGGCTCAAGGTTGACTCAGCCTTCCATCCTTTCTAAGGTAGGTAAATTGAGGACCCAGTTTGTGGGGGCAATAAGCTGACTTTGTATAAATATACAAAAGGATGAAGGCTATTGCTTAACGCATTGTAAGCCGCCCTGAGTCCCCGGAGAAGGGCGGCATATAAATCAAATTAAAAAAAAACAAAAAACCTGGACTTTCTTTATTTTTTTCTTTGAAGATGTTTCACTTCTCATCCCAGAAGCTTCTTCAGCTCTGACTGGATTCCCCACCCCATCCAACTAGAACGTAAGAAGCCTCTCGGATGAGAAGCGAAAATACCTTCAAAGAAAAACCAAGGAAGTCCAGTTTCCTATTGAAAAAAAAGCACATTTGGGACTTCAGTTCTGTTTACTACTCTCATTTTTCTTCTTTTTAAATGATTTGTCAGCAGCCTAGAGCAGGGGTCTCCAACCTTGGCAACTTTAAACCTGGTGGACTTCAACTCCCAGAATTCTATCTATCTATCTATCTATCTATCTATCTATCTATCTATCTATCCGTATCTAATCTATCTTCCATTCCTATCTATCTATTCATCCACATCTCTATCTATTCATCCATATCTATCTATCTATCTATCTATCTATCTATCTATCTATCTATCTGTCTATCTATCTTCCATCCATGTCATCTATCTATTCATCCATATCTATCTATCTATCTATCTATCTATCTATCTATCTATCTATCTATCCGTATCTAATCTATCTTCCATTCCTATCTATCTATTCATCCACATCTCTATCTATTCATCCATATCTATCTATCTATCTATCTATCTATCTATCTATCTATCTATCTATCCGTATCTAATCTATCTTCCATTCCTATCTATCTATTCATCCACATCTCTATCTATTCATCCATATCTATCTATCTATCTATCTATCTATCTATCTATCTATCTATCTGTCTATCTATCTTCCATCCATGTCATCTATCTATTCATCCATATCTATCTATCTATCTATCTATCTATCTATCTATCTATCTATCTATCTATCTATCTTCTATCCATATCTATCATCTATCTATCTATCTATCTATCTATCTATCTATCTATCTATCTATCCGTATCTAATCTATCTTCCATTCCTATCTATCTATTCATCCACATCTCTATCTATTCATCCATATCTATCTATCTATCTATCTATCTATCTATCTATCTATCTATCCGTATCTAATCTATCTTCCATTCCTATCTATCTATTCATCCACATCTCTATCTATTCATCCATATCTATCTATCTATCTATCTATCTATCTATCTATCTATCTATCTGTCTATCGATCTTCCATCCATGTCATCTATCTATTCATCCATATCTATCTATCTATCTATCTATCTATCTATCTATCTATCTATCCGTATCTAATCTATCTTCCATTCCTATCTATCTATTCATCCATATCTATCTATTCATCCATATCTATCTATCTATCTATCTATCTATCTATCTATCTATCTATCCGTATCTAATCTATCTTCCATTCCTATCTATCTATTCATCCACATCTCTATCTATTCATCCATATCTATCTATCTATCTATCTATCTATCTATCTATCTATCTATCTTCCATCCATGTCATCTATCTATTCATCCATGTCATCTATCTATTCATCCATATCTATCTATCTATCTATCTATCTATCTATCTATCCATCTATCCGTATCTAATCTATCTTCCATTCCTATCTATCTATTCATCCACATCTCTATCTATTCATCCATATCTATCTATCTATCTATCTATCTATCTATCTATCTATCTATCCGTATCTAATCTATCTTCCATTCCTATCTATCTATTCATCCACATCTCTATCTATTCATCCATATCTATCTATCTATCTATCTATCTATCTATCTATCTATCTATTTATCTATCTATCTATCCGTATCTAATCTATCTTCCATTCCTATCTATCTATTCATCCACATCTCTATTTATTCATCCATATCTATCTATCTATCTATCTATCTATCTATCTATCTATCTATCTATCTATCTATCTATCTATCTTTGCTCGCTGGGTAATTCTGGGAGTTGAAGTCCACCAGGTTTAAAGTTGCCAAGGTTGGAGACCCCTGGCCTAGAGTTAAGGCAGGCAGCAAATACATTTAACCATGAATGAATGAATAAAATAATTTTAAAATAAATCCCCCAAATCGTGGAAACAGGTACAGCTTTCTAATGCAACCGACTTCTTCTCTGCAACGGGGCCAGTTGCAAAAAAATAAAAAAATAAAAAAATCGCAGAGACGGTTTGCAAAAAACGCCCCGCACATTTTGCGTGCAACAACCCCATTTTCCGAACGCCTTTCCCGTGCAAACACCACCCGGGCGTCTCCCAGGGGTGCAAAATCTTTGCACACACACGCCCCGGTTTTTGCACTGCTCCTTCCCGCCTCCCGCCCCGCTGCAAGGTGACGAGAGAACGCGGTGACGCCGTCCGCCGGCCTCAACTGAATTCCTCGGCAGTTGAAAAAGGAAAAGTCAGCCGCCGAGGTGCGTCGGGCGACCTGGAGAAGGGAGGAGCGGGGCGAAGGGAGGTTTCCTTTTGCGGGGAGGGGAGGGGAGGGGGCCGCGGGGAGAGATCTGAGAACTAAGGAGGTCTGCTGGGGGGGGGGGGAGGACTTTCAGCCCACGCGGTACCCCCAAAGCCAGAGAAGGGAACAGCCCTAGAGAAGAGAAATCCGAAAGGAGGAAGGTGGGGAGGGGGGGGGGCACAAATCCGTAATAAGCTTCCTAGGATTTAGGAACTAAATTGAAAATTTTTTTTTTGAACCTTTCTCCTTATAGGCGCGATAACTGAGCCTTGGATAGTGAGGTAAATGTGATTGATTGAGTGGGGGAATAGTAGATAGATAGATAGACAGACAGATAGATATGGATGAATAGATAGAGATAGATAGGTAGATAGATAGATATGGATAGAAGATAGATTAGATAGATAGATACGGATAGAAGATAGAGAGATAGATAGATAGATAGATAGATAGATAGATAGATAGATAGATAGATTTATGATAGATATGGATAGAAGATAGATAGATAGATAGATAGATAGATAGATAGATAGATAGATAGATAGATATGGATGAATAGATATATATGGATAGAAGATAGATTAGATATGGATAGACGATAGATAGATGATATAGATAGATAGCTATGGATAGAAGATAGATTAGATAGATAGATAGATAGATAGATAGATAGATAGATAGATAGATAGATAGATAGCTATGGATAGAAGAGGGTAGATAGATAGATATGGATGAATAGATAGATATGGATAGAAGATAGATTAGATATGGATAGATAGATAGATAGATAGATAGATAGATAGATAGATAGATAGATAGATGATGGATATACTGATAGATAGATAGAAGATAGATATACTGATAGATAGATAGAAGATAGATATACTGATAGATAGAAGATAGATATAGTGATAGATAGATTGATAGATATACTGATAGATAGATAGATAGAAGATAGATATAGTGATAGATAGATAGAAGATAGATATACTGATAGATAGATATACTGATAGATAGATAGAAGATAGATATAGTGATAGATAGATAGATAGAAGATAGATATACTGATAGATAGAGATAGAAGATAGATATACTGATAGATAGATATACTGATAGTTAGATAGATAGAAGATAGATATAGTGATAGATAGATAGATATACTGATAGATAGAAGATAGTTAGATATAGAAGATAGTTAGATATACTGATAGATATAGATAGATAGAAGATAGATATACTGATTGATAGATAGATAGATAGATAGATAGAAGATAGATATACTGATAGATAGATAGAAGATAGTTAGATATACTGATAGATAGATAGATAGAAGATAGTTAGATATACCATTAGATATAGATATACCGAGAGAGAGAGAGAGAGAGAGAGAGAGAGAGAGATTTGTAGAGAGAAGTGGATGGATGGATGAATAGAGATGCAATAGATGTATGAATGGGGATAGATATAAATATATTACCAATCCCTTTTAGTAAAACTTTACTAATTTATTAAATTAAATTTCATGGTGTTATAAAAGGGCATAAGATAAGGAAAGCTCCAATCTTTTAATCAAATCGATAAATCGGCTATCACACTCTGGATATTTTATAATATCTGGGATATAATCTCGTTCCTAATCCAGCGACTGCATCAAAACCCTCATTCTAGCCAGCAATTCTTTTTTTTTTTTAATGATTTCTGCTCAGGTATTTTCTAGGTCTTTCAGAAGGATAGTTTGAATCCCCCCCAGCCCCTTTCCATGTCTACACGTGTATTCTAAAAACCCCTCGCAAGGAAAACCGGGTGCATCCAAATGACACGAGAGACCCCGATGCTGGAAGCTTCCCCGCTCTCAAGGGTCTGATTTTTTGGGGGGGGAGAGGGGGTTGCGCGCGCAAACACGTGTTTGATCATGGGTTCACACGACTTAGAAGTCTGTAGCACAGTGGAAGCTCGCAACGGGGATGGTCTCACTTGTGGAGAGAGGGAAACCCCCTTCTTAACGTCTCTTTTTCCCCCCCAGGGAGCATGGCCCATACCCTTCCCGTTCCCTGCCCGGTCAAACTCGGGACGGTGAAACTCGAGAGCCCCGAAGCTCGTCTGCACGACTACGTCAAGCAAGGCAACTACGTCAAAGTGAAGAAGCTGTTGAAGAAAGGTAACGCGTGAGGGTGGCTGTGATTAAAGGTGATCAGAAAGCGATCAGGAAGGTCGGCAGTTCGGCTGTTTCGAATCCCTAGTACAGGTCTCCTGCGTGAGCAGGGGGGGTTGGACTAGATGACCTCCAGGGTCCCTTCCACCGCTCTTATTACTGCGAGCAAGAGGGGCGCGCAAAGGGAAAGAGGGCGGGCGGGCTTTTTGCGCCGTTCCTTTGCTGTCGCTTTGCAAATTTGAACAGGTCTGGTTTTCTTCCAAAGGTGTTTTTTGTCTAGCCAAGATGCGTGAAAGGCACTTCAGACAACCGGTGCTCCAGAATTGCAAGGTGGATTTTGGCGGGGCTTGATTCGGGACCGGTGCAAAACTTTTGCACGGTGCAATCGCTTTCCCTTTCCAACCATCCCAAAAAACCGGTGCTTGCATGCACTCTCCTGCCCTATACATCCACACCTTTGCCCCGGCCCCAAATAAGAATCTGTGGCGGGCTTTTATATTTATATATATATATGTATATATATATATATATATATATATATATATATATGCATATTCTCTCTAGCCAGGTTTTACCTATGTAAACTTAGTTGTTCTTCCCCTAGAACAACTAAGTTTACATAGGTAAAACCTGGCTAGAGAGAATATGCACATAAAAGCCTATGAAAAAAGAAAAAAGAATATATATATATATATATTATATATATATATATGCAAAAAATTTAAAATCTCGGGTGTTTTCCCGCGTCGTGTTCAATAAGTTAGTTAAAATGTTTAAAATACTAACTATTTAAACTAACTACTAAATAGTTAAATTAACTATTTAACTAACTACTAGTTAGTTAAATAACTAACTTATTGAACATGACGCGGGAAAACACCCGAGATTTTAATATTTTGCATATACGCACCCGTGAAAACTTAAGAACACACACACACACACACACACACATGTCTTCTTAAGTTTTCGCGGGTGCGCATATGCAAAAAATTAAAATCTCGGGTGTTTTCCCGTGTCATTGTAAATAAGTTGGTTAAAATATTTAAAATTCTGGTTAAAATCCCAGCTTAAAATCTTCTAAAAATCCTTACAGAGCACTCTGCAAGGTCTTTAAAACCTCAGCTAAAATCCTACCAGTGACTTTAAAAGTTTTTTAAAAAAAGTTTAAAAGTTTTTTTTTTTTAAAAAACAACTTTTAAAGTCACTTGTAGGATTTTAGCTGAGGTTTTAAAGGACCTTGCAGAGTGCTCTGTAAGGATTTTTAGAGATTTTAAATGGGATTTTAACCAGAATTTTAACTATTTTAACCAACTTATTTACAATGACGCGGGAAAACACCCAAGATTTTAATTTTTTGCATATATATTATATATATATATATTGTTCTTTTATTATATATATATTTATATATATATATTATATATATATATATATATATATACATTTTGTACGCGTTGATCCCGAGTTACGGCGAAGGCTATGGAGGAAAAAGGGTTGGGAAGGATTGTTAAGGATGTGGAATCGCAGGCTGGAAAACCTGGGCACCGTCCTGGGCCGAGATTTTATATGCGTCATCCGTTCATATAGGATGCATGCAACAATATATGGGCGATCAAACGTCGTGTGAACGGAGGGTTGCCACATAGGTTGACAATGTCCAAGTATAACTTGATTTCCCCCCCTCCTTTTTCATATGTCTTACTTTGGGGCAGGGATCTCCAATCTTGGCAAGTTTAAGACTTGTGGACTTCGACTCCAGAATTCTCAGCCTGAGAATTCTGGGAGTCGAAGTCCACAAGTCTTAAACTTGCCAAGATTGGAGACCCCTGCTTTGGGGGATAGTTAACCCAGCTGAGATCAGAAGTATGACTTTTGTATGAATCCAGGTGCCAGTAAAAGGTGTTAAGAAGGGTTGGCTTTCCATGATTCCCCCAAATCAAATCCGAATGGCACCAAATTCTCTCTCTTGTCTTGCAAAACTGCAAAAAAATTCAAGCCGTTTATTGCAATCGACGTGCGCATGGGCGGAACTGAAACGACTTAATGAAGCTCCACCTCTCGGTCAAACCTGATTGGTTGTCCGGTTCCCCGATGCAAATGAAAAAACCAGGTGGCTTATGGTCTCGATCGTTTTTGGCGAAGAACGTAAGACCTGGAATATTTTTTTTCTGAATAAATCCCGCGGGGTTGTTAGAAATTTTATTACAGCGGAGGGAACGGAAGCAGAATTTGTGGTTAGGGAGGCGGTCGCTGTGACTTGAAAAGCGGTGGCGGCGGGTGAGGCCGTAGAATCGCGGAACGATCCGTTAAGACTATACTTTCAGGGATCATTTCTATAGTATCTAACTAGAGAAATGCACTCGAAAGTGATCAGCTGAGCAAGCCACGAGGAGGAGGCGTAGTGTTCTCTCCTGAGCGCGAAGCCGGCAGGCGGTGCTACTTCGTGTAGCCGCCGCCTGCTCTTGATGACCGTTCCGCCTCTTCCATTCGCGGAGAGGTTGGAGGGAGAGAACGCAGTCTGAGTGGTTTGCTCGCTTCCCCACCCCTTTTTTTTACACGAGTGAAATGAAAGAAAAAATGTTGTTCTGCAGTATATTCTCAAGAGCCTTGGTGGTGCAGCAGACTTAAATCACTGTTAAGATAACACCAGCTGCCTGCAATTACTGCAAGTTCAGATCGCACCAGGCTCAAGGTTGACTCAGCCTTCCATCCTTTCAAGGTAGGTAAAATGAGGACCCGGATTGTGGGGGCAATAAACTGACTTTGTATAAAAAAGAACACCGCTTGGGGGGGCCGAAACCCCTACTAAGCAGGTATATACAAAAGTATGAAGGCTATTGCTTAACGCATTGTAAGCCGCCCTGAGTCTCCGGAGAAGGGCGGCATATAAATCGAACCAATAAATGGAAATCAAGCCAATAAATTCTCACACATGGTTCTTTCCGCCGTTGGGTTTACCCGGCAATTTCCTTATTCTGAATGAAAGCTAGCAGTGTTCCTTAACATTTTCTGTGCTGATTTGCTATTTCTTTTAAGTAATTCCACTTTTTATTGTATTCAGCCCGCACGGACCTGTGCAATCGTAGGGTATTTTTAACCTTTGCAATTTTTTAAACGCTGGGACTTCCGGTATGCTGATTTACAGGATTCTGGGAGTTGAAGTCCACACGTGTTAAAAAATTCCACAAACTATTCACAACATGCGCTTCCAGGTTCTGCTAATGGGTCCCTCATTCACATATTCACGCAGTCCAGGTCATAAGAATTTTAAGAATTCTTACGAAAGAATTGAAGAATTTAAATTTCTACACAATTTTCTGTGAGGATGATCATTCCTCTTCTCTTTTAGCAATTCCTTTATTGTGTAAATTCCCACGGACCCAGTGCATGAATTAATTCAGTGGAAGCGGAAGTTTTGCAAAATATTTTAAGGGCAGGGGTATTTTTAACCTCAGCAACTTTTAAGATGTTGGGACTTCCATTCCCAGGATTCAGGATGCTGGATAGGGGATTCTGGGAGCTGAAGTCCACACATATGTTGCTGAGGTTGAGAAATTGTTACATGTGCTCCCAGGCTCGGCTGATGGGTCCCTCATTCACACATCTGCAGTCCAGGTCAGCAGAGAGACTCAAAATCACCTAGGCTAGTGTTTCTCAACCTTGGCCGCTGGACGATGTGTGGACTTCAACTCCCAGAATTCCCCAGCCTGCTCTGCTCTTCTCTGCTGGCTCTGCTCTGCTGGCTGGGGAATTCTGGGAGTTAAAGTCCACACATCGTCCAGCGGCCAAGGTTGAGAAACACTGTTCTAGGCGCAGCCAATTCTTTGGAATACAGGTAGTCCTCGACTTATAACAGTTCATTTTGTGACCAAAGTTAGAACGGCACTGAAAAAAGTGACTTACAGCCATGTTTCGTACTTAGAACCATCCCAGCACCCTATGGTCACATGATCAGAATTCAGATGCTTGGCCAGTGACTCATATTTACGACGGTTGCAGTTTCCCAGGGTCATACAGGTAGGTAGTCCCGCAGTTAACGACCGCAATTGAGCCCAAAATGTATGTTGCTAAGTGAGTGGGAAACATTTGTTAAGCGAGCTCGCCCTGTTTTACGGCTTTCCTTGACACAGTTGTTAAGTGCATCATTGCATTTGTTAAGTCAGGAACAGTGTCGTTAAGTGAATCTGGCGTCCCCATTGACTTTGCTCGTCAGGAGGTCTAAAAAAGGGGATTACAGGACCCCGGGACACTGTGACCGTCATAAATATGAGCCGGTTGCCAAGCATCTGAATTTTGATCGCGTGACCTGGGGGGAACGGACGCTGCAACGATTGTAAGTTTGAAAGATGGTCGTAAGTCACTTTTTTCAGTGCCGTTGTAAATTTGAACGGTCACTAAATGAACTGTTGTTAAGTCAAGGGCTGTCTGTATTTCTGTTTGGCGAAGTCATCATTAATTACATTCTAACTAATCACTATTAACCAGATCCACTTGTTGCATTAAGGTACACCTCATATTTGCAAGCAGCTGCCCTGTTCCCTATGCAAATTGAAAACCAGGGGGATTATGGGTATTGCGTGGATTGCTAACTATATACGCTGTGGAACAGTCTTTTTCTACATAAATTCTCTGGAATTCCCAAAATTTATTACTGGCTGTGGAGGAAAAGAAGCCTGCGAAGCAGAATTTGTGGTTAGGGAGGCGGTCGCTGTGACTTGAAGAGCGGCGGCGGCAGGTGAGGCCGTAGAATCGCGGAACGATCCTTTAAGACTATACTTTCAGGGATCATTTCTATAGTATCCAACTAGAGAAATGCACTCGAAAGTGATCAGCCGAGCAAGCCACGAGGAGGAGGCGTAGTGTTCTCTCCTGAGCGCGAAGCCAGCAGGCGGTGCTACTTCGTGTAGCCGCCGCCTGTTATTGATGACCGTTCCGCCTCTTCCTTTAGCGGAGAGGTTGGAGGGAGAGAACGCAGTCTGAGTGGTTTGCTCGCTTTCCCGCCCCTTTTTTACATGAGTAAAATGAAAGAAAAGTTTATTTTTATTTTGTTGTTTTCTTGGTTGGTTGAAGAACTGACTGGTGTTTGCCATTCCTTTTTTTTTTTTTTAGTAACCCCTTGTTTTTATTTACTACTAGCTGATAATCCAGCGTTGCCCCCAGAAGCGTCAGATAAAATGATACCACCTCGTTGTTTTGCCAGCTGATCCATGATCATTTGGTATACTTTTTTTCTGATCTTGATTTAGAAGTGGCTTCTTGTCCGCGATATATGCACTAACTAGTTTGACATTGTAGTTCTTTTCTCGCATATAATCTGCGTGAAGTACGTCCTGTCGGTCTCCTAGTGGTGCAGGCAGGCCGAGTTGCAGTAATGTTTTATTGATCATGGCCATACATTTGTCCTCAAGAATAATCCAAGCCTTGTTGAAAATGTCCAGACCAAATGTAATTTCTAATGTTCCCCCTTACCAGAGGGAGCCCCCTTGTGGAGTACTGTGAAGCCGTTACCATGGGAACTCCACTTTGCTGCACAGTAGAAGCCGTTTTAAGGCGGTACAGTAGAAGCCATTTTAAGGCACAACAGGCTGTATCTAAACAGAACACATACCTCGAGGTGTCTTAGGGATGTCTTACCCCCAGAGTATTTCTTTCCAGAGAGTAAGTCATCTATGTATCAAGTTTGGTTGAAATTGTTTGAAGCGTTCCAGAGTTATGCTGGAACAGACACACACACAGCCATTTTTATATACTGTATAGATCTACTATCTGGTTTAATCCAGCAGAAAGGCCCTGCCTTTTAATACAGGTAGTTCTTGACTTATGACCACAATTGAGCCCAAAATTTCTGTTGCTGAGCAAGACATTTAAGTGAGTTTTGCCCCATTTTATGAAATTTTAATCACGTGACCATGGGGATGCTGCAACGGTCATAAACAGTGGTGAAATCCAATTTTTTTTACTACTGGTTCCGTGGGCGTGGCTTGGTGGGCGTGGCAAGGGAAGGATACTGCAAAATCTCCATTCCCTCCCCACTCTGGGGCCAGCCAGAGGTGGCATTTGCTGGTTCTCCGAACTGCTCAAAATTTCCGCTACCGGTTCTCCAGAACCTGTCAGAACCTGCTGGATTTCACCCCTGGTCATAAGGGTGAGAAACAGTCATAAGTCACATTGTTCAGTGTTGTTGTAATTTCAAATGGCCGCTTAACAAATGGTGGTAACTTGAGCTCTACTTGTAGTATTTGTTAGCTGGAGAAAGTGCTACAATATTCTTGATTTTTTTGCTGCAAGAAACCTGCACAGACCCATCAGTGGTGAAATCCAAATTTTCTTACTACCGGTTCTGTGGGCGTGGCTTGGTGGGCATGGCTTGTGGGTGTGGCAGGGAAGGATACTGCAAAATCCCCATTCCCTCCCCACTCCTGGAGGAAGGATATTGCAAAATCTCCATTCCCATCCGACTCTGGGGCCAGCCAGAGGTGGCATTTGCCAGTTCTCCAAACTGCTCAAAATTTCCACTACCGGTTCTCCAGAACCTGCTGGATTTCACCCGAGACCCATGCATTAATTCAGCTGGAGTCCCAATTCCACAGGGTAGCTTAAGGCACCGTTTCTCAACCAGGGCATCTTGAAGATGTGTGGACTTCAGGCCTTGCTGGCTGGGGAATTCTGGGATATTGAAGTCCACATGTCTTAAAGTTGTGGAGGTTGACAAACTGTGGTAGATGGGCAGCTGTATATTAGTGAATGGTAGTGATGTGGAAGTAATCTGGCGTCCTTAAAAAAATCTCAGGGCATCTTTCTTGGAGTCTTAGTGGACAGCTGATTAAATGTGAGCCAGCAGTGTGTGGCAGCAGCCAAAAAAGCCAATGCAATCCTAAACTGCATTAACAGAGAGATACAATCAAGATCAAATGAGGTACTAATACCAATCTATAAAGCCTTAGTAAGACCACACCTAGAGTGCTGCATCCAGTTTTGGTTACCACACTATAAAAAAGATGTGGAGACTCTGGAAAGAGTGCAGAGAAGAGCAACCAGGATGATGGGGGACTGGAGGCTAAAACATACGATAAACGGTTGCAGGAACTGGGCATGGCTAGTCTAATGAAGAGAAGGACCGGGGAGACAGGATAGCAGAGATCCAATATTTGAGGGGCTGCCACAGAGAGGAGGGAGCCAAGCTATTTTCCAAGGCACCTGAAGGCCAGAAAAGGAATAATGGGTAGAAACTGATCAAGGAGAGATTCAGCCTAGAAATAAGGAGAAATTTTCTGACAATGGGAATAATCAACCCATGGAACAGAAGTTGCCTTCGGAAGTTGTGGGAGCTTCATCACTGGAGGCTTTGAAGAAGAGACTGGACTGCCATCTGTCAGAAATGGTGTAGGGTCTCCTGCTTGGGCGGGGGGTTGGACTAGATGACCTCCAAGGTCCCTTTCAATTCTGTTGTTCTATATTCAATGGAACAGAAGTTGCCTTCGGACGTTATGGGAGCTTCATCCCTGGAGGTTTTCCGGAAGAGACTGGACAGCCATCAGTCAAAAATGGTGTAAGGTCTCCTGCTTGGATGGGGGGCAGGGTGGGGTTGGACTAGATGGACCCACAAGGTCTCTTCCAGCTCTGTCATTCTCGTTTGAAGAAGCCACAATTAGCCGATCCGAAGTTACATTAAGCTGCACACCATGTTTTCAATCCATAATGTTAAAAAGACGATCAAACCCAATAAGGATTTTAAGGCGTTTGGGAATGGAGATGTAGTGTGTTTACAAAAAACAGTTGGCTTTGCAATCATAGGATGCACCTTGATGTACTTTATTACATTTATACGCGGCCCATCTCACTATCCAAGCAATTCTTACAATGTAAAAATAATGCACAGAAATAAAACCATTAAAACGCAACTTAGATCAAAACTGCACCGCATTCTCCCTCCTTCCAACGGTTGAAAGGCTTTGCAACCCTGTGTCACAAGTTAAGGAGCATTTAGTCCAATAAACACGTGAATACGATGAACATTTGGCAATAGAAACGGATAGTAGCTTGTTCTATGTAAGGAAGCAGCCTCTCTTTTGAAATGCTGTCACTTGCAGCCCTTCGGCAGTGAAATGGTTAACAGAGCGCTGGTTTAAGAGATTGACGCTTGCAGGACCCGCCTCTTCCGGTCCTTGTATCGTTGAGCCCCGTGGGGGAAAAAAAAAAAAAACCTCAAAGTGAAGCGTGATTGGTTGTCCCGTTCGCTGATGCAAATCTAAAACCAGGGGGCTTATGGGTTCGGTCGTTCGGCTAAAAAATATTTTGTAGGGAAAACGTTTTTTAGGGAAAAAATATTTTCGCAAATAAACGTGATTATTCGACGTTTATTCCTGGGAGGGAACGAGGCAGAATTTGTGGTTAGGGAGGCGGTCGCTGTGACTTGAAGAGCGGTGGCGGCGGGTGAGGCCGTAGAATCGCGGAACGATCCGTTAAGACTATACTTTCAGGGATCATTTCTATAGTATCTAACTAGAGAAATGCACTCGAAAGTGATCAGCTGAGCAAGCCACGAGGAGGAGGCGTAGTGTTCTCTTCTGAGCGCGAAGCCAGCAGGCGGTGCTACTTCGTGTAGCCGCCGCCTGCTCTTGATGACCGTTCCGCCTCTTCCTTTAGCGGAGAGGTTGGAGGGAGAGAACGCAGTCTGAGTGGTTTGCTCGCTTCCCCACCCCTTTTTTTTACACGAGTGAAATGAAAGAAAAGATGTTGTTCTGTAGTATATTTTCAAGAGCCTTGGTGGTGCAGCAGACTTAAATCACTGTTAAAGATAACACCAGTGAAATGAAAGAGAAATGTTGTTCTGCAGTATTTTCATGCATGGTTTGTTAGCCGTGGTTGCAAATGTTGACATTTCTGAGTGGATTACTCAGAAATGAGTGAAGTGAAAGAAAAAAATGTTGTTCTGCAGTATATTTTCGCGCATGGTTCTTTCCACGGTTGCCTTCCCACGCTTCTCCAACTTCCATATTCCGAATGAAATCAAGCAAGTTGGTTGCAAGTGTTGGCCTTTAATACTCCTTCACATTTTCTGTGCTGATTGCCATTTCTTTTTAAGTCATTCCACCATTTATTTTATTTTATTTTATTTCGAATTTATATACCGCACCTTCTCCCGAGGGACTCGGGGCGGTGTACAGCCAGATAAAAACATACAATAGAAATAATTAAAAAGATATATATTGATTTGGCCCCAATTTAAAATAACAAACCAATTAAAAATATTTAAAAAATATTTAATTCAACCTGCACGGACCTGTGCAATCATTCAGGACAAACCCACTTTTCCAACAGGGTATTTTTAACCTTTATTTTTAACTTCCTCTAGCGCAGAGGTTGGAGGGAGAGAACAGCAGTCTGAGTGGTTTGCTCACCGCCCCACCCTGTTTTTAATCATTGTTAAATAATAGTCTTTTAAACTCGATATTTTTGTAAGTAATGAATAACCTGTTTATCTTAGTGACTTCTCTCTAGAACAGGGGTCGGCAACCTTTCGGATCTCCTTGATCACTAAATTCATAATTTTAAATCCCGCGGACCAGTAATATGAATTTTTTAAAAAAGATATTTAGTGCAATATAAAAAATGGAAATAATTCTTCTGCGGACCACCTGTTGGTGACCTCTGCTCTAGAAAGCCTCATGAGTGACTTTGGGCCAATCACCAGGATATAGTAAGAGTTTTAGTCCCAGTTTAGCTGTGTAAGCTGATTGGGTGATTTTGGACCAATCACCGGCAGATAAAGAGTTCTAGTCCCACCTTAGCCATGAAAGCTAATTGATGATTTTGAGCCAATGGCCAGCAGATTGGTTTCTAATCCTGCTTTAAGGCCAGCTGGGTAACTGGGCCAGTCACCAGGAGACTCTGAGTTCTAGTCCCTCCTTAGGCATGAAAACTGTGACTGGATAATTTTGGGCCAATCACCAGGAGACTGTGAGTTCTAGTCCCTCCTTAGGCATGAAAACTGTGACTGGATAATTTTGGGCCAATCACCAGGAGACTGTGAGTTCTAGTCCCTCTTTAGGCATGAAAACTGTGACTGGATAATTTTGGGCCAATCACCAGGAGACTGTGAGTTCTAGTCCCTCTTTAGGCATGAAAACTGTGACTGGATAATTTTGGGCCGATCACCAGGAGACTGTGAGATCTAATCCTTCCTTAGGCATGAAAACTGTGACTGGATAATTTTGGGCCAGTCACCAGGAGACTTGAGTTCTAGTCCCTCTTTAGGCATGAAAGCTGTGACGGATAATTTTGGGCCAATCACCAGGAGACTGTGAGTTCTAGTCCCTCTTTAGGCATGAAAACTGTGACTGGATAATTTTGGGCCAATCACCAGGAGACTGTGAGATCTAATCCTTCCTTAGGCATGAAAGCTGTGACTGGATAATTTTGGACCAATCACCAGGAGACTGTGAGTTCTAGTCCCTCTTTAGGCATGAAAACTGTGACTGGATAATTTTGGGCCAATCACCAGGAGACTGTGAGATCTAATCCTTCCTTAGGCATGAAAACTGTGACTGGATAATTTTGGGCCAATCACCAGGAGACTGTGGGTTCTAGTCCCTCTTTAGGCATGAAAACTGTGACTGGATAATTTTGGGCCAATCACCAGGAGACTGTGAGTTCTAGTCCTTCTTTAGGCATGAAAACTGTGACTGGATAATTTTGGGCCAATCACCAGGAGACTGAGTTCTAGTCCCTATTTAGGCATGAAAGCTGGCTGGGTCACTTTGGGGCCAGTTCTTCCTTCTCAGCCCAACCCACCTCGCAGGATTTTTGTGGGAAAAATAGGAGGAAGGTGTGTTGGATGTATTCTTGAGTTATTTATAAACAATAATAAATTGCAGAAGGGAAATAAATTTTGGCTCAGCAGGTTGTATTCACAGAATGCCGAGTTTCAAGGAAGGTTAGTTTTGTGATCTTTGCCGTTCTTGCAAAGTGTCCGGCTTGCTGACTTCTGTATCATTTCTCTTTAATGTAAATGAAGCGGGATCTGATAGATGACCACTGGATAACTTTCTATTCACTCTATTCTAAAAAGCAGAAAATGCATCCGGTTGGAAAAAGTACAAACTCAGCCAAAATCCTTTTGATACCTTTAGGAGGCCTCTAAGTTGTCAGAAGAAAGGAACATTCTAATGACATACAGCTTAAAGGTTGGTTAGGTCAAGGGGATCCACATGGGCTAGAAGTCGTCTATCAACAGAAGATAATTTGAATCTATGCTCCAGTAATTTACAAAAGAATTATGATTGTTTGGCAAGGATAATGTAAAACTTTAGTAATTAGGAAATGTCAGTTAAATATAACAAATGTATATGACCATATAAACTGCTGAGTTAACAGAATCCTTTGTTTGAAAATGTATAAAACTGTGGTCTCAGAATCATAAGTTGTTCAAAGCTTCATGCACAAAACTGGCTCTGAACCTTGCGCAATAAAACTGTCTCTGGCTGACCTAGGAATGTTGCTTTGTCCTCATCATTCCATAACATCTTAACAATTACATTATTTAATCTACATAGCAATTTATTATTTCTCCCTGTGAAATGCCAATTTTGGCCAACTCGGCTGTATTTCTAATTCCTATTTTTGGACCCGGTTTCTTGATTTCTTTCCTCCTATTATTTGGCTTAGTTCATTGAAAAGGACGACTATTAGCTCATTTCCATTCCTGGGGGCTTCAATCTATTTGTTTTATTTATTAAATGATTCACCCCTGTAACAGACACGCTCCTGAAGACAACTAAACTATTCAAGGTATCTTGTAAGTTGGTTTTTTCCAGTGGTGAAATCTAAAATTTGTTACTACCAGTTCTGTGGGCGTGGCTTGGTGGGGTGGGTGGGTAATGTGACTGGGTGGGCGTAGCCATTTTTTTTTTTTTTTTACTTTTAAAACCATTTTTTCTAGAACCTCTTCGGCGGAGAGGTTGTAAAAAATGCTTTCAAAAGCCTCTGACGATCCCAGCTGAGTTTCCTGATCGGCAGAGGCTTTTTAAAAAACTCAGCTGGGATCGTCAGAGGCTTTTAAAAGAAAAAAAGCCTCTGACGATCCCAACTGAGCCGCGCGATCATCAGAGGCTTTTTTTTTTTAACTTTTAAAAGCATTTTTTCGGCCGAAGAGGTTGTAGAAAAAATGCTTTTAAAAGTAAAAAAAAAAAAGCCTCTGATGATTGCACGGCTCAGCTGGGCATGCGGGGGGGAGCAGGGATTTTTGCTACCGGTTCTCCGAACCACCCGCCTCCATCGCTACCGGATCAGGCAATCCGGTCCGAACCGGGAGCATTTCACCCCTGGTTTTTTTCCCTCCCTTTTCTTCATAATACATAAGAAGGATCATTATATTTGGAAAGATAGAAACCGGGTGTAATGGATTTCCAGAAAAACCTGATTTCAGATCATGAAATGGAAGAGCAGGGACTGGCGGGAAGTGGAAAGTACTGTGAAACGGTATATAAGTCTGACGTGCTATTGCTTTTACCTGGGTTTGGTGAATCGATCCCAGCAAACGGAGGCGTATGAACTGTAGAAAAGGATTTGAACCAGGGGTGAAATCTACTTACTTTCCCTACTGGTTCGGAAGTGCGCGCTCCATGTTTGGCACACGCACGCATCACATGCAATTTTGGACCTCTACGCATGTGCAAAGTTTTGTGCGCGTGCACAGAGGGTCAAAAACAGGTTATTTCCTGGTTAAAACCAGGAAGTAACGACATCTGGGTGGGTGGGCGGAGCGTTGTGCTGCCGCCGCTACCAGTTCTCCAAATCATGTGCCGCCGCCGCTACCAGTTCGCAGTGCGAACTGGTAGCATTTCACTCCTGATTTGAGCATGTTTCTGTCTCCCTCCCTAAGGAAGATAGTGTAGGTATGAGAAGAACCTGAGGGCGGAGTCAAAAGAGGTATTAGCCCCGAATCCTTACATAGCCGCAAGCAAATTCAGTCCAACTCCCTTCAACTCCGCTAACCCAGCGGTCCCCAACCTTTCTATTCTGGCGACGGAGCCTGGCATAGGGGTGTGTGTGTGTGTGTGTGTGTGTGTCTGTGGCAGGAGCATGCGTGCACACAGATCCATTTGTGTGAGCAGTGCCCACAGTATTTTTAATTTGGGAAAGAAGGCGGTGCTGTTCTATTATTTGTTTGTTATAGCCCACCTTTATTAGTTTTAACAAATAACAAAGAAACTTTCCTTTTTCTCATAACAACCCAATGAAGTGGGTTGGACTGAAAGTGACTGGCCCAAAGACACCCAGTCAGCTTTCATGCCTAAGGCTGGACTAGAACTCACAGTCTCCTGATGATTGGCCCAAAATCACCCAATTGGCTTTCATGCCTAAGACAGGACTAGAACTCACAGTCTCCTGATGATTGGCCCAAAGACACTCAGTCAGCTTTCATGACTAAAACAGGACTAGAACTCACAGTCTCCTGATGATTGGCCCAAAGACACCCAGTCAGCTTTCATGCCTAAGACAGGACTAGAACTCACAGTCTCCTGATGATTGGCCCAAAGGCACCCAGTCAGCTTTCATGCTTAAGGCTGGACTAGAACTCACAGTCTCCTGATGATTGGCCCAAAGACACCCAGTCAGCTTTCATGCCTAAGGCTGGACTAGAACTCACAGTCTCCTGATGATTGGCCCAAAATCACCCAATTGGCTTTCATGCCTAAGGCAGGACTAGAACTCACAGTCTCCTGATGATTGGCCCAAAGGCACCCAGTCAGCTTTCATGCTTAAGGCTGGACTAGAACTCACAGTCTCCTGATGATTGGCCCAAAGACACCCAGTCAGCTTTCATGCCTAAGGCTGGACTAGAACTCAGTCTCCTGATGATTGGCCCAAAATCACCCAATTGGCTTTCATGCCTAAGGCAGGACTAGAACTCACAGTCTCCTGGTGATTGGCCCAAAGACACCCAGTCAGCTTTCGTGCCTAAGGCAGGACTAGAACTCCCGGTCTTGGCTTTCTAGTCTGGTTCCTTACCCCCAAGGCTGGCTCATATGTACAAGGGGGCAAACAAAATGTCAAACACATAATAAATCATGTTCCCATGAGCGCAGGATCGCCTTAGATGCTGAGCACTCCAAATCAAATCATGTGACTGTGGGAGAGGAGTATTGGCCATCGAATTTTGAATCTGGATCATAAGTATGTGGGGGGTTTTTTTGGCGGGTGGGGGGTCTGTCGGAACTTCGAATGATCACTAAAGAAGTTGTCGTAAATCAAGGACTAACCTCTATACTTTACTCGGTATTCCAATCCGGGAGAGACATGAATGGCTGGGTGGCTAGTGGATTATGGGAGCCAAAGTCCAAAGCTTTAGAAAATCTTGATGAAATCGTATAGCTCACTGATGGCTAACCTTTTTGCCGTCGCGTGCCAAGGTGGGGGGAACGCAGGGCGGTCGTGCGCCTGCGTGCCCACACCCATAATTCATTGCACCTCACACACTGTGCATGCGCGTACGACCCCCCCCCTCCCCGGCTCCCCCCACTTTTGGCACGGTAGGCTTGTTTTTTGCCCTCCCCAGGCTCCAGAGGCTTTTCTGAAGCCTGGGGAGGGTGAAAACAGCCTTCCCCACCCGGAGGCCAGACAAGACCTGTTTCCTGGCTTCTGGTAGGACTAGAAGGCCCGAAAATCAGCTAGCCAGCACATGCATGTGCACTGGAGCTGAGTTAGGGCAATGCTTGCATGCCCACCGATACGGCTCCACATGCCACCTGTGGCACGCGTGTCATAGGTTCGCCATCACAGATATAGGTTTGCCTGCTTGGGGTTGGACTAGAAGACCTCCAGGGTCCCTTCCAACTCTTTATTATTCTGTATTATATTCTATATTTCCCTAACAGGATTCAGACCTTGTAGGGAAGATGGGCAGCATAACATTGAATGAAGAAATAAAGTTGAAGTTGAAGTTTCTCCTCCTCTTGTTCTGTTAGGAATCGCCACCCAGTCGGTCAACTCCTTAGGACAAACTCCACTCTTCACCGCCGCCTTGCTCGGACTGGGGAAACTGGTGGATATCCTGTTGGATTATGGGTCGGACCCAAACCAGTAAGTACGAGACATAAATGGGTGAGAAGAAGCGGGATTCAGGTGAAGTTAGTTTTTTCTTTCTTTCTTTTTTTGAACAAAATTATTTTGTGGTTCTGAGGAAAGTATGAGGAAACCCTACTCTTCGCTTCTCCCTCGGGGCTCATGTGAACCAGAGGGCGGGCCGTCTCCGAAGGGGAATTTGCGGTATCCCAACGGGGATCAGAAAAGTTAAGGATGGGGGTGTCGGCTGCAGGATTGGAACCCTGCCCTAGTAGCAGGTGCTGCGACCCCATCTAGATTTTTAAAAATTAATTAATGACATTATTTATTATGCTTTACTAAGCACATTTATAAGCCTGCCCAACTCACACATGATCAACTATGTGTGGCTTACAACACTTAAAAATCCACCGCATAATAAAAAAAATTACCCCATTCTTGTTAACTTTGTTAACTTCCTCCTGAAGATTCTTCCAGGTTTTGTTTTTTTACTTCTACTTTTACTTCTTCTACCTCTACTTTTCCTTTTACTTCTACTACTACTTCTTCTACTACTTCTACTACTACTACTTCTTCTTTCACTTCTACTTCTACTGTTACTTCTACTTTTACTACCTACTATTTCTACTACTACTACTACTTCTACTTTTACTTTTACTACTACTTTTACTTCTTATTTTACTTCTACTACTATTACTTTTACTTTATTACTACTACTTTTTCTTCTACTTCTACTTTTACTTCTGTTTTTACTTCTACTTCTACTACTACTTTTACTTCTTCTTTTACTTCTACTACTACCTACTACTTCTACTACTACTACTTCTATTACTACTACTTATACTTTTCCTGTACATCTACTTCTACTTTTACTTCTACTTCTACTTCTTTTACTTCTACTACCTACTACTTCTACTACTACTACTTATACTTTTCCTTTACATCTACTTCTATTACTTTTACTTCGACTTCTACTTCTACTTTTACTTCTGCTTTTACTTTTATTTCTACTACTACTTTTACTACTACTTTTACTTCTACTTCTTTTACTTCTACTACTACCTACTACTACTAGTACTTCTACTACTACTAATACTTTTCCTTTACATCTACTTCTACTACTTTTACTTCTACTTCTACTACTTCTACTTTTATTTTTACTTTTAATTCTACTTTTCTTCACTTGTAAGCTTCAACTTACAAGTAAAGACATTTGGCAGCTGGCTCATATTTATGACGGTTGCAGTGTTCTGGGATCACGTGATCCCCTTTTTACGAACTTCTGGCAACCAAAGTCCATGGGGAAGCCGGATTCCCTTAACAACCGTGTTTCTAACTTAACAACTGCCGCGATCCACTTAACAACTGTGGCCAGAAAGCTTGTAAAATGGGGCAAAACTCACATAACAGCTGTCTTGCTTAGCAGTGGAAATATTTGGGGATCAATTGCCGTTGTAAGTCGAGGATGATCTGTAAAAGAATGTGCTTTAGAGAGTTAGAGGAAGTAGCGAAATCACGCGTGAAGTTCACGGCTTTGTTGTTGTGATTTCAGCCGTTGTTACGACGGGAGCACCCCTGTCCATGCCGCGGCCTTTTCAGGAAGCCAGTTCATTCTTAGCAAACTACTGGACGCAGGCGGGGACCTGCGACTCCACGACAAGGATGGGAGGACCCCGCAAAGCTGGGCCATGACGGCAGGGAAGGAAAGTAGCGCACAGGTATGTCGTGACGTGCGTTTAACGATGTGCCATTGGGAAGCTTGTGGTAGGGGTGAAATCCAGCAGGTTCTGACAGGTTCTGACGAACCGGTAGGGGAAATTTTGAGCAGTTTGGAGAACCGGCAAATACCACTTCTGGCTGGCCCCGGAGTGGTGTGGGAATGGAGATTTTGCAGTATCCTTCCCCTGGAGTGGTGTGGGAATGGAGATTTTGCAGTGTCCTTCCCCCAGGAGTGGGGTGGGAATGGAGATTTTGCAGTATCCTTCCCGAGGAGTGGGGAAGGGAATGGGGATTTTGCAGTATCCTTCCCCCAGGAGTGGGGAGGGAATGGGGATTTTGCAGTATCCTTCCCCCAGGAGTGGGGAGGGAATGAGGATTTTGCAGTATCCTTCCCCCAGAAGTGGGGTGGGAATGGAGATTTTGCAGTATCCTTCCCCCAGGAATGGGAAGGGAATGGGGATTTTGTAGTATCCTTCCCGAGGAATGGGGAGGGAATGGGGATTTTGAAGTATCCTTCCCCCAGGAGTGGGGAGGGAATGAGGATTTTGCAGTATCCTTCCCCAGCCACGCCCACCAAGCCAGACCCATAGAAGCGGTAGTAAAAAAAATTGGATTTCACCACTGGCTTGTGGATTAAGTTTTGTAGCATTTGGGAGGAAGTGAGCAAAAAATGGAGTATGGTGGTTAAAAAAACTCCCACTGAATTAAAAACTGGGAGATGGATATTTGGACCGCTTCATTTTCCTCTTCCTCCCTCAACCCTTTTTTTTTCCTTTCGTGCTATGCCATTTCCCCCCCCATGCCATCCCTCTGCTCAACAACTCATTCCCACAACACTGACAAACTATTTAGTCAGGCTGCGTTACTATTCTTCTTATCATCCTTCCTATTACCTATCTCCTTTTTCTACTTAACGGCTGTTGCTTTGTATCTTTACGATTTATATTGGTTTTATTTAGTTTCCTAAGTACGATTTGTGTTGATGGCTTATTTAGTATCCTATGGCTATCCCCAAGTGTTGTATCTTACGATTTATGATGAATGTATTTTTACGATGACTATGATTGTGATTTATGTCTTATAGCTTTTATGTGCAATGTGAGCTTATGCACCGAAGACAAATTCCTTGTGTGTCCAATCATGCTTGGCCAATAAAGAATTCTGCTCTGCTCCGCTCCGCTCCGTTCCACATCCTATCCTATCCTATCCTATCCTATCCTATTACATCCCATATTTTCTATTCCATTCCATTCCATATTTTCTGTTCTATTCCATTCTATTCCATTCCATTCTATTCCATTCCATATTTTCTATTCTATTCCATTCCATTCCATTCCATATTTTCTATTCTATTCCATTCCAGTCCAGTCTAGTCCAGTCCATATTTTCTATTCTATTCCATTCGATTCCATTCCATATTTTCTATTCTATTCTATGCCATGCCATGCCATTCCCATATTTTCTATTCTATTCCATTCCATATTTTCTACTCTTGTTCCATTCCATTCCATATTTTCTATTCTATTCTATTCCATTCCATTCCATTCCATATTTTCTATTCTATTCTATTCTATTCCGTATTTTCTATTCTATTCTATTCCAGTCCATTCCATTCCATTCCATATTTTCTATTCTATTCTATTCTATTCCAGTTCAGTCCAGTCTAGTCCAGTCCAGTCTAGCCCAGTCCATATTTTCTATTCTATTCTATTCCATTCCATTCCATTCCATTCCATATTTTCTATTCTATTCTATTCCATTCCATTCCCATATTTTCTATTCTATTCCATTCCATTCCATATTTTCTGTTCCGTTCAATTCCATTCCATTCCATTCCATATTTTCTATTCCGTTCCATTCCATTCCATTCCATTCCATTCTTATTTCTTTTCTATTTCTATTTCTATTGTTTTGTTCAAGAAATGTAACACAGAGAATTTTTCTTAATAATTTAGGCGTTCTGGAAACTCTCTAATTAATCAGCAGCACACAAAATACTTTCGAGTTTATGCTGACTGGGTAATTCTGGGAATTGAAGTGCACAAATCTTAAAAGTTATCAAGCTTAAGATATCCTTGCTTTAAAAAATTTAACCCAGCAGTCTACCCCCCCCCACCTTTCCGTGTTTTTCAAAAGTGGTCCTTCCCTCCTGCCCCTTTTTCCTGGGGGGGGGGGAAACTAATTTCAGCTTTGCACGGAACCCACAGCTTTACCTGTTGGACTGCGGTTTTGCTTTCAGATGCTCGAATTTATCCAGCGCTGTACCACTCACATGCAAGTCGTCCTGCAGAATCAGTCCTTGGATTTATTAAGGAAAGTGGACTCCCCCCGGGCCCTGGTCCACAGCCCCTCCAAGTTTGGGGGGTTTACTCAAGGGTAAGTCAAAGGAACTCTGGATTTTCACTATCCCATAATAAGCCAGCAGTCCTGGGGTGTGTGTGTGATGAGGAGGAGATTTCCAAGCAAAATGTCCCAAAATGCCCATGCTGGCTGGGGAATTCTGGGAATTGAAGTCCACCACTCTTAAAGCATGCTGGCTGGGGATTCTGGGAGTGGAAGTCCACCCCTCTTAAAGCATGCTGGCTGGGGGATTCTGGGAGTGGAAGTCCACCCCTCTTAAAGCATGCTGGCTGGGGAATTCTGGGAGTGGAAGTCCACCCCTCTTAAAGCATGCTGGCTGGGGGATTCTGGGAGTGGAAGTCCACCCCTCTTAAAGCATGCTGGCTGGGGGATTCTGGGAGTGGAAGTCCACCCCTCTTAAAGCATGCTGGCTGGGGGATTCTGGGAGTGGAAGTCCACCCATCTTAAAGAATGCTGGCTGGGGGATTCTGGGAGTGGAAGTCCACCCCTCTTAAAGCATGCTGGCTGGGGAATTCTGGGAGTGGAAGTCCACCCCTCTTAAAGCATGCTGGCTGGGGGATTCTGGGAGTGGAAGTCCACCCCTCTTAAAGCATGCTGGCTGGGGGATTCTGGGAGTGGAAGTCCACCCCTCTTAAAGCATGCTGGCTGGGGGATTCTGGGAGTGGAAGTCCACCCCTCTTAAAACATGCTGGCTGGGGGATTCTGGGAGTGGAAGTCCACCCATCTTAAAGCATGCTGGCTGGGGGATTCTGGGAGTGGAAGTCCACCCCTCTTAAAGCATGCTGGCTGGGGAATTCTGGGAGTGGAAGTCCACCCCTCTTAAAGCATGCTGGCTGGGGATTCTGGGAGTGGAAGTCCACCCCTCTTAAAGCATGCTGGCTGGGGGATTCTGGGAGTGGAAGTCCACCCCTCTTAAAGCATGCTGGCTGGGGAATTCTGGGAGTGGAAGTCCACCCCTCTTAAAGCATGCTGGCTGGGGGATTCTGGGATTGGAAGTCCACCCCTCTTAAAGCATGCTGGCTGGGGGATTCTGGGAGTGGAAGTCCACCCCTCTTAAAGAATGCTGGCTGGGGGATTCTGGGAGTGGAAGTCCACCCCTCTTAAAGCATGCTGGCTGGGGAATTCTGGGAGTGGAAGTCCACCCCTCTTAAAGCATGCTGGCTGGGGGATTCTGGGAGTGGAAGTCCACCCCTCTTAAAGCATGCTGGCTGGGGGATTCTGGGAGTGGAAGTCCACCCCTCTTAAAGCATGCTGGCTGGGGGATTCTGGGAGTGGAAGTCCACCCCTCTTAAAACATGCTGGCTGGGGGATTCTGGGAGTGGAAGTCCACCCATCTTAAAGAATGCTGGCTGGGGGATTCTGGGAGTGGAAGTCCACCCCTCTTAAAACATGCTGGCTGGGGGATTCTGGGAGTGGAAGTCCACCCATCTTAAAGCATGCTGGCTGGGGGATTCTGGGAGTGGAAGTCCACCCATCTTAAAACATGCTGGCTGGGGGATTCTGGGAGTGGAAGTCCACCCATCTTAAAGCATGCTGGCTGGGGGATTCTGGGAGTGGAAGTCCATCCCTCTTAAAACCTGCTGGCTGGGGGATTCTGGGAGTGGAAGTCCACCCCTCTTAAAGCATGCTGGCTGGGGGATTCTGGGAGTGGAAGTCCACCCCTCTTAAAGCATGCTGGCTGGGGGATTCTGGGAGTGGAAGTCCACCCCTCTTAAAGCATGCTGGCTGGGGGATTCTGGGAGTGGAAGTCCATCCCTCTTAAAGCTTGCTGGCTGGGGGATTCTGGGAGTGGAAGTCCACCCATCTTAAAGCATGCTGGCTGGGGGATTCTGGGAGTGGAAGTCCACCCCTCTTAAAGCATGCTGGCTGGGGGATTCTGGGAGTGGAAGTCAATCCCTCTTAAAGCTTGCTGGCTGGGGGATTCTGGGAGTGGAAGTCCACCCATCTTAAAACATGCTGGCTGGGGGATTCTGGGAGTGGAAGTCCACCCATCTTAAAGCATGCTGGCTGGGGGATTCTGGGAGTGGAAGTCCATCCCTCTTAAAACCTGCTGGCTGGGGGATTCTGGGAGTGGAAGTCCACCCCTCTTAAAGCATGCTGGCTGGGGGATTCTGGGAGTGGAAGTCCACCCCTCTTAAAGCATGCTGGCTGGGGGATTCTGGGAGTGGAAGTCCACCCCTCTTAAAGCATGCTGGCTGGGGAATTCTGGGAGTGGGAAGTCCACCCTTCTTAAAGCATTGTGGCTGGGGGATTCTGGGAGTGGAAGTCCACCCATCTTAAAGCATGCTGGCTGGGGGATTCTGGGAGTGGAAGTCCACCCCTCTTAAAGCATGCTGGCTGGGGGATTCTGGGAGTGGAAGTCCATCCCTCTTAAAGCTTGCTGGCTGGGGGATTCTGGGAGTGGAAGTCCACCCATCTTAAAGCATGCTGGCTGGGGGATTCTGGGAGTGGAAGTCCACCCCTCTTAAAGCATGCTGGCTGGGGGATTCTGGGAGTGGAAGTCCATCCCTCTTAAAGCTTGCTGGCTGGGGGATTCTGGGAGTGGAAGTCCACCCATCTTAAAGAATGCTGGCTGGGGGATTCTGGGAGTGGAAGTCCACCCCTCTTAAAACATGCTGGCTGGGGGATTCTGGGAGTGGAAGTCCACCCCTCTTAAAGCATGCTGCCTGTGGAATTCTGGGAGTGGAAGTCCACCCCTCTTAAAACATGCTGGCTGGGGGATTCTGGGAGTGGAAGTCCACCCATCTTAAAGCATGCTGGCTGGGGGATTCTGGGAGTGGAAGTCCATCCCTCTTAAAACCTGCTGGCTGGGGGATTCTGGGAGTGGAAGTCCACCCCTCTTAAAGCATGCTGGCTGGGGGATTCTGGGAGTGGAAGTCCACCCCTCTTAAAGCATGCTGGCTGGGGGATTCTGGGAGTGGAAGTCCACCCCTCTTAAAGCATGCTGGCTGGGGAATTCTGGGAGTGGGAAGTCCACCCTTCTTAAAGCATTGTGGCTGGGGGATTCTGGGAGTGGAAATCCACCCCTCTTAAAGCATGCTGGCTGGGGGATTCTGGGAGTGGAAGTCCACCCCTCTTAAAGCATGCTGGCTGGGGGATTCTGGGAGTGGAAGTCCACCCCTCTTAAAGCATGCTGGCTGGGGAATTCTGGGAGTGGGAAGTCCACCCATCTTAAAGCATGCTGGCTGGGGGATTCTGGGAGTGGAAGTCCACCCATCTTAAAGCATGCTGGCTGGGGGATTCTGGGAGTGGAAGTCCACCCCTCTTAAAGCATGCTGGCTGGGGGATTCTGGGAGTGGAAGTCCATCCCTCTTAAAACCTGCTGGCTGGGGGATTCTGGGAGTGGAAGTCCACCCATCTTAAAGCATGCTGGCTGGGGGATTCTGGGAGTGGAAGTCCACCCCTCTTAAAGCATGCTGGCTGGGGGATTCTGGGAGTGGAAGTCCATCCCTCTTAAAACATGCTGGCTGGGGGATTCTGGGAGTGGAAGTCCACCCTTCTTAAAGCATGCTGGCTGGAGGATTCTGGGAGTGGAAGTCCACCCATCTTAAAGCATGCTGGCTGGGGGATTCTGGGAGTGGAAGTCCACCCCTCTTAAAGCATGCTGGCTGGGGGATTCTGGGAGTGGAAGTCCACCCCTCTTAAAGCATGCTTGCTGGGGAATTCTGGGAGTTGAAGTCTACCCCTTTTAAAATGGCTCTAGGCCTAGATGTTAGCATAGATATAGTGTAAGATATCGTAGGGTTAGTAATAAGTAGAAAATAAGTATGTTTGTCTATTTTTAAAAATAATAATTTTCCTAAGGAAACACAAAACTCTCTTGTTCGTGGCTACTCCATCCCATTTCCCAAAATCCCCCTCACAATTCTCCCTCTTGTGCTTCAGGGCAGCTGACAGCCCACTTGGGAGGTTCATGAAACGTGTGAGCAGCATGTCGCAAAGCATCTTCAGTTTCGGCTTTGGGAAGGTAAGAGGACAGCTTCAAGATGGCGGAGATTGTGTGGCCTCCATGCATTCAGGGTGTGTACGCACAACACGACAGTCAAGTGTCCCATAAGGGGCTTTGTGAAGACTGCCCAAAATGGTGTGAAAGTCCAAGGAAGTGGATTTTGGTGGCCCTCAAAGAGGATTTCCTGAAATTACAAGCTGTTAGCCGGTGGAACAGACTGCCACATGATGTGAAGCAGCACTTTTTTGGATTTTTTTGAGGTCTTCGAAGAGAGGCCATCTTGAAATAGGCAAGATGTTCTTGTGGTGATCGCTAAAATACCTTCCAATTAATTAATTAATTAATTAATTAATAACATTTATATAGCCACATGTCCTTAGGATAACTCTGGGCGGCTCCTGAGAAAATAATTTTAAACACTGTAAAACATGCTCAGTGAAAACACCGACTGCAGCAAAAAGGGTTATAAAATCATGTGCAACTCTCTTAGTGACTGCCTTGGTTAGTGACAGAAATTCTGGTCCCAGTTGTGGAAAGTTAAGGACTAGCTGTATAGATCTTCACATTCTTACATACAAAACTCTTGGGAGTGAGAATGCTGTTAAATCCCATCTCAAGTCTTCCTTGTAGGATGCTGCTTCCAGTTCTTCTCAATTCTTCCTCCCTTCTCTCTTTGCTTCTTTTTCTTTCTTTCTTTCTTTCTTTCTTTCTTTCTTTCTTTCTTTCTTTCTTTCTTTCTCTCTCTCTCTCTCTCTCTCTTTCTTTCTTTCTTTCTTTCCTCTCTTCTCTCCCTCTTCTATCCATTTCTCATTCCTCTTTTCTCACTCTCCTTCCTCCCCTCTGTTTTTTCCTTTCTCCATTTCTTTCTTTCCTTCCATTTCTTTCTTTCCTTCCTTTCTTTCCTTCCTGAGGGATGTTTCTCCATTCTCCTACCTACCTCTTTGTTTTATTCATTCTTTCTTTCTTTCCTTCCTTTCCTTCCTTCCCCCTCTTATCCTTCCTTTCCTTTCTTCCTTTCTTCTTCTCTTCCCCCTCTTTTCTCCTTCTTTCCTCCTTATCTTCCTTTCCTTTCTTTCCTTTTTCACTCTTTTCTCACCCTTCCTTCCCTTCCTGTTTTTCTTTTCTCCATTTCTTTCCTTTCATCCCTCACTCTTCTTCCTCCTACCTTTCTCCATTCTCCTTCCCTTTTGTTTGTTTTCATTCATTCATTCATTCTTCCTTTCCTTCCTTCCCTCCCTCTTTTCTCCTTCCTTTTTTTTCTTCTTCTCTTTTCCCCTCTTTTCTCCTTCCTTCCTCCCTTCTTTTTCATTTCCCTTCCCTTTTCTTTCCTTCCGTTTCCTTTCCTCCACTTTCCTTTCCTCCTACCCTTTCTCGCTCTCTTTTCTCACCCTTCCTTCCTTTCCTTCCTCTTTTCTCCTTCCTTTTTTTTCTTCTTCTCTTTTCCCCTCTTTTCTCCTTCCTTCCTCCCTTCTTTTTCATTTCCCTTCCCTTTTCTTTCCTTCCGTTTCCTTTCCTCCACTTTCCTTTCCTCCTACCCTTTCTCGCTCTCTTTTCTCACCCTTCCTTCCTTCCCTCCCTCTTTTCTCCTTCCTTTTTTTTCTTCTTCTCTTTTCCCCTCTTTTCTCCTTCCTTCCTCCCTTCTTTTTCATTTCCCTTCCCTTTTCTTTCCTTCCGTTTCCTTTCCTCCACTTTCCTTTCCTCCTATCCTTTCTCGCTCTCTTTTCTCACCCTTCCTTCCTTCCTTCCTTCCTTCCCTCCCTCTTTTCTCCTTCCTTTTTCTTCTTCTTCTCTTTTCCCCTCTTTTCTCCTTCCTTCCTCCCTTCTTTTTCATTTCCCTTCCCTTTTCTTTCCTTCCGTTTCCTTTCCTCCACTTTCCTTTCCTCCTACCCTTTCTCGCTCTCTTTTCTCACCCTTCCTTTCCTTCCTTCCCTCCCTCTTTTCTCCTTCCTTTTTTCTTTCTCCCTCCCTCCAGTTTTTTCTCAACAGCAAGAGGCAGCTGGGCTACCTAGCTTCCCTTCCCATCATCGCCGATAAAGAAGTGGTTCAGGCCGATGATGAGCCCACATTCTCTTTCTCCACTGGGCCCTACATGAACATGACCAAGTAAGTGTCCACCATATGACCTTCAAAGCAGAGATAGGACCTGGCACTAACGCCAGGTGAAGACGTGGCACCCCGCCCCCCCCGGGCCAGGCTGCCCAGCCAAACCCAGCCTCTGCTCCCTGCCCAACCCACCTACCTGCCTACCTTCCAGGGTTATCGTCGTGCTACTCCCCCATCCTAATTTAACCTGGTTTCTCCCACTTCGGCCTACTCTTCCAGTTCGGCCTATTCTCGCCTTTCCCTCCTGCAAGGCATACGTCCAGCGCATTGTGGGCAAAACCGACACTCCCTTCTTTCTCCCCACAGCCTGATGTGGGGTGGCAGCCGTGTGACGGTGAAGGAGCTGAATATCCAGCCTCACCAACATTGCAGCAAACTGCGTCTCTCCGACCTCCTTTTGGCTGAGCAGGAGTATAGCAGGTGCGCACCTTGTGTGTGTGTGTTTGTGTGTAAAGCCACACAGTTGTGCGTTCAGGATGGGGTTTGCACGGCCCCCGCAATCATCATCATCTTTTAATGACCCCGTAATCCCTTGCGGGATAGAGTTCTGGGCAACTGAGTGTTTTACTGGCCGGATGCTTTTCCTGTTGCCAATGCGGAGTTACATTCGGCAGATATATTTTCATGGTGCCCGGAGAGAGAAATTATCTGCCTCTTACCTAGGATCGAACTCGCGGCCTCCTGATTGTGAGGCGAGAGCTCCGCCTCTCGGCCACCGCACCACTCTTGCAGCCCCCCCCCCCCCCCGCAATGAGAGGGACTTTTGGGTTGCGGGTTTTCTCTGCCAAACGGGGTCCTCTCTTCCCGCTTTGCAGCCAGCTCCACCACCCTCACCTGCTGCTGCTGATGGCCGTCTGTCTGTCCAGCGACTTGGAGAAGACCCGGCTGGTGTTCGAGAGGGTGAATTTTGGGTCTCTCTACAGCATCCTTCACGAGAGGGTAAACCTTGCGTCTTCCTAAGAGCTTCTTTGTGGGTGTCGCGTCCCACCTGAGCAGCGAACACCTCTATTTCTTGTCTGTGAACAACCCTGCGAGGTAGGACAGTGTGCTGAATGGAAGGTCCCGGATTTAAAGGGGTGTTTCCGCCTGGATTCAGCCTTGGGAAGGACAACTATGGCCCCTTTAAGACCTGTGGACTTCAACTCCCAGAATTCCTGAGCCAGCATGGCTGGCTCAGGAATTCTGGGAGTTGAAGTCCACAGGTCTTAAAGGGGCCATAGTTGCCCGCCCCAATCCAGCCTACAAATTTAGTGCTTCACCAGAATTTTTAGTTCTTCTCTAGCAATTGTCTCCTTGCCTCTTAGCTGTGTTGTCCATACATTGCAGAGACTTGTGGCCTCCTCCTAACTGGGGAATTCTGGGAATTGAAGTCCATCCTTGGGAAAGCTTGCTATAGCTGAGGGATTCTGGGAGTGGGAGTCCACCCATCTTAAAAGCATGCTGGCTGGGCAATTCTGGGAGTGAGAGCAGCACCCTCTCCTGGCCACATTAGAAAATAGCAGGCCAATTCTATCTGCAGAAGAGAGTCCCTTAGATAGTTTAACAGAGTTGGAAGGGACCTTGGAGGTCATTTAGTCCAACCCCCCGCCCAAGCAGGAGACACTACACCAGTGATGGCTAACCTTTTTCTCATCGTGTACTGAAAGTGCCGGCACCCCTAATGCAATGTGCGCCCCCCTGCGCATGAATGGACGACCACCCCCATGCGACCCCTGTGCGTGACCCCCCGCCCCCGTTTTTGGCCTAGCAGGCCTCCCTGCAGCCTCCTGGGCTCAAAAACAGGCCGTGAGGAGGTGGGTCACACATCCCCTGCCCCATTTTGGGCCCAGCAGGCCTCCCTGCAACCTCCTGGGCCCAAAAACGGGCCGTGAGGGGTGGGTTGTGCATCCCCTGCCCCATTTTGGGCCCAGCAGGCCTCCCTGCAGCCTCCTGGGCTCAAAAACAGGCCGTGGGGAGGTGGGTCACAGATCCCCTGCCCCATTTTGGGCCTAGCAGGCCTCCCTGCAGCCTCCTGGGCCCAAATACAGGCCGTGGGGGGTGGGTCGCGAGTCCCCCACCCCCATTTTGGGCCTAGCAGGTCTCCCTGCAGCCTCCTGGGCCCAAAACGGGCCGTGGGGGGTGGGTCGCGCATCCCCCACTCCATTTTAGGCCTAGCAGGCCTCCCTGCAGCCTCCTGGGCCCAAATACGGGCCGTGGGAGGCACACCGCACCCCCCCGCGCTCCACCCCTGCCCCCATCCATGTGCGCGCGACCCCCCTCCCCCGCCGTGCATGCGCACTCATCTCCTACATGCGACCCGCTCCCCGCACATCTTGAAAATCAGCTGTCCGGCAGGAGGCGTGTGCGCACACATGCGTGGTAGAACTGAGCTGGGTGACGGCTCGCGTGCCCGCAGAGAGGCCTCTGTGTGCCAGCTGTGGCACGTGTGCCATAGGTTCGCCATTACAACCCTACACTCTTTCTGACAGATGGCAGCCCAGTCTCTTGGAAGCCTCCAGTGATGAAGCTCCCACAACTTCCAAAGGCAACTTCTGATCCATGGGTTGATTGTTTCTCACTGTCATAAAATTTCTCCTTATTTCCAAGTTGAATCTCTCCTTTTTCAGTTTCCATCCATTATTCCTTGTCTGACCTTCAGGTGCTTTGGAGAATAGCTTGACCCCCTCCTCTCTGTGGCAGCCCCTCAAATATTGGAAGACTGCTACTATCGTGTTTCCCCTGGTCCTTCTCTTCACTAGACTACCCAGGCCCAATTATTGTTATTGTTGTTATTATTTAAATTTATTATCAATTCACCTTACTGCAGGGTAACTCTGGGACGGCTTGCAATAATTAAAAATACAAAATGGTATGAATAAAATATTACAAAAATGTTCTTTTAAAAAGCACGAAACATTTAATAACAATTTACCTGTGCCCTTGCAATGTTTCTGCACTGCCCATCTCCCTTTGGACTTTGAGGGGGGGGGTGTTTCAAAGTCTTGTAGCCACCCTTAGTCTCCGGAGAAGGGCGGCATATAAATCAAACCAATCAGTCAATCAATCAATCAATCAATCAAATGTTTATTTTCTTTCCCTTCCTCCTTCTCGCCCCTCCCCATCGCCTGCTCTAGCGCTCCGAGTTCCCGGTGTTGCAAATGGAAACGATTGTGCACCTGCTGATCCAGGTGAGCGACGCCCTCCGGTACCTCCACCTGCGTGGCTTCATCCACCGGACCCTCAGCTCCTACGCCGTGGTGATTGTTCTGACTGGGGAAGCGAAGCTGACCAACCTGGAGCATATGATTGAAAGGTAAGCCCACACCGCCTCCCCTCCCCTTCCCTCCCCTCCCTTTTTCTCCAGTGTCCTTTCCCTCCCCTCCCCTCTCTTCTCTTGCCCTCCCTTCCCTTCAAGGAGGAAGAGACTGGATAGACATTTGTCAGAAATGGTATAGACGTCTCGTGCTTGAACAGGGGGTTGGACTAGAGGACCTCCAAGGTCCCTTCTAACTTTGTTATTTCTTTGTTCTGTGTTCCTTCAATTTACATTCCTTTCTCTTCCTAAATTTTTCTCTCTTCTCTTCTCTTTCCTTCCCTTCTCCTTCCTTTCCTCTTTCCTTTCTTTCCACTTTTCTATCTTCCATTCCTCCCTCCCTTTTCCTTCCCTTCCCTTCCATTCTTACTACTCTTCTCCTCCCTTCTCTTCCGTTCTTTCCTCCCTCTCTTTTCTTCCTTTCTTTTCTTCCTTTCTCCTTCCTTTCCTCTTTCCTTTCTTCCCACTTTTCTATTTTCCATTCCTCCCTCCCTTTTCCTTTCCTTTCCTTTCCTTTCCTTTCCTTTCCTTTCCTTTCCTTTCCTTTCCTTCCATTCTATTCTTATTACTCTTCTCTTCCCTTCCTTCCCTGTTCTTTCCTCCCTCTCTTTTCTTCCTTTCTCCTTCCTTTCCTCTTTCCTTTCTTTCCACTTTTCTATCTTCCATTCCTCCCTCCCTTTTCCTTCCCTTCCCTTCCCTTCTTATTACTCTTCTCCCTTCCCTTCCCTGTTCTTTCCTCCCTCTCTTTTCTTCCTTTCCTTTCCTTCCCTTCTCCTTTCTTTCCTCTTTCCTTTCTTCCCACTTTTCTATCTTCCATTCCTCCCTCCCTTTTCCTTTCCTTTCCTTCCCTTTCCTTCCCTTCTTATTACTCTTCTCTTCCCTTCCCTTCCCTGTTCTTTCCTCCCTCTCTTTTCTTCCTTTTCTTCCTTTCCTTCCTTTCCTCTTTCCTTTCTTCCCACTTTTCTATCTTCCATTCCTCCCTCCCTTTTCCTTCCCTTCCCCATCCCCATCCCAGATTCTGACAATATAGCTTTACAATAAACTAGATTTCGCCCATTGGGTTGCGATTCCAATCTGGTTGACTCGGCGCAGCCAACCTCGGTCTTGTTAAGTCTGAAAGTACCGCCCTCCCTCCCTCCCGTCTCCTTTACTCCCTGAGAAACTAGGGAGGGTCCCTTCTCTTTCCCTGTCCCTTATGGAGCAGAGGGCTAAGCTGTCTCTTCTCTGATTGTTCCCTCGGCTGAGTCTCTCAGCTTCGGTCTCCCAATGTCTTTCCCTCATACCCTCACACAGTCCCCTTTCGTCCTCCATCTCCAGGATGCGAGAGATCCAGTGGTGGGGTTCAGCTGGTTCGGACCAGTTCGGGTGAATCAGTAGGGGCGACCTGCGGGTGGGCACCCACCTGCCCCAGTGCTGTGCCATCCTATTTAGCCACATTTTCTAAGCCGCGTGCATGCAAGCAAAGCGCATGTGTGCACTCACATTTTCGGTGTGGCGAACCGGTGGTAAACGTATGTGAAACCAGTGGTGAAATCAAAATTGTTTTACTACTAGCTCTGTGGGCGTGGCTTGGTGGGTGTGGTGTGGCTTGGTGGGCGTGGCTTCGTGGGCGTGGCAGGGGAAAGATACTGCAAAACCCCCATTCCCTCCCCACTCCTGGGGGAAGGATATTGCAAAATCTCCATTCCCACCCCACTCTGGGACCAGCCAGAGGTGGTATTTGCCGGTTCTCCGAACTACTCAACATTTCCACTACCGGTTCTCCAGAACCTGTCAGAACCTGCTGGATTTCACCCTTGCGTGAAACCTACCAGTGGTGGGATTCACATTTTTTTACTACCGGTTCTGTGGTCATGGCGTGGCTTGGTAGGCGTGGCTTGGTGGGCGTGGCAGAGGAAGGTTACTGCAAAATCCCCATTCCCTCCCGATCAGCTGGGACTCGGGAGGCAGAGAATAGACGGGGACGGGGCCAGCCAGAGATGGTATTTACCGGTTCTCCGAACTACTCAAAATTTCCGCTACCGGTTCTCCAGGTTTGGTCAAAACCTGCTGAAACCCACCTCTAGAGAGATCTCCAAAGGACGGTGATCTCGGCCCCCAAGTGGGTGGGTGGGGGGGCTACCTGTTCTTCCCCAACCCTGAGCATCATCTTCCCGTGTCGGCAGCAAAGACGGAGGGGAGCACAGCGACCTGACACGGGTGCCCATCCCTCCCCAGCTGTACAAGTGGTGCGCCCCGGAAGTGATCCTGGAGCGGACGGCGACTTTCAAGTCGGACGTCTACAGTTTTTGTGCCGTCATGCAGGAGGCGTTTACAGGTACAGCAAAGAATTAAAATCTCATTTTTTTTGGTTTTTCTTCCTTCTTGGTTTTCCTTTTTTTCTTAAAAACAAATTCTTTTCGGTGTTTTCCTCTTGTAAGGCTTAAAGATCACTTTAGAAAGTGATCACTTTTTAGCTTTTTAAATTGTCAAAGAGGTTTTAGTTTCAATGTTTTAAATTTTTGGGCCACAGTTATTTAATTCTTTTAATAATTTTAAATTTTGTATTGATATGTGTTTTAGTCTGGCTGTGCTCCGCCCTGAGTCCACTTGGAGAAGGGCGCGATATAAATTGAATAAAATAAATAAAATAAAAAAATAAATAGAAAGATAGAAAAACCGACAGCGCAAAAAGACCCGGGGTTCCATCAAGTCGGTCCTTTTTTTCTTCTTAATTTATTTATTTAACCGTTATTATTTTAAGTTTTCTTCTTCTTTTGGTCCCTCGAGGTTGCCCTTTGAGGTTAGTTTTCTTTTTCTTCTTCTTCTTCCTCCTTTATTTATTTAATTTTTATTATTTTTAATTAATGTTTTTATTTTGGGGGGCCATCGAGTCTGCCCTTTGAGGGGTTTTTTTTTGGGGCGTGGGGAGGTTTGGTGTTCTTTTTAATTTATTTACAGGTAGATTTGTATTTTCAGACCTGCAAGAGTCTATTAACATAGTATAATAAAGGGACGCGGTGGCTCAGTGGCTAAGACGCTGAGCTTGTCGATCGAAAGGTCGGCAGTTCAGAGGTTCGAATCCCTAGTGCCGCGTAAATGGAGTGAGCTCCCGTGACTTGTCCCAGCTTCTGCCAAACTAGCAGTTCGAAAGCATGTAAAAACATGCAAGTAGAAAATAGGGACCACCTTTGGTGGGAAGGTAACAGCGTTCCGTGCACCTTTGGCGTTGAGTCATGCCAGCCACATGACCACGGAGACGTCTTTGGACAGCGCTGGCTCTTCGGCTTTGAAACAGAGATGAGCACCGCCCCCTAGAGTCAGGAACGATCAGCACGTATATGCGAGGGAAACCTTTACCTAGTCTTCGATTTATGGCCACAATTGAGCCCAACATTTTTGTTGCTAAGCGAGACAGTTATTTAGTGTGCTTCGCCTCATTTGGCGACCTTTCTTGTTACAGTTGTTAAGTGAATCACTGCTTTACCCCATTGACTTTGCTTTGACGGAGAGTCTCAAAAGATGATCCCACGACCCCGGGACACTGCGTCCGTCGTAAATACGAGTCGGTGGCCAAACCTCTGGATTTTGATCACATGACCACGAGGATGGTGCCAGGGTCATAAGGGTGAAAAAGCGTTCCTAAGTCCCTTTTTTCATTGCCGTTGTAACTTTGAGCAGTCATTAAATGAACTGCTGTAAGTTGAGGACTCTCCTTTAAACGACCCTCGCGGGGTGGAGCAAGAGAGTTGTTAAATGGGTTCTGCCCCATTTTACAACCTTTTCTTGCCACATTCGTTAAGTGAATCACTTCAGTCGTTAAGATAGTAGCATGACTGTTAAGTGAGTCAGATTTCCCCATTGACTTTGCTTGTCAGACGGTCGCAAAAAGGGGGATCAGATGACCTTGGGTAGGGGGTCGAGGTTAAATTTCCCTTCCTGAGCACTGAACAAACATTTTGGGTTCAACTCTGGCCGTAAATCCAGGACTGCCTTTAAATCCATTTAAAAAACAAAGCGAAAAAAAAAAAAGAATAAAAACACTGGGCTGTAGATTTCCCTCTTTTAAGTGGCTGGCTGGGGAATTCTGGGAAATGAAGTCCACCCATCATTCCAGTAGCCGAGTTTGAAAATTTCCCATCCTCCTTGTCTTTCTTTTAATGCAGTAACAGTAACATAGTTGGAAGCAGTGGTGGGATTCAGCCAGTTCGCACTTATTCGGGAGAACCGGTTGTTGGAAGAAATCTTATTTTGGTTTTTTCCAATTTACAAGGCTAATCCTGTAAGGAAGGCAGGAAGGAAATATTCTGGTGGTGTTTCTAGCCTAATCTTTATTGCCCTGCTTACAGAAACTGCCTCTCTGGTTAACCCTTATTACATTGTAACAGCTAAGACGAAGCATCCATGAGCGACGTTGAGTTGGGCACGCCCACACGGTCACATGACCACCGAGCCATGCCTACCCAGCTGGTCATTAGGGCAGAGAACCGGTTGTTAAATTATTTGAATCCCACCACTGGTTGGAAGGGACCTTGGAGGTCATTTAGTCCAACCCCCTGCTCACGCAGGAGACCGGTACTAGGGATTCGAACCGCGGAACTGCCGACCTTTCTGATCGAAAAGCTCAGTGTCTTAGTCACTGAGCCACCCCATCTCCCACGGTGCATTCCCGACGTGTGTGTGTTTTTTTTTCCAGACACCGTTCCCTGGGAGGGATTTGACGGTCCGTCCATCAAAGATTGCATCACCTCTGGCCAGTGGTTGGAAGCTGATGCCCGACTCCCCAAGCCTTATTACGACATGGTGAAGACGGGCCTGGAATCCAGACCCAAGCAGCGCACCATGAACCTGCAAGATATACGTTACGTTCTGAAGAACGACTTGAAGGTAAAAGCGGAGGAATTTAATTTAATTAATTTAATTATTTTATTTTATTTTATTATTTTATTTTGTTATTTTACTTTATTTTATTTTATTTTATTTTATTTTATTTTATTTATTTTATTGTATTGTATTGTATTTTTTATTTTATTTTATTTATTTTATTATTTTATTTTATTTATTTTATATTTAATTTAATTTATTTTATTATTTTATGATTTGATTATTTTATTTTATATTATATTATATTATTGTATTGTATATTATTTTATTGTATGGTATTTTATTATTTATTTTATTATTTTATTTATTTTATTATTTTATTATTTTATTTTATTTTATTTTATTTATTTTATTTTATTATTTTACTTTATTTTATTTTATTTTATTTATTTTATTTTATTATATTTTATTTTTTATTGTATTTTATTTATTTTATTTTATTATTTTATTTTATTTATTTTATATTTTATTTTATTTTATTTATTATTTTATTATTTTATTATTTTATTTTATTTTATTTTATTTTATTTTATTTTATTTTATTTTATTTTATTTTATTATTTTTGTCTTAAAGTTGCCCAGTTTGGAGACCCTTGATTCAAAGCCTTAGTAAGACCACACCTAAAGGGACGCGGTGGCTCAGTGGCTAAGACGCTAAGCTTGTCGATCGAAAGGTTGACAGTTCAGCGGTTCGAATCCCTAGTGCCACATAACGGGGTGAACTCCCGTGACTTGTCCCAGCTTCTGCCAACCTAGCAGTTTGAAAGCACGTAAAAAATGCGAGTAGAAAAATAGGGACCACCTTTGGTGGGAAGGGAACAGCGTTCTGTGCGCCTTTAGTGTTGAGTCATGCCGGCCACAGGACCACGGAGACGTCTTCGGACAGCGCTGGCTCTTTGGCCTTGAAACGGAGATGAGCACCGCCTCCTAGAGTCGGGAACAACTAGCACATATGTGCGAGGGGAACCTTTACCTGCATCCAGTTTTGGTCACCACACTATAAAAAATAGGTTGAGACTCTAGAAAAAGTGCAGAGGAGAGCAACCAAGATGATTAGGGGACTGGAGGCTAAAACATACGATCAGTGGTGGGTAGCTCCCGGTTCACACCGGTTCGCAAGAACCGATAAAAATTCGTAGTAATTTGGAGAACCGGTAATAACATTGGCTGGCCACGCCCCCGAACCAGTTCCCAGTCCGGTCGCCACTCGCTTACCCCGCCCACCTCATCAGAGGCTTTTTAAAAAAAAACTTTTAAAAGCATTTTTTCTACAACCTCTTCGGCCGAAAAAATGATTTTAAAAGTTAAAAAAAAAAGCCTCTGATGATCGCGCGGCTTAGCTGGGATCGTCAGAGGCTTCTGTAAGCATTTTTTCTGCAACTTCTTCGGCCGAAGAGGTTGTTGGAAAAAAAAATGCCTTTAAAAGCCTCTGGCGATCCCCGCTGAGTTGCCTGATCGTCAGAGGCTCCTGAAAGCATTTTTTTTCTGCAACCTCTTAAGGTTGTAGAAACAATGCTTTTAAAAGTTAAAAAAAAAAAAAAAAGTTGGCCACGCCCACCCATTCACATTACCCCCCACCAAGCCATGCCCACAAAATAAGCCACACCCACAGAACCGGTAGTAAAAAAATTTAGAACACACCCTTGCATACGATGAACGGTTGCAGGAACTGGGCCTGGCTAGTCTAGTGAAGAGAAGGACCAGAGGAGACAGGAGAGCATCTTCCAATATTTGAGGGGCTGCCCCAGACAGGAGGAAGTGGGTCAAGCTATTTTCCAAAGCACCCGAAGGCCAGACAAGGAATCATGGATGGAAACTGAACAAGGAGAGGTTCAACCTAGAAATGAGAAATTTCCTGACAGTGAGAGCAATCAACCCATGGAACAGCTTGCCACCAGAGGTTGTGGGAGCTTCATCCTTGGAGGCTTTCAAGAAGAGACTGGACAGGCATCTGTCAGAAATGGTGTAAGGTTTCCTACTTGGGCAGGGGGTCGGACTAGAAGACCTTCAAGGTCCCTTCCAACTCTATTATTCTATTCTATTCTATTCTATTCTATTCTATTCTATTCTATTCTATTCTATTCTATTCTATTCTATTCTATTCTATTCTATTCACAGGAAAAACATACATCCATCAAATTTAAACATAAGAAACATAATTAATGGACCACAAGGTGGACAAAGGGTTCTGCTAACCCGTTCTTCGTTTTCCTTTTGTTTTCTTTCTGGTTTTTTTTTTTGGCAGGATTTACTAGAATCTCGCAAGCACCGTCCCGGGGAACATCCGGAATCTCCCAAGCCTGAAATTCAACCCAACATCAATATCTGTTTGCCTTCCGCCTCGGCTTTCGAGGTGAAGCAGCCAAGATTGCAAGAAGAAAAGGCTCACGTAGGTTCGTGTCCAGGAGTGGGCTTCAAAAATTTTTGCCCGGTTGGTGGGTGGGCGTGCCCATGGTGGGCGTGGCCTAGTCGGTCCTCTGCGCCATGGCGGGGAGGGGTGCGTTTTTGCCCTCCCTGGGCTCCAGAGGCTTTTTGGGAGCCTCCGGGAGGGTGAAAACGGCCTCCCCAGGCTCTGAAGGCCAGAAACAGGCCTGTTTCTGGCCTTCCCTAACTTCCGGTAGGCCCGTTTTTTGCCCTCCCTGAGCCTCCCATGTGCCCCCTCCAAAACTAGCCGTGTGGGGACTCCTGGGAGGGGAAGGGACGGGGTGGGCGGGGCCAGCCAGGAGTGGGATTTGGGGGTTCCAAACTGCACAGAATCTTAGCTAGAGGTTCTCACGAACCTCTGCGAATCTCCAGTAGCCCACCCCCCTGTTCGTGTCCTCTTTGGGGCTGAGAGGCTGGGCGTAATGAGAGCCCGGAAGTGTTTGTGGTGGTGGTGGGGGGAGATCTCTGCTTGGTGAGGTTTCCCCACTGCCCAGGAATTCTGAAATGGAGGGGTAAATTTGGGAGGTGGGAGGGAGAGGAGATGTTAGAAGGTGCAGTAGAATATTTTGAGCTGGGAATTGGCGTAAATTGCGAAGTCCGGCAACTTTAGGCAGCTCAAATATTGTTCTGTTGGGTGAATCAAGTAGCTGGTTAATTTCTTTGGCGGTTGCAGTGGTGGGTTCCTCCCGGTTCAGTCCGGTTCGGCCGAGCCGGTAGCGGTAATGATATGACGTCACTGAACCGGTTCTCCCCGCCCTCCCACCCCCCCCCACGTTATTCTTACCTTTTATTTGGTCCCACCCCCAATCTATTGCTGCCTCCTGAGTCCCAGCTGATGACTAGAGGGAAAGAAAACTGTTTAAACTCTTGCCGCGGGGCTTCAAAGGGCCGCCCTACAGCTGATCAGTGTTAAAAGCAAACAAATGAGTTGGGTCGTAAGTGCGAGGACTGGTCGTAAGTGCGAGGACCTTCCAGAAATGACCCTGACCAGCTAGCCACGCCCACCTAGTCACATGACCTCCAAGCCACACCCACAAAATAAGCCACACCCACAGAACCGGTAGTAAAAAAATTTAGAACCCACCCCTGGGCGGTTGCATCCACATGAATGCAGCTGTGGTGTGTGTGTTTATGTGTGTCTGTGTGTACAGTGGAGTTGATAATGACCTCATCAAGTTCTTGTAAGGCTGATACGAAACCAAAAGAAGGGTAATAGAAACAACCTTAGAACTAAGAAGAAATTTCCTGACAGTTAGAACAATGAACAAGTAGAACAACTCGTCTCCAGAAGTTGTTAATGCTCCAATACTGGAAGTGTAGATGTAATGCACCAGGCTAGAAAGTGGGAGACTGTGAATTCTAGCTCTGCCTTGGGCACGAAACCCGGCTGGGTGACCTTGGGCCAATCACCAGGAGACAGTGAGTTCTGGTCCCGCCTTAGCTGCGAAAGCCAGCTAGCTGACTTTAAGCCAATCACTAGGAGACTGGGAGTTCTAGTCTCCTTAGCCCTGAAAACCAGCTGCGTAACTTTAGCCCAATCACCAGGAGATAGTGAGTTCTAGTCCAGCCCTTGGCATAAAAGCTAGCTGGGAGACTTTGGGCCAATCGCCAGGAGACGGTGAGTTCTAGTCCTGCCTTAGCCATGAAAGCCGGCTGACTGACTTTGGGCCAATCACCAGGAGAAGGTGAGTTCTAGTCCTGCCTTAGGCATGAAAGCCAGTTGGAAGACTTTGGGCCAATCACCAGGAGACAGTGAGTTCTGGTCCCGCCTTAGCTGCGAAAGCCAGCTAGCTGACTTTAGGCCAATCACGGGGAGACTGGGAGTTCTAGTCTCCTTAGCCATGAAAATCAGCTGCGTAACTTTAGCCCAATCACCAGGAGATAGTGAGTTCTAGTCCAGCCCTTGGCATAAAATCTAGCTGGGAGACTTTGGGCCAATCACCAGCAGACGGTGAGTTCTAGTCCTGCCTTAGCCATGAAAGCCAGCTGGCTGACTTTGGGCCAGTCACCAGGAGATTGTGAATTCTAGTCCATCCCTAGACATGAAAGCTGGCTGGGTGACTTTGGGCCAATCACCGGGAGATGGTGAGTTCTAGTTCCACCTTAGCTACGAAAACCAGTTTGGTGACTTGGAGCCAGTCCCTCTCTCTCTCAGCCCATCCCACCTCACAGGGTGGTTGTTGTGGGGAAAATAGGACGAGGGAGGCGTATTGGATATGTCCACCGCCCTGAATTATTTGTAAAAAATTATAAAAGGCAGGATACAAACGAATAAAATTAAAAGATAAATTGTTAGCGGGTGAGAAACTGGACCGAATTTTCTCTTGACGCATTTCCTTCCATCGCCATTCTCGCTTCGTTCCTCAGCCAGGAGTTTCACCACGACCAGATGCGCCATTTCCTCGCCGGAGATCAAACCCGTCATCGTCCAGGTGTCCGAGCCGGTTCTCCGCACGGCGCAGTCAACCACTTTCTTTGATAGACGTTTGAGCGACGTCGTCCAGGTCTCCGAGCCGGTTGTCCGCACGGCGCAATCCAGACTTTCCTTCGAGGGACGTTTGAAAGACGCGGACGAGGACAGCAACGCCAACCTGAGCTTGTCCAGCGTGCAAATCAACGAGATATACACTTGTTACCCAGAGATGGGCGAAGAGACGGAGGGGGACGAAGAGACATCGAGAACCGAGCAGGACCCTGATTCCCGACGAGAATCGCTGAGCTCTCCTGGTGATACAGCCAACCGCTCTTTCCCTCAGTTTGCCGAGATCCGGGACCGCGAGGCGAGCCTGTCCTCAGACGCCGAAACCGAATATAGTCACGAGGACCTGAACGGCGTCTCGGTGATGAACGAGGTGCTCGGGGGCGCCCGCGGCAAAAACAGGAATGTCCAGTCCCAGTTCGAGCACAAATTTGGCAAATGCGTTCTAGATCTCAAGATCTGCCAAACTTTGCTCCAGCAAGCTACGGATTCCCTCTCCCGCACCGAAACCAAACTGGGCCCGCTGGAGAATTTCAACAAACCTGGGCAGCTCTTTTGGGGGACCCAGGCAAAGGAGCAGCTCCCCGTCGGGATTCCTGCCCGGGGTTGCCAGGAGAAGCTGGAGAGTATCTTGAGAAATATTAAGCCTCCCTTAAACGGTGACCGCGCCTTCCAGTGGAAGACGATAGGTCCCCCGACGGAGAGCTACGTGCCGCCGCCTTTCCGGGTTCCGGGGACGTACAGATCCCTGGTGATCCAGTCTTATCAAGCATCCGAAAACAAACCCAAGAGTGCCAACCAAAGCCAGGATACCACCTACTGGAGCGATTTTGGACCGGAAACAGCCAGAAGTCCCATCAGTCCAAAAGGAACAGAGCCAAACAATCAGGTAAAGTGGGACAAAGAGAGGAGGCTCTTTTACACCCCTGAGCAGGGTTGGCTGGCAGCGGTAATGTTGCTTGATGGCTGCTTTTCACCGGGAAGGTTTTTAAGATCATGAAACAAGGATCCAGCCTAGAACCAAGGAGAAATTTCCTGAAAGTGAGAACAATTATGGTTCGTTCTCGACTTACAACCGTTTGTTTAGTGACCATTCGAAGCTACAAACAGCATTGAGCTCCTAAGTCGTGGACTACCTGTCATTGCAGCATCCCGGGACCACATGATCGCCATTTGCGAACTTCCCAACAGGCTTTTGATAAACCAAGACCCAATGTATCTGGATCCGTTCCAGTTGGGCTTCAGGCCTGGGCACAGCACGGAAACGGCATTGGTCGCGTTGGTTGATGATCTCTGGAGGGCTCGGGACGGGGGTTGTTCCTCTATCCTGGTCCTATTAGACCTCTCAGCGGCTTTTGATACCATCGACCATGGTATCATGCTCCACCGGTTGGAAGAGTTGGGAGTGGGGGGCACCGTGTTGCGGTGGTTCTCCTCCTTTCTCTCCGACCGGTCGCAGTCTGTGTTGGCAGGGGGGCAGAGGTCGACCCCGAGGCCCCTTCTAGGTGAGGTGCCACAAAGGTCAGTCCTCTCGCCCCTTCTGTTCAACATTTATGTGAAACCACTGGGTGAGATCATCCGTGGTTTCAGGGTGAAGTACCACCAGTACGCTGATGACACTCAGCTGTACATCTCCACCCCGGACCACTCCAACGATGCCCTTGAAGTGATGTCCTGGTGCCTGGAGGCCGTGCGGATCTGGATGGGGAGAAACAGGCTCAAGCTCAACCCTTCCAAGACCGAATGGCTGTGGTTCCCGGCGTCCCGATATAGTCAGTTGGCGCCATCTCTGACTATTGGGGGCGAGTCGTTGGCCCCCACAGATGGGGTTCGCAACTTGGGCATCCTCCTGGACTCACGGCTGTCCTTAGAAGAACATGTGACGGCCGTGGCTAGGGGGGCTTTTTATCAGGTTCGCCTGATTCGCCAGTTGTGTCCCTTTCTGGATCGGGACTCCTTGCGCACGGTCACTCATGCCCTCGTCACTTCCCGCCTGGACTACTGTAATGCTCTCTACATGGGGCTCCCCTTGAAGAGCACCCGGAGGCTCCAACTGGTCCAGAATGCGGCCACGCGGGTGATTGTGGGAGCGACACAGCGCTCCCGTGTAACACCTCTCCTGCGTGAGCTGCACTGGCTCCCAGTGGTCTTCCGGGTGCGATTCAAGGTGTTGGTTACCACCTTTAAAGCGCTCCATGGCTTAGGACCTGGGTACTTACGAGATCGCCTTCTGCCACCGAGAGCTTCCCACCGGCCAGTACGCTCCCACAGAGAGGGGCTCCTCAAGGTGCTGTCAGTCAAACAGTGTTGACTGGCGGCCCCCAGGGGGAGAGCCTTCTCTGTGGGGGCACCTGCCCTCTGGAACGAGTTTCCCCCGGCGATACGGAGGATCTCGGATTTACGCACCTTCCGCCGTGCCCTCAAGACCGTTTTATTTCAGCAGGCTGGCCTGGCCTAACTTCCCTTTTAAATTGTAAATTTGTTTTAAAACATTAGGGGTGTTTTAATTTGTTTTGGGCCAAATTATTTAATGGGTTTTTATACTGTCTTTTAAATTTTGTAGTTTGTGTGTTTTATCTTTTTGGCTGTTCACCGCCCTGAGTCCTTCGGGAGTAGGGAGGTATATAAATCCAGTAAAATGAAATGAAAAAAATGAAATGTTGGAAGCTGGATTTGCTTAACGACCGCATGACTCACTTAACAACTGCAGCGATTCGCTTAATGACCATGGGAATTTTACATGTGAAATCGGAGGCGACTCGCTTGATAACCACCTTTCTTAGCAGCAGAAATCCTGGTCTCAATTCTGGTCATAAAATGAGGACTGCCTGTAATTTATATCTGCAGAAATCTTTCTTTCAGAGGTTGCATTGGCAGAATAGAATCTATTTGTGCATTTAATGGAGACTGCATTCCAAAGCTGCAGAAGGTTAATTCGAGCTCCCCTCCCAGTTCCAGGTAGTCCTCGAGTTACAACCACAACGGAACCCCCAAATTTTCCATCGCTAAGCGAGACAGTCGTTAAGTGAGCTTTGCCCCAATTTACGAACTTTCTCTCCCCGGCGGTTAAATGAACCCCTGCAGTTGTTAAACTAGCAACGCGGTCGTTAAACGAATCTGGCTTCCTCGTTGACTTTGTGCGTCGGAAGTTCGCAAAAGGGGGGGAGGTTATGACCCCCCCCGCCCCGGGGGCACTGCAACCATCATAAATGTGAGCCAATTGCCAAGTGCTTGAATTTTGACCATGGAGTGGTCAAAAAGTATGAAAGACGGTCGCGGGTCGCTGTTTTCCGTGCCATGGTTGCTTCGAACAGTCACTAAACGAACAGTTGTAAGTCGAGGACTCCCTACACAGAAATAGTTGTGTGCCCTCCCCCCCTTGGCCCCAGATCGTCTCCTTATCCATGTGGTTTTTAGCTCTTGCCCCCAGGTGTGACCTTCAGGAGGAAGAAGAGTACCCAACTACGTCGAGGCAGCTCCATGTTGGACGGGATCAAAGCAGCGGATGGGTGAGTCCTCTTTCCTCAATCCCCGGCTTTGGCACAAGAGAAATAGGCATGTGGAGGGCAGAGGAAAAGCACAGCGTTGGGTGTATGTTGTACCTAAAAAGAAATCTGCGGGAATGTCAGAGTTTTTATCTGGTTTTATCTACAATAGGAATATAGGAATACTATAAATACACCTGCGACAAGCAGTATCTAAACAAACAGCAATTACAGCAGGGAAGAAACTCGGCGAGCCGCAAACACTCTAGCATGGCCTCCTCTTATTACACAGGCTCTTAAAGGGATAACAGCCAAAGATCCTGCCGATTCATTCTCATTGTTGCTTCAGCTGGTCACCTCTTAAATTATCACCTTGACAGACAGTCCGAATTCTCTCCATCCAGAGAAAAACAGTAAACGGTCCTTCGTTTATGACTACAAGGATCTGGACAGACTGGAACATTGGGCGCTATCTAACAGAATGAAATTCAAGGGTGACAAAAGGAAGGTTCTACATTTAGGCAAGGAAAACGAAATGCACAGATACAGTACAGGTGGTACTTTGCTCAATAGTAGTAACTGTGAGAGGGATCTTGGAGTCCTAGTGGGCAACCATTTAGATATGAGCCAGCCGTGTGCAGCAGCTGCCAAAAAAGCCAACACAGTTCTAGGCTGCATCAACAGAGGGATAGAATCAAGATCACGTGAAGTGTTGATACCGCTTTACAAGGCCTTGGTAAGGCCACACTTGGAATATTGCATTCAGTTTTGGTCACCACGATGTAAAAAAGATGTGGAGACTCTAGAAAGAGTGCAGAGAAGAGCAACCAAGAGGATTAGAGGACTGGAGGATAAAACATATGAAGAACGGTTGCAGGAACTGGGAATGTCTAGTTTAATGAAGAGTAGGACTAGGGGAGACATGATAGCAGTCTTCCAGTATCTCAGGGGCTGCCCCAAAGAAGAGGGGGTCAAGATATTCTCCAAAGCACCGGAAGGCAGGAGAAGAAGCAACGGATGGAAACTGATCAAGGAGAGAAGCAACTTAGAACTAAGGAGAAATTTCCTGACAGTGAGAACAATTAATCAGTGGAACTACTTGCCTCCAGAAGTTGTGAATTCTCCAACACTGGGAATTTTTAAGAAGCGGTTGGATAACCATTTGTCTGAAGTGGTGTAGGGTTTCCTGCCTAAGCAGGAGGTTAGACTAGTAACTCTGTTACTCCGTAATTCTGTTATTTAAATTAAGAGGGAGGAAAAGGCAGAAATGCTCTAGGGTGTTTAGAGGAAACCTAGATAAAGTGGGGTCTAACTCTAAGCGCATCCTATCTGTGGTGGGTAAAAATGATGCCATTAATCTGGTTTTGCAGGTCCTTCAAAAAAACAGCTCCTGAAGTCTATGAAGCGAATTTGAGAAGCGAGGAGAGGAGAATGGCCCATTCGGAATGGACAAGTGAGTTTTGGGGTTTTCCAGTCCACAGAAAGGTGTGTGTGTGTGTGTGTGAGCTGGGACTACAATACCCATCATTCTCAGCCCTACAGTTAGAAGATCCACCCTGTTGATTTAGGCGAAGATGCTAATCTAGCATTTGGGAATCAGCTAGATGTTCTTTGGGGGCTCGACAGATGGAGACACATCCTTCTCCCTCCCTCTTTTTTCCCAAAATTAGGATTTAACAATGGTGCCCTCAGCTTGGAGGCATGGTGAGGTCATCCAGATGGGTAACCCTTGATAGACCTTTTTGCAGGGATTTATCCAGTCCCCTTTTACGGCCATCTAAAGTTTGGGACAGCGAGTTACACAGATTAGTAATAGATTTTGGGCTGGTTTACTCATCAAGAATTCTTCATCCTGGCTCGGGAATTCTGGGCATTGAAATCCAGACATCTTAAAGCCAATGCATAAACAGAGGGATGGAATCAAGATCACGTGAAGTGTTAATACCACTTGGTAAGGCCACATTTGGAATATTGCTTCCAGTTTTGGTCGCCACGATGTAAAAAAGATGTGGAGACTCTAGAAAGAGTGCAGAGAAGAGCAACAAAGAGGATTAAGGGACTGGAGGCTAAAACATAGGAAGAACGGTTGCAGGAACTGGGTATGTCTAGTTTAATGAAGAGAAGGACTAGGGGAGACATGATAGCAGTCTTCCAGTATCTCAGGGGTTGCCCCAAAGAAGAGGGAGTCAAGCTATTCTCCAAAGCACCTGAGGGCAGGACAAGAAGCAACGGATGGAAACTAACCAAGGAGAGAAGCAACTTAGAACTAAGGAGAAATTTCCTGACAGTGAGAACAATTAACCAGTGGAACAACTTGCCACCAGAAGTTGTGAATGGCTCCAACACTGGGAGTTTTTAAGAAGAGACTGGAGAACCATTTGTCCAGAATGTTGCAGAGACTCTTGCTTGAGCAGGGGGTTGGACTAGAAGACCTCCAAGATCCCTTTGGCAACCCTAAAGTTTCCAAAGGTTAAGAAGCATTGCTCTTTGGATAGTATAGCTGAAGTAAACTTAATTTGAACCTGTGTCTCGAGGGAGACCCTAGGAGAGGACTAGAACTCACAGCCTCTCAGTTTCTACTCCCCGTCACCTTGCCCGCTGCACCAAACTGACCACTGATGAGTAGAAAAAGGTGGCATGGCCACTTATCTCCCAATCTCTGCTGTGGAAAAGTAGCTCTGTTATTTCCTTTCTGCCCACTAGATGGCAGTAGAGGACAAAGAAAAGGAAATTGCGGAGTTTTCTCCTTGAAAATATTTTATTTATTTTATTTTTATTTTTATTTGATTTATATGCCATCCTTCTCCGGAGACTCAGGGCGGCTTACAATGCGTTAAGCAATAGCCTTCATACTTTTGTATATTTATACAAAGTCAGCTTATTGCCCCCACAAACTGGGTCCTCATTTCACCTACCTTAGAAAGGATGGAAGGCTGAGTCAACCTTGAGCCTGGGGAGATTCGAACCTGCAGAAATTGCAGGCAGCTGGTCTTAATAACAGGGTGCATTAAACCACTGTACTACCAAAATATTCACTTTGTGGGTGTTTTATTGATTTATATTTATTTATTAAATTATTACGCTGCCCATCTGACCGACGCAACTTACAATATAGGGGAAGCTTACAATATAATAAGAAAAGGCAGTAAAAGGTCATTTGTTTAAGGACTGGTTATGATTGTCCTCACTGTTAGGAAATTTCTCCTCAGTTCTAGGTTGCTCCTCTCCTTGATTAGTTTCCATCCATTGCTTCAAGCAAAGTCAATGGGAAAGCATAACCGTGTTTCTAACTTAACAGCCACAGTGATCCATTTAACAACGGTGGCAAGAAAGGTCGTAAAAATGGGACAAAAGGTCACTTCACAACTGTCTCACTCAGTGTCATAAAGTTTGGGCTCGATTGTGGCTGTAAGTCGAAGACTACCTGTAGAGGTATTCCTCATTTACGACCAACAACGGAGCCCAAAATTTACGGGGCTAAATGAGAAATTGTTATGTGAATTATCCCCCCACCCTCCCATTTTACGACCTTTGTTCCCACCGCTGTTAAGTGAATCGCTGCCGTTTTTAAATTAGTCACACGGTTGTTAAGCGAATCCGGCTTTTCTTGACTGTACACCGCCTTGAGTCCTACGGGAGAAAGGCGGTATAGAAATATAATAAATAAATAAATAAATAAAATTTCCCCGTTGACTTTGCTTGTCGCAAAAGGGGATCACGTGACACCTCCCCCCAGACACTGCGACCGTCATAAATGTGAGTCAGCTGTCAAACGCCTGAATTTTGATCACGTGACCACGGAGAACGCTGCGACGGTCGTAAGAGTGAAAAAATGGTCCTAAGTCACTTTTTTCCAGTGCCGTGGCAATTTTCGAACGGTCACTAAACGAGCAGTTGTAAATTGAGGACTACCGGTATTTAATCCTATGTCGCTTCCTCACCGTATCGGCTGAAGTGATCACGTCCCACTAAAACCAGTCCAAAGATTGATTGATTGATTGATTGATTGATTGATTGATTGATTAAATCCAACCGACTCGTCTTTTGTGTCGCGGTTTCGCTGCAGCCGAAGTGAAGCAGATGGCCAAACAGGCAGCCTCGGGGCAGCTTCATTTACCGACGCAGCACCCCGCCACCAGATGGATGTTGCAAAGCCAGGCGCAGGATGCCCTGACCGTTTTCCCGAGCCCCACCATCTGCGAGCGAGTCCGGTTCAACCAGGAGAACGTCGCGGCGGGAAAGGGGCAGGGCATTAGGGCCAATGGCGACCACAAGGTGCTTCGCGGAGACGAAAACCAGAAAAATCCAGACGGGGTGTTAGGAAGAGTCCCGGGCCTTGAGAAAGAAGGTAAGGAAGGTTGAGTTACAGCTCTGTTTCTCATCCTTAACAACTTGGAAGATGTGTGGACTGCAACTCCCAGGATCCCCCAGGCGGCACAGCTCGGTTAGGTGGCGTTTACTTCCGTGTGTCTCCTCATAAAAACAGAGACTCCCCGAAAGTAGCCAAAATTCATACATTTCACTGCCAGATTTTAGCAGCCCCAGCGATGCAGATAATAAGTTTCAATCTTGCCGTGGTGGTTTTGGTCCAGTGGTTAAGGCAGCAGGCTCGAAACTGGGAGACGGTGAGTTCTAGTCCTGCCCTAGGCATGTTCAATCACCAGGAGAGGGTGAATTCTAGTCCTGCCTTCAGTATGAAAGCCAGTTGAGTGACTTTGGGCCAATCACCAGGAGACTGTGAGTTCTAGTCTTACTTTAGGCATGAAAGCCACTGGGTGACTTTAGGCCAGTCACCAGCAGACAGTGAATTCTAGTTCTTAGGTATGAAAGCCAGTTGAGTGACTTTGGTCCAATCACCAGGAGACTGTGAGTTCTAGTACCACCTTAGGCATGAAAGCCACTGGGTGATTTAGGCCAATCACCAGGAGACTGTGAATTCTAGTCCTGCCTTCGGTATGAAAGCCAGCTAGGTGACTTTAAGCCAATCACCAGGAGACTGTGAGTTCTAGTCTCACCTTAGGCATGAAAGCTGGCTGGGTGACTGGTCCAATCACCAGGAGAGGGTGAGTTCTAGTACCACCTTAGGCATGAAAGCCACTGGGTGACTTAGGCCAATCACCAGGAGACTGTGAATTCTAGTCCTGCCTTCGGTATGAAAGCCAGCTAGGTGACTTTAAGCCAATCACCAGGAGACTGTGAGTTCTAGTCTCACCTTAGGCATGAAAGCTGGCTGGGTGACTGGTCCAATCACCAGGAGAGGGTGAGTTCTAGTACCACCTTCAGCATGAAAGCCAGCTAGGTGACTTTATGCCAATCACCAGGAGAGTGTGAGTTCTAGCACCACTTTAGGCATAAAAGCCACTGGGTGACTTCATGCCAATCACCAGCACGCAGTGAATTCTAGTCCTTAGATATGAAAGCCAGTTGAGTGACTTTGGGCCAATCGCCAGGAGACCGTGAGCTCTAGTTCCACCAGCTAAGTGACTTTGAGACAATCACCAAGAGACGGTGAGTTCTAGTCCCGCCTTAGGCATGAAAGCCAGCTGGGTGACCTTGGGCCGGTCTCACCTCGCAGGGGTTGTGGGGAAAATAGGAGGAGGAAGGAGACTTTGATCCGATCACCGCCTTAGGTTATTCATCAAAACTATTAAGATGGGTTTAAAAAAAAAAAAATTAAATTAATAACCCACCGCATCTTAATCCTTCTTCTTTCTTTTTTTTTTTAACCTTACCCTCTGTGTAACTGTTGAGCAAGACGCAGCAAATTGCTGATGTTGTGCTGTGAACTGCCCACCCCTTCTCTGTGAAGAAGACCCTTCCCCAGAATTAAAATGGCCAAGGAGCAGGAACGCAAATCGACTTTGACATAATTGGTGTGCAACGAGAGAGGTTGTCTGTAGCAATTTTAGCGTTCTGGGTACGTTCCATTTTCCTGACGGTTTTCGACGCTCTTGGTGAGCGAGGCGGATTCGCTGGGATGGATTTTCTTTTTTTTTTTTCCCAGAGATCGTTTTCCAAAATACGCATTTATCGGGGATGCTTTATCCCTCTTCTCTAAGGGATAATTTATTTATTCCTTTCTGGGCTCTGCGGATTAGCCATTTAATTGCTATTATCATCATCATCCCCGTCAAATCGGCCTCTATTGGCGTTTTCTGAATTATTTGCTTTTCCAGCCTGTCCCTCGTCCAAGGAACCCAGTTTTGTCTCTGCATGCTAATTTCGACTCCCTCCCCTCCTCGTTTCCCTGGGGTGGGAGGGTGATGCTGCATTTCATGTTGTCTTAATTTATTATTAGGAAGAGACAGCCCGATTCCAGCCTGCGAGAACAGCGCAGCGCCACGCAAACCCGTGTGCCTTTCTCTCCCTTCGGAGGATTCGTGCCGGGTATGGATTTTATTTTATTTTATTTGCTCCTTCGGCCGCGGAATAATTAAGCAATCGTTCTTGGTCCCATCGGCCAATCCTGATCCAGATCATTGAGCAAAATAAGAGTCTAGAACTACACGGCGTTAAGCCATTCCGGAGATAATATTTTAATGCAATCAATCCCGCTCCGAAACACCCGAACATTTTTCACAACTGGTGCTTTGGATCAAAGCAAAGAATCTGAGCGAAAAGTTGTCAGTAAATCCTGCTGGAGAGAGAGGAGACCTTTCTAACAAAGGTTAGCACGTGAGGTCCTTGGTTCTCTCTGAGCTTGGTTGTTTTCTTGAGAGACGTTTCGGGACCCAATTAGCTAACATCATCAGTTGCTACAAGGGAGTGGGGTTTGTGGAGAAGAGGAGGAGGGGGGAGGAAGAGGACTGTGGGGTCCTCGGTGCTTCCTGAGCTTGGTTGTTGTCTTGTACACGTTTCACGACCCAACTAGGTAACATCATCAGTGCTATTAGGAAGTGGGGTTTGGTCTGTGTTTATATAATAAGTGAGTGGTTAACCCTGACAGTGTTGGTAGGAGAGTTCTTGGAGCTTCCTTCATTGGGCTTAGAGAGAGAAAGACACAGAGAGACAGAAAGAGACACACAAAGAGAGAGAGAGAGAGAAAGAGAGAGAAAGAGAGAGAAAGAAAGACAGACACAGAGACAGAGAGAAAGACGGAGAGAGAGAGAGAGAAAGACACACAGAGACACAGAGACAGAGAGAGATAGAGACAGAGATAGAGAAGACACAGAAAGACACAGAGAGAGACTGAGAAAGACAGACAGACAGACAGAGAGAGAGACAGAAGACACAGAAAAACAGAGAGAGAAAGACGACACACACAGACAAAAAGACACACAAAGACACAGACAGAGAGAGAGAGAGACAGAAGACACAGAGAAAGAGAAAGACAGAGAGAGACAGAGAGAGAAACAAGACAGAAAGAAAGACAGAGAGAAAGACAGAGAAGACACAGAGAGAGACAGAGAGAGAAAGAAGACACACAGAAAAAGACAGAGAGAAAGAAAGACAGACAGACACAGACAGAGAGAAAGATGGAGAGAGAGAGAGAGAAAGACACAGGGAGATGCACAGAGAGAAAGACAGAGAGAGAAACAAGACAGAAAGAAAGACAGAGAAGACAGAGAGAGAGAGAGACAGGGAGAGAAAGAGAAGACACACAGAAAGACAGAGAAAGAGAGAAAGACAGACACAGAGACAGAGAAAGACGGAGACAGAGAGAGAGAAAGAGAAGACACACAGAGAGAAAGAGAGAGAGAAAGAGAGAAAGACAGCCACAGAGACAGAGAGAAAGACAGAGAGAAAGACAACAGACAGAGAGAGAAAGACGGAGACAGAGAGAGAGAAAGAGAAGACACACAGAGAAAGACAGAGAAAGACAGAAAGACAGAAAGACAAGACACACACAGAGAAAGACACAGAGAGACACACAGACAGAGAGAGAGAAGACACAAAGAAAGACAGAAAGAAAAACAGAAAGACAGATGCACAGAGAGAAAGACAGAAAGAGACAGTCAGAGAAAGACAGAGAGAGACAAGAAAGAGAGAGAGAGAGAAAGAGAAGACACGGAGAGACAGAAAGGCACAGAGACAGACACAGAGGCAGAGAGAAAGATACACAGAAAGAGAGAACGATAGAAAGCGAGAGAGAGAGAGATTAGATAGATGGATGTAGGGTTCTTAGTTCTTTTCTTGGAGATATTGATTGACTCAACTAAGCAACATCATCAGTGCTAGAAGAGAGTGGGGTTTACAGAGAGGCGGGAGGAAAGAAGGAAGGATTGGAGGGAAAGAGAGGACTGGGATCTTTGATCCTCTCTGAGCTTGTTTTCTTGCAAACGTTTCATCACCCAACTAGATAATGGCATCAGTACGGAATACTCTCAGTTCATATACAAATGGCTTGCCCTGTCAGCATTGGTGGGTGTATTCTTAGAAATGTAGTTTACTGATTGTTTGTCTGAGTTGGTAGTTCCTGGATTGGAGCCGAGGTGGCGCAGTGGTTAGGGTGCAGTACTGCACCTACTTCAGCTGACTGCTAGTTCAGCAGATCAGCGGATCAAATCTCACCGGCTCAAGGTTGACTCAGCCTTCCATCCTTCCGAGGTGGGTAAAATGAGGACCCAGATTGTTAGGGGCCAATATGCTATTTAGTGTACTGTCGATTGTTGTAAGCCGCCCAGAGTCCTCGGAGAGTGGGCGGCATAGAAATATGATTAATAAATAAATATGATTAATAAGTATTGCAGGGATCTCTCCGCTATGATAAATAAGCAGAGAACTACTTCCTTAGCAGTCCTCGACTTAACGACGATTCACTTAGCAACCATTCAGAGTTAACAACAGCACTAAAAAAAAAAAAAAGGGACTTGCGGACAATCCTCATGCTTACAACCGTTGCAGCATCGCCAAAGTCACAGGATCAGAATTTGAAGGCTTGGCAACTGGCATGTACTTATGACTGTTTCAGCATGCCATTGGCGACCATCCCAGCTGGTTTCAGTCAAGCAAAGTCAAAGGGGGGGGGGTTTCACTTAACAACCACATGATTCGTTTAGCAGCCGCAGCGATTCCCTTAACGGCTGTTTCCCAAAAAAAAAAAAAAAAGTCGTAAAACAAGGTGTAACTCGCTCAACGACCGCCTCGCTTAACGATGGAAATTTTGGGCTTCCGACAAGCAAACTCAATTGGGGAGGGGATGGATTTGCTTAACGACCGCATGGTTCACCTAACGGCGGCGATTGGCTTAACAACCGGGCCGAAAAAGGTCATAACATTGGGCGTGACTCACTGAACGACTGTCTCGCTTAGCAACAGAAATTCTGATCCTAATTGTGGTTATAAATTGAGGACTGTCTTGAGTCTCAAAGGAAAGGCAGAATATTCACTAAACAGATACGGGGCAGGTAACAAAATAAATATTTTTCCTCCCACTCTGGATAAAGATACCGTTTTAATTTCCGTCTCTCTTGCAGGAGCAGCTGGAAGAGGTGACCCGTTCTCCATCTTTGTCCCTTAACGTATCCGAGGAGTTTTTCACTCCAGACTCCAATTATTTTTTGGGCAGTTCTGCTCCTCCCGAGCCTTCAGAATTGGAAGTAAGAGAAAAAGGTTGATGGAATTTGCCAAGGTGGCTTAAATTGATTACTTTGATTAAAGGAAAGAACGCAGCTAATTTTGTTCCTACCTGGAAACCGTTTCTGGACTTTGTGCTTGAGGTGGGGGAAAAAAATAATGAAACTCTGATTTGAAGTTCTGCCGATTGGTTAGGTTTGGTGGTTATAGAAATGGCTAGTATAATATGAGTACATCTAAGTAAAAAGTTGAGGTTTTACAAGTAGTCCTCAACTTACGACCGCAATTGAGCCCAACATTTATGTTGCTAAGTGAAATGGTTGGTGAGTTTTGCCCCATTTTCTGACCGTTCTTGCCACCGTTGTTAAATGGATCGCTGCAGCGGCTGAGTCACATAGTTGTGCTTTCCCCTTGGCTTTGCTCATTGGTTTAGTGAGTTTTGCCCCATTTTACGACCTTACTTGTCCCCGTTGGTTAGTGAATCATTGCAGTTGTTAAATTAGTCCCACAGTTGTGGACTGAATCTGGTTTCCCTCTGGACTTCGCTGGTCAGAAGGTCGCAAAAAATGATCATGTGACACACACACACATCCCTGGGATACTGCAACTGTTATAAATACGAGTCAGTTGTCAAGCATCCAATATAAATCAGGTGGCCATGGGGATGCTACAACGGTCATAAGTGTGGAGAATGGTCATAAGTCACTTTTTTACTGTGTTTTCCCGAAAATAAGACCCTGTCTCAGTGGGGAAATCTAAAATTTGTTACTACCGGTTCTATGGGCGTGGCTTGGTGGTGGGAGGGTAATGTGACTGGGTGGGCGGGGCCTTTTTTTTTTTTTTTTTTTTTACTTTTAAAACCATTTTTTCTACAAACTCTTCGGCGAAGAGGTTGTAAAAAAATGCTGTCAAAAGGCTCTGACGATCCCAGCCGAGTTGCCTGATCGGCAAAGGCTTTTTTTCTTTTAAATGCCTCTGACGATCCCAGCTGAGTTGCCTTGATCGTCAAAGGGTTTTTTTTCTTTTAAATGCCTCTGACGATCAGGCAACTCAGCTGGGATCGTCAGAGGCTTTTAAAAGAAAAAAAGCCGATCAGGCAACTCAGCTGGGATCATCAGAGGCTTTTAAAAGCATTTTTTCTACAACCTCTGAAGGGGTTGTAGAACAAATGCTTTTAAAAGCCTTTGAGGATCCCAGCTGAGCCGCATGATCATCAGAGGCTTTTTTTACTTTTAAAAGCATTTTTCGGCCGAAGAGGTTGTAGAAAAAATGCTTTTAAAAGTAAAAAAATAAAAGCCTCTGATGATTGTGTGGCTCAGTTGGGTATTGGGGGGGAGCAGTGATTTCCCCCCCCCACACACACACACACCAGGTCAAACACCTTCCTCCTTCTCACCTTTTGAAGAGCTTTGAGGCCTTGTAGAGCAGGATTGGGCAACTATGGCGAATTTACAACCTGTGGACTTCAACTCCCAGGATTCCTGAGCCTGGGGTGGGCAACTACCGGACAGCGCCTTATCTCCGCTCCTTCCGTCGGGGCCTAAAGACTTGGCTATGTCAACAAATTGGTTGAGTTCTGATTCTGGGGTTTTATTATTTATTATTTTGATTTTAATTGGCTTTAATTAGACTCTTCTTTTATCATTGTATGTTTCTAGCTTGTGTTCGCCGCCCTGAGTCCTTTGGGAGAAGGGCGGCATATAAATTTGTGTTAAATAAAATAAAATTAAATTAATAAATAAATAAACTGGCGAATTTACAACCTGTGGACTTCAACTCCCAGGATTCCTGAGCCTGGGGTGGGCAACTATGGCAGCGTTACAACTTGTGGACTTCAACTCCCAGAATTCCTGAGCCTGGGGTGGGCAACTATGGCAACTTTACAACCTGTGGACTTCAACTCCCAGAATTCCTGAGCCTGGGGTGGGCAACTATGGCAGCGTTACAACTTGTGGACTTCAACTCCCAGAATTCCTGAGCTGGAGTGGCCAACTGTGGCAACTTTACAACCTGTGGACTTCAACTCCCAGAATTCCTGAGCCTGGGGTGGGCAACTATGGCCACTTTAGGACCTGAGGACTTCAGTTCCCAGAATTCCTGAGCCAGCCAGCTTCCGACAAGCGAAATCAATGAGGGACGCCACTTAATGAGCACATGATCCGCTTAACAACTGCAGTGATTCGCTTAACAACCGTGACAAAAAGGTTGTAAAATCTGAGGGGTGGGGCGTGGCTCAGTTAACAGCTGACATGCTTAGCATCAGAAATTGTGGTCGTAGGTCAGGGAGTACCTCTATGCCTGCCCTTGTCTTCAGGACCCTGGAGAGTTCCTCGAAAGAAAATGAAAAGCTGGGTTATTCTTTGCCAGGAAACTGGCCACCTTCAGGACCTTGGAGAGCTCCAGACAAGAAGTTCAAATGTTGGGTTACCTCTGTTGGCCAATTAATTATGTCTCCCAATCTAGGGGATCCTTTATTTGTACCCCACTTGATAACTGCTCTTTCCTCAGATTCCTTTCTGGGAGGTATAGCAATTATAGTATAGTAGGTGAGTCATTGAGTCTGAACGTGCATCTTTCTTTCTTTCTTTCTTTCTTTCTTTCTTTCTTTCTTTCTTTCTTTCTCTTTCTAATTTTTTTCCCTTCCTTCCTTCTTTCCTTCCTTCCTTCCTTCCTTCCTTCTCTGGCTTCCTCCATTCTTCATCTCTCTCTTCTTTCCTTCCTTTCTGTCTTCTTTTCCTTCCTTCCTTCCTTCTTTCCTTCCTTCTTGTCTGTCTCCCTTACTCCTTCCTCCCTTCCCTCCTTTCCTTTCTCTTTCCTTCCTTTCTTTCTCTCTTCCTTCTCTTCCTTCCTTCTCTGTCTCCCTTGCTCCTTCCTCCCTTCCCTCCTTCCTACCTCTCTTTCCTTCCTTCTTTCTCTGGCTCCCTCCATTGTTCATCTCTCTCTTCCCTTCTTTCCTTCCTTTCTGTCTTCTTTTCCTTCCTTCCTTCTTTCCTTCCTTCTTTCTCTGGCTCCCTCCATTCTTCATCTCTCTCTTCCCTTCTTTCCTTCCTTTCTGTCTTCTTTTCCTTCCTTCCTTCTTTCCTTCCTTCTTGTCTGTCTCCCTTACTCCTTCCTCCCTTCCCTCCTTTCCTTTCTCTTTCCTTCCTTTCTTTCTCTTCCTTTCTTCCTTCTCTGTCTCCCTTGCTCCTTCCTCCCTTCCCTCCTTCCTACCTCTCTTTCCTTCCTTCCTTCTCTTTCCCTTACTCCTTCCTCTTCCCTCCTTCTTCCCTCTCTTTTTCTCCTTCCTTTCCTTCCTCTCTCTTCCCTTCCCTTCATTCTCCTCTGTCTTTCCCCTTCCTTCCTTCCTTCCTTCCTTCCTTCCTTCCTTCCTTCCTTCCTTTTACAAATAACTCATGCCAGTGAGCATAAAAGGTGTCCTTTCTCCTCCTTTTTTTCCCTACAATGACAACCCTGTAAGGTGAGCTGGGCTGAGATTTCTATGAAGTTATTTGATGCTATAATCTGTAATTCAGTGTATCCTGAAGCCTGTTTGGTTTTTTTTTTTTTTAATTTGATTTATATGCCGCCCTTCTCCGAAGACTCAGGGCGGCTTACAATGCGTTAAGCAATAGCCTTCATACTTTTGTATATTTATACAAAGTCAGCTTATTGCCCCCACAAACTGGGTCTTCAATTTACCTACCTTAGAAAGGATGGAAGGCTGAGTCAACCTTGAGCCTGGCGAGATTCAAACCTGCAGTAATTGCAGGCAGCTGGTCTTAATAAGCTTAATAACAGGGTGCCTTAAACCCCTGTACTACCAAGTTCTTTCAACTCCTGATTTGGAGGACTCATGAACTGGCGAGTGGAGAACGCTTGAGGTTGAGGTGATTGATTGATTGATTGATTAATGAAGTCATTCCCAACTCCTAACAACACAGTTTTTTCTCCATGACGATCCATCTCTAACCTGCCCTTCCAGGACAAAACACCTTGTGTTACTATTGGGCAGAGCTCATTGTGCCAGACAGCAAATAACCCAGTTCACGTTGAGTAAATAAGAATAAATAGACGGACAATGTCATCTTGTGGTCCATCTTAGTTGAAGCTTTGTTGAGATAATCAATTCTTGTGCTGCTGAGAAACTCTGATTTATCCTTTTAGTATTCAACGGCTGAGGAAGAGGCGGGAAACGATATTCTAGGAAGAACGGAGGAAATTCCTGGGCAGAAGGAAAAATGGAGAAAACCTCAAGGAATGTGGGGTCAGAAAGAACGTCCCATCCATTCAGGGCAGAGTAAGGATTTTTTTTTTGTTACGTGTGAGTGCAATATTAACTCGTCCTGCCGTCTTTAATTACAGGCAGTCCTCAATTTACAACCATTTGTTTAGTGACTGAAATTACAGTAGCACTGAAAAAAGTGACATGACCATTTTTCACACTTAACGACCTTTGCAGCATCCCCAGGGTCACATGATCAAAATTAGCTCGCTTGACAAGTGACTCATAGTTATGACGGTTGCAGTGTCCCAGGGTCATCTGATCCCCTTTTGCAACCTTCTGACCAGCAAAGTCAATTGGGGGGGGGAGCCAGATTCGCTTAACAACCATGTGACTAACTTAACGACTGCAGTGATTCGCTTAACAACTGTGGCCAGAAAGGTCGTAAAATGAGGCAGAGCTCACTGAACAATTGTCTCGCTTAGCAATGGAAATAGATAGATGGATGGATGGATGGATGGATGGATGGATGGATGGATGGATAGATAGATAGATAGATAGATAATTTTATTTCTATACCGCCCCTCTCCCGAAGGACTCGGGGCGGTGCACAGCCAAGTAAAAAACACAATAAAAATCCCAATTAAATTTAAAAATTATTAAAATTATTACATTTATGGCCAAGTTTCATTAAAAACCCAAAAATTTAAAACTCTGAATTTGAAACTCCTTTACAAAGATAGCCCTGCCTGTCAGAAGAGCAGGGTCTTGAGGGCACAGCGAAAAACTCGGAGGTCGGAGATCTTGCGTATTTCCGGGGGCAGTTCGTTCCAAAGGGCAGGAGCTCCCACAGAGAAGGCTCTCTAATTGAGCCCTTAATTGAACCTTGGCGAAGGTTATTGAGAGTGTGGTGGCACGAAGTTGTTCCCAGCAAATTGCGTCAGTCGGCGTTCCTCCTTAAATAGGCTAAGGGAGTGGCCAGTTAGCCCCAAGCCTTACTCTCGAGGAGACCTCCTCCTGAGGAGCCACTCCTGCCTTTTGGCCGCTCTGCGTGCCCGTACATCGAGAAGAGGCTCCTCCTCTTCTTCCTCTTCACTTATGGGAGCTTCTGGAGGTTCTGAAGGCCCTGACTGAATCCCCGCCTCTGGCACCACATCTTCTCCAGCCTCCTCACTGTCCGACTCGAGTGCCAGCTGCTCAGGCTGCTGGCGCAGCACCACACCAGCCTCCTCGCTGTCGGAATCAGCTACTAGCTGCACAGGCCGCTGATGGGCCACAACATCTTCACATATTCTCCTTTATTAGAGAGACAAGATAGTCTTGGGCGTCTCACATCGTATTAATATTCACCAGCACTCGGTAAGTATTTCAGCATCCCTGGGGGATTCCAAATGCAATTATTAAGGGATGAGGAGGGGGAGAAACCCATGCTCTTTAAAAAGATGGTGCAGAAGACGGAGAGGCACAGAAGAGGCTGTACTTCCTGAGAATGCTCAGGAAGATAAATCTATCTCAGCATCTACTTCTGTCCTACTACCGCAGCACCATTGAGAGTGTCCTGACATTCGGCATTCTTGCATGGTATGGGAGCAGCTCTGCAGCAGACTTAAAAGCTCTACAGAGAATTATTAAAACTGCCTAGAATATCATCGGACTCCAGCTACCAGCCCTGGACGACATGTTCGCATCTCGTTGTTGTGGCCCGCCAGTGGCCTGCGCGGATTGTTGCTGATCCCGACGAGGAGGAGGCTGGTGTGGTGTCGGTCCAGCAGCCTGTGCAGCCGGTGCTCGAGTCGGACAGTGAGGAGGCTGGAGAAGATGTGGTGCCAGAGGCAGGGATTCAACCAGGGCCTTCAGAACCTCCAGAAGCTCCTTTAAGTGAAGAGGAAGAAGAGGAGGAGCCTCTTCTCGATGCACGGGCGCGCAGAGCTGCCAAAAGGCAGGAGTGGCTCCTCAGGAGGAGGTCTCCTCAAGAGTAAGGCTTGGGGCTAATTGGCCACTCCCTTAGCCTATTTAAGTTCGCACACAGCTTGTAAAAAGCTGCAGGAAACAACGTACGTTCGTTCGCTGATCATTGAATTTGGATTTTCTCTGCAAATCTGGCTTCCGGGCTTTCTGCCAACTCTTGTAAGACTCTTATTGTCAGACTTCGATGCTATCTCAAAATAAATGAATTTCCAAACTGCCAATCTTTAAGGAAATCTTTTCTTTAATTGAGCACAGCCACCGGATCATGACTCGATGCGGACAAGACTGACCTTTTGCCCCCCACCAATCCCTCCCTTTCCGATCCCCAAATCTCTGCTTCTCATTGGCTATCTTCCAAGTCATTCTTCAGGCTTCTTGTCTCGTCATTTCCCAGGAATGTCCCCCCCTCCTCATTTCCACGACCACCCGACTTCAAAGGGATTTAGCAGGCAAAAGTTCAGAGCTTATCTCTCTCTCCTCTGCTCTCTATGCCAGCGTTGAAGCGCTGACATCTATCTTATCTGTGGAATTCCTGGCAGGTTGTTAAGAACGTTTTATTAACAGCCTGCATTTGCAAAAGACTGTGTTTTGAAGTAAACTGAGTTTTGTTCGAAGTTTGTGTGTGCTACATTCTTTGGGATCCGTAGCTGGGGCAGATCACTCGCTGTTTGAGGAAGTTGCATAACATTCTCCGAGACTCTTCCCATCCTGCTCACAATCTTTTTGGACTGTTGCCTTCTGGCAGAAGATACAGAACAATTCAAACTCGGACCACACGTCTTCTGAATAGTTTTTAATCCCAGAGCTATAATTGCACTCAACCATGAACTAAAGGGCCACCGTCAGTGAGCTGTTGGACAGCATGACTTGGTCTGTTGTGTGGATGTTCGGGTGGTTTAGGGGTGGGAAATTGTGGTGGGTGGGTGGGAGTGTGTTTGGGGATTGTTACAGGGGTGAATCTAGCAGGTTCTGACAGGTTCTGGAGAACCGGTAGCGGAAATTTTGAGTAGTTCAGAGAGCCTTGGTGGCGCAGCAGACTAAAGCACTGTTAAGTAACACCAGCTGCCTGCAATTACTGCAAGTTCAAATCTCACCAGGCTCAAGGTTGACTCAGCCTTCCATCCTTTCGAGGTAGGTAAAATGAGGACCCGGATTGTGGGGGCAATAAGCTGACTTTGTATAAATATACAAAAGTATGAAGGCTATTGCTTAACGCATTGTAAGCCGCCCTGAGTCTCCGGAGAAGGGCGGCATATAAATCGAACCAATAAATAAATAAATAAACTGGCAAATACCACCTCTGGTGGGCCCCAGAGTGGGGAGGGAATGGAGATTTTGCAATATCTTTCCCCTGCCAAGCCCACCAAGCCACACCATGCCCACCAAGCCACGCCCACAGAACCGGTAGTAAAAAAAAATTGGATTTCACCACTGGATTGTTATGTGTGTTGGACCTGGTCTTTGGGTGTTAAGTGAATTTCGTTGTATGGGTATTATTTATTTTATTTTATTTTATTTTTTTATTTTTATTTATTTATTTTTATATGCTGCCCTTCTCCGGAGACTCAGGGCGATTTACAATGCGTTAAGCAATAGCCTTCATCCTTTTGTATATTTTATACAAAGTCAGCTTATTTCCCCCACAAACTGGGTCCTCATTTCACCTACCTTAGAAAGGATGGAAGGCTGAGTCAACCTTGAGCCTTGGCGAGATTCGAACCAGCAGTAATTGCAGGCAGCTGGATGTTAAATGCTGCCTTAGTAGGAGGCATTAGCCTCCTACGCCACTCAGGCTCCTCAGGTATACTGTGTATACACGTACAATGACAATAAAGTTATTATTATTATTTCAAAACATTGTCTTTGCAACTGACCTATAGCAGGAGATGCCAATAACAGAAAATAAAATAAATGCATATTTTTTTTAAAAAAATTTTTAGAAGTATCTTTATTTCAAGTCCTTTAACCATGTTCCTACTTGCATTCCGTAGGACGAGAGTATTCCTGTGGGACAGGTACGAAATATATCCATGACAACTTGCCGAGGAACGACCTGTTTACTTCTGCCAAAGGGTAGGAAATTTTTATTTAACGTTTAGGCAGCCCTTCCGAGGCAATCTCTCTTTTTTTTAAACAGGGGCTGGCATTATTTTAACGGCTTCTTTTGCTTCTGTGTTTTTTTTTTACCTCGTTTCCTTCCGTTTTTCTCTTTGCCTTCGGTTACCAAAGCTTGTTTGCTGTGGAATTATTTTACAGCCGCTTCGAGACCGTTTTTCTTGAAGGCAGGGCATAAATGTTCCTACTAATAAAAGTCTTCCTAAGAATAAATAAATAGATGAAGTTCCACACTGTGTTACTAACAATGTCTTCTTTTAATGACCTTGTAAATCCCTCGCATCGGGGTAGAGTCCGGACAACTGAATGGAGCAGTGGTGGGTTCCTCCCGGTTCAGTCCGGTTCGGCCGAGCCGGTAGTGGTGACGATATGACGTCACCGAACTGGTTCTCCCCCCCCCCACCCTCCCACGTTATTCCTACCTTTTATTTGGCCCCACCCCCAATCTATTGCTGCCTCCTGAGTCCCAGCTGATGACTAGAGGGAAAAAAAACTGTTTGAAACTCTTGCCGCGGGGCTTCAAAGGGCCGCCCTACAGCTGATCAGTGTTAAAAGCAAACAAATGAGTCGGGTCGTAAGTGCGAGGACGTGGTCGTAAGTGCGAGGACCTTCCAGAAATGACTCTTGACCAGCTAGCCACGCCCACCTAGTCACATGACCTCCAAGCTATACCCACAAAATAAGCCACGCCCACAGAACCGGTAGTAAAAAAATTTAGAACCCGCCCCTGGAATGGAGTTGAGCTGAGTTTTTACTGGCCGGATACCCTTCCCTGTTGCCGATGCGGAGTTTTTTTCAGCAGATATATTCTCATGATGCCCAGAGAGAGAAATATCTGCCACTACCTGGAATCATACTATCTTGCTTAGCGAGATAGTTAAATGAGCTGTGCCCCGTTTTACGACTATTTTTTGGCCACAGTTGTTAAGCGAATCATTGCAGTTGTTAAGCGAATCTAGCTTTCCCCCAATGACTGGGCTCGTCAGAAGGGGATCCCATGTCCCCCCTCAGGGCACTTCAACCGTCGTAAATCCATGCCAGTTGCCAAGGGTCTGAATTTCATGTGAGCACGAGGATCTTGCAACGGTCGTCAGTGTGAAAAAACGGTCATAAGTCACTTTTTTGTAACTCCCGGTGGTCGCTAAACAAATAGTTACAAATTGAGGACTACCTGGGTGGAATATTGACCCCTGGTTTTTAGGCGGATCGAGCGAGGAGCCCAATCCAACACGGGACAACGTCTTTCTAACATTCCATATGGGAATTATGTTAAAATAGTCCTCGGTATATGACCAGTCACTGTTTCAATTGTTTGAATTTACGTCAGACCTCCTGATTCAAATTCCTAATGATGGTGTTGTGTCTGTGTGTGTGTGGGGGGGTGGGGGGTGTCCCTCAGCGGTCCCGTGATCGCATTTCCAGCACCTGGCAACTGACCTGCATTTACGACCATGTGCACCGTTTCACCCTTTTGACCGTGACTTACAACATTTTTTTTGGGGGGGGGGCGTGGAGACTAGTTTGGTTTCCAGCGAAAACCGCCATTGTGGACAAGAGATCCACTAAACCAGGGGTCTCCAACCTTGGCGGTTCGAATCCCTAGTGCCACGCAACGGGGTGAGCTCCTGTGACTTCTCCCAGCTTCTGCCAACCTAGCAGTTCGAAAGCAGGTAAAAAATGCAAGTAGAAAAATAGGGACCACTTTTGGTGGGAAGGTAACAGCGTTCCGGGCACCTTTGGCGTTGAGTCATGACCACGGAGACGTCTTCGGACAGCGCTGGCTCTTCGGCTTTGAAACGGAGATGAGCACCGCCCCCTAGAGTCGGGAACGACTAGCACATATGTGCGAGGGGATTCTTTACCTTTACTTGTGTTCATTCCCCTTGCAGCCCTGGGGCAGCGCAATACGGAAGTCTCAGTGAGCCTCTGAGAGAATTCGGAGCAGAAGACACGTAAGGATTGTTTCTCGATATTTCGGAGCTGAGCTGGTTTCACTTGGTGGGAGGGAGGGAGGGAGGGACACAGGAAGTGCAGTTGTGACAGGTCACTCATTGAGGAAAAGGGGGATTCGGCCTGGGGAGTCCGGTTTTAACCCAGTTTTGCACCAATGAATGGCGTTGTTCTCCGGAGTTTTGCAACTTTATTTTATTGCTTGATTGATTGTCCTTTATTTTGATTGGTAACTCGAGTTGGCTAATCTACTTCATCCTCTTTCCTCCTCGTGTTCTCCCCACAACGACAACCCTGTGAGGTGGGTTGGGCTGAGAGAAAGAGAGAGACTGGCCCAAAGGTCACCCAATTGGCTTTCATGCCTAAAGCGAGACTAGAACTCTCCTTCTCCTGTTGACTGACCAAAGTTACCCAGTTAGCTTTCGTGTCTAAGGTGGGACTAGAACTCACAGTCGCCTGGTGATTGGCCCAAAGTCACCCAGCTGGCTTTCTTGCCTAAGGCGGGACTAGAACTCATAGTCGCCTCGTGATTGGGCCAAAGTCACCCAACTGGCTTTCATGCCTAAGGCGGGACTAGAACTCACAATCGCCTGGTGATTGACCCAAAGTCATCCAGCTGGCTTCCATGCCTGATAGGACTAGAATTCACAGTCACCAGCTGATTGGCCTGAGGTCACCCACCTGGCTTTCATAGGTGAGACTAGAACTCACCATTTCCTGGTGATTGGCCCGAAGTCATCCAACCAGTTTTCATTCCTAAAGCAGAACTAGAACTCACCATCTCCTAGTTTCCATCCTGGTGCCTTAAATCAAATCCATCCTAAGGTTTCAAATTAAACCCCTTGGTTTTAACATGTGAGTGGTTTGATTTGTTCTAGAATTCTGAGCTAGGACCTTCCAGATTGTCTCATAGCCAAAATGGGGTTAGTTAGGGGTCCATATCCTCATGAGTATTTGCAGAGATGATTGAGCTGTTGGGAGGAAGAGGCTGAAAAAAAATATAGGATTCCTGGAGTCCAGCATTTCTGGACAGATGAGAAACCAACAGCGATGTCTTCTCATCCATTTTGTTCTGTTTTGGCCAGATCCCTTGGAGATATTCAACAAATATCTAGCATCATCTGCAACGACCCATCGAAGACGTCAGCGCTGAAAACTCCCAGAAATTCGAATTCCCCCATTAAGACCAGCACCCCTCTCAGCCCCGGTCAGTCAAGGGTCTGTGGAAGTACCAATAAGTGATAATAAATGTGGGGGAAGCACCCTTCAAGAAGAGACTGGATGGCAGTCCAGTCTCTTCTTGAAAACCTCCAGTGATGAAGCTCCCACAACTTCCGAAGGCAACTTCTGTTCCATGGGTTGATTGTTTCTCACCGTCAGAAAATTTCTCCTTATTTCCAGGCTGAATCTCTCCTTGTCCAGTTTCCATCCATTGTTCCTTGTCTGGCCTTCGGGTGCTTTGGAGAATAGCTTGACCCTCTTCCTCCTCTCTGGGGCAGCCCCTCAAATATTGGAAGATGCTCTCCTGTCTCCCCTGGTCCTTCTCTTCCCTAGACTAGCCATGCCTGGTTCCTGCAACCGTTTATCGTATGTTTGAGCCTCCAGTCCCCTAATCCTCTTTATTGCTCTTCTCTGCACTCTTTCTAGAGTCTCAACAACTTTTTAATAGTGTGGTGACCAAAACTGGATGCAGTACTCTAGGTGTGGCCTTACTAGGGCTTTATAGAGTGGTATTAGTAGCTTCCTTGATCTGGATTGTATCCCTCTGTTAATGCAATTTAGGATTGCATCGGCTTTTTTGGCAGCTGCCACACACCGTTAACTCATATTTAATTGGTTGTCCACTAAGACTCCAAGGTCTCTCTCACAGTTCCTGCTATTAAGCCTGTTTTCACCCAATCTATATGTGTCCTTTCGGTTTTTCTTGCCTAAGTGTAAGACTTTCCTTTTCTCCACATTGAATTTCAATGAATCTTCTCTGTCTGAACATCTGGCAGTAATTTGTATTCCCCCCTCCCTCCCCAGAGGTGAACCGAAAGGAGCTTATTTAGAACTTGTTTGAATAAATTGTGCGTGGGAGAAAGAAAAAGACGGATTAAAAACCGTTCCATTTTCTCTCCCTCTTTTTTTTTTTCTTTTCTTTTCTTTCCCCAGCGAATCCACCCCCAACATTCTCCTCCACCGTCACAAAATACAAGGATTATTGCGTGATGACCATCGATACGTCCTCTTGGGTTACGCACGACGTCTCCTTGTTGGGAGTCAGTACGTTTCCTGCACCCTGCGCCACAAGGGTGAGGATAGAAGAGGTACCTGCCACCCCATTTCCATCACCTGGGCTTGTACAACATGTAAGTGGATTCAGGAAATCACACAACTGTGGTTTGGGGTATGTCTTTTTTCACTGCCGCCCACCGCCTGGACAGGTTCTTGCAGCTTTCTTGGCAAGGTTTTTCCCTCAGTTAATGCTGTTTAGGATTGCGTTGGCTTTATTATCTTCCATTATTTTATTTTTTTTTAATTTGATTTATATGCCGCCCTTGTCCGGAGACTCAGGGTGGCTTACAATGCGTTAAGCAATAGCCTTCATCCTTTTGTATATTTATACAAAGTCAGCTTATTGCCCCCACTAACTGGGTCCTCATTTCACCTACCTTAGAAAGGATGGAAGGCTGAGTCAACCTTGAGCCTTGGAGAGATTCGAACCAGCAGAAATTGCAGGCAGCTGTGTTAATAACAGGGTGCATTAAACCACTGTACTATCAAGGCTCTTTATAGTATCAATTATATAACCGTCATAAATATATACTCATCTGTTTTTCTTTCTCCTATAAACCATATTTCACCTAATTCCACTCCTCTAACCTCAATATCTGTCATTTATAGACTAGTTCCCATGTTATGAAATAGTCCGAATCTTCTTTTCCTTTAATTTTTAGGGTTAATCTATCAATCTCTGCACATTCCAAAAAATTTTTTTATTATTATTATTATAATATTGTCTGCAGGGGTTTCTGGGCTTTTCCAACATTGGATATATCACTTGGTTTTTTTTATTATTATTTGATTTATATGCTGCCCTTCTCCGAAGACTCAGGGCGGCTTACAATGCGTTAAGCAATAGCCTTCATACTTTTGTACAGTATATTTATACAAAGTCAGCTTATTGCCCCCACAATCTGGGTCCTCATTTTACCTACCTTAGAAAGGATGGAAGGCTGAGTCAACTTTGAGCCTGGTGAGATTTGAACTTGCAGTAATTGCAGGCAGCTGATGTTAATAACAGTGCTTTTTCGTCTGCTGCGCTAACCAGGGGCTCCTGGCCGAGAGGTGGAGCTCTGGCCTCACAATCAGGAGGCTGTGAGTTCGATCCTAGGGTAGAGGCAGATATTTCTCTCTCTGGGCACAATGAGAATCTATCTGCTGAAACAAAACTCCGCATTGGTGACAAGAAGGGCATCCGGCCAGTAAAACACTCAGCTCCATTCAGCTGCCCAGACTCCATCCCGCAAGGGATTATCGGGTCGTTAAAAGAGGATGATCACGATATATCACTTGTTGCTTGTACACATATGGAGAGACTCTGCAATTTGGAGACAAATTCCTTGTGTGTCCAACCACGCGTGGCCAATAAAGAATATTCTGTTCTATTCTTTGCCGTCTCTGCTTCTTCAGCGGGAGAAGGAATTAGAGGAACTGTAGATCAAGGAAAGAGACCATCAGCCGCTGCCCTTGGTCACCCCCGTCCTCTTTGGATTGACAGCTCAGCCAGGCGGTGCTTAATCAGCTCATTAGGAGCTGCAGTTTTTGCTGGCCTGCGATGGCCTCCGCAGAGCCTCAGTGTGGGAAAAACAGCTCCGCTAGAAAGGAAGGATAAATTATTGAAAAGATTTTGCTCCTTAAGAGTCTCTTCCTTTCCCCTAAGAAACGGGGTTGACGTGTTCGCCCTTAGAGCCAGACAAAGTCCCCGGAGAAATTGTAAAATGACATAGAGTTGGAAGGGATCTCGGAGGTCTTCTAGTCCAACCCCCTGCTCAGGCAGGAGACCCTATATTGTTCCAGACAAATGGCTTTCCAGTGTTGGAGCATTCACAACTTCTGGTGGCAAGTTGTTCCTCTGGTTTATTGTTCTAATTGTCAGGAAATTTCTCCTTAGTTCCAGGTTGCTTCTCTCCTTGATTAGTTTCCACCCGTTGCTTCTTCTCCTGCCCTCAGGTGCTTTGGAGAATACCTTAACCCCCAAATCTTCTTTGGGGCAGCCCCTCAAATATTGCAACACTGCTATCATGTCACCCCTAGTCCTTCTTTTCATCAGACTAGACATACCCAGTTCCAGCAACCGTTCTTTATATGTTTTAGCCTTCAGTCCCTGTTCTGCCCCAGCTACGGACCTCAAAGAACACAGCACACACAAAGTCTGTACAAAACTTAAATTTACTAAAATAACTCAGTCTTCTCCAAACAAAGGCTGTTAATAAACTTTCTTAACAGCCTACAAGAAACCAAAGATAAAGTAATCACAATCTTACTAAGGTTGGCAGAATGCCCAGAAGCAATTTGCGGAGAATCCAGACGCGAAGGAGAATGAACTAAAGTTGTTCCCTACAAATTGCTTCAGTCGGTGTTCCTCCTTAAATAGGCTAAGGGAGTGGACAATTAGCCCCAAACCTTATTCTTGAGGAGACTTCCTCCTGAGGAGCCACTCCTGCCTTTTGGCAGCTCTGTGCGCCCCTGCATCGAGAAGAGGCTCCTCCTCTTCTTCCTCTTCACCCATGGAAGCTTCTGGAGGTTCTGAAGGCCCTGACTGAATCCCTGCCTCTGGCACCACATCTTCTCCAGCCTCCTCATTGTCTGACTCAGTTGCCAGCTGCAAGGGGCTGCTGGCACAGCACCACACCAGCCTCCTCGCTGTCAGAAGAAGGGAGGGTTGAGTGTGTGTGTGTGTGTAGCAAAGACAATGTCACAAAGATTTGCCGACAGACGGCTGGGAAACACAAGTTATTCCTGCCGTAAGTGTTGAAATTGGATTTTGTCTCAGACTCTGCACATAACAGCCTCTTTGAAAGTGTTCCTTTGGGCCACTTTTGTGCTGGCTGCTCTCGGGCAGAATTTAATTGAAGCTCACTCCAGTGCTGTGTCTTTAAATTCTAGGCTTTTTATGCGTTTCGATCCTCAGAACCAGATATTTGGTATGAATCAGATCTGGAAGGGATCTGGAAGGTCTTCTAGTCCAACCTCCTGATCAAGCAGGAGAACTTATGCCATTCCAGACAAATGGCTCTCCAGTCTTTTCTTAAAAGCCTCCAGTGATGGAGCACCCACAACTTCTGGTGGCAAGCTGTTCCACTGGTTAATTATCCTCACTGTTGGGAAATTTCTCCTTAGTTCTAAGTTGCTTCCCTCCTTGATTAGTTTCCACCCGTTGCTTCTTGTCTTGCCTTGGTTCTTTGGAGAATAGCTTGACTCCCTCTTCTTTGGGGCAGCCCCTGAGATATTGGAAGAAATGGTTTAGGCGGAGGGTTGGACTAGATGACCTACAAGGTCCCTTCCAACTCTGTTAATCTGTTAAAAAAGACTGCTATCATGTCACCCCCTAGTCCTATTTTCTCTTATTTTTTCATCTTGGCATTTTAATTCGGTAGCTGTCTGTACTGATGTCTCTCTGTACCTCTCTACATGCGGCCTCGATTACAGGTAGTTCTCGACATACGACCACGATGGATCCCAAAATTTCTATTGCTAAGTGAGAGAGATAAGTGAACTTTGCCCCCCATTGTTAACTGAATCCATACACTAGTTAAGTCAGTAACACGCAGGGGTGAAATGCTCCCGGTTCAGACCGGCTTGGGCGAGTAGGTAGCGATGGCGGCGGGCAGTTCGGAGAACCGGTAGCAAAAATCTCTGCCCCCACCCCCCATGCCCAGCTGAGCCGCGCGATCATCAGACCGTTTTTTTTTTCTTCTAAATGGCTCTGACGATCCCAGCTGAGTTGCCTGCTAACCGGTAGCAAAAATCCCCCCCCCCCCCACAAGCTTCCAGCTTGCTTACTTTAGCTGCTGGTCGCAACGCCTGTCTTGCTTCGCTTGCTGTAATCCCTGCAATCCATTGCATCAGCAAGCAACTGAATCTCCCTGCCTGCAATCAAGCTCATTGGTGAGCAGCTCTATCTGCCTGCCTGCCTTCCTGCCTGCCTTGTACTTTCTATTGCAGGGGTCTCCAACCTTGGCAACTTTAAGACTTGTGGACTTCAACTCCCAGCAAAGCTGGCTGAGGAATTCTGGGAGTTGAAGTCCAGAAGTCTTAAAGTTGCCAAGGTTGGAGACCCCTGTTCTATTGAGTAAGTTTTTTCCCCTTTGGGAGCTTTAAAAAAAATAGTTAATTGGTTTTTTTTCAGTTGTTCTTTTTTTAGACCTAGCCATTTAAAGTTTAGGAAGTTTTAAATTTAGCTGCTTTTATATAAAAATAAAAATAAAATAAAATAATATTTGTGCAGCTTTCTGAGATTTAGTGTGTTTCTGTAGTGTTTCACTCTAACTACACAAACACACAAAACCTCACAAAGCTGTATGTGGAATTTTGTGTGTGTAAAGTATGAAAGTTGTTTTTTGGGGCTTTTTGTGGCTGTGTGAGGTTCCTGCTTGTTGCCGGGGCCATTTTGGGTCTAGCACAGCTGCTTTTACATTGTGGGTGAGCCAGTTGTGTTGTGTTGGGTTTTGTAGGTTAAAAAAGGGCAAAGAAGTGACATTGACTTGGCCACGCCCACCCAGTCACCTTGCCACCAAGCCCCGCCCACTAATTAAGCCCCGCCCACAGAACCAGTAGCAAAAATATTTAGATTTCACCCCCGGTAACACGGTTGTTAAAACGAATCCGGCTTCCCCCATTGACTTTGTCAGAAGGGCGGTCACACGACCCCAGGAAAACTCCAACTGTCACAAGTACACGCCAGTTGCCGAGCGTGTGAATTTTGATCCCAGAGATGCTGCGACCGGGGGGGTGGGGGGTAGGAGACATCGTAAGTCGCTTTTTTTCAGTGCCGTTGTGACTTCGAGCGGTCACTAAACAAACAGTTGTAAGTCAAGGACGACATGGATTCAGGCGAACCTAGCAGTTTAGCTACCAGGCGACCAACTTGCCAAAAAGAGTAGCCAAAAGGATGATTTTTGACAACGTTTTTTTTTTTTTTTAAAGGTTTAAAGGCTTTTTAAAGGCAAAAATTTCCCACAGGATACAATTGAAAGGAGCTTGTCTCCACAAACAGCCTTCGGCTTAGTTAATCAGCTACCGCTCAGGGGATAAAATGTAATTTGTACGATATTCTTTCCATTAGTAGCTATTTTATCCGTTACTAGGCACTTAGGCTTTAACAACCGCTGGCAAAATACACTCCGGTGAAAGAACAAGATTGAACCTGCCAGGTTTTATATATATATATAAACCTTGGTTACGTAGGGAAAACCTGGCTAGAAGAAACACACACACACACACACACACACACACATATATGTAGGTCTTTGGTTATTCGGGTTTTCTCCCGCGTAAAATTGGAGGTTTCTTGGCAACGTTTCAACGAAGTCTCATTCGTCATCTTCAGGCTGGTGTCTTCGGCTTCGTGCTTCTAGGAGCAATGTGTGTGATCGCAGCTGTTTCTTCCTTTTAACTGCCAGTGGGGGTGTGAACAATTTTACGCGGGAGAAAACCCGAATAACCAAAGACCTACATACAAACACCCGCGAAAACCTCAGAAAACATATATATATATATATATATATATATATATATATATATATATATATATATATATTTGTTTATGTAAGTTTATATATATATATAAGCTCAAGGAAATAAAAAGTTACAACCACGCACAATTGCAAAGCCGCCTTGGCTCTATAGAGGAACTCTAATTTTCCCCTGGCAAGGATGGTTTTCAAAGAAGAAGCAATTTGCCGAGCGGGCAGGTAGGTTCCCGGCTGCAGGTAATTGTGTTGCTCTGGGCAGGCACGGACACACAAACACACAGGCACAAAGGCGCAGGGAAGGTACATTTGAGGAGCAATATGACCTCAATCTGGAGTCTCCTTCTAAGACAGACTAAAGCCAGACTGAAGTTTTCCCAGGTGGAAGTGGGGAGTTTCAGACAAAACTTGTAGTTGTGTAGTTGTAGTTGTGGTTTGTGTGGAGGTGAGAAACCTGCAGAATTCTCCTTCTCCTCCTCTTCCTCTCCTCCTCCTCCATCTCTTCTTCTCCTCTTCCTTTTTGTCCTTATTCTTTTCTTCTTTCTCTTTTTCTCCTCCTCTCCTTTTCTGTCCTCCTCCTTCCTCTTTTTCTTCTCTCCTCCTCTTCCCTCACTTCTTCTCCTTCTCTATCTCCTCCTCTTCCTTTTTGTCCTTATTCTTTTCTTTTCTTTCTCTTTTTTCCCTCCTCTTCCCTCCCTTCTTCCTCTTTTTTCTTTCTATTCCCTTTTTCTTCTTCTCTTCCTCTTTTTTTCTTTCCTCTTTCTCCTGTTCTCCTCCTCGTCCTCTCCCCCTTCTCTTTTTTCTCCTCTTCGTTTTCTTTTCCTCTTCTCCTTTCTTCCTTCTCCTTCTTTTCTTTCTTCTCCTCCTCCTTTTCCATCTCCTCATCTTCCTATTCTCCTTTTTTCCCCCTCCTCCCTTTTTCTTCTTCTCTCCTCTCCTTTTTCCCGTCCTCTCTTCCGCCTCCCGCTTCCCTTCTTTTTCTTTCTATTTCTCCTCTTCTTCCTCCTCCTCTTCCTCTTCCTTTTCTTCCTCCTCTTCTTCTTCCTCCTCCTCCTCTTCCACCTCCTGCTTCTCCTCTTCTTTCTATTTGTCCTCTTCCTCCTCCTCTTCCTCTTCTTCTTCCTCTTCTTCTTCCTCCTCCTCCTCCTCTTCTTCTTCCTACTCCTCTTCCACCTCCTGCTTCTCCTCTTCTTTCTATTTCTCCTCTTCTTCCTCCTCCTCTTCCTCCTCTTCTTCCTCCTCCTCCTCCTCCTCCTCCTCCTCCCTAGCCAAGCTAATTCCAGCATTGAAAAGGCTGCTACTCACAACCCAGTGAGGGCAGAGATGGAGATTTACCACCCAGTCCGTGTCCGACATCCCACAGAGATAAGTGTCAGGTTTCGAGGTCGTCTCAAATAAATTGCATTTCAAACAAAGTCTTTGATGAAAAACTCCCATTTATTAAGCACGACATTCTAATTCCGACTCCATCGTAGCCAACACTGACTTCCAGACCCAAAACCCTCCCTTTCCTTTCCCCACTCCTCTGCACTCATTGGCCATCTTCCAAGTCACTCTACCCCTAATCTACTGCTCCAGCTCAAAGGAATTTCCCCCCTCCCATCCCATCTCCTAGGGGATATTATCTCCAGGGAAAATAAGTAGGTGAAAAGTCAAACGTCCCTTTCCAGATGCCTCCGCTTCTCCTTCCTATGTCAGCACTAGAGTAAATGCAGCTTGAAGTGCTGACAATAAGTTTGGCTCCATAACGGAAGCTGAAGCCCTGAGCCTCTGAGGGCGCCGGGTTGGAGAAAGCAATTCAAGCCTCCCTTCGGAAACCCCACCCAGCCTCCCAGCTCACCTCCAACTTTTAATTCTGCCCTTTTTTATCTTTTTCAGGACGGTAACTTTTGGCTGCCTGTCTCGAGGAATCTGGCAGAATCGGGAAGGGAGATTCCTTCTGCTCAGCAAAACTCACCCCAAAGAGGTAGGTTGAGGCTCCTGCAAAAGTGTCCCCAGTGCATCCAAGATACCTACAGCTAGTCCTCGACCTACGACCGCAACGGAGCCCCCAAATTTCTGTCGCGAAGCTAAGGCAAGGCAGTTGTTACGTGAGTTTCGCCCCATTTTACAACCTTTCCCGCTGCAGTCGTTAAGCGAATCACTGCCATTGTTAAGTTAGTCACACGGTCGTGAAGTGAATCTGGCTTTCCCCCCCCCCAATTGGCTTTCCTTGTCAGAAGGTCGCAAAAAGAGGACCATGAGACACTGCAACAGTCGTAAGTACATGCCAGTTGCCAAGCGTTTGAATTTTGATCACCGTAATCTGGCGGGTGCTGCCGAGGCCGTAAGTGTGAAAACCGATCATAAGTCCCCTTTTTCCAGTGCCGTTGTAACTTCAAACGGTCACTAAACGAATCGCCGTAAGTTGAGGACTCCCTGTCCTTTCAAAAGGGGGGGGGAAATGTAATCCTCTTCCGTTTTTCTAAATTCACCATTCGAGCTGCAGATCGCATCACTAGGGACTGTGTCCAAACTCCTGGGGGTTTTCTAAAGCGACTAGTCCTCATTGTGAAATATTTCTGTGCCGTACCTCTTTCCGAAACGAGAGGCTTTTCCCACGTTGTGGGTTTGCATGTTGTAGAAGTGTGAACGTCCGTTTGCTTGCTACGATCAGGAGGCTGGGTTTTAAATTTTTTTGTCAGCACCGTTGTAACTTCAGACGGTCAGTAAACGAATGGCTATAAGTTGAGGACTGCCTGCATTATGATGAAATTGCAAGACCTTTGTCTGCCTTTCAAAAGTTTTGTACGGTTTTGCAGCCGGAATCTTGTCAGCAAGAGAATGGGAAGTGTATTTATTTTGTATTCTGCCGTTTACATTTTAATTATGTCTGATATATGATGATGAATGAATAATTAACCAGAAGCAGTTGCAATCTTTTTAATGTCCGCGGAAGGATTGCAGTTTTAATTTTTAATCATTTTGTTATGATGTCCTTTTGTCTCTTAGTGTTGGGTTCCGCTTTTAACTTCCGACCGCAGAAAATCGGTTTTAATCTTTAAAAATTCTTTTAACGACGAGGTAGTCCTTGATCTATGACCACAGTTGGCCCCAAAATTTCCGTTGCTAACCAAGACAATGAAATGAGTTTTGCCCCATTTTATGACCTTTCTTGGCACCGTTTTTTTTAAAAGGTTTTTTTTTAAATTTTTTAAGACAAACAAACATTTAGTACATCATTCATTTCTTCCATGTGACATCCCGGTGTGATCTCCAAAAACTTCTTTTCTTCTATTATCTCTTCTATCTTCATTCTCGCCAAATCCGTTACAAACGTTTTCCACTAATATAGTATTCTAGTTATAACATTTTTTATCAATCTCTTTTAAAGCTTATTTATATCTCTTTTCTAACCTGTTGTGGCCTGTCAGCAGCCTGTGCGTATTATAGCTGATTCCGACAGCGAGGAGGCTGGTGTGGTGCTGCGCCAGCAGCCTGTGCAGCTGGCACTCGAGTCGGACAGTGAGGAGGCTGGAGAAGATGTGGTGCCAGAGACGGGGATTCAGTCAGGGCCTTCAGAACCTCCAGAAGCTTCCATGGGTGAAGAGGAAGAAGAGGAAGAGCCTCTTCTCGATGCACGGGCGCGCGGAGCTGCCAAAAGGCAGGAGTGGCTCCTCAGGAGGAGGTCTCCTCGAGAGTAAGGCTTGGGGCTAATTGGCCACTCCCTTAGCCTATTTAAGGAGGAATGCCGACTGAAGCAATTTTCAGGGAACAACTTTAGTTCATTCTCCTTCGCGTCTGGATTCTCTGCAAATTGCTTCTGGGCTTTCTGCCAACCTTAGTAAGATTGTGATTACTTTATCTTTGGTTTCTTGTAGGCTGTTAAGAAAGTTTATTAACTTTATTTGTTTGAAAAAGACTGAGCTATTTTAGTAAATTAAGTTTTGTACAGACTTTGTGTGTGCTGCGTTCTTTGGGGTCCGTAGCTGGGGCAGAACATAACCAGTAGTAAAATTGATTCCATATCTTAAAGTATTCTGAATCTTCTCTTTCTTTTATCATCATAGTTGTTAAGTGAACCATTTCGGTCGTTAATTTAGCAACACGGTTGTTAAGTGAATCCGGCTTCCCCGTTGACTTGCTTTATCAGAAGGTCGCAAAAGGGGATCGCAGAACTTGGGACACAGCAACGGTCATAGGTACAAGTCAGTTGCTGTGCGTCGAAATTCTGATAACGTGACCCACAGGGATGCTGCGACGGTCGGTCTTAAGTGTGAAAAACGGTGCTAAGTCACTTTTTCAATGGCGTTGTAACTTTGTACGGTCACTAAACACATGGTTGTAAGTCGAGGAGTCCCTGGATTGTTAAATTTCTGGGCTTTTTCCAAAGTTTTGTACGGTTGCAGCCTGAATCCACCCACAAATAACAGATGCAGAGGGAGTTGGAATTTCTATTTAGTTTCTATTTTATCCTTTACATTTTAATTGTTTCTGACAGACGAGGAATGAATAAATAATAAACCATCTTTTTATGTACCCCGAAGGATTGCAATTTAATTTTAATCGTTTTGTTATTAGATCGTTTCGTCTTGAGTTCTATTTTTACCTCCTACCGCAGAGTCTCGGTTTTAATATTAAAAAACCCCGTGTATTCGCTCTAGTATTTTAATCGCACCCTGCTCTGCTCTTACACGAGCTGGTAGGTTTTACATGCAGGTAGGCCTCGAGTTACGACCGCAATCAGGCTGGAAATTTACCTTGTTTAAGTGAATCACATTTTTTGAGTGAGTTTCCCATATTGTACGGCTTTTCTGGCCACCGTCGTTAAGCGAGTCACTGCAGTTGTTAAGTTAGTAACATGGTTGTTTAGTGAATCCGGCTTTCCTTGTCGGAAGGTCGCAAAAGGGGATCACGTGACCCCAGGACACTGCGACAGTCATAAATGCGAGTCAGTTGCCAAGCCTCTGAATGTTGACCCCCGGGGGATGCTGCAGCGGTCGTAAGTGTGAAAAACGGTCCTAAGTCCCTTTTTTCGGTGCAGTTATGACTGCCAAATGGTCACTAAACGAACTGTTGTAAATCGAGGACTACCTGTATATGTAAAATCCGTTGATTCCATCCATAGGCTTGGTTGCTGTGATTGACATCGTTGTACTGGTAGTCCTTGATTTACGGCTGACTTGTCACTTAGCAACCGTTGGAAATTAGGATAGGCTCAAAACTTCTGGCCAGCATAAAACATACCACACACATACACATACACAAACACACAAACACAACATTTCTTTGCAACCAGTTGCAGTGTCTGAGAGCAACACCACCCCCCACTCCTCCAACACTGATGATGTAACCTAACTGGGTAATGAAATGTCTGCAAAAAATCCATCAGGCTCAGAGAACCTCAGGGATCCCACAGTTCAACCCTGAGCTACAAATATATTCTCATCCCTTGGTAGCATATTCTCTTCTGTGATCGAATTGGAGGGTTACCAAATACTCCAACCTGCTCAGTGCTGGTTTCCCACTACAGGACCCATCTTCCACTGAGGCTCTCGTGGAACGGGGATAGTTTAATATCTGACACCTCCTGACTGTTTAATCCAGTGGTCATTGAATTCGCTCAAATCTTGTCATGCATCGTCTCTTCTGGGAATCAGTTAATATTTTTTTTCTTGATTGGCCCAATTAGAAAAATCGTCATAGTAGCGATCAGAGCAAGAAAGAATTGTCCGAAGCTGACTTCCTCTTTTTGCTCCTTTCTTGTAGCTTCCTACAGGCCACCGTCAATTAAATATCTTCTTCCTTTTTCTTTAAAATAAAAGGGGATGCGGGAGGTTAATCCCGCAAAGAACCATTGTGATTAACCGTTCCATATTGTTATATGTTGGATTTTGTTGATATGAAGCCCTAACGGATGAGGTTGGACATTTGTTCAGGGACAGTTTGGTCTAGCGATTAAGGTGCCAGGCGATAAAACAGGAGACGGTGAGTTCTAGTTCCTCCTTAGGCCTGAAAGCCAGCTGGTTGTTCTGTCCCCCGTCCTCACACAGACAAATGCAGTATCAAACAATGCCTGCCAATAATTTATTGTATAAACAATAAATAGAGCATTTGACAGCCGTGACTGGGAGGATTTTTCATCAGGTTCGCCTGATTCGCCAGTTGCGTCCCTTTCTGGATCGGGACTCCCTACACACAGTCACTCATGCCCTCGTCACTTCCCGCCTGGACTATTGTAACACTCTCTACATGGGGCTCTCCTTGAGGAGCACCCGGAGGCTCCAACTGGCGCAGAGTGCGGCCGCGCGGCTGGTTATGGGAGCAACATGGCGCTCCCGTGTGACACCTCTCCTGCGCGAGCTGCACTGGCTTCCGGTGGTCTTCTGGGTGCGCTTCAAGGTTTTGGTTACCACCTTTAAAGCGCTCCATGGCTTAGGACCTGGTTATTTACGGGACCGCCTACTACCACAAGCAGCCTCCCACCAGCCGGTACGCTCTCATAGAGAGGGACTCCTCCGGGTGCCGTCAGTCAAACAATGTCGACTGGCGGCCCCTAGGGGGAGGGCCTTCTCTGTGGGGGCACCTACTGTCTGGAATGAGCTCCCCCGGAGATACGAAGGATCCCGGACCTGCGCACCTTCCGCCGCGCTGTGAAGACCTTTTTATTCCACCAGGCGGGCTTGGCCTAATCCTTTCCCTCTTTTTTAATATGTAAATTTTAATTTGTTTTAAATTATTGGGGTGTTTTAATTTGTTAGGGCCAAAACTATTTAATTCGATTTTATCTGGTTTTTAAAATTTTTTGTATCTATGTATTTTATTGTTTGGCTGTTCACCGCCCTGAGTCCTTCGGGAGTAGGGCGGTATACAAATCAAATAAATAATAATAAAAAATAATAATAATAATAAACAGACCAGAATTTCTAGAGTTCTGGCAGCTAACTGTAAAACGCCTGCCAAGTCCAATCAGTACTCCCAAAAAGCAGGAGAGGCCTTATCTGCAGTCCGTTTCCAGAGCGACAAATTATCCACAAGAGTTTAGTCCAAAATATATCTGAGCCGAAGTGCAGGATTCACAATGTGACTCTTTAGAATTTAAACTTTTGTCCATCACAAAGCCTGCCGAGCAATCACGCCCCCTTTTATCCCTTGTGGGCGTGGCTCAGTGACTCAGCTCAACCTCGGGCCCTCCCACGCCTCTTCCTTTGCTGCACACGCTTCTCCCTCCACCGCTGCCTGGGATCAAGCCAGGATTCATCATCCTCGCTCCCTATCAATGGGTGCTCCGATATGCTTTCCTCCTGGCCCATCCCAGGCTGTTCCTCCTGGCCTTCGGATGGAACCTGAGGCATTGCCAGAGAGGAGGGTCCTGGAGAGGGAGGCCTTGTCAGTTCCTCCCCATCACCTTCTGAGTCCTCTTCCTCCATGAGGACAGGCTCGGGAGTCGGAGTCACAACACTGGTTGACTTTGGGCTAATCACCAGGAGAGAGTGAGTTCTAGTCCCGCCTTAGGCGTGAAAACCAACTGGGTGACTTTGGTCCAATCACTAGGAGATGGTGAGTTCTAGTCCTGCCTTAGTGGTAAAAGCTGGATGGGTGACTTTGGGCCAGTCCCTTTCTCTCTCTCTTGGCTAGCCCATTGCACAGAGTTGTTGTTGTGGGGAGATTCGGAGGAGAAAGATCTGTTGGATATGTTTGCCACTTTGAGTTGTTTGTAAAAATAATAATAAAGGCAGGATAGGGAGGGTGGGAGGGAGGGAGGAAGGAAAAGGGAAAAAGGGAGGGAGGGAGGGGGAAAAGGAGGGAGAAAGGAAGGAAAAGGGAAAAGGAAGGGAGGGAGGGGGAAAGGGAGGGAGGAAGGAAGGAAAAGGGAAAAAGGGAGGGAGGGAGGGAGGGGGAAAAGGAGGGAGGGAGGAAGGAAAAGGGAAAAAAGGAAGGAATGGGGAAAGGGAGGGAGGAAGGAAAAGGGAAAAAAGGAAGGAATGGGGAAAGGGAGGGAGGGAGGAAGGAAAAGGGAAAAAGGAAGGAAGGGAGAGGGGAAAGGAGGGAGAAAGGAAGGGAAATGGAAAAGGAAGGAAGGGAGAGGGAAAGGGAGGGAGGGAGGAAGGAAAAGGGAAAAAAGGAAGGAATGGGGAAAGGAAGGAAGGAAAAGGGAAAAAAGGAAAGAATGGGGAAAAGGAGGGATGGAGGAAGGAAGGAAAAGGGAAAAAGGAAGGGAGGGGGAAAGGGAGGGAGGAAGGAAGGAAAAGGGAAGAAGGAGAGAGGCAGAGAGGAAGGGTGGGAGCAGGGCTGGGATTCAGCCGGTTTTGACCTATTCAAGCAAACCGGATGCTAATTTTACATCTGGTTCACCGAACAGGTAGTTGCAAGGACTGGCTGGCCCCGCCCACCCTGCCCCTCCCTTCCCAGGAATCCCCATGTGGCCCGTTTTGGATGCCAGGTAAACGCAGTGCCCACGCGGAGGCTTGGGGCGGGTGAAAAACGGGCCTTCCGGAAGTCTAGAAACGTGCCCGTTTTTGGCCTCTGGAGGGCCTCCAGAGCCCGGGGAGGCCATTTTCACCCTCCCAGAGGCTCAAGAAAAGCCTCCGGAGCCTGGGGAGGGTCAAAACGCGTCCCCCGGTGGTGCAGGAGGCTAAGTAGAGGCTGGCACCATGGCCACCCCCACCCAGCAATTGGGCAGAGAACCGGTTGCTAAAATTTTGGAATCCCACCCCTGGGTGGGAGGGAGGGAGGAAAAGGAGGGAGGGAGGAAGAAGGAAAGGAAGGAAAAGGGAAGGAGAGAGGGAGGAAGAAGGAAGGACTGTGTGACCTGCCTGACTGAACGCACCACACCATGCTTCTAAATTGACACCCCCCCCGCTGTGTTTTCATCAGGAGATCCTGATCCACTGGATTCAAAAGAAGCAGGGAAGCCGGAAGAAAAGGAAGCGCCCAACGCGATCAAACCGGACGACAGCCTCTGGTTGAGGGAAAGCGTCTGTCTGGGAGAAGATACAGAAAGGTAGGAGAGCATCTCTTGAACAGGAGGAGAAAAACAGGAGATCGTATTCTTCTACGAGCAGGGGTCCAAAAAAAAGAAAATTTAAATCAGAATTTAAAATTTCAGAATCAGAATCCGAATAGAGCTGGGGGGGGGGCAAAACAGCCTTCCCGACCATCCCCCGAGGCCCTCTGGAGGCAGGAAACGGCTTGTTTCCCTTCCGGTGGGCTCAGAACAGTGGTGGGTTCTTCCCGGTTCAGTCCGGTTCGGCCGAGCCAGTAGCGGTGATGATATGACGTCACCGAACCGGTTCCCCCCCCCGCCCTCCCACCCACCCACCCATGTTATTCTTACCTTTTATTTGGTCCCACCCCCATCTATTGCTGCCTCCTGAGTCCCAGCTGATGACTAGAGGGAAAGAAAACTGTTTAAACTCTTGCCGCGGGGCTTCAAAGGGCCACCCGACAGCTGATCAGTGTTAAAAGCAAACAAATGAGTCGGGTCGTAAGTGCGAGGACTGGTCGTAAGTGCGAGGACCTTCCAGAAATGACTCTGACCAGCTAGCCACGCCCACCTAGTCACATGACCCCCCCCCAAACCACACCCACAAAATAAGCCATGCCCACAGAACCGGTAGTAAAAAAAATTAGAACCCACCCCTGGCTCAGAAGGCCCGAAAATCAGCTGGCTGGCATGCACTAGTGTGCCGGAGCTGAGCTCACGTGCCCACCAATATGGCTACGCGTGCCACTAGGTTCGCCATTACGGCCCTATACCATTTCAGACAAATGGCTGTCCGATCTCTTCTTAAAAACATCTCCAGTGATGTATTTGTTAACACCAGAGCCTTGGTGGCGCAGCAGACTAAAGAGCTGTTAAGTAACACCAGCTGCCTGCAATTACTGCAAGTTCAAATCTCACCAGGCTCAAGGTTGACTCAGCCTTCCATCCTTCTGAGGTAAGTAAAATGAGGACCCGGATTGTGGGGGCAATAAGATGACTTTGTATAAAAAAGAACACCGCTTGGGGGGGGGGCGAAAGCCCTACTAAGCAGGTATATACAAAAGTATGAAGGCTATTGCTTAAAAGCATTGTAAGCCGCCCTGAGTCTCCGGAGAAGGGCGGCATATAAATCGAACCAATAAATAAAATAAATTATAAATAAATTATACAGCTAGTCCTCGACTTACAACCATTCCTTTAGTAACCGTTCCTACTGTGCTGAGGAAAGGCATCCTCGCACTTAGGGCCATGCCAAAAGTGACTGATGTCCGTTTTTCCGCCCTCAACCACCGTTGGCAGCATGCCCCATGGTCACGTCACCAAAATTCAGGCGCTCGGCAACGGGCATGTCAGCACAATGGTTGCAGGGAGATCCCCGTTTGCGACCTCCTGACGAACAAAGTGAGTGGGGCAGCTGGATTCACTTAACACCTGCAGGGATTCGCTGAAGAATTGTGGCAAGGAAGGTCATAAAATGGGGCAAAGCTCGCTTAACTGTCTCGCTTAGCAACGGAAACGTGGCCTCGGTTGTGGTCGTAAGTCGAGAACTATCGGTATTCTGCTTCCTCTATTGAACTTCCCACCTGTTCTGCCCCAGCGACGGACCCCAAAGAACGCAGCACACACAAACTCTATACAAAGCTTATTTTACTCAAATAACTCAGTCTTTATCATTCAAAGGCTGTTAATGAACTGTCTCAACAGCCTGCCAGAATTCTAAGATAAGGTAATCACAGTCTTACTAGAGTTGGCAGAAAGCCCAGAAACAATTTTGCAGACACGAAGGAGAGAGAACTAAAGTTGTTCTCTACAGCTTGTTGCAAGTGGCGTTCCTTCTTAAATAGGCTAAGGGAATGGCCAATTAGCCCCAAGCCTTACTCTCGAGGAGACCTCCTCCTGAGGAGCCACTCCTGCCCTTTGGCTGCTTTGCACGCCCGTGCATCGAGAAGAGGCTCCTCCTCTTCGTCCTCTTCACTTAAGGGAGCTTCTGGTGGTTGTGAAGGCCCTGGCTGAATCTCCGCCTCTGGCACCACATCTTCTCCAGCCTCCTCACTGTCCGACTCGAGCGCCAGCTGCACAGGCTGCTGGCGCAGCACCACACCAGCCTCCTCGCTGTCAGAATCAGCTACAATCTACACAGGCCACTGATGGGCCACAACACCACCGGACACTGCTGCTTCATTGATCTGTCCACATGACATGTATCCTTCCTGTATCAATTCCTCCCACTCCCCTTCTCCCAACCCCCTTTCCTGCTCTTTTTACTTTCACTTTTTACTTTTATTTGATTTGTATACCGCCCTACTCCCGAAGGACTCAGGGCGGTGAACAGCCAACAATAAAATACATACATACAAAAATTAAAAAGCAGAAATAAAATCGAATTAAATAGTTTGGCCCAGACAAATTAAAACCCCAATCAATTTAAAACCAATTTAGACTTTAAGTATTAAAGATATTAAAAATGTAAAAATATTAAAATTATTTAAAAAGAGGGAGAATGTTAGGCCAGGCCCGCCTGATGAAATAAACTATTAATAAACAAACTATTTAAACCTGACAAAGGTCTTTAGAGCGCGGCGGAAGGTGCGCAGATCCGGGATCCTCCGTATCTCCGGATCCTCTGTATCTAAGCGTCCCAAGAGGCTGGGGTACAATGGGGCAAAACAAGTTTGCCTCCAGAACTCGTGGCTGCTGTAACACTGGAAGTTTTTAAAGAAGAGATTGGACAACAATTTGTCTGAAATGGTATAAGGTCTCCTGTTTGAGCAGTGTTGTGGTTCGCCAGCAGCCTGCGGAGCTGGCAGCGGAGTCGGACGGTGAGGAGGCTGGGGAGGACAATGGGCCAGTCCTGGAGTCTGGGGAAGGCCCGGATGAGGGCTCTGCGTCAGAGGCAGAGAGGGGGCCAGGGTCATCGGGGAGTGATGTGCGGACTTCGGAGCCTCCAGAGGCGGATAGCAGAGAGGCAGAGGAACAGGAGGAGCCTGTTCCTAGTGCACTCATGCAAAGAGCTGCCAGAAGGCAAGAGCAGCTAAAGCAAAAGGGACGACTCAGAAGTAAAGCCAGGAGATGATTGGCCCCTCCCATAAGGCTTAAAAGAGCAGCAAACTCTTGGGCTCTTTGTAGGAAAGCAACGTTGCTACATTTGTTTCTTGTCTTGTTCCTGAACTTTGTGGGGCTTTGCCATGAAAAGCCTTTGGCAGGGTGCCAAAGAAGATAAAGGTTTGTGATAAGGCCGAAGGACTTTTTCTGAAGGACTTTTTATTTTGGACTAAGCTGAGAATGAAGTAATTCTCAGCTGTTCTAATAAAACATGTTTGTTTAGGACTGATTGTGTCTGGCAATAACTACTTGGGCCTAGGTCACAACAAGCAGTTGTGGGTTGGACTAGAAGACCTCCAGGGTCCCTTCCAACTCTGTTATTCAACGTTAATCTTTTGGTTGCGGCCAGGCCTTGCAACTGCTCCCTGCGAGGCACAATCTGTGCTCGCTGCCCGTTTAGATTAACCTTGTAAAAGCGGGCAGGTTAGCAAATGGCTCTGGATGGGTTTATCCAAGGCCATCAGCTGGAGGGGCGTGCAAATGACAACAACACAACAACAACCAGTTGTCTCTCTTTCTCTCTTTGCCAGTCAGTCCAACAGCTGTTGTCCTTGCTCATGGTCTTTCCTTTTTTTCTCTCTCTCTCTTTTTTCCTTTCCTTTTATTATTTTGCAGAGCTAACTCCAGCCTTGACAAAGTGTTGGAGTTTCTTTGTCCAACTGCCGACAGCCATGACATCAATAAGGGCCTGTCAGATGCCATCCAGAGGTAAGGGTGCTGCTTGCCCGTCAAATCGGTCTTCCCCCTCAAATGCTTGGCGTGGGTAGAGACGCCAAGATCAGGGTTTGTCAAGTTCAGGGACTTTAAGGTGGTTAGACTTTACGTCCCAGAATTCCCCAGCCAGTTTTTTTTTTTACAATGGGTCGGACTTCCATTCCCAGAATCCCCCAGTCAGTAGAGGGGTGGACTTCCACTCTTGTGCAGTAGGCCCATTTTTCGCCCTCCCCAGGCTCTAGAGGCTTTCTTGGAGCCTAGGGAAGGCGAAAACGGCCTTCCTCACCACCACCACCACCGGACGCCCTCTGGAGGCTTGAAACAGTCTGTTTGCTGATTTCTGGTGGGACCTAGAAAGCCTCTGGAGCCTGGGGAGAGCGAAAAACGGGCCTTCCCTCCCCCTCCAGCCCTCCAGCCTGTTTCCTGTTGTGACTCCGACCCCCAAGCCCGAGTTATCGGAGGGAGAAGGTTCCGAACATGAAGGAGAGGAGTTGGCCAGGCCTCCCTCTCCACGACCCTCCTCTCTGGCAATGCCTCAGGTGTCTCCCGAAGGAGAAGAGATTGGCCAGGAGCCAGGTATCTCCTCACAGTCGGACAGTGATGGAGATAAGTCTTGGCTGGATCCACGCCAGCGTCGGAGAGACAAGTGCACGCAGCAGAAAAGGAGGCGTGCCAGAGATTAAGCTGAGTCACTGGACCACACCCCACAGGGGATAAAAGGGGGTGAGGTGGCCATTCAGACTCTGTGACGGACAAAACTAACTACTAGCGAGTCACATTGTATCTTTGCAACAACGTTACCTGCCTTGGATTTAATACGGACTGGACTTGACAATTCTTGAACTGTGTGTATCTTGTTTGGGTTTATCTGTCGGAGGAACAACCCCTCCCTTTATGGGTAAAGTTCTTGGCAAGCAGTTAACTGGGTTGCTGCCAATCCTCTTATTGAAAAAATTTGTTGTCTGCCAGTTTTATTTAACCCCTCGATATCTGTTTGTGTGCGTGTGTGAGACGGGGACAGAACATTTCCTGACTTCCGGTGGGCCCGGAAGGCTCGATAATCAGCTGGCTGGCGTGCACATGCGCGCCAGAGCTGAGCTAGGGTAACGCTCGCATGCCCACCGATATGGCTCCGTGTGCCACCTGTGGCACGCGTGCCATAGTTTCGCCATCACAGTTCTAGTTTTTTCTTGGAGCTAAGGACGAGCCGTTGGTTATATTCCCCCTCTTTGATAAATTACGCATGCCGATGTTTGCTTCGCCCTTCGAGCGCTTGCAAAAGCTGCCATTGACACGGGCTTCTCTGTCCTTGAAGGGGGGAGCTGAGCTGTGCCCACCACGGGAACATCGAGATGAAAGGGGGAGCCGAAGAAAGTTTCAGCGAGTCCGAAGGTTCCATCGAAAACATCGAAGGACTTTCTTGAGATCCGTAAGATAAAACTGGACACTCGGCTGGCTAATTGCGTGACTCCTGTTTCCTTTATTATTTTCTTTTTTTTCCCTGTGTGATGTTGGAAACTCTTTTGAAAAGGGGCAAGGGGGCAGGATTTCTTGCAAAGGTGCTCGGGGGCTTGAAGAGGTTGCAATAAATCCGTGTTTTTCAGACTTGGTGATTTTAATGTGGGTGGACATCAACTCCTACCTAGCACGTTTTAAAGTTAGACAGGCTTCAAGTCCCCCCAAAAAACCCAGATAGCATGCTTTAAGATGGGCAAACTTCCATTCCCAGAATTCCTAAGTCAGCCTGTTTTAAGATGGGTGGACTTCCATTCCCAGAATTCCCCAGCCAGCATATTTTAAGATGGGTGGACTTCATCTCCCAGAATTCCCTAGCCAGCATGCTTTAAGATGGGTGGACTTCAACTCCCAGAATTCCCCAGCCAGCATGCTTTAAGATGGGTGGACTTCATCTCCCAGAATTCCCCAGCCAGCAGGCCTTAAGAGGGATGGACTTCCACTCCCAGAATTCCCCAGCCAGCATGCTTTAAGATGGGTGGACTTCATCTCCCAGAATTCCCCAGCCAGCAGGCCTTAAGAGGGATGGACTTCCACTCCCAGAATTCCCCAGCCAGCATGTTTTAAGGTGAGTGGACTTCAATTCCCAGAATTCCCCAGCCAGCATGTTTTAAGATGGGTGGACTTCATCTCCCAGAATCCCCCAGCCAGCCTGCTTTAAGAGGGGTGGACTTCAACTCCCAGAATTCCCTAGCCAGCATGCTTTAAGATGGGTGGACTCTAACTCCCACAATTCCATCCTGCATGCTTTAAGACAGGTGCCTGACATATATTTACGACCGTTGAGGTGTCCTGGGGTCATGTGATCATCATTAACGTCTTTCCCAGGTTCCAAGCAAAGTCAATAAGGGAAGTTTGATTTGCTTTATGATTGCGTGATTCACTTAACGATTGTGGCAAAGATAAAATTGGGTGCGACTCACTTAGTGACTGCATAAAAGTTCTAATCCTAATTGTAATCATAAATCAAGGACTTCCTGCAATTTTGTGTCTGATTTAACCACAGAATTAAATTTGTCTGTTCCCCGGTTTGCTCTTGTCCTCGATTTATGACCACAATTGGGGCCAGAGTTTCCATTGCTAAACAAGGAAGTCGTTAAGTGAGTCGCACCCTATTTTTCAACCTTTTTTGCCACGGTTCTTAAGCAGATCACCGCTAGTTGTTAAGCGAAGCAGGCAGTCATTAAGCGAATCCGGCTTTCCCCATGCTTGTTAGAAGCCACCTGGGAAGATTGCAGAAGGGGATCATGTGATCCCGATACACTGCAACTGTCATCTATGCCCGTTGCCAAGCACCCAAGTTTTGATCACATGCTCCTTTGGGAATGCTATGATGGTTGTAAGTGTGAGGACTGGACATAAGTAACTTTTTCAGTGCCGTGTTAATGGAATGGTCACTAAATCATCATCATTTAACGACCCCATAATCCTTTGTGAGGTGGAGTCTGGCAAACTGAATGGAGCCAGCAGAATGTTTTCATGGCCGGATGCCTTTCCCTGTTGCCAATGAGGAGTTTATTCTCCATTGTGCCCAGAGAGAGAAAAATCTGCCTCTACCTAGGATCAAACTCACAGCCTCCGGATTGTGAGGCGAGAGCTCCACCTCCAGGCCACCGCACCACTTTACGGTACGGTCGCTAAATGAGTGATTGTAAGTCGGGGACAACCGGTGCCGCAGGCAGAAAAAGAACAAAAAAACTCATTTTCTTTAAAGAAAAACCCTGGGAAATTAAAAAAAAAAAATACCACAGAAACCATATGGTAGAAAGAGAAGTGAGTGAACACTGTTATAAATTTCTCCAGGGATGTGTGAAAACGACATATTGATGCCAGCCTGAGCAGATTTCGAGCAAGCTACGGTATGTTACAGGAGGGCAAGGCGACGCGAGGCACTCCTGAGACTTAATGCCAGGCGCCGGAATCTCTAGTTCAGGTGCATAGAAAAAAAATGTGGAATGACGTCGTTCGGTAGGATAAAAAGGATAAACCAGTTTTGGAAATTTCGGGTTAGGCGAGAATTTTACATGTTCTTAACCCTCTTTCAGTTCAAAGCTAGGTAGTCCTCGACTTACAACAGTTCCTTTAGCGACCAAAGTTACGGCGGCGGTGAAAAAAGTGACTTGCGACTGTTTTTCACAGCTGGAATCCTGCATCCAGTTTTTGGTTGCCACAGAATAAAAAAAAAGATGTTGAGCCTTTGGGAGGAAAAAAAAAGTGCAGAGAAGAGCAACTAAGATGATTTAAAGGCCTGGAGATTTAAAACATACGAAGAACGGTTGCAAGAATTGGGATTGGCCAGTCTAGAGAAAAGGACCGGGGTGGGGGGAGAGAAATATGATGGTGCCAATATTTGAGGGGCTGCTGCAAAGAAGATGGGAAGTCAACTTATTTTCCAAACCACCAGAAGGCAAGACAAGAAACAATGGATGGAAACTAATCAAAGAATAGAATAGAATAGAATAGAATAGAATAGAATAGAATAGAATAGAATAGAATAGAATAGAATAGAATAGAATAGAATAGAATAGAATAGAATAGAATCTTTATTGAGAATAGAATAGAATCAAATCAAATCTTTATTGAGAATAGAATCTTTATTGAGAATAGAATAGAATAGAATCTTTATTGAGAATAGAAGAGACTAGAATCTTTATTGAGAATAGAATAAAATAGAATCTTTATTGAGAATAGAATAGAATAGAATCAAATCAAATCTTTATTGAGAATAGAATAGAATCTTTATTGAGAATAGAATAGAGTAGAATATTGAGAATAGAATAGAATAGAATCTTTATTGAGAATAAAATAGAATAGAATAGAATCTTTATTGAGAATAGAATAGAATAGAATAGAATAGAATCTTTATTGAGAATAGAATAGAATAGAATAGAATCTTTATTGAGAATAGAATAGAATACAATAGAATCTTTATTTAGAATAGAATTTGAATTTGAATAGAATAGAATAGAATAGAATAGAATAGAATAGAATATTGAGAATGGAATGGAATGGGAGAGGAGAGGAGAGGAGAAAAGAGAAGAAGCAACCTGGAACTAAGACAGTGAGAACAATTAACCAGTGGAACTACTTGCCACCAGAAGTTGTGAATGCTTCATCACTGAAGGTTTTCAAGAAGAGACCGTGCTGCCATCTGTCAGAAATGGTGTAGGGCAGGGGTTTCATTTCATTGAGGGCCGCATCAGGGTTGTGTTTGACCTCGGAGGGCGGGGGGGGGGGCGTGGCCATGGTGGGCATTTGACAGAGAAACTTATTTATTTATATTCTGCCTTCATTATTTTTACATAAATAACAAGGCTGTAAAGTTAGGGTCTCCTGCTTGAGTAGGGGGCTGGACTAGAAGTCCTCCAGGGTCCCCTTCCAGTCCTATTTTGATTGATGGACTGCAGCCGGGGGTGGGTGGGGGGGAAATCTGGCATTAACGCCACGAGAGTAATCATATTCCCTGTAATTAGCTACAATTAATGTCCGTTAAATTTAAAAACATTTAATTTGCATCTCGGCTCTGGTCAACTCATTTGCACTGATTAAGTCTGCTTTATGAAGCATGACTGACACAAACATATGTGCGGCACACAAACCCCCCCCCCCCCCCCACACACATACACAAAGACACACCCCAGACTTAATACTCAAAGGCTGAAGTTGTTTACGAGCAGGAAAGCTTTTTTTCCCATCCACCTGAAACTAATTACAGGTAGTCCTCGACTTACGACCACAATCCGAGCCCAATGTTTCCGTGGCTAAGCAAAGGCTGTTGAGTCTTGCCCCCCATTTTGCAAACTTTTTTTGGCCACAGTTGTGAAGCGAATCGCTGCCGTCGTTAAATGAATCATGCAGTTGTTAAGCGAATCCGGCTTCACTTTCCGACTGTTTGTTGGAAGCCACCTGGAAAGTTATACAAATAGGGATCACACAACTCCGGGACACTAACCGTCATAAATATGAGTCAGTTGCCCAAGCGTCCGTATTTTGATCACGTGACCAAGGAGATGCTGCAGCGGTCAAAAGTGTGAAACCTGGTAATAAGTCACTTTTCTCACTGCCGTCGTAACTTCAAGCGGTCACTGAATGGATTGTAAGCCGAGCACTACCTGTATTTCAATAGCACTGATGGGACATGTTTCTCAGTTTTTCCAATACATGTAGTCTTCGACTTACGACCACAATTGAGCCTAACATTTCTGTTGTTCAGCGAGACAGTGTTTAATTTTAATTTTGCCCCGTTTTACGACCTTTCTTGCTCCAGTCGTTAAGTGAATCAGTTGTAATACAGTTGTTAATTGAGTCCAGTTTCCCCGTTGACTTTGTCAGAAGATCGCAAACGGGGATCATGTGACACCAGGACGCTGCAACTGTCATAAATATGAGTCAGTTGCCACATCTCTGAATTTTGATCACATGACCACAGATGCTACAACGGTCGGGAGTGTGAAAAATGGTCATAAGTCACTATTTTCAGTGCCGTCATAACTTCAAACGGTCACTAAAGGAACTGTTGTAAATTGAGGACTACCTGTAATTATTGTATGTTATCTCCGTTGTGTGGCACCGTTGTGTGTCACTTTTTTCACTGTGATGGTAACTACGAACGGCCGCTAAACGAACTGTCCTCGTCTTACAACAGTTCATTTAGTGACCAAGGTTACGACAACGCTGAAAAAGGTGACTTAAGACCGTTTTTCACCCTTACGACTGTTGCAGCTTTATGACAGTTGCGATCTGACAAGCAAAGTCCACGGGAAGGCCGATTCGCTTAACAACCAGGGTTCCTCACTTACCAACTGCAGTGATTTCACTTAACAACGGTGACAAGGAAGGTCGTAAAACGGGCCAAAACTCCCTTCACCGATGTGAGTTTTCACTGAGCAACAGAAATTTTGGGCGCAATTTTTTTTGGTTGTAAATCAAGGACTCCCTGTTATTTCAATGCCAGGCTCATGAATGGAGCGGACGGGGTATTTTTTTTTTTTTCTGGTGCCGCAGATTTTCAGGCATTCCATCCATCCATCAAGGCCCTCCACCTTTTCCACCCAAAACTTTTTGATGAGCTCGTAAATCACATAAACCGGAGTTCAGGATTGTCAACCTGAGGTTTGTTGGGGTTTTGTGTGCAAAGCTGCTTTGAGATTTAGATGTCTTCTTTTGAGATCAGCACAATCTCGCCGGCAGCGGACGGGGCTTTGGAATTTAAATTTAAAAATAAATAAATAAATAAATAAAGCAACATGGATAAGAGGAGCTACTGGCTGCGGCTTCAGAGTCCCAGCAAAATCCTTGGGAATATTGGATTGTCCGGCCTCGGAGTTAAATTAAAAAAGGGGACCGAAAAAATATGGTGGTCGTTATGGTACAAATCCTTTGTTTTTTGTAACAGGTTTAAAGGTGGTGTTAGTGGGATTAACGGGCAGGCAAAGGATGAACCTCCTTGGGGAGGTTTAAATTGGGATTAGGGCGTCTATGGGAGGGGGCGAAATTGTGAAGATGCAGCAGCCAGACAAATCAAAGTATCATTTCTTTTTTTTTCTTCTTCTTTTCTTTCCTTTTCTCTTTCCTTTTCTTTTATTGCTTTCTTTTATTCTTTTAGTTTAATTTATTATTTTATTTAGTTTAGTTTAGTTTATTATTTTATTTAGTTTAGTATTTAGTTTAGTTTATTATTTTATTTTTATTCACTGATTTAAAACATTTACATTATTCTTTTAGTTTATTATTTTATTTTACTTTATTACTTTAGTTTATTTTATTATTTTTATTTTATTATTTAGTTTTATTTATTATCTTACTTCTTTTCTTTTCTTTTGTTTAGTTTAGTTTAGTTTATTTTATTTTTATTCACTGATTTAAAACATTTACATTATTCTTTTAGTTTATTCTTTTATTTTACTTTATTACTTTATTTAGTTTATTTTATTATTTTATTTTATTTAGTTTAGCTTCTTATTTTATTTACTTTATTTTATTTAGTTGTTTAGTTTAGTTTATTATTTTATTTTTATTCACTGATTTAAAACATTTTACATTATTCTTTTACTTTATTCTTTTAGTTTATTACTTTATTTTATTATTTTTATTTTATTTAGTTTAGGTTCTTATTTTACTTATTTTATTTTATTTAGTTGTTTAGTTTAGTTTATTATTTTATTTTTATTCACTGATTTAAAACATTTACCTTATTCTTTTACTTTATTCTTTTATTTTACTTTATTACTTTATTTAGTTTATTTTATTATTTTATTTTATTTTATTTAGTTTAGCTTCTTATTTTATTTACTTTATTTAGTTGTTTAGTTTAGTTTATTATTTTATTTTTATTCACTGATTTAAAACATTTTACATTATTCTTTTACTTTATTCTTTTAGTTTATTACTTTATTTTATCATTTTTATTTTATTTAGTTTAGGTTCTTATTTTACTTATTTTATTTTATTTAGTTTAGTTTATTATTTTATTTTTATTCACTGATTTAAAACACTTACCTTGTTCTTCATCGTCCAAGCAACTCTGTTGGGCAATCTCTTCATTATTTTATTTCTATCTATTTAAAACATTTATCTAGGGGCCCATCTTCTAAGCAATTCCATTTGGCAGTCAAAAGTCTTTTATCTTTTTATTATTTTATGATTATTTATTTTAAAACATTTATAGAGCAGCCCCCCTTCTAAGCAACTCGGCTGAACAGTCAAAGGGTTTTCTCTTTATTATTTTATTTTTATTTATTTGAAACATTTGCATAGCATTTATTTATGAATATCAGTGGCCCCGTGGTCGTGCCATCCTTCTCTTGCAACCTTCCAACACAAGCAAATTCCATGGGGAAGCCAGATTCACTTAACAACCGTGTTTCTAACTTAACACTTGCCATGATTCATTTAACAACAGTGACAAGAAAGGTCATAAAATAGAGCAAAACCCACTTGACAACTGTCTTACTTAGCTGAGCAATAGAAATTTTAGGCTCAATTGTGGTATTGTGCCCCCCCCTTCTCAGAGACCACCAAGGACCCCACAGTTGTCCTCCTCATCTCTACAAATCCCACTTCCTTACAGCACTGATGATGTTACCTAGTTGGGTCATGAAACGTCTGCAAGAAAACAACCAGGCTCATAGAGCATCAAGGACTCTGCAGCCTTCCTCCTCTTCCCCCCTCCTCTTCCTCTCTGCAATCCCTACTCTCTTCTAAAACTGATAGCGTTACCTAGTTGGGTCATAAAACATCTGCAAAAAGCCAACTAGGTCCGTGATGGCAAACCTATGACACGCGTGTCACAGCTGGCACGCAGAGCCTTCCCTGTGGGTATGCGAGCCGTTGCCCAGCTCAGCTCCCCTGCGAACGCACGCCTCCCGCAGGCCAGCTGATATTCGGGATGCGCAGGTGGCGGGGCACATGCGGGAGAAGCGCAGGCATGCGAGGGGGGAGCGTGGGGTTAGGGTTAGGTGTGGCGTGCCCCCATGGCCTGTCTTTGGGCACAAGAGGCTCCCAGGAGACTCCACACGGCCCATTTTGGATGCCAGGTACATGCAGGGCCCGTGCGGAATCTGGGGAGGGTGAAAAACGGGCCTCCCGGAAGTTCCTGAAGTCTGGAAACAGGCCCATTTCTGGCCTCTGGAGGGCTCCGGAGCCCAGGGGAGGCCGTTTTCGCCCTCCCGGAGGCTCAAGGAAAACCTCTGGAGCCGGGGGGGTGGCGAAAACATCCCTCCCGCCGTAGTGCAGGAGGCCAAGTAGGCCACACCCACCAATGGCCACACCCACCCAGCAATGCGTGGGAGGGCGTGAGGGGTGTGCGCATGCGTCGGGGGGGTGCACGCATTGCATTATGGGTGCTTTTGGCACACAAAGAGAAAAAGGTTAGCCATCCCTGAACCAGGTTCTTAGAGCACCAAGGACCCCGCAGCCTTCCTCCTCTTCTCCGCCTCCCTGCAAGCCTGATGATGTTACCTAGTTGGGTCATGAAACGTCTGTAAGAAAACAAGCAATTTGATTGGAAAAAAAAAATTGAAAACCAGGTTACAGCAAACCTGGGAAAAGTGCGGAAGGCTTTTCATTCCGCCAATCTGGTGGTTGTAGATAAACAGTGTTTTTCCAGTGTTCCAAATCAGCTGTTTACACCTTCGGTTCGGCTTCCCAAGAATTATTCATGGAATGCAAAAGGGGATTAAACTAAGCGTGCGGCACCTGTGAGCGTGATATGCCAAAATCTGCAAGGGGGCAGGGGTGTGGTGGGTTCGCTACCTCACAATTTTGTGCTCACGCATGTGACTTCTCGTGCTGCTAAATATTTCTAAAATCGACACTCAAGAATTATCGAATCAGATTCACATCCTTCAACCTTTGGGGGAAGCCATGAAGACGGTACAGTATTCGCATATACAGCGCAGGGGTGAGATTCAGTCGGTTCGGGCGAATCGGTAGCTCCGACGATCAGCTGAGAGTGAACTGGTTCGCTCCGACAATCAGCCGGGTCTGCCCACACGCCCCTGCGCTATACCGACCTATATTTCCTTTGTTTGAAGCCCAGCTGATTGGTGCAGGCCTCAGCTGTTTTACTCCCCGGGGCTGCAGTAGGTAAGTTTTAGAGCTGTTTCCAGACACACTGTGCGCGCGCAGAGTGCCCGCTCAGCGACCAGTTGTTATACCGGTTGAATCCCACCACTGATACAGCGTATTATATAGGTAGTCCTTGGCTTACAACTGTTGGGAGAAATATCCACCCGGTTCAGTTCCAATCCGGAAGAATTGGAAAACAAAATGGAGGCTGATTGGAAAAGATGGTTTAATGACGAAGTAGAACCATATGGGTTTGTGGTTCTGGGCAGCTGACCACATGGAGTTGAGAGTTGAGGGGTTTGATACCTTCCCTTGGGCTTCGCACTTGAGCTTCCTGTTCCTGTGCAAGATGTAGTATTCTATTGGCTTTTGTCAGACTCCCATGGGGTCATGTAAGGGTCATAGCTGGCTCTATAGGCAAAGTACAAATCCTAGGTGTGTGTCTGAGCTAAGTTTGGTTGGAAGTTTCTGAGGGTGAGGCAATACCGTTAGGAGATTGTGCAAATGTAGTGAGCTCTGTGCCTTCTGCTAAACGGTAGTGGGTTAATCCTTTTGTGTCCTGAAGGATCGTGTCCTGTTTTTCTTTATCCCATCATCCTGGGGCTGAAGGTCTTTTGTTTTGTAGATAGGCTGGCCCAGTCTTTCTTAATGAGCACAAAATATCTGCTTCGGGTGGGGGGGGGAGTCTGCTTTCTGTCTTTAAAAAAACGTTTCTCCATTTTTCATTTAGGGAAATATAATATTCTGCCTATTTTTTAATATTCCTCAAAATAGGAGGAGGTGGTGGCAATAAGTTCCTTTAACGACTGTTCGAATTTACAGCACTCAAAAGAGTGACATAACTGGTCCTCGCACATACGACTGTGCAGCATCGGCACAGTCACGTGATCGAAATTTGAACACTTGGAAACTGGCGTGTACTTACAAAGGTTGCAATGTCACCTAATTTCCATTTGCAAACTTCTCAGCCTGCTCAAGGCTGACAAGCAAAGTCCACTGAGGGAAGCCAGATTCATTTAACGTCTGTAGGATTCACTTAACGACTACAGCAATTCACGTGATCAAATTCAGACACCCGGCAACTGGCTCATAGATACGACGGTCGGTCGCAGTGTCCCGAGGGTCATGTGATCCCTTTTTGTGACCTTCTGACAAACCAAGTCAATGAAGGGGAGGGAAGCCAGATTCACTTAACAACCGTGTTACTAACTTAACAACGGCAGCGATCCATTTAACGACTTCGGCAAGAAAGGTCGTAAAATGGGGCGAAACTCAACACTTAACCGCTGCCTCGCTTAGCAACAGAAATTTTGGGCTTCGTTGCGGTTGTACATCGAGGACTACCTATCCTGGAGTACCTGCTAATAATTGCGCCCAAAAAAAAAAGTTTCCAAAGTCAGGCATGTCTCACTTAACGACCGTCTCACTTCACAACTGACATTGTGGTCGTAAGTCGAGGACTAGTTATACATTAGCACCTGAGGATGCCACGTTGGAACCACCAATCTGCAAAATGTTTTTTTTTTTTTTTTAAAGAGATTTCAGGTTCGTAAGCTTTAACCAACTTGACGAACAATAAATAAATAAAGACACATAAAACGATAGTGGAATACAAAATTTATGTCTGAAGTTGTAGTCAGGGCTGCCTTCAGCGGTGACCACGTTGTAGCAAAACATTTGGTATCAAACATTTAACAAGTTCTGTTGCATGACAACCACCCACTGGCATGCGATAATAAGGTATTTCGTTTAAATAGGCCTGTTATTTATATATTTATATGCTGTATAAGGATATAATCTATGTATAGGTCAGTTTATACAGAGTTTTTCGGGTGGGGAAACAAAAGGGTTTGATACAAAATGAAAGCGTCCACCACAGATCACGGGGAGAGGAGTAAAAACCCAGCCGGAGGAGAGGGGATTTACACAACGTGCAAACGAGGGACGTGAAGAAGGAGGCATCGCCCTGCCGGATCGAAATGGATCGGTTCCTACTTCCAAGCAGAAATAACGGGTTTTCTTTGTTCCTGTGCAAAGTTTAAAATGTCGATTCTACGTCGGGAAAAATTCAGAATGGGAAACTTTTTGCTCTCAAGCATTGAAATAGGATTCGGAGATTGTGTTTCTCAACTTCTGTCAGCGTTAAGATGGGCGGACTTCAACTCCCAGAATTCCCCAGCTAACATGCTTTAAAATGGCTGAACTTCAATTCCCAGAATTCCCCAGCCAGCATATTTTAACATGGGAGGACTTCCACTCCCAGAATTCCTCAGCTAACATGCTTTAAAATGGCTGGACTTCAACTCCCAGAATTCCCCAGCCAGCATATTTTAACATGGGTGGACTTCTAGAATTCCTCAGCCAGCATATTTTAACATGGGAGGACTTTCACTCCCAGAATTCCTCAGCTAACATGCTTTAAAATGGCTGAACTTCAACTCCCAGAATTCCTCAGCCAGCATATTTTAACATGGGTGGACTTTCACTCCCAGAATTCCTCAGCCAACATGCTTTAAAATTGCTGAACTTCAACTCCCAGAATTCCCCAGCCAGCATATTTCAACATGGGAGGACTTCCACTCCCAGAATTCCTCAGCTAACATGCTTTAAAATGGCTGAACTTCAACTCCCAGAATTCCTCAGCCAACATGCTTTAAAATGGCTGAACTTCAACTCCCAGAATTTCCCAGCCAGCATATTTTAACATGGGAGGACTTCCACTCCCAGAATTCCTCAGCTAACATGCTTTAAAACGGCTGAACTTCAACTCCCAGAATTCCTCAGCCAACATGCTTTAAAATGGCTGAACTTCAACTCCCAGAATTCCCCAGCCAGCATATTTTAACATGGGAGGACTTCCACTCCCAGAATTCCTCAGCTAACATGCTTTAAAATGGCTGAACTTCAACTCCCAGAATTTCCCAGCCAGCATATTTTAACATGGGAGGACTTCCACTCCCAGAATTCCCCAACTAACATGCTTTAAAATGGCTGAACTTCAACTCCCAGAATTTCCCAGCCAGCATATTTTAACATGGGAGGACTTCCACTCCCAGAATTCCTCAGCCAACATGCTTTAAAATGGCTGAACTTCAACTCCAGAATTCCCCAGCCAGCATATTTTAACATGGGAGGACTTCCACTCCCAGAATTCCTCAGCTAACATGCTTTAAAATGGCTGAACTTCAACTCCCAGAATTCCCCAGCCAGCATATTTTAACATGGGAGGACTTCAACTCCCAGAATTCCCCCGCCAGCCATGTTTTAAGATGGCGAATGTTTATGGAGATTTGCAATCCTGGCTGCCCCGAAAAGAGCTTCATTCCACAAGGCAACTGGGCTTTCGTTGTTTGACCTTGAAGACATTTCACTTCTCATCCAAGGAGCTTCTTCGGTTCTTAAGAAGTTTTTTGGGATGAGAAGCGAAATGTTTTCAAGGACAAAAAACCAAGGATGTCCAGTTGCCTTTCGGAAAAGCCTGTTTGGATTACGATGGGTGGACTTCAGCTCCCAGAATTCCCCAGCTAGCCTGTTTTAAGATGGGTGGACTTCAACTCCCAGAATTCTCCAGTCAGAATTCCCAGAATTTCCTGACAGTAAGATTCAGAGGTGGACGGCACATGAATTAACAACCGGTTTGCCCCAGCACTGAAAATGCGCGCACCTGCCTTTGCGCATATGCTTTACTCTTGCGCACACACGCATGCATGCAGCTTAAAAAATGCGGCTAAATAGGATGACAGGTCACAACTACCACCTGAACCGGCAGCAGCCCATCACAGGTAGGAACAATTAATCAGTGGAACTACTTGCCTCCAGAAGTTGTGAATGCTCCAACACTGGAAGTGTTTAAGAAGAGATTGGGACAACTATTTAAAATGGTACAGGGTTTCCTGCCTGAGCAGGGGGTTGGACTAGAAGACCTCCAAGGTCCCTTCCAACTCTGTTATTCTATTCCAGTGGTGGCAAACCTTTTATTCACCGTGTGCCGAACAGGTATGTGCTTCGCGAGCACCCGTGCTATCCGTGCTAACGCGCAGATCCTTCCCTGTGCGTTGTGTGCACAACCGCACCATCTGCTCATGCTCACAGTTTCCATGCGTGCAATGCACCCGTGCGAACATCATCTATGCATGCATGCGTTGCAGGAAGGACTTACGCATATGTGCAAATGTGCACGAGTGCGCAGGAGAGCTCCGAAGACCAGCTGGGTCCCCTGAATTGCGCGCATGTGCACCGGAAGTCCGAACACCAGCTGGGGCCCATGCACATGCACAGCTGCAGGTGAGTTAGGTGACAGCTCCAGTGCCCGGAAAGATGGCTCTGCGTGCCACTTCGGGCACGCGTGCCATAGGTTCGCCATCACGGTTCTAGTCTAACTCCCCAAATTCCGTAGATCAGTGATGGCTAACCTTTTTGCCGTCGCGTGCCAAAAGCGGGGAGAGCCTGGGGGGGTCGTGCATGCGCATGCCCCCACCCAGAATTCAATGTGCCCCACCCCCTGTGCATGCATGTGTGACTCCCCTGTGCTCCTCCCACTTTTGATAAGTGATGGCCCGGTAGGCTTGTTTTTTCACCCTCCCCAGGATCCAGAGCCTTTCTTGGAGCCTGGGGAGGGCAAAAACGGCTTTCCCCACACACCCCCGGAAGCCGGAAATGGCCCGTTTCCCGACTTCCGGTGGGCCCAGAAGGCCCGAAAATCAGCTGGCTAGTGCGCGCATGCACACTGGAGCTGAGCCAGGGCAAAGCTCGGGTGCCCACAGATATGTCTCTTATCACGGCCCGAGATAGTATGCTTAACTGTCTCGTTTAGCAACCAAAATATGGGGTTCCGTTGTGGTCGTAAGCCGAGGACTGCCGTATTTTGAACGGATGAGAAATTTTGAGCTGCTCTTTTTAGAATTTTGCATTGTTTTTTTTTTGGTAAATTAGAGGTAAAGCCGAAGAAACACAAAAACGCTATTCGGGGGTGTACAATGAGTAATTAGTTACACAGCCCTTTGTGGTTTTGTACAGATTGTCTGGAAGGGCAGCTAAAACACTAGGGACGCCATAAGTACAGCAAACTTTCATTGCACAACCAGACACACATGTATACATGCGCACATACACATACACGCAGCAGGCACGCAAACCAAGAACTAAAATCACCGTAAACGTTAAACGCAGGAAAAGGCCCTGCTCCAAATTATCCACCCGCCAAAAATGCAATCCAGAGCATTTTCTAGTAGAGTAGGAATATCCAACATTAGCAACATTAAGATCTGTGGACTTCAGTTCCCAGAATTCCCCAGCCAGCCATTTATGGCTGGCTGGGGAATTCTGGGAGTTGAAGTCCACAGGTCTTAAAAGCTGCCAAAATTGGACATCTCTGTTTTAGAGACTTAGTAAACCTGTTGAAACGTATTTAGAGGCTGACTTTTCAAGCCTGAAATTCAGAATATTCATATAAATCACCACTGTAATACATGCAGGGTAACTTTTCCCCAAACGCACACACTCTTGTCACACGTACACACAAACACACACGGGGTTCAAGGCATCCCAGAAAAAAAAAAAAAAAAACCCTCTAGCACGGATTTGCCAAACGACCAAGAAACCAAACCACTTCGGATTGGAGTCGCCGGAAAATGAGCCATGCCCCTTGCCCAGCCCGTTTCTCCCCTCCGCGCCCGGGAGGCCCTAAATGAATCGTGTGCGGTCAAGCAACCCACAATCCGCAGCCAGCGGTCTCTTCTGACGTTTGTCGATCCCGGGTTCGAGATCTTGACAGTCAGTCGCTAAGAAGAGCTCCCGGTAATTCGTTGGTAAGCGTGTGCCACCGTTCGATTTTCTTATCCTTGTTTTTTAAGCAGTCAAACCAGTGCTTCAGACGATCCCCTTTGGCGTTGATGCCCAGAACTACGCCACCTGAATGCACAAAGGGATGGAACAGAAGGAAACAAGTAACCAGGATAATCAAGGAAAGTCAGTTTGGTCTAGTGGTTAAGGCACCAGGCTAGAAACCAGGAGACGGTGAGTTCTAGTCCCGCCTTAGCTATAAATGCCAGTTGGAAGACTTTGGGCCAATCACCAGGAGACGGTGAGTTCTAGTCCCGTTTTAGGCATGAAAACCAGTTGGATGACTTTGGGCCCCTAACCAGGAGACGGTGAGTTCTAGTCCCGTCTTAGGCATGAAAGCCAGTTGGAAGACTTTGGGCAAATCACCAGGAGACGGTGAGTTCTAGTCCCGTTTTAGGCATGAAAGCCAGTTGGATGACTATGGGCAAATCACCAGGAGACAGTGAGTTCTAGTCCCGTTTTAGGCATGAAAACCAGTTGGATGACTTTGGGCCCCTAACCAGGAGACGGTGAGTTCTAGTCCCGTCTTAGGCATGAAAGCCAGTTGGAAGACTTTGGGCAAATCACCAGGAGACAGTGAGTTCTAGTCCCGTTTTAGGCATGAAAGCCAGTTGGATGACTATGGGCAAATCACCAGGAGACAGTGAGTTCTAGTCCCGTTTTAGGCATGAAAACCAGTTGGATGACTTTGGGCCCGTAACCAGGAGACTGTGAGTTCTAGTCCCGTCTTAGGCATGAAAGCCAGTTGGATGACTTTGGGCTCCTAACCAGGAGACGGTGAGTTCTAACTCCGTTTTAGGCATGAAAACCAGTTGGATGATTTTGGGCCCGTAACCAGGAGACGGTGAGTTCTAGTCCTGCCTTAGGCATGAAAGCCAGTTGGATGACTTTGGGCCAGTCCCTCTCTTTCTCTCAGCCTAACCCACCTCACAGGGTGGTTGTGGGACAATAGGAGGAGGGAAGGTGTACTGGATATGTTTTGTTGCCTTCAGTTATTTGTAAAAATATTAAAGGTAGGATATAAACAAGTAAATAAATAAATAAAATGAGAGTTCCACAATCTCGTAGGATCATACATGTCTTAATAGATGCCGGCTGGGGGATTCTGGGAGCGGAAGTCCACCAACCTTAAAGCTGCCAAGATTGGGAAACTCTGGCCTAACTGAATCATAATTGATATTGGGTGGATTTAAGAAGGGATTTGAAACATGGCTGAGTGTGTAATGATGATGGAATCAGTGTCAATGAGAATTTGTTCGATTCACTGCAAAATAACGCTGTGAGAACCCAGAGTTCCAATCCTGGGCCACCTCCCATCCAATACCCAGATTTACCAATAAAATCGTTGGATTTGCCAATGTCATAGTCCCAGACTGTCACCTCCAAGGTCTTCTTGGTCAAATCGCCATGCTTTATCTCATACAAAAATTCCTGCAAAAAAGGAATTTAGAAAGGAGGAAAATTATTCAGTTCATCATTGAATAGTAAACCTGTACTAGAAATGAGCAAGTCTCTGGTGAACAATGAACAATGATGCTTTTTAAACAATGATGTGAGCTTTGGTCATGCACAACCAGAATGCAGAACTGAGTTGGCAGGGACCTCGAAGGTCTTCTAGTCAAACGCCCTGCTCAAGCAGGAGACCATTCCAGACAAAGCCTCCAGGGATGGAGCAGCCACAGCTTCTAGAGGCAAGTTGTCCCACTGACTAATTCTTCTAACTGTCAGGAAATCGTTGTGTCTTCCCTTTCTTTTATGGTATCTTGAGAGATGAGAGATGGGAGAGGGATAGAAATGTAGATGATAGATAGTAGACAGATGGAGAGATGAGGATGGAGAGAGATGTGGATGGAGAGATGGATAGAGTGATGGGTGGGTAGATTAGATAGATAGATAGATAGATAGATAGATAGATAGATAGAAAGGAAGGAGGATGGATGGATGGATGGATGGATGGATAGATAGATAAAGATAGATAGAAAGAAAGAAGGAAGGATGGATGGATAGATAGAAAGATAGACAGAAAAAGAAGAAAGGATGGATGGAAAGAAAGAAAGATGGATAGATAGAAAGATAGATAGAAAGAAGGAAGGATGGATGGATAGAAAGGTAGGTAGGTAGGTGGATAGGTAGGTAGGTAGGTAGATAGGTAGAAGAATGGATGGATGAATGGATAGATAGAAAGATAGATTATAGATAGATAGATAGATAGATAGATAGATAGATAGATAGATAGATAGAAGGATGGATGAATGGATAGATAGAAAGATAGATAGATGATAGATAGAAAGATAGAAAGAAAGAAGGAAGGATGGATGGATGGAAAGAAAGATGGATAGATAGGTAGATAGATAGATAGAAAGATAGAAAGAAAGAAGGAAGGATGGATGGATAGAAAGATGGATATATAGATAGGTAGGTAGGTAGGTAGATAGATAGATGGAAAGAAAGAAAGATGGATAGATAGAAAGATAGATAGAAAGAAGGAAGGATGGATGGATAGAAAGGTAGGTAGGTAGGTAGGTAGGTAGATGGGTAGAAGAATGGATGGATGAATGGATAGATAGAAAGATAGATTATAGATAGATAGATAGATAGATAGAAAGAAGGATGGATGGATGGATGGATAGATAGAAAGATAGATAGATAGATGATAGATAGATAGAAAGATAGAAAGAGAAGGAAGGATGGATGGATGGATGGATGGATGGATGGAAAGAAAGATGGATGGATAGATAGGTAGATAGAAAGATAGAAAGAAAGAGAAAGAAGGAAGGATGGATGGATAGAAAGATAGATATATATATATATAGGTAGGTAGGTAGATAGAAAGAAGGATGGATAGATAGATAGATAGATAGATAGATAGAAAGAAGGAAGGATGGATAGATAGATAGATAGATAGATAGATAGATAGATAGATAGATAGATAGATAGATAGATATACCCTGTTTTCCCCAAAATAAGACATTCCCTGATAATAAGCCCAATCGGGCTTTTGAGTGCATGGCAATAAGGCCAAGTGCTTATTTCAGGGCTCAAAAAAAAAAATAAGACAGGGTCTTATTTTCGGGGAAACACGGTAATACAAAGGCTAAGTAGTACAGATAGTCCTCAACTTACAACAGTTCATTTAGTGACCGTTTGACGTTATAACAGCACTGAAAAAAAGTGACTTATGACCGTTTTTCACACTTACGACCATTGCAGCATCCCCCATGGTCACATGATCAAAATTCGGACACTTGGCAGTTGACTCGTATTTGTGACCGTTGGAGTATCCCAGGGTCATGGGATCCCTTTTTGGGACCTCCTGACAAGGAAAGTCAATGGGAAAGCCAGATTCACTTAACAACCGTGTTACTAACTTAACAACTGAAGTGATTTACTCATCAACTGTAGCAAGAAAGGTTGCAAAATGGAGAAAAACCCACTTTAGAACTGTCTCGCATAGCAACAGAAATTTTGGGCTCAATTGTGGTCGTAAGCCTAGGACTCTACATTTTATTTAAGTCCATTTTTGCTATAAGCTGCTGTGGCCTAGAGGTGGAGCTCTTCCCTCACAATCAGGAGGTTGTGAGTTCAATCCTAGGTAGAGGCAGGAGGTTGGACTAACTGCTCTGTTAATTTGTAAACTGTTGTAATTTTATGCAATAGTAGCTGTAGTATTCAGCCAGTAGATGGCAGTGTTTACAACTTTGGATCTATGGGATATATACTCTATATCCGTGATGGCGAACTTATGGCACATGTGCCACAGGTGGCACGCGGAGCCATATCTGTGGGCATGCGAGCGTTGCCCTAGTTCAGCTCCAGCTGCCCACCAGAAGTTGGGAAATGGGCTGTTTCCGGCCTCTGGAGGGCCTCTGGGAAGGTGGGGAAGACTGTTTTTGCCCTCCCCAGGCTCCTAGAAAGCCTCTGGAGCCTGGAGAGAGCAAAAAACAGGTCTTCCAGTCCTACCAGAAGTTGGGAAACAGGGCATTTCTTGCCTCCAGAGGGCCTCTTGTGGGGGAAAGGCTGTTTTCGCCCTCCACAGGTTCTTAGAAAGTCTCTGGAGCCTGGGGAGGGCGAAAAATGGGTCTACCTGGCCCATCGTGCCATTGCGTGCCACAAACGGGAGGAGCGCGGGGGGCGCATTGAATTATGGGTGTGGGCACATGCACGTGACCCCCCACACAACCCCCACTTCTGGCACGCGACAGCAAGAAGGTTAACCATCACTGCTCTATATTCTTTTGTACTAAGTAGACTTGTTTCCTTTTACAGTTGAGCAGTTAAGCAGTAAAGCACATGGTGACTGTACTCTTTGTTTGGTCTGCGGTGCTACATATGAAACAGAATTTCTAACAAAAACATCGGGTGGTTTGGGGATGCAAGAGTCCAAGCCAGTGGTGGCTTGTCCCAGGTTCGGACCGGTTTGCAAGAACTGGTACTAAAACCAGTGGGAGGCTCCGCCCACCGCCCCGGATGTCGTCATAGGCAATCTGCGCATGTGCGATCCCGTTGCGAACTGGTAGTAAAGGTAAGTAGAACCCACCCCTGATCCAAGCATGGTTAACTCAAAGGTCCTCATTAATAAACACAAACTAAATTTGTTGGAAAATAGTTTAGCCACACTTGACAATTTAAAAGCAACACTCCCTTCCAGGAACATCTTGAAGTAAAAATATTGTAGCTCATTTGAGGATTGTTGCCCAATTGTGGTAACTTTTAAGCATCCTTAGCCATGAAACTCGCAATGGCGTCTACTGGTGTGTGTTTGTGTCTTTGTGTCCTATCTTCTTGCCTGCTTGTGCGCATGCTCTCGTTTCCAGGGCGCCTAGTATTTTGATTTCTGGCGCGCATATGCGTGCGAAAACCAGCTGGCTGGTGTGAATGCGCACGCAGAGATGTTCTTCTGATTTCCAGCTTGTACATGCTCACCCGCCAGCTGGTCTGCACAAACACACACGCACCAGAAACTGGAAAATGATTTTCCCGGCGCACACACCAGGGGTGGGTTCTAAATTTTTTTTACTACCAGTTCTGTGGGTGTGGCTTATTTTGTGGGCGTGGCTTGGTGGGGGGGAGTAATGTGACTGGGTGGACGTGGCCAACTAAAAGCATTTTTTCTACAACCTTAAGAGATTGCAGGAAAAAATGCTTTTAAAAGCCTCTGACGATCCCAGCTGAGCCGCGCGATCATCGGAGGCTTTTTTTTTTTTTTTTTACTTTTAAAAACATTGTTTCGGCCGAAGAGGTTGTAGAAAAAATGCTTTTAAAAGTTAAAAAAAAAAAAAGACTCTGATGAGGTGATCGGGGTAAGCGAGCAACGCCCGGGCCAGGGACCGGTTCGGGGGCGTAGCTAGCCAATGTTATCACCGGTTCTTCGAACTACTACAAATTTTTACTATCGGTTCTTGCGAACCGGTGCGAACCGGGAGCAAACCACCACTGGCATGCAACCAGCTGCTCTTCATTCATGCATGCACGCTAGAAACCAGAAGACCAGGCGCACGCCAAGTAGCTACTGTTCCGGTTTCCGGCACACGCACGCACGTGCGCTTCTGTTTCGGCACTCGGTGCCGAAAAGGTTCACCAACACTGTCCTAGCCTGCTTGGACAACCCCCCCCCCCTCACGACCTGACACTTCTGATGCGTTCACGCTTAACTGCGTCTCAAACATACGTCCACAGGGTTTTTTTAAAAAAAAAAACGAAACACGGATCTGTGGAATCTAATCTGTTGCCATTGAGATTTGTTTAAACTCTGCACGACGTGGGTGCGGTTTTTTTTTTTTTTTATAATATTTTCCAATTTGCCAGTGTGATAGCAATGCCAGGTTGCTTCAGACAGGCGTCCTTCGCACGGATTTTTTTATACAGAACATTTTAATCATCCCTTTCGCGGGTGTTTGTCTTTTCGCAGCTCCTTTTTTCCCGCCCCGCACCCCCGAATAGGCGCTGTTTCAATTAGCAAGCGACACTGCAAAATTCGGAGGTCTGCATTTTGGAAAATCAGCTTTGCTTCACCTGTGATTGGCTTGAAAGTGTGAAATGAGATTAGCCTGCATTTAAATGTGAACGAAACCAATTTTTTTCCCCCCCACCCAGGTTTGAGGTTCTGGATGGTACAAATCTGAGCAAGGAGGCTATTCCAGGCAAAAGTCTTGTTTCTTTGCAAAAATTGATTTTGAGAGGGGCTGGATCCAGATTTCAATATTTATGCCTGAGCTTCAATTAGGAACCGTGCCTGGTGTTCAAATGATTTTGAGTTAAAAAGGGAAGGCATCTAAGAGAATACCCAGGTCCCCAAACACGACAAATCCTCTGAAGTGAACTCAAAAGATTCCTTTAATTAGGAGCGCCGGCAGCCCCGGCAAAAAGTTTCTCTCTCACCGCAGGCTAACAAGTCCCTCTGGCCGGAAGATGAATATAGTCTGCCACATCTATTCATCTCTGCCCCCTGCCTCTCCAGAGCTAGGATGGGGCTTCGCTAGCAGCGATGGCTCTTCCGTCCCGAGGACCGGCCCATAGATTTCCACTGCTCTCCTCTCCTCTGCCTTCTGTGCATCCGAGCGTCAGGCACTGGACCCAGCTGTTCCTCCTCCTCCTCATCAGCCACCTCCAGACCTGGGGGCTGTTGACTCTCCATCTGAGGGCTGACTGACAGCTCAGGCTCCGTCTCTGTCTCTGTCTCTCTCTCTCTCTCTGCCAGCTCCCTTCCCTCTTCCTCCTCGGAGCTCTCAGGTTGCCTTGATACTGGTCCTGACTCCCATGCCGCCTCCTCATCTGATTCAGGTGTTTTTGTTTTTTTTTAATTTGATTTATATGCCGCCCTTCTCCGGAGACTCAGGGCGGCTTACAATGCGTTAAGCAATAGCCTACATCCTTTTGTATATTTATACAAAGTCAGCTTATTGCCCCCACAAACTGGGTCCTCAGGTGTTGGCGGGGCCAGCGGCCCACAGGCCACAATAATAATAATAATAATAATAAATAATAATAATAATAATAATTTTATTTCTATACCGCCCTTCTCCCGAAGGACTCAGGGCGGTGTACAGCCTGATTAAAAACACAAAGACAGACAAAATTTAAAAATAATTAAAATTATTAAATAATTGGCTCAATTATAAAACCTCCAAATTTAAAATCCCACATTTAAAACCAATTAAAATCTTTACATTGATAGCCCGGCCTGGCGGAACAAGGTTTTGAGGGCACAGCGAAATACACGGAGGTCGGAGATCTTACGCATTTCCGGGGGCAGTTCATTCCACAGGGCTGGGGCTCCCACAGAGAAGGCCCTCCCCCTGGGTGTCGCCAGCCGACATAACTTGGCCGATGGCACCCTGAGGAGACCCTCTCTGTGGGAGCGAACTGGCCGGTGGGAGGCTACTGGTGGCAGAAGACGGTCTCGAAGGTACCCGGGTCCAATTCCATGGAGCGCTTTAAAGGTGGTAACCAACACCTTGAATCGCACCCGGAAGACCACTGGGAGCCAGTGCAGCTTGCGCAGGAGGGGTGTCACGTGGGCACAATGAGTTGCGCCCATAACCACCCACGCGGCCGCAGTTACAAGTTACAACAATCTGTAACTTCGGGTTGAATGGTTGGTACTCTGTGAATTTGATGGCTTTTTTGCAGACGTTTCATGACCAAGCTAGGTAACAGCATCAGTGTGAGGAAGAGTGAAATCCTCTGGGTGTTTATATATAGTTATCCCAGCCAGTCTTCCTTGATTGGAGTATTTTTTGTCTTTCTTGATTGCACATCTGGTGTTGTTGTCTACAGGTAGTCGTCAATTTATGACTGGAATTTCAGCTATTAAGCAATATGGTCGTTAAGCGAGCCATCACGAGAGCTGACTTGCTTTTTTTGACTATTTCTACTGCGGTCATTAAGCATGTCCCCTGATCGTTAGGGGAACCACGAGGTCATTAAGCAAATCCTGCTTCTTCAATTGCCTTTTTTTTGTTTGTTTGTTTGGCAGAAGCCAGCAGGGAAAGTCGCAAATCGCAGTTGCGTGACCGCAAAAACACCACAACCGCTGTAAATTTGATTTACGTTGATTTGATGTGTTGGTGTTGGTCCTGCCATCGGGGTGGGGGTGGGGTGGGTTATTTTATGGGGTTTTGTTATCTGGTGGATTTTTTTTTTAAAATGTTGTAAATCGGCTGGAGGCAGCTAGATATGAGTTGGGCAGATATACAAATTTGTTTAATAAATAAATAATACAAATAATTAACTGTAAGCAGTTGCCAAGTGTCCCAATAGCAATGATGTGATTGGGGTGGGCGGGAGTGATTAGGTGCAACTATTGTAACTTGAAGGAGGGGTTGTAAGTCAGTTTTTTCATAACCATTGTCATTTCAAGCTGTCAGTAAACGAATGGTTATAAATCCAGGGCTACCCGTAGATATTTTATTTTATTTTATTTTATTATTTTATTTATTTTATTTATTATTTTATTTTATTTTATTTTATTATTTTATTTTATTTATTTTATTTATTATTCTATTCTATTCTATTCTATTCTATTCTATTCTTTATTTTATTTTATTTATTTTATTTTATTTTATTTTATTTATTTTATTTTATTTTATTTATTTTATTTTATTTTATTTTATTTTATTTTATTTTATTTTATTATTTTATTTTATTATTTATTTTATTTTATTTTATTATTTTATTTTATTATTTATTTTATTTTATTTTATTTTATTTTATTATTTTATTTTATTTTATCTTTTATTTTATCTTTTATTTTAAAGGCGGGACTAGAACCCACAGTCTCCTGGTGATTGGCCCAAAGTCACCCAGCTCGCTTTCATGCCTAAGGCGGGACTAGAACCCACAGTTTCCTGGTGATTGGCCCAAAGTCACCCAGCTGCCTTTCATGCCTAAGGCGGGACTAGAACCAGGGCTGAAATGCTACCGGTTCGCACTGGTTTGGGTGAACTGGTAGCGGCTGTGGTGGGTGGTTTGGAGAACTGGTAGCGGTGGCAGCGCGAGGCTCCGCCCACCCGCCCGTACGTCGTTACTTCCTGGTTTTAACCAGGAAGTAACCTGTTTCTTTACCCTCTGCACATGCGCAGAAGGCTTTGCACATGCGCAGAGGGTCCAAAATCACACATGATGCGCTCACGTGTGGCGCACGCACTTCCAAACCGGTAGGGAAGGTAAGTAGATTTCACCCCTGACTAGAACCCACAGTCTCCTCGTGATTGGCCCAAAGTCACCCAGCTGGCTTTCATGCCTATGGTGGGAAGTCACTGTCTCCTGCTTTCTTGCCTGCTGCTTTAACCACTAGACCAAACTCTCACTTGTTTTGGGACCACTTTGATGGTCCCAAAACTATCAGCAAAGACACATCGATAAGGCTACCTCCTCCCGGACTTATGGCTGATCACGAAATATCTACCAAAAACCCACATCTAAGCTCAAAGAACATCAGGCACCACATTTTAATCCTGGAGCCATCAAGAAGTCTACGAGGTGAATCATTTTTGCCCTGGTGGTCTGGGAAGATATTACCCTACAAGGTAGAACCACAGCCAAAATAAACAGTGGAACAACTTGCCTCCAGAACCTGTGGGTGATCCAACTCTGGAGGTTTTTAAGAAAAGATTAGACAGCCATTTTTTGCCATCACGTGCCAGGAGAGGGGTGGGTGGGGGGTGTCGCGCATGCGCCCCGCCCGTACACATGCGTGTGTGACACACACACCCACTCCTCCTCCCCCCCACCGCTCCTGGCACAAGATGGCACGTTTTTCTCTCCCCAGGCTCCAGAGCCTTTCTAGGAGCCTGGAGTGGGCGAAAATGGCCTCCCCCCCCCCCCCGCAGGCCCTTTGGATGCTGGAAACGGCCTCTGGAGGGCCTCCGGGAGGGCGGGGAAGGCCGTTTTCGCCCTCCCCAGGCTCCTAGAAAGGCTCTGGAGGCTGGGGAAGAGCAAAAAATGGGCCTTCCGGTCCCACCGGAAGTTGGCAAACGGGCCGTTTCCGGCCACCGGAGGGCTTCTGGGTGGGGGGGGAAGGCCGTTTTCACCCTCCCCAAGCATCTAGAAAGGCTCTGGAGCCTGGGGAGTGTTCTGTCCCCGTCCCACACACGCACCCTCACAGACCGCCCGGAGTTAATAAGCCACACGACAAAGTCTTTGAAGATAAAGCTGGCAGCAACCCAGTGGCTAGCTGCCAATTCAGACTTTACTCACACAAAACAAAGATTAGACTGCAAGCATTCCGATAAAGCAGGCAAAGTTTCAGCAATACAAGGATTAGTCCAAATGCAGTCTGACAAGGCAGGCAGAAGTCCAGTAATGCAGAGATCATGGATTATTTCTAGTTTTTGCTCGTCACAAACTGAACCGGCCATCACACCCACATTTATACCCTGTGGGGTGTGGTCCAGTGACTCAGCTAATCTCTGGCACGCCTTCCCCTCTGCTGCGCACGCTTCTCCCTGCACCGCTGTCGAGGATCCAGCCAGCACTTATCTCCTTCGTCGCTGTCCACCTGTGGCTGTGGGGACGTGCTTGGCTCTGGGCCTACCTCTTGGCCTTCGGTGTCCTCCGGAGGCATTGCCAGAGAGGAGGGTCCTGGAGAGGGAGGCCTTGCCAACTCCTCTCCCTCACTCTCAGAGTCTGCATCTGTTGATAGCCCAGGCTCAGGCAACGGAGCCACAACAGGGAGAGAGAGAAACGGGGCTTCCCCATCCCCCACCCCAGAGGCCCTCTGGAGGCAGGAAACAGCCTGTTCTCTACTTTCAGTGGGCCCAGAAGGCCTGAAAATCAGGTGGCCGGTGCGTGCATGCACGCCAGAGCTGATCTCGCGTCAATATGGCTACACGTGCTATCTGTGGCTCGCGTGCCATAAGTTCACCATCATAGATATAGGGCCTCCTGCTTGAGCAGGGGGTTGGACTAGAAGACCTCCAGGGTCCCTTACAACTCTGTAATTCTGTTCTTTTGAATAATGTCCAGGAGAAAATATACAAGAGACTATAAGAATCTTGGAACTTCTAGGGGATGGAGGGAGGAAATATGGGGAAATGTACCAACCGTTAAGTCTCAAACTTTGCCATTTTAAGACGAGTGGACTTCAACTCCCAGAATTCCCCAGCCAACAAGCCGGCAGGGGAATTCTGGGACTTGGAGTCCACTCGTCTTAAAGCGGCCAATGCTCTATTTCTGCTCATTGTTTCAGAGAAAGGCTTGCAGAGATACTTGGAGATATTAAAAATATTTGCTGCTCCACTCTGGTTACCATTTCAAAGAGAGGCTTACGGTTCGATTCAATCCAGCCCAAAATTGACAGAGAAAATATCCTGACAGACGTACCTCATTAAATTCAGGGTTGAGGGTTTTCTTCTTCACGGCCGTCTTATGCTTCGATTTCTTGTCCTCGTCTGGTTTCAAGTAGCTGCAAAGAAAAACATCCAGTTCTGTTACCTGGGCCATAACTCAGGGTTCAGATCATAACAGGATAACAGAGACGGAAGGGACCTTAGAGGTCTTCTAGTCCAACCCCCTGCTCAAACAGGAGACTTTACACCATTCCAGACAGGTGGCTGCCCAGTCTTTTCTCCAGTGATGAAGCACCCACAACTTCTAGTGGCAAGCAGTTCCACTGGTTAATTGTCCTTACTGTTAGGAAGTTTCTCCTTAATTCCAAGTTGCTTCTCTGCTTGATGAGTTTCCATCCACTGTTTCTTGTCCTGCCTTCTGGTGCTTTGGAAAATAAGTTGTAAGTTGAGAATTTACGTATAACATCTGAGAGTCCATTGGATTCTTAGAATCAATGTCAGAAGCTGTCTCAAAGTTTCTTCCTCCTGTTTTCAAGTCTGACTCACTTATAAAAGAGCCTTAGTGGCGCAGCAGACTAAAGTGCTGTTAAGTAGCACCAGCTGCCTGCAATTACTGCGAGTTCAAATCTCACCAGGCTCAAGGTTGACTCAGCCTTCCATCCTTCTGAGGTAGGTAAAATGAGGACCCGGATTGTGGGGGGCAATAAGCTGACTTTGTATAAAAAAGAACATCGCTTAGGGGGGGCCCGAAAGCCCTACTAAGCAGGTATATACAAAAGTATGAAGGCTATTGCTTAACGCATTGTAAGCCGCCCTGAGTCTCTGAAGAAGGGCGGCATATAAATCGAACCTATAAATAAATAAACAATAAATAAAATATTGTCATTAACAGAATGTCAGAGTTAGAAGGGATCTTGAAAGGTCTTCTAGTCCAACCCCGTTCAAGCAGGAGACCCTAGACCAGTGATGGCTACCCTTTTTGTTGTCACATGCCGAAAGGTTAGAAATCAGGAGAAGGTGAGTTCTAGTCCTGCTTTAGGCATGAAAGCAGGCTGAATGACTTTGGGCCAATCACCAGGAGACAATGAGTTCTAGTCCCGCCTTAGGCATGAAAGCAGGCTGAATGACTTTGGGCCAATCACCAGGAGACAATGAGTTCTAGTCCCACCTTAGGCATGAAAGCAGGCTGAATGACTTTGGGCCAATCACCAGGAGACAATGAGTTCTAGTCCCGCCTTAGGCATGAAAGCAGGCTGAATGACTTTGGGCCAATCACCAGGTGATAGTGAGTTCTAGTTCCACCTTATTTATGAAAATTGGCTGGGTGATTTTAAGCCAATCACCAGGAGACGGTGAGTTTCAGTCCCACCTTAGGCATGAAAGCCAGCTATGTAACTCTGGACCAATCACCAGGAGGTGGTGAGTTCTAGTCCCACCTTAGGCACGAGAGCCAACTTCTTGACCTTGTATCCCTGTCTCAACCCAATCCATCTCACGGGGTTGTTGTTGGGAAAATAGGAGAGACAAGGATTAAATATGTTCTGTGCCTTGAGTTGATTGCAATAATAAAATAAAATAAAAAATAAAATAAAATAAAATAAAATAAAAATACAATATAAAATACAGTAATAAAATACAATAATAAAAAATAAATAAAAAAATACAATAAAAAAATAAAAAAATAAAATAAAAATACAATACAATATAAAATACAATACAATAATAAAATACAATAATAATAAAAATAAATAATAAAATACAATAATAATAAAAATAAATAATAAAATACAATAATAATAAAAATAAATAATAAAATACAATAAAATACAATAATAAAAAAAATAAAAATACAATACAATATAAAATACAATAATAATAAAAATAAATAATAAAATATAATAATAAAAATAAATAATAAAATACAATAATAAAATAAAATAAAATAAAATATTTGGGATGCTTGGATTCCTGCCCAAACTGAGGGTTGGACTAGATAACCTCGAGGGAACCTCCCCACTCTAGAATTCAACAGAATCCCACACTCTTCCAGGCAAAGTAAAACTGCAGCCTTTAATTGACGCACCGGAGTAAAGCAATTATTTTCTCTGGAGCTTTTAATTAAACAGAAGGAACACACTGTTTTATGGCTGTTTTGGCATTTAATCCTATAGGTCTCTGTGGCTGTTTTATCGTCTCGCTGCTTTATGACCATATTTTATTTATCTCTTTTCCTTTGTCGTCCCCGCGTGGATGTGCGTGTGGGACTTCTGTGTGTGCTAAAAATTACGATCTTGTGGATTGTCTTATAAATCTACCCCGTGCGCTGTAAAGCTTGGAGATTAAAAGTTTTGTGGAATAAATCATGCTCGCCTGGCCGCAAACAGCAAGAGCTGAAAAATTGAGGAGGAAAATGAAATGCTTGGATTTTATCCAAGAGAGCAAGGTTGCGATCGCACATCAAGCTAAGCCGCGTTTAAACCTTGGTTTGTTGAACAAGCAGCAATGCGTTGGATTCACTCGATGGGCAAAAAGATCCAAGACAGGCTGAGGTTCCTCTCCATGTGACCATCCCAAAGCTGCTTTTTTTCCAAGAGGCAACTGGACTTTCTGGTTTTTCTTTGAAGACGTTTTGCTTCTCGTCCAAGAAGCTTCTTCAGTTCTGATTGGATGGTGGGGAATGGAAGGATTTATACTCCTTGCAGACAGCTGGTCATTTGCATCCTTTGAAAGAGACTTTGAGGCCACTTGGAGGTTTATCTGTGTCCTCAGGATCACCTGAGTGGTGCAAAAGGGGGTGGAGCCTTCTTGGAACTGCTGAAAGGACTGTTGTAGACTGGAGATAGATGATGATGTATCCCTCCCCCTCTGTTGAGAGAGGGCCAGAGGTGGGCTGCTGGGGGTTCGCAGGGGTTCGGGAGAACCTCTAGCTAAGATTCTGTGCAGTTTGGAGAACCCCCAAATCCCATTCCTGGCTGGCCCACCCCACCCCTCCCAGGACTCCCCACGTGGACCATTTTGGATGCAGGTAAGTGCAGGGCGCACACGGAGGCTCGGGTAGGGTGAAAAACGGGCCTACCGGAAGTTCGGGAAGGCCGGAAACAGGCCCGTTTCCAGCCTCCGGAGGGCCTCCAGAGCCTGGGGAGGCCGTTTTTGCCCTTCCGGAGGCTCGAAGAAAGCAAAAAGGCCCCACCCCGCTGTGATGCAGGAGGCCGACTAAGCCACGCCCACCATGGCAATACCCACCCACTAACCTGGCAGAGAACCCCTTGCTAAAATTTTTGAAGCCTGCCCCTGGAGAGGGCTGTTCAATTTTGACGATGGCCTCTTTGACCCCTCTTTCAAACCAGCGGTCTTCTCTGTCCAAAATGTGGACTTTGCTGTCTTCAAAAGAGCGGCCTTTTGTCTTTTAAATGCAGACGGAACTGCTGAATCTTGTCCCGATAGGTTTTGTTCTCCTACGCTGCGCCATGGGTTTGTGAAGTGGATGTTTTGTTTCCCCAATGTACCGATCGGCACATGGCTCGCTGCATTGTACTGACCAGCGGTCTGCAAGGAGTATAAATCCTTCCAACTCCCAGAATTCCTCCAATCAGCATGTGGGCTTCAAGTGGGAGTTGGCTGGCTGAGGAATTCTGGGAGTTGAAGTTCACACGTGTTAAAGTGCTCAAATTTGGAGACCCCCCTTGCTGTAAACCGTGCTCACTTACGTTTTCACGTAGGGATCGGAGTAACCGTTCGCGTCCATGGCAGCCAAGTGGGCGCAGCGGACGATGCCGACCAGCAGGCCCTGTTTCTGAGAACTGTATTTCAAGGAAACAAGGATTCGGCCACGCTCCTCCAGCGACTTGTCTTCCATTTTGTCCATCTGTGAACAAAGAAGGAAACAAAATGGCTGAGCCCCAAATTTCTACCTGGAAGTCGAAGGTCCAGGAACAGATTTTGCTCTCAAGAGCAAACCACGAGGTAAAAAAGATGTTGAGATTCTAGAAAGAGTGCAGAGAAGAGCAACAAAGAGGATTAGGGGACTGGAAGCTAAAACATATGAAGAACAGTTGCAGGAACTGGGTTTGTCTAGTAACTAGACAAATTAGACTCTAGTTTAATGAAAAGAAGGACTAGGGGAGACATAATAGCAGTCTTCCAATATCTAAGAGGTTGTTATAAACAAGAGGGAACTGATCTATACTGAAATGTTATAGGGCTGCAATGGCGAACCTATGGCACGCGTGCCACAGGTGGCACGCAGAGCCATATCTGTGGGTATGCGAGTGTTGCCCTAGCTCAGCTCCAGCGCACATGTGCACGCCGGCCAACTAATTTTCAGGCCTTCTGGGCCCACTGGAAGTCAGAAAATGGGCTGTTTCTGGCCTCTAGAGGGCCTCCGGGGAGGTGGGAAAGGCCGTTTTTGTCCTCCCCAGGCTCCTAGAAAGGCTCTGGAGCCTGGGAAGGCATAAAACGGGCCTTCCGGTTCCACCGGAAGTTACGAAATGGGCAGTTTCTGGCCTCTGGAGGGCTTCCAGGGGGGTGGGGAAGGCTGTTTTCGCCCTCCCTAGGCCTACCGTCCCATCGTGTTCCAAAAGTGGGGGGAGCACAGGGGAGGGGTCACACACACGACTGGGGGCCAGGGCACATTGAATTATGGATGTGGGCACGCGCATGTGTGACACACACACCCCCGCACTCCCCCGCTTTTGGCACACGATGGCAAAAAGGTTAGCCATCACTGTTATAGGGTTTCCGGCCTAAGCAGCGGGTTGGACCTCAGGGGTAGGTTCTACTTACCTTTACTACCAGTTCGCATCGTGCCAGCGCAAAGGGGGATCATGTGACCTCGGGAGATTGCAACCGTCATAAATGTGGGCCAATTGCCGAGCATCTGAATTTTGATCATGTGACCGCGGGGATGCTGCAACGGTCATACATGTGGAAAACGGTACTAAGTACTAAATGGTACTAACGGATAGCTGTAAGTAGAGGAGGATCTGTAATGATCTTCCACGTATTATTTCTGGTCCTGCCCTCTGCTGCTATAGAATAGAATAGAATAGAATAGAATAGAATAGAATAGAATAGAATAGAATAGGATCGGATAGGATAGGATAGGATAGGATAGGATAGAATAGGAGTAGAGTAGAGTAGAGTAGAGTAGAGTAGAGTAGAGTAGAGTAGAGTAGAGTAGAACAGAATAGAATACAGTAGGAGTAGAAATAGAGTAGAGTAGAAATAGAGTAGAATAGAGTAGAATAGAATAGAATAGAACAGAATAGAATACAGTAGGAGTAGAGTAGAGTAGAAATAGAGTAGAGTAGAGTAGAAATAGAGTAGAATAGAATACAGTAGAATACAGTAGAGTAGAGTAGAGTAGAGTAGGATAGGATAGGATAGGATAGGATAGGATAGGATAGGATAGGATAGGATAGGATAGGATAGGATAGAATAGGAGTAGAGTAGAGTAGAGTAGAGTAGAGTAGAGTAGAACAGAATAGAATACAGTAGGAGTAGAAATAGAGTAGAGTAGAGTAGAGTAGAGTAGAGTAGAGTAGAGTAGAATAGAATAGAATAGAATAGAATAGAATAGAATAGAAAAACAGGCATTGGAAGGGACCTTGGAGGTCTACTAGTCCAACCCCCTGCTCAGGCAGGAAACCCTACACCATTTCAGACAAGTGGTTATCCAATCTCTTCTTTAAAACTTCCAGTGATGGAGCACCCACAACTTCTGGAGGCAAGTAGTTCCACTGACTAACTGTTCTCACTGTCAGGAAATTCCTCCTCAGTTCCAGGTTGCTTCTCTCCTTGATTAGTTTCCACCCATTGCTTCTTCTCCTGCCTTCAAGTGCTTTGGAGATTAGATGACCTCTAAAGTCACATCCAATTTTTATGGCTCCCTCTGAGCTCAGATGTTCAGGTCTGACCTATCTTAGAAGGCATATCATCCCAGAAAGCCAGAATTTTTCTCCCCATATCTACTTGTGTGGTGCCTTCTTAGCCTTACTCATCCTCCCCACCTCAACCAGTTGTCGCTAACAGATTTAATCTGCTTGCTGGAATAACAACGCACTCGTCCCAACAAGGTGTAGTCAAGATTAAAGCCAACTGAAATCGGAGCTGAACACCTGTTTAAAAGGAATGTCGGATTCAATTAGGATCCTGTCCGCAGGTGATCGCACTGAATAAGATGTAACGGTACGTGGGAATGACGTTGCAAATCCGGGCGTGGAGGTGGGAGCGACAGGTGCTGCATACAGAACAGTCAGGTAAGAAGAGGACATGGCTTGCCAGTCATAAGTCAGTTCTTTGAGTGCTATTGCACCTTAAAATGGTCATTAAATGAACTGTTGTAAGTCGAGAACAAGCTATAAGACAAAAATCAGGATTCTGGTAACATCTTTTCCCACTAAGAGTAGGGAAGGGATTCAACTGGTTCAGACCGGTTCAGGCAAATCGGATGCTAATTTTACATCTGGTTCACCAAACCGGTAGTTGGAAGGACTGGCTGGCCCCACCCCTCTCAGGAGTCTCCACACGGCCCATTTTGGATGTGCGGAGGCTCTGGGGGGGCAAAAAAACGGGCCTACCGGAAGTACCGGAAGTCCAAAAAGGGGCCCGTTTCCGGCCTGCGGAGGGCCTTCGGAGCACGGGGAATGCCATTTTCGCCCTCCCGGAGGCTCAAGAAAAGCCTCCAGAGCTTGGGGAGGGTGAACCCCTCCCCCATGGTGCAGGAGGCCGAGTAGGCCACGCCCCCCATGGCCACACCCACCCAGCAACTGGGCAGAGAACCGGTTGCTAACATTTTTCAACCCCACCCCTGACTAGGAGATTTTATTCAAAAGAAAAAAAAGGCTTTTTCTTCTCACATTTTTACTTTATTCTCAGGAAAAGAGGGAAGGCCCAGCTGTCAGGGGAAAAAAAAAACAGTGAGAGTAATTAGTAGCTCGGCTGGAAAGCAGGATTCTGGACTTTCGTGAGAAAGTAAATCAGAATTCACATCGACTGAATTTCAGCCTCTTGAGGATAGATTTAAAAGCAGAGGTGTCTCTGTCCAGGGGGCTTTTGCAGATGAAATTGGGGTTTTGTAAAAGTGGCCTGCTTAATTTGAATTTGGAAAAGTGGGGCGGGGGCAGAAGAGGCCCCTGGATCAAGGCAAGAAGACACTCATCCTTCCAGCCATCAGCCTGAGCTGAGAGAAAATGCAATCTTCTTACGTTTAAGTCCCACAGAAGGAGTTTCTCTCTATCTCTGTCCTCCCACGCATTTCTCTTTCTCCTGGAATTGCTCATCAAGAACTCTTGAGCGGTTTCCAAGATTTCATTTTCATTTCATTCATTTTTTTCTTTCTTTTCCTTCCTTCCTTTTTCTTTTTCTTTCTTTCTTTCTTTTTCTTTCTTTTTTCTTTTTCTTCCTTCCTTGCTTGCTTTCTCTCTCTCTGTCCTCCTTCCTTCCCTCCCTCCCTTCTTTTCCCTTCTCTCCTCCCTTCCTTCTCTCCTTCCTTTCTTTTTTCTTTCTTTTCTTTCTCTTTTGACTACCCCACCTCTTGTTTTCTCTCTCCTCCTTCCTTCTCTCCCTACCTTTTCCCTTCTCTCCTTCCTTCCTTCTCTCCTTCCTTCCTTCCTTTTTCTTTCTTTCTTTCTTTGACTACCCCACCTATTGCTTTCTCTCTCTCCTCCTTCCTTCTTTCCCTACCTTTCCCCTTCTCTCCTTCCTTCCTTTCTTCTCTCCTTCCTTCCTTCCTTTTTCTTTCTTTCTTTTCTTTCTTTCTTTCTTTTTACTACCCCACCTCTTGCTTTCTCTCTCCCTCCTTCCTTTTCTCCCTTCCTCTTTTCCCTTCTCTCCTTCCTTCCTTTTTCTTTCTTTTTTTCTTTCCTCTGACTACCCCACCTCTTGCTTTCTCTCTCCCTCCTTCCTTTTCTCCCTTCCTCTTTTCCCTTCTCTCCTTCCTTCCTTTTTCTTTCTTTTTTTCTTTCCTTTGACTACCCCACCTCTTGCTTTCTCTCTCTCTCCCTTCTTCCTTCCAATTCTGTTATTCTGCCTTCCTTCCTTCCTCCCTCCCTCCCTCCCTCCCTCTTTTTCCTTTCTCTCCTTCCTTTCGTCCTTCCTTCCCTTTTTCATATCGCCGCCTGACATTTTACTGTCACTCACCGGCAGCTGCTTCTCCAGGCAAATGTTGAATTTCTTAGTCTGGTTGGGCTTCAGTTTCTTGAGAGGAATCCTCGTTTCGCCAATGAACTCGTTGTGACGGAACTTGTCCTCGTCGCAAACCGAGATCCTGAAAGGCACCGAAGAGGAGAGGGGAGATGGATGAGCAAGGCCATCATTTCCCAGTGGAAAGGGTTAGTAACAGCATCAATTCAGCACAAACTCTTCTTCCTAACTCAGCAGGAGGCATGGATTGTGAAGAGCAGGGATGGGCAATCATTCGAGTTGCGAAGTCAAGAGAAGGATGAGCAAGGGGGTGGGACTAGAAGACCTCCAAGGTCCCTGTTATGACCCAGGGGGTCAAGGCAAGGATCCAGGCCTCTAGAGCAGAGTTCTCCAACCTTTCTGAGTAGGCAGCCCAGGAGGAGGGGGCTGTTGTGTCCTAGGCTTACTGAGTCATTACAATGCACAATTAGTCCCAAACAAACCTATTTTATTGTAACAGCTGAGAATTACGTTCATTCCCAGCTGAGTCCCAATTAGTTGCAAAACAAGTCCTTCGGAACCAACCTTTATGTTCTTTGACACCCTGCCAAAGGCCTTACTTGGCAAAGCCCCACAAGTTCAGAAGCAAACAAGAGATGCCAACTGGAAACAGAGTTAGCAATGTTGCTTTCCTGCAAAAGGCCCAAGTGCCTTTGTTTCTCTTTAAAGCCTCATGGGAGGGGCCAATCATCTCCTGGCCTTACTCCTGAGTTGTCCCTTTTGCTTTAGCTACTCTTGCCTTCTGGCAGCTCTGTGCATGCGTGCGCTAGGAAGAGGCTCCTCCTGTTCCTCTGCCTCTCTGCTGTCCGATTCTGGGGGCTCCGGAGTCTGCGCATCACTCCCAGATGGCCCTGGTCCCATCTCTGCCTCCGACACAGAGCCCTCATCCGGGCCTTCCCCAGACTTCCTCTTTGGCCGAAAAAATGCTTTTAAAAGTAAAAAAAAAAAAAAGCCTCTGATGATCGCATGGCTCAGCTGGGATCGTCAAAGACTTTTAAAAGCATTTTTTCTACAACCTCTTCAGAGGTTGTAAAAAAAATGTTTTTAAAAGCCTCTGACGATCCCAGCTGAGTTGCCTGATCGGCAGAGACTTTTAAAAGAAAAAAAGCCTCTGCCGATCAGGCAACTCATCTGGGATCGTCAGAGCCTTTTGAAAGCATTTTTTTACAACCTCTTCGCCGAAGAGTTTGTAGAAAAAATGATTTTAAAAGTAAAAAAAAAATGGCCACACCCACCCAGTCACATTACCCAGCCCCACCAAGCCACGCCCATAGAACCGGTGGTAAAAAATTTTAGATTTCACCACTGGCCTGTTCCCAGGGTGCGCATGCGCAGAGTTGCCAGACGAAGGGAACAGGTAAAGAACAAGGGTCGACTTGGGAGAAAGGCCACAGGTGGACGATGAAGGGCCCCTCCCAGAGGGAATAAAAGAGAAGCGAAAGGGGAGTGGAGTTTGCAGGAGACAATTGGTTCACTTAATTGGTTCGTGACTCCTTGCCAAGTTTTGAAGTTATCGGCCTGGCAACTCTCCAAGCCAGATAAAGGTCTGTGACTGTAAATACTCCCTTGAAAGACTTTTCTGGGTGTGAATCAGTGGTGGGTTCCTCCCGGTTCGGTCCGGTTCGGCCGAACCGGTAGCGGTGACGATATGATGTCACCGAACCGGTTTCCCCCCGCCCTCCCACCTCCCCACCCCCCACGTTATTCTTATCTTTTATTTGGTCCCACCCCCAATCTATTGCTGCCTCCTGGGTCCCAGCTGATGACTAGAGGGAAAAAAACTGTTTAAACTCTTGGTGCGGGGCTTCAAAGGGCCGCCCTACAGCTGATCAGTGTTAAAAGCAAACAAATGAGTCGGATCGTAAGTGCGAGGACTGGTCGTAAGTGCGAGGACCTTCCAGAAATGACTCTGACCGGCTAGCCACGCCCACCTAGTCACATGACCTCCAAGCCACACCCACAAAATAAGCCACGCCCACAGAACCGGTAGTAAAAAAAATTAGAACCCACCCCTGGTGTGAATGAGAGGAATTCTCAGTCACTTAATAAAAAGGGGTTTTTGTCGGGACAAGGAGTCTTTGTCGTGCTCTTGGGAAGCCTAAGTCAGAACATCAGTTCCCCAAACAACAGCCCCTATAAAACCCACAGAGTAGGAGCCCACTCACAGAGCAAGGTCCAGAGTCCCAAATCCAGGCCACAAGGCAGAGTCCAGGCACAAGAAAAGGGCAGTCTTCATGGCCAAGAAAAGACTCACGTCAGTAGTGGGTTACAAAACTCATTGCTACTGGTTTGCTCGGACGGTTTGCTCGTCCGGCGTGGGTGGGTGGAGCCTCCCTCCCACCACCGCCGCTACCGGTTCGCCGATCCGGGTAGAACCGTAAGCAACCCACCACTGCTTCACATCATGAGACCATTTCGAAGGCCCAGTGAAGAATATGAAAAACAGTTACAAGAACACCATTCGCTTAAAAAGTGACATGGCTCACTTTAAAAAAAACAACAACAACACCTTCCTTAGCAGCAGAAATTGGGAGCCCGATTGCGGTCATAAGCCGAGGATCGCGTGTGTACCTACCCTGAAGTTTATAGCCTTCCTGGCACATCTCTGTTGGGACCCTCAAAATTATCAGGGTTTCCGAGACATAAAACAACTCTAACTCTGTTACAATGGTGAAATCTAAAATTTGTTACTACCGGTTCTGTAGGTGTGGCTTAGTGGGGGGGGGGCGTGTAGTGTGACTGGGTGGGCATGGCCAATTTTTTTTTAACTTTTAAAAGCATTTTTTCTACAACCTCTGAAGAGGTTTAAAAGGTTTAAAAGCCTTTTAAAAGCCTTTGACGATCCCAGCTCAGCCGTGCGATCATCAGAAGCTTTTTTTTTTTTACTTTTAAAAGCATTTTTTCGGCCCAAGAGGTTGTAGAAAAAATGCTTTTAATTTTTTTTTTTTTTTAAAAAGCCTCTGATGATTGAGCAGCTCAGCTGGGCATGGGGGTGGGGGGCAGGGATTTTTGCTACCGGTTCTCCGAACCACCCACCTCCATCGCTACCGGATCGCGTGATCCGGTCTGAACCGGGAGCATTTCACCCCTGCTCTGTTATTGAAAAGTCTGCTTTAGACATCCGTTTTAAAGAAACAAAAGGAAAAAAAGTTAAGAAGAAGGAAGTTTGATTCTGCTTTAAGTTCCACGTCCTCCAAAAACATTAGGGGACCGGAGGCTAAAACATACGATGAACGGTTGCAGGAACTGGGCCTGGCTAGTCTAGTGAAGAGAAGGACCAGGGGAGACAGGAGAGCAGTCTTCCAAGATACAAGGTTTGCTATAAGACCTAATAAATTGTCAAATTGAGCTAAATCCGGAAACATTTCTCCTGGGAATATTAAAAACTAAATTTGATTTTTTAAAAATAAGATATTTGATCCTACGCATACTAACAGCGGCAAGAATTGCGTTCGCGCAATATTGGAAGGAACGCAACATACCACCAGAGGGATTGATCATCCAGAAAATATATGAATGTGCCAAAATGAACAAACTTACTTAGAGTTAAATGAAAAAGATGAGTTGGAATATTATGCGGTTTGGGGAAAATGGTATAGGTCAGTGATGGCTAACCTTTTTGCCATCGCGTGCCAGGAGCAGGGGGAAGGGGGGGGGGTCACGTACATGCGTGCCCATACTCATAATTCTATGTGTCCCGCACATGTGCATGTCACACACCTCCACACTCCTGGCACGTGGTGGCCCGGTGGGCCCTTTTTTCTCTCTCCCCAGGCTCCAGAGCCTTTCTAGGAAGCTCGGGAGGGCGAAAATGGCCTTCCCCACCCCCACCCACCCCCGGAGACCCTCCAGAGGCCAGAAACGGCCTGTTTGCCAACTTCCGGAACAAACTTGTTCATTTTCGGCCTCCAGAGGGCCTCTGGGTGGATGGGGAAGGCTGTTTTCACCCTCCCCAGACTCCTAGAAAGGCTCTGGAGCCTGGGGAGAGAGAAAAACGGGGCTTCCCCACACACACCCCAGCCCTCCGGAGGAAGGAAACAGCCTGTTTCCCTACTTCTGGTGGGTCCAGAAAGCCCGAAAGTCAGCTGGCGCGCGTCGGAGCTGAGCTCTTGTGGCCACCAATATGGCTACGCATGCCACCTGTGGCACGCGTGCCACAGGTTCACCATCACGGGTATAGGTGGATAGACAAACAGAAACAAAAATAGGTAATATACAGAAGGAATTTGAGGAATAGACATTAAACGTATATATATATATATATGTATATAATGTATATATTACATGAATTGTTAACCCAAAGTATAGAAAAATGACACTGTCTGTCTGACTATGTATTAGAGTTATGAAAAAGAAAAATTATAATAAAAAATATTTTTTTTAAAAAAAAGATAGCATTGTTCCAATATTTGAGGGGCTGCCACAGAGAGGAAGGGGGTCAAGCTATTCTCCAAAGCACCCGAAGGCCAGACAAGGAACAATGGATGGAAACTGATCAAGAAGAGATTCAACCTAGAAATATGGAGAAATTTTCTGAAAGTGACAGCAATCAACCACTGCTCGGTGGATTATCGCTTAATCTTTTACACCAGAAATGTCAAACTGGATTTTTTTGAGGGCTGGATCGGCATTGTAGTTCTGCACCACGGACTGGCTGGAGGTGGGTGGGGGGCAGGAGAGATGTTACGGACGTCTCCTGTTGTAAGATAAGGATTGCCTGTAGAACCTTTCTCCTCGTGGATGAAAAATCGCTGCAAACGTCCCTTCGTGGTTGCCAGTTTGATGTGTTTGTATGTGTATGTATGTATGTATGTATGTATGTATGTATGTGTGTGTGTGTGTGTATTTGAGTGCGGGTGTTTGTGTATATGTGTGGGTGTTTGTGTATATAGCTGTGTCTTTGTGTTTGTGTGTGTGTGAATCTCTCCTATGCACACTGCCTCTCCCGCCAGCGCGTGTGGAAATAATGCTGAAAATAGGGGCCGCGTCAAAACGTATCTTAATTACAGCCTCCCCAATGCAGCTATTGTTTTTCCCCAATGAGCCACAACTGGGGAAGAGCAAAACTCAGCATAATTAAGGATGATTAAAAGTGACATCCCGTCGGGCAGGTGTGGGGAGGGGGAAGGCGTCCTTGGAAGGGAGCGCAGAATCTGCAGAGTGGCCATCCTGGGTTTTGGAGGAAAGGAGGAAATAGAATGGAATTAAATTGATTACAATTAGAATCATTAGAATTAGAATGGAATGGAATGAAGGGGAAATGAAGAGAGGAGAGGAGAAGAGAAATAAGAATGGAATCGAATTAAATTGATTAGAATTAGAATGGAATGGAATGGAATGGAATGAAGGGAGGAGAGAGGAGAGGAGAGGAGAGGAGAGGAGAGAAGAGAAGAGAAGAGAAGAGAAGAGAAGAGAAGAGAAGAGAAGAGAAGAGAAGAGAAGAGAAGAGAAGAGAAGAGAAGAGTAATAAGAATGGACTGGACTGGGCTGGACTGGACTGGACTAGAACAGAATAGAATAGAATCAGTGCTGGGCTGCTGCCGGTTCGGACCGATTCGGATGAACCAGTAGTTCTGACGATCGGCTGGCCCCGACCACCCGCACCCGCCCTAACCTGTCCTATATTTCCTTCTTTCTGGCTAAACTGATTCGCGTGGCCCAGCTGGTTTCCGCGCCTCCGCTGTTCTACTTACCGGGGCTGCCTTAGAAGGTAAGCAGCTGAGCTTCAAATTGCTGTATTTTGAATGCTGCGCGCAAGTACGTTAGGCGCATGCGCGCAAAGCACACGCTGACAGAACCGTTTGTGAAACCGGTTGCAGCCAACCACTGAATAGAATAGAAATAAGAATGGAATAGAATAGAATAGAATAGAATAGAATAGAATAGAATAGAATAGAATAGAATAGAAAATATGGGATTTTCTATTGGAACGGAACGGAACGGAACAGAAGGTAGAATAGAATAGAATAGAATGGAATGGAATGGAATGGAATGGAATGGAATAGAATAGAATAGAATAGAATAGAATAGAATAGAATAGAATAGAATAGAATAGAATAGAATAGAATAGAATAGAATAGAAAATATGGGATTTTCTATTGGAACGGAACGGAATGGAACAGAACGTAGAATAGAATAGAATGGAATGGAATGGAATGGAATGGAATGGAATGGAATGGAATGGAATGGAATGGAATAGAATAGAATAGAATAGAATAGAATAGAATAGAATAGAATAGAATAGAAAATATGGGATTTTCTATTGGAACGGAACGGAATGGAACAGAACGTAGAATAGAATAGAATGGAATGGAATGGAATGGAATGGAATGGAATGGAATGGAATGGAATAGAATAGAATAGAATAGAATAGAATAGCATAGAATAGAAAATATGGGATTTTCTATTGGAACGGAACGGAATGGAACAGAACGTAGAATAGAATAGAATGGAATGGAATGGAATGGAATGGAATGGAATGGAATGGAATGGAATAGAATAGAATAGAATAGAATAGAATAGAATAGAAAATATGGGATTTTCTATTGGAACGGAACGGAATGGAACAGAACGTAGAATAGAATAGAATAGAATGGAATGGAATGGAATGGAATGGAATGGAATGGAATGGAATGGAATAGAATAGAATAGAATAGAATAGAATAGAATAGAATAGAATAGAATAGAATAGAATAGAATAGAATAGAAAATATGGGATTTTCTATTGGAACGGAACGGAATGGAACAGAACGTAGAATAGAATAGAATGGAATGGAATGGAATGGAATGGAATGGAATAGAATAGAATAGAATAGAATAGAATAGAATAGAATAGAATAGAATAGAATAGAAAATATGGGATTTTCTATTGGAACGGAACGGAATGGAACAGAACGTAGAATAGAATAGAATATAATAGAATGGAATGGAATGGAATAGAATAGAATAGAATAGAATAGAATAGAATAGAATAGAATAGAATAGAATAGAATAGAATAGAATAGAATAGAATAGAACAGAACAGAACAGAACAGAACAGAACAGAACAGAACAGAATAGAATAGAATAGAATAGAATAGAATAGAAAATATGGGATTTTCTATTGGAACGGAACGGAACGGAACAGAACGTAGAATAGAGTAGAATAGAGTAGAATAGAATAGAATAGAATAGAATAGAATAGAATAGAATAGAATAGAATAGAAAATATGGGATTTTCTATTGGAACGGAACGGAACGGAACAGAAGGTAGAATAGAATAGAATAGAATGGAATGGAATGGAATGGAATAGAATAGAATAGAATAGAATAGAATAGAATAGAAAATATGGGATTTTCTATTGGAACGGAACGGAATGGAACAGAACGTAGAATAGAATAGAAAGGAATGGAATGGAATGGAATGGAATGGAATGGAATGGAATAGAATAGAATAGAATAGAATAGAATAGAATAGAATAGAATAGAATAGAATAGAATAGAATAGAAAATATGGGATTTTCTATTGGAACGGAACGGAATGGAACAGAACGTAGAATAGAATAGAATAGAATGGAATGGAATGGAATGGAATGGAATGGAATGGAATAGAATGGAATAGAATAGAATAGAATAGAATAGAATAGAATAGAATAGAAAATATGGGATTTTCTATTGGAACGGAACGGAATGGAACAGAACGTAGAATAGAATAGAATAGAATGGAATGGAATGGAATGGAATGGAATGGAATGGAATGGAATGGAATGGAATAGAATAGAATAGAATAGAATAGAATAGAATAGAATAGAATAGAATAGAATAGAAAATATGGGATTTTCTATTGGAACGGAACGGAATGGAACAGAACGTAGAATAGAATAGAATGGAATGGAATGGAATGGAATGGAATAGAATAGAATAGAATAGAATAGAATAGAATAGAATAGAATAGAATAGAAAATATGGGATTTTCTATTGGAACGGAACGGAATGGAACAGAACGTAGAATAGAATAGAATAGAATGGAATGGAATGGAATGGAATGGAATGGAATGGAATGGAATAGAATAGAATAGAATAGAATAGAATAGAATAGAACATAAAATGGAATAGAATAGAATGGAATGTAATGGAATAGAATAGAATAGAATAGAATAGAATAGAATAGAATAGAATAGAATAGAATAGAATAGAAAATATGGGATTTTCTATTGGAACGGAACGGAATGGAACAGAACGTAGAATAGAATAGAATAGAATGGAATGGAATGGAATGGAATAGAATAGAATAGAATAGAATAGAATAGAATAGAATAGAATAGAATAGAACAGAACAGAACAGAATAGAATAGAATAGAATAGAATAGAAAATATGGGATTTTCTATTGGAACGGAACGGAACGGAACAGAATGTAGAATAGAATAGAATAGAATAGAATAGAATAGAATAGAATAGAATAGAATAGAATAGAATAGAAAATATGGGATTTTCTATTGGAACGGAACGGAATGGAACAGAACGTAGAATAAAATAGAATAGAATAGAATAGAATAGAATAGAATAGAATAGAATAGAATAGAATAGAATAGAAAATATGGGATTTTCTATTGGAACGGAACGGAACGGAACAGAACGTAGAATAGAATAGAATAGAATGGAATGGAATGGAATGGAATGGAATGGAATGGAATAGAATAGAAAATATGGGATTTTCTATTGGAACGGAACGGAACGGAACAGAACGTAGAATAGAATAGAATAGAATAGAATAGAATAGAATAGAATAGAATAGAACAGAACGTAGAATAGAATAGAATGGAATGGAATGGAATGGAATGGAATGGAATGGAATAGAATAGAATAGAATAGAATAGAATAGAATAGAATAGAATAGAATAGAATAGAATAGAAAATATGGGATTTTCTATTGGAACGGAACGGAACGGAACAGAACGTAGAATAGAATAGAATAGAATGGAATGGAATGGAATGGAATAGAATAGAGTAGAATAGAATAGAATAGAATAGAATAGAATAGAATAGAATAGAATAGAATAGAATAGAATAGAATAGAAAATATGGGATTTTCTATTGGAACGGAACGGAACGGAACAGAACGTAGAATAGAATAGAATAGAATGGAATGGAATGGAATGGAATGGAATGGAATGGAATGGAATGGAATAGAATAGAAAATATGGGATTTTCTATTGGAACGGAACGGAACGGAACAGAACGTAGAATAGAATAGAATAGAATAGAATAGAATAGAATAGAATAGAATAGAATAGAATAGAATAGAACAGAACGTAGAATAGAATAGAATAGAATGGAATGGAATGGAATGGAATGGAATGGAATAGAATAGAATAGAATAGAATAGAATAGAATAGAATAGAATAGAATAGAATAGAATAGAATAGAATAGAAAATATGGGATTTTCTATTGGAACGGAACGGAACGGAACAGAACGTAGAATAGAATAGAATGGAATGGAATGGAATGGAATGGAATGGAATGGAATGGAATAGAGTAGAATAGAATAGAATAGAATAGAATAGAATAGAAAATATGGGATTTTCTATTGGAACGGAACGGAATGGAACAGAACGTAGAATAGAATAGAATGGAATGGAATGGAATGGAATGGAATGGAATGGAATGGAATAGAATAGAATAGAATAGAATAGAATAGAATAGAATAGAATAGAATAGAATAGAAAATATGGGATTTTCTATTGGAACGGAACGGAATGGAACAGAACGTAGAATAGAATAGAATGGAATGGAATGGAATGGAATGGAATAGAATAGAATAGAATAGAATAGAATAGAATAGAATAGAATAGAATAGAATAGAATAGAATAGAATAGAAAATATGGGATTTTCTATTGGAACGGAACGGAACGGAACAGAACGTAGAATAGAATAGAATAGAATAGAATAGAATAGAATAGAATAGAATAGAATGGAATGGAATGGAATGGAATAGAATAGAATAGAAAATATGGGATTTTCTATTGGAACGGAACGGAATGGAACAGAACGTAGAATAAAATAGAATAGAATAGAATAGAATAGAATAGAATAGAATAGAATAGAATAGAATAGAATAGAATAGAAAATATGGGATTTTCTATTGGAACGGAACGGAACGGAACAGAACGTAGAATAGAATAGAATAGAATAGAATGGAATGGAATGGAATGGAATGGAATGGAATGGAATGGAATAGAATAGAATAGAAAATATGGGATTTTCTATTGGAACGGAACGGAACGGAACGGAACGGAACGGAACAGAACGTAGAATAGAATAGAATAGAATAGAATAGAATAGAATAGAATAGAATAGAATAGAACAGAACGTAGAATAGAATAGAATAGAATGGAATGGAATGGAATGGAATGGAATGGAATGGAATAGAATAGAATAGAATAGAATAGAATAGAATAGAATAGAATAGAATAGAATAGAATAGAAAATATGGGATTTTCTATTGGAACGGAACGGAACAGAACGTAGAATAGAATAGAATAGAATAGAATAGAATAGAATAGAATAGAATAGAATAGAATAGAATAGAATAGAATAGAATATATGGGATTTTCTATTGGAACGGAACGGAATGGAACAGAACGTAGAATAAAATAGAATAGAATAGAATGGAATGGAATAGAATAGAATAGAATAGAATAGAATAGAATAGAATAGAATAGAATAGAAAATATGGGATTTTCTATTGGAACGGAACGGAATGGAACAGAACGTAGAATAAAATAGAATAGAATAGAATAGAATAGAATAGAATAGAATAGAATAGAATAATAGAATAGAATAGAATAGAATAGAATAGAATAGAATAGAATAGAATAGAATAGAATAGAAAATATGGGATTTTCTATTGGAACGGAACGGAACGGAACAGAACGTAGAATAGAATAGAATAGAATAGAATGGAATGGAATGGAATGGAATGGAATGGAATGGAATAGAATAGAATAGAAAATATGGGATTTTCTATTGGAACGGAACGGAACGGAACGGAACGGAACAGAACGTAGAATAGAATAGAATAGAATAGAATAGAATAGAATAGAATAGAATAGAATAGAATAGAATAGAATAGAAAATATGGGATTTTCTATTGGAACGGAACGGAACGGAACAGAACGTAGAATAGAATAGAATAGAATAGAATGGAATGGAATGGAATGGAATGGAATGGAATGGAATGGAATAGAATAGAATAGAAAATATGGGATTTTCTATTGGAACGGAACGGAACGGAACGGAACGGAACAGAACAGAACGTAGAATAGAATAGAATAGAATAGAATAGAATAGAATAGAATAGAATAGAATAGAATAGAATAGAATAGAACAGAACGTAGAATAGAATAGAATAGAATGGAATGGAATGGAATGGAATGGAATGGAATAGAATAGAATAGAATAGAATAGAATAGAATAGAATAGAATAGAATAGAATAGAATAGAAAATATGGGATTTTCTATTGGAACGGAACGGAACAGAACGTAGAATAGAATAGAATAGAATAGAATAGAATAGAATAGAATAGAATAGAATAGAATATATGGGATTTTCTATTGGAACGGAACGGAATGGAACAGAACGTAGAATAAAATAGAATAGAATAGAATGGAATGGAATAGAATAGAATAGAATAGAATAGAATAGAATAGAATAGAATAGAATAGAATAGAATAGAATAGAATAGAAAATATGGGATTTTCTATTGGAACGGAACGGAATGGAACAGAACGTAGAATAAAATAGAATAGAATAGAATAGAATAGAATAGAATAGAATAGAATAGAATAGAATAGAATAATAGAATAGAATAGAATAGAATAGAATAGAATAGAATAGAATAGAATAGAATAGAATAGAATAGAAAATATGGGATTTTCTATTGGAACGGAACGGAACGGAACAGAACGTAGAATAAAATAAAATAGAATAGAATAGAATAGAATAGAATAGAATAGAATAGAATAGAATAGAATAGAAGAATAGAATAGAATAGAATAGAATAGAATAGAATAGAATAGAATAGAATAGAATATTATTTACTGGCCAAGTGTGATTGGACACACAAGGAATTGGTCTCCAGTGCAGAGGTTATCAGTGTACATGCAAACAACAAAGTAACATAATATAATATAATAACTTTATTGTCATTGTACGTGTATGCGCAGTATACCCAGACAACGAAATTCACTTAACACCCAAAGATCAGGTCCAACGCACATAAAAATCCCCAAACACACCACAAATTCCCCGCTCCTGAACTACACAAACATCCACACAACAGATCAAGTCATGCTGTCCAACAGCTCACTGATGGTGGCCCTTTAGTTCATTGTTGAGTGCAATTATAGCTCTGGGATAAAAACTATTCAGAAAACACAATCGTAAGATACTGATAGGAGAAGGTGGTAGGAAAGGCAAGAAGGATAATACTAATACGGTAATACTGCATGGATAAATATCCTTAGACTTAAGAGAGCGCTGTGGAAATTAGGTGTTTAGCAGTATGATGGTGTGGGGGGAAAGCTGTCTCTGTGCCTAGGTATTTTGGCACGCAGCGGGCATCCCAACAGGACGGATTGAAACATTTTGCATTCCTTAGATGCAGAATCTGGTGTGTGGGGAACAGAGAAATTTGTATGGAGAACTTGGGCTGGCTAAATAGCTTCCTTCCTGGAAAAATAGCAGAATTGCAGATTAAGAATTCTCTTTAGCAGTGTTTTTAACCTTGCCAACTTTAAGGTGGATATGAGAATCCCCCAGTCTGCATGCTTTAAGATGGGTGGACTTCCACTCCCAGAATCCCCCAGTCTGCATGCTTTAAGATGGGTGGACTTCCACTCCCAGAATCCCCCAGCCAGCCTGCTTTTAGATGACTGGACTTCCACTCCCAGAATTCCCCAGGCAGCCTCCTTTAAGATGGCTGGACTTCCACTCCCAGAATTCCCCAGGCAGCATGCTTTAAGATGGGTGGACTTCCACTCCCAGAATCCCCCAGCCAGCCTGCTTTTAGATGACTGGACTTCCACTCCCAGAATTCCCCAGGCAGCCTGCTTTTAGATGGCTGGACTTCCACTCCCAGAATTCCCCAGGCAGCATGCTTTAAGATGGGTGGACTTCCACTCCCAGAATCCCCCAGCCAGCCTGCTTTTAGATGGCTGGACTTCCACTCCCAGAATTCCCCAGGCAGCCTGCTTTTAGATGGCTGGACTTCCACTCCCAGAATTCCCCAGGCAGCATGCTTTAAGATGGGTGGACTTCCACTCCCAGAATCCCCCAGCCAGCCTGCTTTAAGATGGCTGGACTTCCACTCCCAGAATTCCCCAGCCAGCCTGCTTTAAGATGGCTGGACTTCCACTCCCAGAATTCCCCAGGCAGCATGCTTTAAGATGGGTGGACTTCCACTCCCAGAATCCCCCAGCCAGCCTGCTTTTAGATGACTGGACTTCCACTCCCAGAATTCCCCAGGCAGCATGCTTTAAGATGGGTGGACTTCCACTCCCAGAATCCCCCAGCCAGCCTGCTTTAAGATGGCTGGACTTCCACTCCCAGAATTCCCCAGGCAGCATGCTTTAAGATGGGTGGACTTCCACTCCCAGAATCCCCCAGCCAGCCTGCTTTTAGATGACTGGACTTCCACTCCCAGAATTCCCCAGGCAGCCTGCTTTAAGATGGCTGGACTTCCACTCCCAGAATTCTCCAGGCAGCCTGCTTTAAGAGGGGTGGACTTCCACTCCCAGAATTCCCTATGCAGCATGCTTTAAGATGGACAAACTTCCATTCCCAGAATCCCCCAGCCTGCATGCTTTAAGATGGGTGGACTTCCACTCCCAGAATCCCAGTGAGTAAGTCACGAGGCTAGAAACCAGGAGAGAGTGAGTTCTAGTCAGCAGCTGGGTGACTTTCGGTCAATCACCGGGAGACAGTGGGTTCTAGTCCCACTTTAGGCATAAATGTTGTGTGGGTGCCTTTGGGCCGATCACCAGGAGATGGTGAGTTCTAGTATCCCTTTAAATATGAAAGCCAGATGGGTGACTTTGGACCAATCACCAGGAGATGATGAGTTCTAGTATCACCTTAGGCATGAAAGCCAGATGGGTGACTTTGGGCCAATCACCAGGAGATGGTGAGTTCTAGTATCGCTTTAGATATGAAAGCCAGATGGGTGACTTTGGGCCAATCACCAGGAGATTGTGAGTTCTAGTATCGCTTTAGATATGAAAGCCAGATGGGTGACTTTGGGCCAATCACCAGGAGATGGTGAGTTCTAGAGTTCTAACCCTAACCCTAAACCTAAGTGACCTATGACTGTTTTTCACACTTATGACCATTTCAGCATCCCCGTGGTCACGTGATCAAAATTCTGACGCTGGGCAACCGATTCATATTTATGACAGTTGCGGTATCCCGGGATCATGTGACCCTGTTTTGTGTCCTTCCAACAAGCAAAGTCGATGGGGAAGCCAGACTCACTTAACGGCCGTGATCCTGACTTCACAACTGCAGCGATTCATTTAACGACGGTGGCAAGTCGAGGGCTACCCCTACAAAGGAGTAAATTCTACGGATGTGAATGAAAACGGGGCCCGAATAGAGAATAATGCTTTTTATCATGCATCTATAATAATAGAAATTAATGCCTCAAGTGTCAACTGTGAAGCTGGCCTGGCGGCAGCCATCTTAAAACCTCAGTGCTGCCACAATGGAGCTGAGGAATAGGGAGGGGGGATTACAGATAGTTGGGGGCTATGTAGTCAAAACAAAATACTTTCTCTTGGGAACCAAGGACGTTCTCACACCTGGCCGGAGGATGGAGGAGTGATATCGCCTGACCAGTAGTGGACGCTGCCTTTATTGGGACATGTGACTGATTGTTTGGGGTTGAGGGAAAAACTTTTACTTTTAATTAGGTGAAAACCTTAAGAGCCTGTAGTACAGTGGACTAAGCACTGTAATTTAACACCAGCTGCCTGCAATTACTGCAAGTTCGAATCTCACCAGGCTCAAGGTTGACTCAGCCTTCCATCCTTTCTAAGGTAGGTGAAATGAGGGTCCAGATTGTGGCGGCAATAAGCTGACTTTGTATAAATGTACAAAAAGTATGAAGGCTATTGCTTAACGCATTGTAAGGCGCCCTGAGTCTCCGGAGAAGGGCGGCATATAAATTAAAGCAAAACAAACAAACAAACAAACAAAAACGTGGGATCCTTCAGAGTCGGTTTTCACCAGAACTGTGCCAATATGATCTTTCCAATAAAGCTATTCTTTGAGGAATCTACCTGCCTCAAAGTTTTTGCTTGCAATGGCTCTATTATATGGAAACCTGCAGAGGTGGTATTTAGCTGGTAGTGGAAATCGCAGATGGGGCTGCCCACTCATCCCAGCTCTATGCCATTGTGAAATTTCCGAAAGATGCCCTAATTAATTCATGAGCCACGAGCCAAACTTCAAAAGAAATACAGTCATTTATTAGGAGCAGCATTCCGGCAATATCCGGATGCAGTTAGAACTAATCCCACGTAGATTTACGTTCCCCTATGACCCTGTCTCTCCCCTCCTCCCTGGCCATGTCATAAATCCAGGGGTGAAATGTAAAATTTGTTACTACCGGTTCTGTGGACGTGGTTTGGTGGGGACGGGGGGTAATGTGACTGGGTGGGCGTGGCCAACTTTTTTTTTTTTTAACTTTTCAAAGCATTTTTTCGAATGCTTTGAAAAGCTTCTCTGCCGATCAGGCAACTCAGCTGGGATCGTCAGAGACTTTTCAAAGCATTTTTTTTACCACCTCTTCGGCCAAGAGGTTGCAGAAAAAAATGCTTTGAAAAGCCTCTGAGGATCCCAGCTGAGCCACGCGATCATCAGAGGCAAAAGCATTTTTTCATCGGAAGAGGTTGCAGAAAAAATGCTTTTAAAAGTAAAAAAAAAGCCTCTGATGAGCCGCAGGATCCTGCGGCTCAGCTGGGCATGGTGGGGGGCGCGCAGGGATTTTTGCTACCGGTTCTCCGAACCACCCGCCGCCATTGCTTTCGGATCGGGCGATCCGGTCCGAACCGGGAGAATTTTTTTTTTAAAAAAAATTTGATTTATATGCCGCCCTTCTCCGGAGACTCAGGGCGGCTTACAATGCGTTAAGCAATAGCCTTCATACTTTTGTATATTTATACAAAGCCAGCTTATTGCCCCCACAATCTGGGTCCTCATTTCACTTACCTTAGAAAGGATGGAAGGCTGAGTCAACCTTGAGCCTTGGAGAGATTCGAACCAGCAGTAATTGCAGGCAGCTGTGTTAATAACAGGGTGCTTAGACCATTGTACTATCAAGGCTCTTTCACCCCTGCATAAATCACATTCTCCGATTAACCACTTTGGCTGGCTGTGAAACCCAACACTCTCCTACTGATTGCGGTAAGAAAGCATCTATGGAATGCAGCTTCAGTTAGGGAAATCAATCAGGTCTATCAGTTCTCCTTCCCTCCTGCTCATGGCAACTTGAAAGCTTTGCAAGCTTTAGGCATATTTTTGAGGCTGGGCGCATGCACAGAAGGCACGTGTGCGAGCAAAGCGCATGCGCGGAAGGCAGGCCATGTGTGAATCGGGCGTGGACGCGCACAAAGCGAGAGCGCACATGCGCAGCGAACCGGTAGTAACATAATGTGAAACCCAGTACTGGAATCCTGACCTCGAGAATAATGCTCTCCGTGTTTTCTTTTCCCTCTTATTTAAAAAAAAAAAAATCAGGATATTTTTATCTGCGTTAATAGCAAGATATCATAGAGCGAGCGGGCTGTCAGCGTTCAAACCCCGAATGCTATTCTGAGAGCATTTTCTCTTTCTTTCCCCCGACTCTCGTCATCTTAAAATGACACTTTTTTTGGCAGCTCGTTGGAACCACTTCAAAATCCCATTAGTCTCTTGTTTTCCACAGATGCTTCGAGAGGACTTGGTTACTGCTGAATCTTATTTTCATGTAGTGTACAGATCCATCCTCAACATACGACCGCAACGGAGGCCGAAATTGATGTTGCTCGTGGAGAAGTGTGTCCAGGGAGTCTTGTCCCGTTTTACGACTTTTCTCGCCAGATTTGTTAAGCGAATCGCTCCGGTTCTTCAATTAATCACGCAACCTTTCTTGCCACCGCTGTTAAGGGAATCACTGCCGTTGTTAAGTGGGGAACAGGGTTGTTGAGCGAATCTGACTGCCACACTGACTTTGCTCGTCAGAAGGTCCGCCATGACCTCAAGACTTTTTAACTCCTTTTAATTGTTTAATTTTAATTTGTTTTTTAAAAAATAGGGGCGTTTTAATTAGTATGGGCCAAATTTATTTAATGTGTTTTAAATTGTTTTTTAAATTTTATACTATATGTGTTTTATCTTTGGCTGTTCACCGCCCTGAGTCCTTCGGGAGTAGGGCGGTATATAAATCCAAAAACTAAAATAAAAAAATAAAATAAAGGGGATTGCGCAAGCACATTGTAAGCCGCCCTGAGTCTCCGGAGAAGGGCGGCATATAAATCAAATTAAAAAAAAAAAAAACCGTCATAAATGTGAGTCGGTTGTCAATCATTCGACTTTAAATTACGTGACCGCGGGGATTCTGTAATGGTCATAAGTGTGAAAAAGGGCCGTAAGTCACTTTTTCCGGTGCCGCTGTCACTTTGAATGGCCACTAAATGAATTGTTGTAAGTCAAGGACTACCTACATATATTTCCAATTTAGCCTGTAATTTTTCAAAGCGGCCTCTAAGTTTAATCTGTTTTAAAACCCAGCCTCCTGATCGTAGCAAGCAATATATGTTTACACATCGACAACACACAAACCCCCCCTTGGTTTCTGAGATGCTGCATAGAAAGAGGTACAGCTCAGAAATCCTAACAATGAGGACTAGTCGCTTTAGAAAACCACCAGGAATTCAGACACAACCTGTTGTGATCTGCAACTTGAACGGTGAATTTAGAAAAAGGAAGAGGATTACATTTTCCCCGTTTCCCCGTTTCAAAGGACAGGGAGTCCTCGACTTCCAATGATTCATTTAGTGACCATTCGAAGTTACAACGGCACAGCAAAAAAGTGACTTGTGGCCGTTTTTCACACTTACGACTGTTGCAGCAATCCCCGTGGTCACATGATCAAAATTCAAACGCTCGGCAAGTGACTCATATCTATGACGGCCGCAGTGTCCTGGGGTCCCCTGCTCCTCTTTCACGACCTCCCAACAGGTGAAGTCAATGGTTCGCTTAACAACCGTGTTACTAACTAAACAATGGCAGAGATCCGCTTAACAACCGTGGCAAGAAAGGTCGTAAAACGGGGCAAAACTCACTTCAGAGACGTCTCGCTCAGCGACGCAAACATTGTGGTTGTAAGTCAAGGACTGCCTGTAAACGAGAAAACCTTTCACCCCTTTTTTAAAAAGAGGAGAATGTACCTGTGTGTGTGTGTGTGTGTGTGTTGAATTTTGGAGGGCAAAAACATTTGAATTTTGGAGTTAACAAGATTGTCCCTTGTTTCAAAACAGGCTGTGGGGATAAAGAGTTGATAAAAAAGAGAAGCGGACAAGGAAGAGTAGTAATAAAAACTGGGGTGGGGGGAAGGGAATTGAAGAAAAGAAGGGAAGAATTTCATTTTCTTTTATCTCCCAGCAGTTCGGAGGCCTCGTTGCCTCCCTGGCCTTCAATATTCCTTATAGTAGGCAAGGGACAACCGAGCGCCAGCAGGTTATTTTAATTTAATTTTATTTTTTCCAGGGCAAAACTGGAGCTTCGGAATTGATTATAAGTTGGGTTTTTTTCGGCCACCTGGGAAATCAAAGACGACAGCAAAAATTTGTGGCCTCCTCCTCTCAAATTCGGTTTAAGAATTGGAAGGAAAATCCACCAGGTTCAGTCCAGCGGTGTGTTTCACATATTGTTACCACCAGTTTGTCGTGCGCGTACAACTTCCGTGCATACACACAGCCTCAAAAACATGGCTAAATAGGACGACATTATGCCGGGGCGGGGGCGGGCCTACCCCACCCGCAGTCACCGCTACTGGTTTCCCCGAACTGATCCAAACCGGTTGAATGCCACCTCTGGTTCAGTCCCAAACCGAGAGAAAGACGCTGGAACTAAAATGGAGGCTGGAGGCTGATTGGAGAGAAGGTCCATTTCTTGATGAAGCAGAAGCACCAACCACATGTGGTTCTGGGGCAGCTGACCAAAGGACTGAAGGAGTGGACGGATCCTTAGAGTAACGTTGAAGTTTGGGATTTGTGCAAGATGGGCTTTGTGTTCTGAAAAGGGTGTTGGGTCATTCTTATTGTGGCTGAGGGCTGGGTCCTGTGTTAGATTTTTGGATGAGGGGGCTGCTTGCTCTAATCCTGTCACTAACTTCTTTTGTTAGCTGTCGAAATTGCTGTAAGGGGCTTCGAAATAGCCTGTCTTCAATGGGTTTCTGTGGGCAGCATTTGCTTTGCTTATGAATGGAGCCATCTAGATCAGGGGTGTCAAACTCAATTTCACTGAGGGCCGCATCAGGGCTATGGTTGACCTCAGCGGGGGCGTGGGGGTGTGACCAACTGGGTGAGCACGGCCAGCTTGATGCCACTCGGCGGAGGTGTGGCTGACTGAGTGGGCGTGGCCCGCTTGACACCACTCCCCAAACTGCTGGCATGTTTCCTCTTTGCATTGGGTAGACCGGGCTGAAACCACGCAGGTAGACCGGGCCAAAGTGACACAGGTAGACTGGGCCGAAACGGCACGGGCCGGCCCCTTACATTTTCTAGGACGGCCCCATGGGCCGTATCTGACCACATCGCAGGCCAGATCTGGCCCGCAGGCATTGAGTTTCACACCCGTGATCTAGATAGTTGGCTTCCTCGGCATCTGCTGTCAGTTATTAAGAAAGACTGGAGCCTGCTTTCTGCCTCTAAAAACACGTATCTCCATTTCTCCTTTGGGGAAATATAATATTCTGCCACTTTTAATAATCTCCAAAATATATCATTCCTCAAGGAGAGGCAGGGGGAGTGTGGCTTCCCACAGAAGACTGAGATAAGAAAGTTGGCAGGATTAGAACTCGCAATCTCCTAGTCAGCCAGCTCCCTTAACCACGACAGGTAGTCCTCGACTTACGACCATGATCGAGCCCATTGATGTTGCTAAGCGAGAAACCCATTTATGTTGCTAAGCGAGAAATTTGTCACATGAGTTTGGTTCCATTTTATGATCTCCCTTGCCTCTGACTCTGCCGTGACTCTGGCCCAAACAACACGTGACGGTGAGTTCTAGTACCACCTAAGGCCGTGATGGCGAACCTATGGCATGTGTGCCACAGGTGGCACGTGGAGCCATATCGGTGGGCACGCGAGCTCAGCTCTAGCACGCGCACACCGGCCAACTGATTTTTGGGCCTTCTGGGCCCACCGTAAGTCAGGAAAGAGGCTGTTTCCAGCTTCCGGAGGGGGGGAAAGGCTTGTTTTTCGTTCTCCCCAGGCTCCAGAGCCTTTCTAGGAGCCTGGGGAGGGCGAAAACAGCCTTCCCTACCCCTCCGGAGGCCCTCCGGACCTGGGAAATGGCCCATTTGCCAACTTCCGGTGGGACCAGAAGGCCCATTTTTTGCCCTCCCCAGGCTCCTAGAAAAGCTCTAGAGTTTGGGGAGAGTGAAAAACGGGCCTTCCAATCCCACCAGAAGTCGACAAACGGGCCGTTTCCGGGCTCCGGCGGGTGGGGAAGGCCTTTTTTGTCCTCCCCAGGCTCCTAGAAAGCTTCTGGAGCCTGGGGAGGGCGAAAAATAGGCCTACCAGGCCCACTGTGCCATCGCATGCCAAAAGCGAGGGGAGCAAGGGGAGGACACGCGACATACATGGGGAGACGGGGCACACAGAATTATGTACGACCCCCGCAACACCTCCCCCACTGCGCAACCCCTGCTTTTGGCATGCGATGGCAAAAAAGTTAGCCATCACTGACCTAACGGATGAAAGCCAGCTAGGTGACTGGCTCAATCACCAGGAGAGTGTGAATTCTAGTCCCACCTTAGGCGTGAAAGCCAGCTAAGTGACTTTGGCCAATAACCAGGAGATGATGAGTTCTAGTCCCACTTTCGACATAAAAATGATATCCGGGTACCTTTGGGCCAGTCTCTCTCTCTCTCTCTCTCTCCCAGCCCATCTCACCTCACATTGTTGTTGTTGTGAGGAAAAAGAGGAGGAAGATAGAGTACGACATCCGTTGGCCATCTTGAATTACTTATCAACATTAATAAAGGCAGGCTAAACATCCAGCATTAAACAAACATACAAATAATGACCCCATTGTTTTCCTGTTTTGGCAACTGTGCTGAATTTAAAACTGGTGTTTTGTTTTGTTTTTCTTGGCTGGTAGAAGTAAACCCCAGCTTCATAATTCACATAATCACCCAAAAAGAAAGGTGGTTTATCAATTCCTTCCCTTCCCTACCAGTTTTGTTGGCTAAAGAGCCTGAAACATGCACAAACAGACAATTTCCGTTAATTATGGGCAAAACCTCGAGACGCCCAACGGCTGCCAAAAATTTTGCCGATCATCTCCAACCCGGCTATGCCGAATTTGTCCTCAACATTGAGCAGAGAAACTGCCGCGTTTGTGAGGAATTATCTGGAGCAAACAGACTGCAGAGGGGGGGGGGGGCAAAAAAAGATATTTTAATCTGATTTTCCAAGCAGCTGGATCCAGCCGATAGGGAATCCTGCTTGGGACAGTTAGCAACAGTGGGAATCCGAGCCGAGTCTGTTTACAATTAAAACTCCATGGAGGAGATCTGATTAAGCAGCCCCTCTTTTTTTGGGTGTGTGTAAATCACATTAAGGTAAAGGATGGGTGGCTTATTCTCGTTTTTATTGGCACATTTTTCCAGTCGGTGAAAAGAATAAAAATCTCCTTTTTAGGGTCAGATTTTGGCAGGCCTTTCAAAAATCAGGTTTTGCTGTGGCATCAGATTCATTCGGGAGGGGTTAATTGAATTTACGGAGGGATATAGTCACTGAGAGGGACGCGGTGGCTCAGTGGCTAAGACGCTGAGCTTGTCAATCGAAAGGTCGGCAGTTCGGCGGTTCGAATCCCTAGTGCCGCGTAACGGGGTGAGCTCCCATGACAGCATGCTTTAAGAGGGGTGGACTTCCACTCCCAGAATCCCCCAGCCAGCATGCTTTAAGAGGGGTGGACTTCCATTCCCAGAATCCCCCAGCCAGCTTGCTTTAAGAGGGGTGGACTTCCACTCCCAGAATTCCCCAGCCAGCTTGCTTTAAGAGGGGTGGACTTCCACTCCCAGAATTCCCCAGCCAGCTTGCTTTAAGAGGGGTGGACTTCCACTCCCAGAATCCCCCAGCCAGCATGCTTTAAGAGGGGTGGACTTCCACTCCCAGAATCCCCCAGCCAGCTTGCTTTAAGAAGGGTGGACTTCCAGTCCCAGAATTCCCCAGCCAGCTTGCTTTAAGAAGGGTGGACTTCCACTCCCAGAATTCCCCAGCCAGCTTGCTTTAAGAGGGGTGGACTTCCACTCCCAGAATTCCCCAGCCATTATGCTTTAAGAGGGGAGGATTTCCACTCCCAGAATCCCCCAGCCAGCAGGCTTTAAGATGGGTGGACTTCCACTCCCAGAATCCCCCAGCCAGCATGCTTTAAGAGGGGTGGACTTCCACTCCCAGAATTCCCCAGCCAGCTTGCTTTAAGAAGGGTGGACTTCCACTCCCAGAATCCCCCAGCCAGCAGGCTTTAAGATGGGTGGACTTCCACTCCCAGAATCCCCCAGCCAGCATGCTTTAAGAGGGGTGGACTTCCACTCCCAGAATCCCCCAGCCAGCATGCTTTAAGAGGGGTGGACTTCCACTCCCAGAATTCCCCAGCCAGCCTGCTTTAAGAAGGGTGGACTTCCACTCCCAGAATTCCTCAGCATCTTTACGAGAGATGGACTAATTCCAAGCCATTTGGGGAATTCTGGGACTTTAAACCCACATCAAAAGGACCAAAACATCAAACATGGGGTGACTTCCCACTGTCCCAAACATCTCCTTGACCATTTGGTCCCAGCTAAGGATCCCCTCAGTGCCCTCCAAACGCAGATCTTCTCAATCCCAGAATCCCCTGCCGATCTGGGCCCTAGGCATTCTGGGAAGTTTAGTTCTAATCTGGCACCACATTGGAGGGGACAGTCAAAGATTAAGGGAGAATTCAAGCGAGAAATAATGCACTTCATCCTCTGGGTTTTGTTCTCAATTCCCTCTCAGAGTCTCTGGAGAAATTAAGGCCTGTTAGTCAATTATTTCTGAAGGTAAAGCGATTAAAGACTCGATATAAACTTGGTTAATAGGACAGCCGCAGCAATAAAAAAGGAAAAGGAAAGGACAGATAGAAAAATAGCCCTGGGAAAATGAAGGCCTAATGCAGAATGAAACATGGTTTAGAATTAGATGTTCCCACTGTTACATTAGTAAAACTCGCCCGTCTGTTTGTCTGTTTGTCACTTTCAATTTGCCAAATCGGTACCTCACAACACGAAAAATATTCCAAATCAAGATACCGCAAGTCTGCTAGCTGAAAGAAAGAACGCCATTAACTCCCACATAATGGAAATTTCAAGGATTTCTAATTTGTGTGGAAGTCCTCGATTTACAACCATTCATTTAGTGACCGTTCAAAACCGTTAAGACTGATGCCTGGTAATATAATTCCCAGTTTGATAATCCAAACCCTCCTTGGGTTTTTGCATGTTATAACAGTTTTCAGTTGATTCTCGCCTTCTTCCACCTGCCATATAAAGTTCACTATTATTTTATTCAAATTTTCAAACGATTAGCTACATTTTGTAGATATAAATAATGAATATGGTAGTAAGCTTTAACTGTTATGACACAAAAAAAATTGTACCCAGATGATACAATTGTTTAATGAATGATGGAATGTTTGTAATTAAAAGAAAATTTTTAAAAAATTATATATATATATATACATATACATATACATATACATATACATATACATATACATATACACACACACACACACACACACACACACACACACACACACACACACACATATATATATAAAACAAAAGTACAACGGTTAAGTGAGTTTTGTCTCCATTTTATGAATTTTCTTCAGGTTACTGCCGCGAATGTGCACATGCCGATCAGCTGGCGAGCACGTGCTGGAAAATGCACTTCCGGTTTCTGACACGCGCATGTGCACCGGCGGGCAAGTCTTCAGGTTAATGCCACGCATGCACACGCGCCGATCAGCTGGCCAAATGCTCCAGTACTGGGTTTCAAAATTTTTTACTACCGGTTCTGTGGATGTGGCTTGGTGGGCGTGGCAGGGGAAGGACACTGTAAAATCTCCATTCCCACCCCACTCCAGGGAAAGGTTACTGCAAAATCCCCATTTCCTCCCTTATCAGCTGGGAGGCAGAGAAGAGATGGGGGTGGGGCCAGTCACAATTTTTATTACCGGTTCTCCAAACTACTCACAATTTCCGCTACCGGTTCTTCCGAACTGGTTAGAACCTGCTGAAACCCACCTCTGACATCCTCACTCTGGTAAATGGAAGACCAGCTGATCATCACATGCGCATGCACGCCAGAAACCTGGAAGAGGAACGGGCGACGCCGCACGTGCCAGCGACAGGGATCCACGTGCCACTTCGGGCACGGGTGCCATAGGTTCGCCATCATGGGTGTAAGGTCTCCTGCTTGGGCAGGGGGTTGGACTAGATGACCTACAAGGTCCCTTCCCACTCTGTTAATCTGTATCTGTATGTCTCCCCTGGTCCTTCTCATCACTAGACTAGCCGTGCCTGGTTCCTGCAACCGTTCTTAGTATGTTTTAGTCTCCGGTCTCCTAATCATCTGTGTTTATCATTATTATTTTATTTTATTTTATTTTATTTTATTTTATTTTATTTTATTTTATTTTATTTTATTATTTTATTATTTTATTTTATTATTTTTTATTATATTTTATTTTATTTTATTTTATTTTATTATTTTATTATTTTATTATTTTATTTTATTATTTTTTATTATATTATATTTTATTTTATTTTATTATATTATATTTTATTTTATTTTATTATTTTATTATTTTATTTTATTTTATTATTTTATTATTATTTTATTATTTTATTTTATTTTATTTTATTATTATTTTATTATTTTATTTTATTTTATTTTATTTTATTTTATTTTATTTTTTATTATTATTATTTTATTTTATTTTATTTTTTTTATTTTATTTTATTTTTTTATTTTTTTATTTTATTTTATTTTATTTTATTATTTTATTATTTTATTTTATTTTATTTTATTATTATTTTATTATTTTATTTTATTTTATTTTATTTTATTTTATTTTATTTTTTATTATTATTATTTTATTTTATTTTATTTTTTTTATTTTATTTTATTTTATTTATTTTATTTTATTTTATTATTTTATTTTATTTTATTTTATTTTATTATTTTATTTTATTATTTTATTTTATTTTATTTTATTTTATTATTTTATTTTATTTTATTATTTTATTTTATTTTATTTTATTTTATTTTATTTTATTATTTTATTTTATTTTATTTTATTATTTTATTTTATTTTATTTTATTTTATTTTATTTTATTTTATTATTTTATTTTATTTTATTTTATTTTATTTTATTTTATTTTATTTTATTTTATTTTATTTTATTTTATTGACTTATATGCCGCCATTCTCCGGAGACTCAGGCGGCTTACAATATGTTAACCAATTATTTATTGGTTCAATTTATATGCCGCCCTTCTCTGGAGACTCAGGACGGCTTACAATGCGTTAAGCAATAGCCTTCATACTTTTGTATATACCTGTTTAGTAGGGCTTTCGGCCCCCCTAAGCGGTGTTGTTTTTTATACAAAGTCAGCTTATGGCCCCCACAATCCGGGTCCTCATTTTACCTACCTCGGAAGGATGGAAGGCTGAGTCCACCTTGAGCCTGGTGAGATTTGAACTCGCAGTAATTGCAGGCAGCTGGCAGCTAAGTGCTACTTTAACAGCACTTTAGTCTGCTGCGCCACCAAGGCTCCTCTTGCTCTTCTCTTCAAGGGAGAAAGTCTTTTAGCTGACCTCCTGCTTTGCAAAATGAATTTTCTTTCTTATCTCTCTTTTTTTCCATCGGAGGCGAATGACTTTTCTCCATGCTCGACTGGACTTAACCTGCAATCTGGCGGTAACGCAGGATGTTTTAACCTCATTACGGGGTTCATTTTGGTCTGCCAACCACCGCCGAGGTAGTCACAACTCCCGGCACGGCGCGGAGAGAGTTCGGTCAGTCCCATTAAGCGACTCCGTTCGTTTTCTCCACCGAGAGACGTTCAAAGCAATTACTTTCCTCTAGGCATTTCGGCGCGAAGAATCGATGGAGCTCATTAGGTTTTCCATGCGCGTTTTAAGGCGGGGGGGAATGGCAAATTGGACCATCCCCCGGAAAATACAATAAATTTTTTAAAAAATTGATCCGTAACAAGAACAAGTTCCACGCAGCCATTAAAAATGAGGTGGCAAGAGAGGATTTGGGGCTTTTAGGAAATTCAAGCGCATTAATGCGCATGCAGGCGAGTCCTCGGTTTACGACCACAATCGGGATCAGAATCGACCTCGCTAAACACGACGGTTGGTTCAGCGAGTTGTGCCCGATTTTACAACCTTGCTCGGTCATGAGTGTTAAGCGAACCACCACTGCAGTCGTTAAGGGAATCAATTGGCCGTTAAGCGAATCTAGGTTCACCCTGCCCTTGTCCCAACTATGGAGATCCAATTTTGGGGTTCACCCTGCCCTGCTTCTCCTCATTTAAATTGCCTTTCTTTTCCCAAATAGAGAGCCAACTGAGAGTTCAAACTCCCCTTTAATGCTCCAAAATTCCTCTCAAACCGGGGGTGAAATCCAAAATTTTTCCCTACCGGTTCTGTGGGTGTGGCTTAGTGGGCATGGCAGGGGAAGGATATTGCAAAATCTCCATTCCCACCCCACTCCAGGGGAAGGATACTGCAAAGTCTCCATTCCCTCCCTTCCTGGGGGGAAGGATATTGCAAAATCCCCATTCCCACCCCACTCTGGGGCCAGCCAGAGGTGGTATTTGCCGGTTCTCCGAACTGCTCAAAATTTCCGCTACCGGTTCTCCAGAACCTGTCAGAACCTGCTGGATTTCACCCCTGTCTCAAACGCTCCCAAATTCTTGGCTGCGCCCAGTCCAGCAAAACCAAGGAACAGAGAAATGAGTCCACGAAAGAAACGAACAACCAATGAGTCCACAAAGTAAGGAAGAAACAAGCAAGCAGTCCTGCAAACTCCAAATATTTGCAGGACTGCAAACCAAATTCTACCAATTCAGCGTATGTTCCCGACAAACGCCCCTCCCCACAGTGCCTCCTTAAATCTCAGTCCCCAGGTGTGCCTTGTGTAGACGGGCGAGGTGCTCTCCTCCCGAGTCGTCGGATCAGCCTATGCTGTTCCCGCCTTCTCTCCACTCTCCGTGCTCGGGGATCAGGAGGGGGCGGTTCTTGCTCATCGCCTGAGCTCTGCCCCGCCTCCTGTCCACTACTTGCCGTCTTGCAGTCATCCTGCCACCCACCCACCCCCGTTCCTCACTGCTAACAAGCCGTCCCAATCCTGAAGGGCTGTGGGCTGAACTCGGCCGGCTCCTCCCCACATTTCTCCAAAGCCAACAAAGCCGCCCCCTCGATCTCCCTTGGCTTCAGCACCAGCTCGTCGTCCTCCGCAGATTCAGGCTCCGGCGGGGGCATGACACTTAGTTTTGGGGATTCACCTTGCCCTTCTTACAACTATAGAGTTTAGGCAGTGGTGAAATCCAATTTTTTTTAATACCGGTTCTGTGGGCATGGCATGGTGGGCATGGCGTGGGTTGGTGGGCGTGGGTTGGTGGGCATGGCAGGGGAAGGATACTGCAAAATCCCCATTCTCCCACAATCCTGGGGGAAAGATATTGCAAAATCTCCATTCCCATCCTACTCTGGGGCCAGCCAGAGGTGGTATTTGCCGGTTCTCCGAACTGCTCAAAATTTCCGCTACCGGTTCTCCAGAACCTGTCTGAACCTGCTGGATTTCACCCCTGAGTTTAGGGGTTCACCTGCCCTTCTCCTCCCAACCCCAATCTTAGAGTCCCCCTGCCCAGCTCCCCCAAAGGACAGAAACCCAGACGGGCTATGCCTCCAGCAGAGACAGACCAGACAATCCTGGTTAATAATTCATGTCTCTAGTAAGGCTGTTATTTGCCAAAAAAATCCATATCAGGGAATGGAGTCATAATTGGCCGGTAGTTCCAATTGAGAAATTCTCAATAATACATGATTTGCTGAAGGGCTCAGAAGTTGGTTTGTTGCAGGACCTATTTGCACTGTCTGATGGGTTCCATGATCATCCCAAAGCCACCAATAGAATACAAAGAGAATGAATAAACAAAGGTTTGTCTAAATAAACCTAAGTTAATACGAATCAAGCTGGAATGGCAAATGGGTCTTCTTCTCCTGGTCTGGTTGGAGACCTTCCGAGGGGGTCTCTTCAGACCCCTGAAGGGTGAGACTAAACTCAAGCTCTTCTGTTGTGGCCCGCCAGCGGCCTGCGCGGATCGTGGCTGATCCCGACGACAAGGAGGCTGGTGTGGTGTTGCGCCAGCAGCCTGCACAGCCAGTGACAGCGAGGAGGCTGAAGAGGATGTGGTTCCAGAGGCAGAGACTCCGCCTGGGCCTTCAGAACCTCCCGAGGCTCCTTCAAGTGGAGAGAGCGAAGTGGAGGAGCCTCTCCTCAATGCTCGAGCACGCGGGCCTGCCAAAAGGCAGGAGTGGCTACTCAGGAGGAGGAGGTCTCCTCGAGAGTAAGGCTTGAGGATAATTGGCCACTCCCTTAGCCTATTTAAGTCACACGCCGTTAGTAATTTCTTGCTGGAAACGACGTGTAATTATTACAGAGCATTTTGGAGAGTGAGTGTCTTATCGTATCTTGTTTTCTGGGCTGGTTGCCAACCTTTGCCGGTCTTGTTTATCCTTGCTACTTAATCAATTTGATAAGGACCGTTGGTATGTGTCAATATCCTCGGAAATCTGGAGCTGGGGAAGAACATCTTCCATGTTTACGAGTACTGTAACCGCTGGCTCACGCTTCCTCTTTCTGGGTCAGCCTATAGAGCAGCGATGGCTAACCTTTTTGCCGTCGCGTGGCAAAAGCAGAGGGAATTTTGGGGAGGGGGTCACGCATGCGCGTAACCTACTATTCAATTCCTTCCCGTGCCCCGCCCCCCCCTGCGCATGCGCGTGTGACCCCCTCCCCCTGCTTTTGGCACACAACAGCAAAAAGGTTACCAGTGGACCTGGTAGGCCCATTTTTCACTGTCCCCAAGCGCCAGAGGCTTTCTTGGAGCCTGGGGAGGGCGAAAATGGCCTTCCCCACCCACCCCAGGAAGCCGGAAACAGCCCGTTTCCTGACTTCCGGTGGGCCGGGAAGGCCCGAAAACCAGCTGGCTGGCGCACGCATGCGGGTTGGAGCTGATGTGCCCACAGATATGGCTCTGTGTGCCACCTGTGGCACCTATGCAGTGGTGGGTTCCTCCCGGTTCGGTCCAGTTCGGCCGAGCCGGTAGCGGTGATGATATGTCACCGAACCGGTTCTCCCCCCTGCCCTCCCACCCCCCCCACCCCCCCACGTTATTCTTACCTTTTATTTGGTCCCACCCCCAATCTATTGCTGCCTCCTGAGTCCCAGCTGATGACTAGAGGGAAAAAAACTGTTTAAATTCTTGCCGCGGGGCTTCAAAGGGCCGCCCTACAGCTGATCAGTGTTAAAAGCAAACAAAGGAGTCGTGTCGTAAGTGCGAGGACTGGTCGTAAGTGCGAGGACCTTCCAGAAATGACTCTGACCAGCTAGCCACGCCCACCTAGTCACATGACCCCCCCAAGCCACACCCACAAAATAAGCCACGCCCACAGAACCGGTAGTAAAAAAATTTAGAACCCACTCCTGCTCCTATGCCATAGGTTCACTATCACGGCTATAGAGCTTTGGGCAACTCAAAACTACAACATGGGAACTGAACCATGGGCATTGGAGTACGGGTGGCCACTCGGCTTACAACCACAACTGAGCCCCAAATTTCCGTTCCTTAAGCGAGACAGTTGTTCAGGGAGTTTTTTTGACCCGTTTTACGACCTTCCTTGCCACAGACGTTAAATGAATCAGAGCCATTTTTTTACTTACTTTTACTTTACTTTTATTTGATTTGTATACCGCCCTACTCCCGAAGGACTCAGGGCAGTGAACAGCCAACAATAAAACACATACATGCAAAATTTAAAAAGCAGAAATAAAATCGAATTAAATAGTTTGGCCCAGACAGATTAAAACCCCAATCAATTTAAAACCAATTTAGACTTTAATTAAGTTAGGAACACGGTTGTTAAGTGAATCTGGCTGCCTCGTTGACTTGGCTGGTCAGAGGTTTGCAAAAGGGGATCACATGACCCCGGGACACTGCAGCCGTCATAAAATACAAGTAGTCCTCTACTTACAACAATTCATTTAGTGACTGTTCCAAAGTGATCTATGACCATTTTTCACACCTTTTTAGCATCCCCATAGTCACATGATCAAAATTCAGATGCAACTGGTTCATCTAGTTATGACGCTTAGTATGACCCTTAATATGTCTCTCCTGGGGTCATATGATCCCCTTTGGCGATTTTCTGACAAGCAAGGTCAATGGGGAAGTCAGATTCACTTAACAACTAGGACTAGAAATACGGTAAAATGGGGCAAATGAGCCAGTTGCCAAGCATTTGAATTTCGACCACGTGGCCACGGGGATGCTGCAACGGTCGTAAATGTGAAACACGGTCATAAGTCACTTTTTTTAGTGCCTAAGGCGGGAGTAGAATTCCCAGCCTCCTGCTGATTGGCCCAAAGTCACCCAGTGGGCTTTCAGGCCTAAGGAGGGACTAGAACTCACCGCCTCCTGCTGATTGGCCCAAAGTCACCCAGTGGGCTTTCAGGCCTAAGGAGGGACTAGAACTCCCAGTCTCCTGGTGATTGGCCCAAAGTCACCCAGTGGGCTTTCAGGTCTAAGGAGGGACTAGAACTCACCGTCTCCTGCTGATTGGCCCAAAGTCACCCAGTGGGCTTTCATTCCTAAGGAGGGACTAGAACTCCCAGTCTCCCGGTGATTGGCCCAAAGTCATCCAGTCGGCTTTCAGGCCTAAGGCGGGACTAGAACTCTCATTCTCCTGCTGATTGGCCCAAAGTCACTCAGTGGGCTTTCATGCCTAAGGAGGGACTAGAACTCCCAGCCTCCTGTTGATTGGCCCAAAGTCACCCAGTGAGCTTTCATGCCTAAGGAGGGACTAGAACTCCCAGCCTCCTGCTGATTGGCCCAAAGTTACCCAGCCAGCTTTCATGCCTAAGGAGGGACTAGAACTCCCAGCCTCCTGCTGATTGGCCCAAAGTTACCCAGCCAGCTTTCATGCCTAAGGAGGGACTAGAACTCCCAGCCTCCTGGTTTCTAGCCTGGTGCCCTAACCACTAATATTGCTTTTGATTTTTTTTTTTATTTCTATTATTTCTCTGCATTTCACGGGAACATTCTGTGAGCTTATGAAGTGCCTCTGCTTCTATTTAGGGCTGTAGCTAAGAGGTCCTTGAGTTTTCGACTTAACCAACAACATTCAGACGGACGAGTGGAATTTCACACTTCCCCAATTCCAGCAGCCTTTAAAAATATCTCTCAGATCACCTTTTTAAAGAAGGTGGTATCAGACTATCGAAAATATTTTCGGAAAATTAGTTTGGCTGGATTCAAGAAACACCGGCCCACTGAGCTAAATTAAGGTTGGGTTATTTGTCAATCAACATGTGGTGTGAATCAGCATGTCATTTTTAAGCCTTATATAAAATATTCATTTCGGCGTAATATAAGTACATGCCAGTTGCAAAGCATCCGAATTTTGATCACGTGACTATGAGGATGGTCGTAAGTAGAGGTGGACGTCATATAATTTAACAACCGGTTTGCCCAGAATTGAAAATGTGAGCGCGCATGCACACGCTTGCTTCGCTCACGCGTGCCTTGCACACATGCGTGCTGCATCAAAAACACGGCGATTGTATAGGACGGGATAACTTCGCTCACGGACGCGCCTTGCACACTGTTGTGACCTAGGCTTCCTGAGTCATTAAAACACACGAGTCGTCCCAAAAAACTCTTTTATTGCAACAGCTGTGAATTACGTTCATTCACAGCTGAGTCCCAATTAGTTGCAAAAAGTCCCTCAGGAGAAGTCCTTCAGGATAATCACCAGCCTTTATCTCCTTTGACACGCTGCCAAAGACCTACTTGGCAAAGCCACACGGAGTCCAGAATCAAACAGAGATGCCGACTGGGAACAGAATTAACAATGTTGCTTTCCTGCAAAGGGCCCAGGTGCCTTTGCTCCTCTTTTAAGCCTTATGGGAGGGGCCAATCATCTCCAGGCCTTACTCCTGAGTCGTCCCTTTAGTTTTAACTGTTCGTGCCTTCTGGCAGCTCTGCGCATACGCGCACTAGGAACAGGCTCCTCCTGTTCCTCTGCCTCTCCAATGTCCGACTCTGGAGGCTCTGGAGTCCGCGCATCACTCCTAGATGGCCCTGGCCCCATCTCTGCCTCTGATGCAGAGCCCTCGTCCGAGCCTTCCCCAGACTCCAGGACTGGCCCGTGGTCCTCCTCAGTCTCCTCACTTTCCGACTCCACTGCCAGCTTCGCAGGCTGCTGGCGGACCACAACACAACATGCACACTGCATCAAAAACATGGCGATTGTATAGGACGTAATAGCTTTGCTCACGTGCGTGTCTTGCACTGCACTTGCATGTGCACTGCATCAAAAACACGGCAATTGTATAAGATGAGATAGCTTCGCTCGTGCACGCAGTTTGCACACATGCGCGCTGCGTCAAAAACATGGCGATTTTATAGGACAGGATAGCTTTGCTTGCTCGCGCGCCTTGCGTACATGCGTGCTGCGTCAAAAACACTGCAATTGTATAGGACGGGATAGCTTCACTCAGCTGTCACCCCTGGGTGTGTGCTCCTTGTCTGGACTACCTCGCAGGGCTGACAGCTGTGGAGACTACAAGCCCCATCATCTAACTTTAGCTGGCTTTAGGGCAGGGGTCTGCAAACTTAAATACTCAAAAGAGCCATTTGGACCCGTTTCCCACAGAAAAGAAAACACTGGGAGCCACAAAACCTGGGTGGGCGTGGCCAACTCGATGTCACTCACTTCCACCAGTCACATGACACCCCCCCTAGCCACGCCTACCCAGCCGGTCATTAGGGCAGAGAACCAGTTGTTAAAAAACACCGGGAACCACAAAATTCTTTTGACATATCTCTCTCTCCCCTCCCTCCCTCTCTCTCCCTCTCTCATTGTATCCCTCTATGTCTCTCTCTCTCTCTCCCCCTCTCTCTGTATCTCTCTGTCTCTGCCCTGGCCACTTCCATCTCCCGCCGTCGCCCTTACCTTCTCAGGCCAGGTGAGGAGTGACTGGGAAGGGAAGGCGAGGGACGGGGCCAGCCAATGAGCCGCATGCAGCTCCGGAGCCGCAGGTTGCCGACCCCTGCTTTTAGGGGAAAGAACTTGGGACTTTCCAACCCATTGAAATCAGCCTGTTTGGAGAAAACTACACACTCACACAAACACGTCTCCTGTTGTTTTGCATAACACCACCTTCGGAGCTGTCACATTTTACAACTTTGCACCTTAATTTGTTAACGAAAGATTCGTACACACATATGGTATTTAAAGCAACAAACGCCCCCCCCAGGCCCCCACCCCCTGAGTCCACCTGAATCCCACCCAGCCGGTGTCAATTTTCTCCTCCTGACAGATCTGCAAAAAATAATAATAATAAAAAATGTGCGATTGCGTCTCTTTTAACAAGCGGGAAACGGGACCCTTGACAGAATCTCAGGTGGTGTAACATCTGTCACCTGTTCCAGCGGGTTTGACGAACTGCTGACGGTGGGGATGAAATTGGAAGCGCTAAGAAGGAGGCCGGCATAAGCAGTTCGGTCTAATTGGGTTATGCAATCTTCCCTCCTTCCTGGTTAAAAAGGGGAAGCTCTTATTTTGGGGCGCTCCAATAAGGGAGAATATTTGTAGCTCAGGGTTGAATTGGGGAGGTGGGGGGGTGCTCTCTGAGCTTCCTTCTTTTCTTGCAAACGTTTCGTGAGCTGTCTAGGTAACATCATCAGTGCTAGAAGGGATGAGGGGTTACACAGAGAGGAGGAGGGGAGGGCAGTGGTGGCTTTCAAATTTTTTTACTACCGGTTCTGTGGGTGTGGCATGGCTTGGTGGCCGTGGCATGGCTTGGTGGGCGTGGCAGGGGAAAGATACTGTAAAATCTCCACCCCGGACCACCCCAACGATGCCCTTGAAGTGATGTCCCGGTGTCTGGAGGCCGTGCGGATCTGGATGGGGAGAAACAGGCTCAGGCTCAACCCATCCAAGACCGAGTGGCTGTGGCTGTGGCTCCCGGCGTCCCGATATAGTCAGTTGGTGCCATCTCTGACTATTGGGGGCGAGTCCCTGGCCCCCACGGAGAGGGCTCGCAACTTGGGCGTCCTCCTGGATTCACGGCTGTCTTTAGAAGAGCACTTGACGGCCGTGACTGGGAGGATTTTTTATCAGGTCCGCCTGATTCGCCAGTTGCGTCCCTTTCTGGATCGGGACTCCCTACACACAGTCACTCATGCCCTCGTCACTTCCCGCCTGGACTACTGTAACGCTCTCTACATGGGGCTCTCCTTGAGGAGCACCCGGAGGCTCCAACTGGCGAAGAGTGCGGCCGCGCGGGTGGTAATGGGAGCAACATGGCATTCCCGTGTGACACCTCTCCTGCGCGAGCTGCACTGGCTCCCGGTGGTCTTCCGGGTGCACTTCAAGGTTTTGGTTACCACCTTTAGAGCGCTCCATGGCTTAGGACCTGGTTATTTACGGGACCGCCAGCCTCCCACCGGCCGGTACGCTCTCATAGAGAGGGGCTCCTCCGGGTGCCGTCAGCTAAACAATGTTGACTGGCGGCCCACAGGGGGAGGGCCTTCTCTGTGGGGGCACCCACTATCTGGAACAAGCTCCCCCGGAGATACGGAGGATCCCGGATCTGCCGTGCTCTTAAGACTCTCCTATTCCAGCAAGCCGGCCTGGCCTAATTTTCTCCCCTGTTTTAAAATTCTTTTAAATCGAAATTTTAATCTGTTTTAAATTATTGGGATTTTTAATTGTCTTGGGCTAAATTATTTAATCTGGTTTTAATTATGTTTTTTAACTTTTGTATCTATGTGCCTGTTCACTGCCCTGAGTCCTTCGGGAGTAGGGCGGTATATAAATCTAATAAAACAAACAAACAAAATCTCCATTCCCTCTCCAATCCAGGGGGAAGGATACTGCAAAATCCCCATTTCCTCCTGATCAGCTGGGACTCGGGAGGCAGAGAAGAGATGGGGGTGGGGCCAGTCACAATTTTTATTACCGGTTCTCCGAACTACTCAAAATTTCCGCTACCGGTTCTCCAGAACTGGTCAGAACCTGCTGAAACCCACCTCTGGGGGAAGTGGAGGGGGGGAAAATGAGGAAGTGGAGGAGGAAGGGAAAAGCAGGAGAAGGGGGAGGGAGGAAGAAGAAAAGGCGGAAGAGAAGGAGACAGAAGAGGGGAGGAGGGGGGGGAAAGGAGGAGAAAAGGAGGAGGGGGAGGAGGAGGAAGAGGAGGAGGAGGAAGAGAAAAAGGAAGGGCAAATGAGGAGGAGGAGGAGGACTGTGGGGTCCTTGACGCTCTCTGAGCTTGTAGACATTTCATTACCCAACTAGGTAATTTCATCAGTGCTAGAAGGGAATGGGCTTTGCAGAGAGAAAGAGGAGGAGAAGGAGGAAGAGGAAGAGGAAGAGGAGGAGGAGGAGGAGAAGATGATGTCCTCGGTGCTCTCTGAGCTTGGTGGTTTTCTTTCAGGACTACCTCAAAGCCCCCCCCCCCCAGCCCCCCACATTACAAACAGCCACCCTCCTGTTCCTTCCACCTCCTCGCTCTCCTAAAGATTTCTAGGGAGAAAAAAAATTAAAATTAATATGCTTGGCATGCAGGCGTCTTTGCTTCGCAGCACACCTAAATTTAATTTTCTTCAAATATGCAAGGAAGCGGCGGGTGGGGGGATAGGAAGTCAGCTTGGCTGGAAGGAAGAGGGAAAAAATAAAACACAGATGGGGAGAGAAGTGGGAAGAGAGAAGGAAGGAAGGAAGGAAGGAAGGAAGGAAGGAAGGAAGGAAGGAAGGAAGGAAGGAAGGAAGGAAGGAAGGAAGGAAGAAAGAAAGGAAAGGAAGAAAGAAAGGAAAGGAAGAGAGGCGGGGAGGTGGGTGGCCCATTAGGAAGTATGCAGTGGGCCATACAAGATTTTAGTTTTCGTTTCGGGGACAGCATCACCTGGCCCCTCTCACCCCTCTCTATCTTGGTAATGGTCTTTGGGAATAATTTTGATAGATGGAGAGAAGAATTGCAGCTAGGGGAGCAGTCTGTTCTGCCCCAGCTACGGACCCCAAAGAATGCAGCACACACAAAGTCTGTACAAACCTTCGTTTACTAAATTAAATCAGTCTTTTTCAAACAAAGGCTGTTAATTAACTTTCTTAACAGCCTACAAGAATCCAAAGAATAAATAATCGTAATTTTACTAGGAATGGCAGAAAGCCCAGAAGCAATTTGCAGGAAGCTGATAAGAGAACTAAGATCAGGACGCGAAGGAGAGTGAACAAAGTTGTTCCCTGCAAATTGCTTCAGTCGGCGTTCCTCCTTAAATAGGCTAAGGGAGTGGCCAATTAGCCCCAAGCCTTACTCTCGAGGAGACCTCCTCCTGAGGAGCCACTCCTGCCTTTTGGCCGCTCTGCGCGCCCGTGCATCGAGAAGAGGCTCCTCCTCTTCGTCCTCTTCACTTTGAGGAGCTTCTGGAGGTTCTGAAGGCCCTGCTGAATCCCCGCCTCTGGCACCACAACTTCTCCAGCCTCCTCATTGTCTGACTCAAGTGCCAGCTGCACAGGCTTCTGGTGCAGCACCACACCAGCCTCCTCGCTGTCAGAATCAGCCACCAGCCGCACAGGCCGCGTATGGGCCACAACACAGTCGGATAACGGAATAACTGAGTGGGAAAGGACCTTGGAGGTCCTCTAGTCCACCCCGTGCATGCAACATTGCAAAGCGCACAGGTTCAGGATCAGAATAATAGAATAACTGAGTCGGAAGGAACCTTGAAGGTCCTCTAGTCCACCCCCTCCACGCAACGTGGCAAAGCAGATGGGTTGAGGAGCAGAATAATAGAACAAATGAGTCGGAAGGGACACTGGAAGTCCTCTATGTCCACTCCCTGCAGTCAATGTGGCAAGGCACACAGGTTCAAGGAGCAGAATAACAGAATAACCGAGTTGGAGGGGACTTCGAAGGTCTTCTAGTCCAGCCCGCTGGCTCAAGCAGGAGACTCTATGTATACCAATCCAGACAAGGGCCTGTCCAGTCTCTTCTTCAAAACCTCCAGCGATGGATCACCCACAACTTCTGGTGGCAAGCTGTTCCACTGGTTAATTGTCCTCACTGTTAGGAAGTTTCTCCTTAGTTCCAGGTTGCTTCTCTCCTTGATGAGTTTCCATCTGTTGTTTCTTGTCCTGCCTTCAGGGGCTTTGGAGAATAGCTTGACTCCCTCTTCTTTGGGGCAGCCCCTGAGATATTGGAAGACTGCTGTCATATCCCACCTAGTCCTTCTTTTCTCTAAACTGGGGATAGACCTTTAAAACGCTCCATGGCTTAGGACCTGACTATCTACAAGACCGCAATCTGCCAACGGTTGCCTCCCACCGACCGGTACACTCCCACAGAGAGGGCCTCCTCAAGGTCCCGACAGCCAAACAATGTCGACTGGCAGCCCCCAGGGGGAGAGTCTTCTCTGTGGGGGCCTCTGCCCTCTGGAATGAATTGCCCCTGGACATACGAAGGATCCCCGACCTCCGCGCCTTCCGTCGTGCAGTGAAGACCCTGTTATTCCAGCAAGCCGCTCCGATGGGATAAATGGTTTTAATTTGGCTTTAATGGGGTTTTAAAATTGGTTTTAAATGAGAGTTTTAAATTCGGCCTATGATTTAATTATTTTAATCTGCTTTTAAATTCTATTTTGTACACTGTTTTATTATGGCTGTTCACCGCCCTGAGTCCTTCAGGAGAAGGGCGGTATATAAATAAAATAAAAAATAAAATAAAATAAAATAAAATAAAATAAAATAAAATAAAATAAAATAAAATAAAATAAAATAAAATAAAAAAATAAAAAATAAAATAAAAATAAAATAAAAATAAAATAAAATAAATAAAATAAAATAAAATAAAATAAAATAAAATAAAATAAAATAAAATAAAATAAAATAAAATAAAATAAAATAAAATAAAATAATAATAAAATAGAATAGAATAATAAATAGATACCCAGTTCCTGCAACCATTCATCGTATGTTTTAGCCTCCATTCCCTGAATCGTCTTTGTTGCTCTTCTCTGTGTTCCTTCTAGAGTCTCAACATCCTTTTTTAACGACGCTGTAGAGCACTGCACACCAGAACAATTAGATACAAGAACAGTTTTTTCCCCGAACGCCATCGCTCTGCTAAACAAACAATTCCCTCAACACTGTCAAACTAGTTACTAAGTCTGCACTACTATTAATCTTCTCATCGTTCCCATCACCCATCTCCTCCCACTTATGACTGTATGACTGTAACCTTGTTGCTGGTATCCTTACGATTTATATTGATATTGTTTCCTGATTGCTTATTTGTAACCTATGACTATCATTAAGTGTTGTACCTTATGATTCTTGATGAATGTATCTTTTCTTTTATGTACACTGGGAGTGTATGCACCAAAGACAAATTCCTTGTGTGTCCAATCACACTTGGCCAATAAAAAAGAATTCTATTCTATTCTATTCTATTCTATTCTATTCTATTCTATTCTATTCTATTCTATTCTATTCTACTCTATTCTATTCTTATCCTATCCTATTCCCATATTCTATTCTATTCTATTCTATTCTATTCTATTCTATTCTATTCTATTCTACTCTACTCCATTCCATTCCACTCTACTCCATCCCATTTTATATTCTATTCTATTCCATTCCATATTTTCTATTCTATTCTATTCTATTCTATTCTATTCTATTCTATTCTATTCTATTCTATTCTATTCTATTCTACTCTACTCTACTCCATTCCATTCCACTCTACTCCATCCCATTTTATATTCTATTCTATTCCATTCCATATTTTCTTTTCTATTCTATTCTATTCTATTCTATTCTATTCTATCCTATCCTATCCTATCCTTTCCTATATTTTACTTTATTCTATTGTATTCCATTCCATTCCATTCTAATCTTTCCTATTCTATTCTATTCTATTCTATTCTATTCTATTCTGTTCTGTTCTGTTCTGTTCTGTTCTGTTCTGTTCTGTTGTTCTGTTCTGTTCTGTTCTGTTCTGTTCTATTCTATTCTATTCTATTCTATTCTATTCTATTCTATTCTATTCCATTCTCTTCCGTTCTGTTCTGTTGTTCTGTTCTGTTCTGTTCTGTTCTATTCTATTCTATCTTTTTTTATATTGTGGTGACCAAACCAAAGAGAAGGACCAGAGGTGACATGATTGCGGCATTCCACTATTTAAGGGGCCGCCACAAAGCACCCGAGGGCCGGACAAGAAGCAACAGGTGGAAACGAACCAAGGAGGGAAGCAACCTAGAACTAAAGAGAAACTTCCTGACAGTGAGGACAATTAACCGGTGGAACTACTTGCCACCAGAAGTTATGGATGTTCCAACACTGGAGGTTTTTCCAAGAAGAAATTGGACAGCCCTTTGATCTGGAATGGGGTAGGCAGGCTCTCCTGCCTGTGCAGAGTGGGGTTGGTCTAGAAGACCTCCGAGGTCCCTTCCTTCCAACTCTGTTATTCCCCTATAGATCTCATGAACCTACCAAAAAACAAACAAACAAAGAAACATGAAACCAGTGGTGGGTTCCTCCCGGTTCGGCCAAGCCGGTAGCGGTGACGATATGACATCACCGAACCGGTTCTCCCCCCCCGCCCTCCCACCCTCCACGTTATTCTTACCTTTTATTTGGCCCCACCCCCAATCTATTGCTGCCTCCTGAGTCCCAGCGGATGACTAGAGGGGAAAAAACTGTTTAAACTCTTGCCGCGGGGCTTCAAAGGGCCGTCCTACAGCTGATCAGTGTTAAAAGCAAACAAATGAATCGGGTCGTAAGTGCGAGGACTGGTCGTAAGTCCGACGACCTTCCAGAAATGACTCTGACCAGCTAGCCACGCCCACCTAGTCACATGACCTCCAAGCCACACCCACAAAATAAGCCACGCCCACAGAACCGGTAGTAAAAAAAATTAGAACCCACCCCTGCATGAAACCCATCGATCTCAGGGTTTTTACCCGAGTACCCTCACAATCATTCTAAAAAAATATTTGCCAAGAGAAATCTTCGGCCGTGAGAAAAATTTAAAGCCTCCATTTCATTCATGCAACCTTCCTTGGGGGTATCTTTTTCCGGAGGTTCGGTTGCCATAGCAACCCAGCGAGGGTACCCGTCGTCGCTTCCTTTTATACCCCCCCCCCTAATTCCTGCCAGGCAGGTAATTAAATCACCATCCTAGTGCCTGGGTAGTAGGAGAGGATGGACGCTTTTTCCCCCAATTTTTTTTTTTTTTAATTTTTTAACAACATAATGCGACGCTCGGATAGAAAGAGGTGGGAAACGATTGGGGGAAGAGAGGGACAAATTGAAAAATTTTTCCTGTGCTGTAAAAAAAAAATCACACACACACACAGCTCCAGCTGTGTTCCTCATGAAGATAGGGGAAGGTGAAAAAAAAATGTCCATTCAATTCAGAATAGAAGGAAGGGACCTTGGAGGTCTTCTAGTCTACCCCCGCTCAAACAGGAGGGACCCTATATTGTTTCTGACAAATGGCTGTCCAATACTCTTCTTGAAAACCTCCCGTGATGGAGCACCCACAACTTCTGGTGGCAAGCGGTTCCACTGGTTAATTGTTCTCACTTCTCAGGAAACTTCTTAACTTCTTGGTTCTCCTTGATTGGTTTCCCATTTGTTGCTTCTTGTCCTGCCTTCTGGGCAGGGGTGGGTTCTAAAATGTTTTACTACCGGTTCTGTGGGCGTGGCTTATTTTGTGGGTGTGGCTTGATGGGGGTAATATGACGTGGTGGGCGTGGCCAACTTTTTTTTCTTTTACTTTTAAAAGCATTTTTTTCTACAACTTTAAGAGCTTGCAGAAAAAAATGCTTTGAAAAGCCTCTGACGATCAGGCAACTCAGCTGGGATCGCCAGAGGCTTTTAAAGGCATTTTTTCCCCCTACAACCTCTTTGGCCAAAGAAGTTGCAGAAAAAAATGCTTTTAAAAGCCTCTGACCCAAGTAGGTAGTAGTCGACGCAAACAGTTCCAAAACAAACAGACTTTATTAGAACAACTGAGAATTAACTCATTCTCAGCGTGGTCCAAACTAAATTAAAACAAATTCTTCATAACACAAATTCTTCAGTCTAATCACCAACCTTGGTATAATTAGGCAAACTGCCAAAGGCTTCGCTTGGCAAAAGTTCAGAAGCAGAAGACGCCAACCGGAGATAAGTGCAGCAAGACAAGAAACAAATCTATCAATGTTGTTTTCCGACAAAGAGGCCAAGAGCCGTTGCTGGTCTTTTAAGCCTTATGGGAGGGGCCAATCATCTCTTGGCCTTACTCCTGAGTCGTCCTTTTTTCTTTAGCTGCTCTTGCCTTTTGGCAGATCTTCTCATACGTGCACTAGGAACAGGCTCCTCCTGTTCTTCTGCCTCTCTACTGTCAGCCTCTGGGGGCTCCGGAGTCCGCACATCACTCCCAGACGGCCCTGGCCCCATCTCTGCCTCCGACACAGAGCCCTCATCCGCGCCTTCCCCAGCTTCCAGGACTGGCCCATGTTCTTCCCCAGCCTCCTCACTGTCCGACTCCACTGCCAGCTCCGCAGGCTGCTGGCGGACCACAATACTAAGACCCTTTTTCACGTTTACAACCGTCGCAGCATCCCCGTGATCACGTGATCAAAATTCAAACAGTCGGAACTCCAACTCACATAATAGGTAGTGCGGACTTACAACTATTTGTTTAGTGACCATTTGAAGTTACAACGGCACTGAAAAAAGGGACCCACCTAAGACCATTTTTCACACTTACGACCGTTGCAACATGATCAAAATTCAGACGCTTGGCAACTGACTCGTATTTATGACGGTTGCAGACAAGCAAAGTGAAAGGGGAAGCCCGATTTACTTAACAACCATGTTGCTAACTTCACAACTGCATCGATTAACAACCATGGCAAGAAAAGTCGTAAAATGGGACAAGACTCCTTTAACAACTGTCTCGCTTAGCAACTGAAATTTGGGGCTCAATTGTGGTCATAAGTCGAGGACAACCTGTACTGTACTGCGCAAAAGCTTAAGGCAAACTCTGAATGAAAACTCACTTAAAGACAAATACCGCAGTGGCGAAAGTAAATTTCCTTCCTTAGAGAAAGAATTCAGAAAAGTGGATTATGTTTCTTTCATATTCAAGGCCAACCTTTCAGGGTGAAAGGAGTCCTTGAGTTTGAGCCATAAAGTGTTTTATTTAGTTCTGCTCGGTGTAAACCAGCCACTTTGATTGACAAGCCATAATTTAGGGTTTAGGGTTAATGCAAAGCCCGACATGGTAGCTTAGTCATCCAACGATGCTCTCGAAGGCCACGTTAAGAAAAAAAAATGATGGGCATACTGAAAAGCAGGGACTATATTCTATCAAAGTTGGGCAGTGATTATATTTTATCTTAATTGCCGCAGACCTATTCTTGGCGATGTTTAAATGGTAAATAGGAACGTTTAAAATTCGTTTCAATTTACTTTTCAGTGGGTTGGGTTTTTTTTTGTCTACGTGCATTACAGATTTTCCTCAGTGACTTGGAAATATTTTGTTAATTGCTCTGGAAGAAAAGTAATTTTTTTAAAAAAGAAAAACGGGAAGGTTTGAAGGAAATGGCTAATTGCAATGAGTAAACGCCGACCCTGTTCCTTATTCCCAAATTCTGAACCAGCCCGATGTCAGCGTTTCAGCGCTGACATAGAAAGGGAGATAAGCCCTGGACTTTTGCCTGCTAAATCCCTTTGAAGCTCGGTCTCTGTGGAAATGAAGAGGGGGGGGGGAACATTCCTGTGAAATGACGAGACAAGAAGTCAGGAGAGTGACTTGGAAGATAGCCAATGAGAAGCAGAGTATTGGGGATCGGAAAGGGAGGGATTGGGGGGCAAAAGGTCAGTCTTGTCCGCATCGAGTCATGATCCGGTTGCTGTGCTCGAATAAAGAGAAGATTTCCTTAAAGATTGGCAGTTTGGAAATTCATTTATTTTGAGATAGCATTGAAGTCTGACACCCACTCAGTTTAGTGTGTCACGTAAACCAAGTTTCTAATGATGATCGTATCCTCATTTGAAGATGCAGTTAGGATCAAGCTAGAAAGGCTGTCGAAAACCTTTGCAATTTGGCATTGCATTCGGCAAGGAATGTGAACCAGGAAAAATGTGACACGCAGAGGATTCGGGAGGCCAAAAACAGATCTGTCTTCGGTCTATAAGACGCACCGAAATTTTCACCCTCTTTTAGGGGGGAGGGGGAAAGTGCGTCTTATACTCTGAAAAATACGGTCGTACCGCTTTATAAAGCTTTAGTAAAGCCACATCTGGAATCCTGCAGCCAGTTTTGGTCCCCACGTTACAAAAAAAGATGTAGAGACTTTGGAAAAAGTGCAACTAAGATGTTTAAACAGCTGGAGACAAAAACATATGAAGAATGGTTGCAAGCAACGGTTGGCTATGTCCAGTTTAATTAAAAGGAGGACTAGGGCCGTGATGGCGAATTTATGCCACCCATGCCCGAAGTAGCCTGCAGAGCCATGTTGCTTGGCACGCACGGTGTTGCCCATGTCTCTTTTGTTGTGGCTCCGTTGCCTGAGCCTGGGCTATTGACAGATGCAGACTCTGAGTTGGCAAGGCCTCCCTCTCCAGGACCCTCCTCTCTGGCAATGCCTCCGGAGGACACCGAAGGCCAAGAGATAGGCCCAGAGCCAAGCACGTCCCCGCAGCCACAGGTGGACAGCGACGAAGGAGATAAGTGCTGGCTGGATCCTCGGCAGAGGCGCAGGGAGAAGCATGCGCAGCAGAGGGGAAGGCGTGCCAGAGATTAGCTGAGTCACTGGACCACACCCCACCGGGTATAAATGTGGGTGTGGTGGCCGGTTCAGTTTGTGACGAGCAAAAACTAGAAATAATCCATGATCTCTGCATTACTGGACTTCTGTCTGCCTTGTCGGACTGCATTTGGACTAATCCTTGTATTGCTGAAACTTTGCCTGCTTTATCGGAATGCTTGCAGTCTAATCTTTGTTTTGTGTGGGTAAAGTCTGAATTGGCAGCTAGCCACTGGGTTGCTGCCAGCTTTATCTTCAAAGATTTTGTCATGTGGCTTATTAACTCCGGGTGCGTGTGTGGGACGGGGACAGAACATCTTTTGGGTTTCTGGCGCGCATGTACGCATGACGATCAGCTGGTCTTTTTGCGTGCGGCAGTTCTGGAAACTGGAAGAGCTGGTCCTCCATTTTCCTGCGTGAGCATGCGCGCTGGCCAGCTGATTGTCGGCGCGCATGCGCGCCAGTAACCCAGAAGAATAGAAATTCATTTTTGGCCGTGCACATGCATCCTGGGCAGCTCCTCTTCCAGGTCGCAGCCCAGCCAAAAAGGTTCGCCATCACTGGACTAGGGTGACATGATAGCAGTCTTCCAATATCTCAGGGGCTACCCCAAAGAAGAGGGGGTCCAGTTATTCCCCAAAGCACCTGAAGGCAGGACGAGAAGCAATGGGTGGAAATTCATCAAAGAGAGAAGCAACCTAGAACTAAGGAGAATTTTCCTAACACTGAGAACAATTAAGCAGTGGAACTACTTGCTACAAGAAGTTGTGAATGCTCCATCACTAGAGGCTTTTAAGAAGAGATTGGACAGCCACTTGTCTGGAATGGTATAGGGCAGTGATGGCTAACCTTTTTGCCATCGTGTGCCATGAGGCGGGGGCAGGGGGGATTGCACGCATGTGTGCCCACACCCATAATTCTATGTACCTTGCCCCCGCGCATCCGCTCGCAACCCCCCCTGCTCCCCCCGCTCCTGGCACGTGATGGCCCAGTAGGCCCATTTTTCTCTCTTACCTGGCTCCAGAGCCTTTCTAGCAGTCTGGGGAGGGCGAAAACAGCCTTCCCTACCCACCCACCCCCGGAGGTCCTCCAGAGGCCAGAAACAGCCCGTTTTCCAACTTCCGGTGGGACCGGAAGGCCCGTTTTTTGCTGTCTGTCCCCAGCCTCCACAGCCTCTCTAGAAGTCTGGGGAGGGCGAAAACGGGCCTTCCCCACCACCCTCCGAGGCCCTCCGGAGGCCGAAAATGGCCCGTTTGCCAACTTCTGGTGGGACCAGAAGGCCCATTTTTCCCTCTCCCCAGGCTCCAGAGCCTTTCTAGGAATCTGGGGAGGGCGAAAATAGGCCTTCCCCACCACCCGCTGAGGCTCTCTGGAGGCAGGAAACAGCCGGTTTCCCTACTTCTGGTGGGCCCAGAAGGCCTGAAAATCAGCTGGAGCTGAGTTTGCGTGCCCACTGATATAGCTATGCATGCCACCTGTGGCACACGTGTCATAGGTTCGCCATCACGGGTATAGGGTCACCTGCTTGAGCAAGGGGTTGGACTAGAAGACCTCCAAGCTCCCTTCCAGCTCTATGATTCTACTTCTATTTCTAACAAATTTCATATGATTTTTTTAATGGGACTAGTTCATGCTGATGTTAGGAAGGAATGCTCTCTCACAGAATCCCATGGACTTAGATTTCCGATTCTGCCAAGGAGTCCTGTGAAACACAAAAGGTTTGCACAGTTTCACATCAACTCTATTGAATTCACCCACAATCTATAGTGGCACATATTTCTAAGTCATTTTCCTGACCTAGAAAAATTTCGCGCTCTAACTTGTCCTTTATGAATCTTTATGAGGTCAGCATCACAGTTCATTAACACCCAAAGGGTGATAAATAAATTCCAGGTTCCTGTGAAGGCGAGAAGTTGGCACGATATTTTATATCGGCTGCTTTAGATTCACAGGAGCCCGCAAGAAAGTTTAGGAAGACAAACAGGCATCGAAAAGCTGGAAGCTTAAACCGAGAGAAGAGGTGGGGGAGTTCAGACAGTCCCCGACTTACTGTCAGTGCTGCCTCCGATCAATTCCTAGGAAAGAAAACCCTCGACTCCATGGATTTAGAGAAGAGGCACTTTTACTAACTGCCTTTTACTGAACGCAGCAAAAGTCGGGCAAGGACTGAAGCAAATGCGTGTGGAAAGACAAATTGAAAATAGTCCTAGAGCCCATCCCTCAGTAGTCAGTCTAATATACTCCTATCATTGGCCAGGAAGATGTTTTGAGAACATCTCTGGTCCAGGTGCTCCGTGCATGCCATTCCCAGGAAGTGTTGTGGCCCGTCAGCGGCCTGTGCAGCTAGTAGCTGATTCCAACAGCGAGGAGGCTGGTGTGGTGCTGCGCCAGCAGCCTGTGCAGCTGGCACTCGAGTCGGACAATGAGGAGGCTGGAGAAGATGTGGTGCCAGAGGTGGGGATTCAGCCAGGGCCTTCAGAACCTCCAGAAGCTCCCTTAAGTGAAGAGGATGAAGAGGAGGAGCCTCTTCTCGATGCACGGGCGCGCAGAGCTGCCAAAAGGCAGGAGTGGCTCCTCAGGAGGAGGTCTCCTCGAGAGTAAGGCTTGGGGCTAATTGGCGACTCCCTTAGCCTATTTAAGGAGGAACGCCAACTGAACCAATTTGCAGAGAACAACTTCGTTCACATACCATCGTGTCTTGTCTTGCTTATCTTATCAGCTTCCTGCAAATTGCTTCTGGGCATTCTGCCAACCACAGTAAGCTTTCAGTTATTATTCTTTGAATTCTTGGCAGCTGTTAATGCAGTTAATTAACGTTATTGTAAAAAACTGGTTTATTTAGTAAACTAAGGTTTGAACGGACTTTGTGTGTGCTGCGTTCTTTGGGGTCCGTAGCTGGGGCAGGACAGGAGGGTTGGCCTTGAAATTGAACTTGAAACTTGAACTTGAATTCAAGTTTGCCTCTCTCTCTGAGTCCAAGCCTCCCTGTTGGTTCTCAGCAATTCTACTCACACACCACCTGCAACGATTCATTTAGTGACTGTTTGAAGTTACAATGGCACTGACAAAAATGATTTAGGACCAGTCCTCACACTTATGACCATCACAGCATCCTCACGGTCATGTAACTAAACTCTGGAGGCTTATGTACTTATGACAGTTGCACTGTCTTGGGGGTCATGCGATCCCAACAAGCAAAGTCAATGTGGGAAACCGGACTCACTTAACAACCACGTGATTCACTGAACAACTGCGGTGATTCAACTGTGGCAAGAAAGGTGGTAAAATGAGGCAAAACTCACTCAACAACTGCCTTGCTTAGCAACGGAACGTTTTTGTGCTCAGTGGTAGTCGTAAGTCAAGGACTATCTGTACAGGGAGTCCTCGACTTACCACCACAATTGAGCCCAAGCTTTCTGTTGCTAAGTGAGAGAAATGAGTTTTGCCCCCATTTTACGACCTTTCTTGCCACCGTTGTTAAGTGAATCCATGCAGTTGTAAAATCAATAACACGGTTGTTAAGTGAATCTGGCTTCCACCTTGACTTTGCTTGCCTGAAGGTCGCAAAAGGAGATCACATGACCTCAGGACACGGCACCCATCATAAATACGAGTCACTTGCCAAGGGTCCGAATTTTGATCACATGACTACGGGGACGCTGCAAACGCTCGTAAGTGTGAGAAAGTCTCTTTTTTTCAGTGCCGTTGTAATTTCAAATGGTCAGTAAATGAACGGTTGTAAATTGAGGACTACCCTGTTTCCCTGAAAGTAAAGACCAGAAAATAAGTCCTAGCATGATTTTTTCCCAGGATGCTCGTAATATAAGCCCTACCCCCAAAATAAGCCCCAGTTAAGATTGTCAGTCAGATGGATGCATTTAGTACCGTATTTCCCCCCAAATAAGCCCTAATCAGAAAATAAGCCCTAGCATGATTTTTCAGATGCTCGTAATATAAGCCCTACCCCCAAAATAAGCCCCAGTTAAGATTGTCAGCCAGATGGATGCATTTAGTACCGTATTTCCCCCAAAATAAGCCCTAATCAGAAAATAAGCCCTAGCATGATTTTTCAGATGCTCGTAATATAAGCCCTACCCCCAAAATAAGCCCGTTAAGATTGTCAGCCAGATGGATGCATTTAGTACCGTATTTTCCCCAAAATAAGCCCTAACCAGAAAATAAGCCCTAGCATGATTTTTCAGGATGCTCGTAATATAAGCCCTACCCCCAAAATAAGCCCCAGTTAAGATTGTCAGCCAGATGGATGCATTTAGTACCATATTTTCCCCCAAAATATGCCCTAATCAGAAAATAAGCCCTAATGCGTCTTTTGGAGCAAAAATTAATATAAGACCCGGTCTTATTTTTGGGGAAACACAGTATATGTAAACCAAAATATTCCAGACCCCTTTCAAAGCTAGGATTGTAACTTATCTTTATACGTGTTAGAAGTCTATATCCTGTTTCAATATTATGCACTCCATGTCTCCTTTGCATTCAAGCTATGTCGGGAAGAGCTGCAATTTGCTTTTTCAACCAATTTCCATGGCTAAAAAGAATTGGGAGCTTTTCAGAAAAAAAAAAACACAATTAAGCACCAACAGTCCCAGCAGGAGCCCAGGGAATAACAACAGTCGCGTGTGTTGCCGTCTTAACCACTGATTGCAAAATTTAATAAGATGAACAGTCCTTCCAAAAAAAAAGAAAAGAAAGGGAAAAGCAAATGTTCGGGAAGTCGTGTGGAACCATGATGCTCCTGCCGATTTATACCACAGTCTGAGCAATCTTGGCGGACGCGACTGCAAAAGTTTTTAGTCCTCAACATTTCATGCACCGACTGCCAGCGTTTCTAAAGGCAAGGAGAAACGGCACATCAGCCTTTCTCCAAACCCGTGCTGGCTGAGGATGATGGGAGTTGCAGTCCGCACGTGGAAGGCGGGGCGATAGGTTATGTGATTTTGTTTGGAAAGCGGAAGCAACGTGAGAAGCATTGCATTGCATTCTGGGGAAAATACTGGGAGGCGTTTTTACCAGGTTGGCATTTTTCCTTTCCTTCCAGGGAGCAAGGTAAGGATACAGGTGGAAGGAATCCTCAACAACTGTGGCAAGAAAGGTCGTAAAATGGGTCAAAACTCACTTAATGACTGTCTCACATAGCAACAGAAATTTTGGGCTCAACTGTGGTTGTAAGTTGAGGACTATCTGTACAGGGCCCTCATTTTTCCAATTTTTGAGCTTTGCCCACTCTGTGTTGTGGCCCGTCAGCGGCCTGTGCAGCTAGTAGCTGATTCCGACAGCGAGGAGGCTGGTGTGGTGCTGCGCCAGCAGCCTGTGCAGCTGGCATTCGAGTCGGACAATGAGGAGGCTGGAGAAGATGTGGTGCCAGAGGCGGGGATTCAGCCAGGGCCTTCAGAAACTCCTATAAGTGAAGAGGAAGAAGAGGAGGAGCCTCTTCTCGATGCATGGGCGCGCAGAGCTGCCAAAAGGCAGGAGTGGTTCCTCCTTATTTGCTGTTACTCTCTACCTGATCTCTCTGCATGATCACTGTTTGATCATTGCTACTTGTTGCTTTCTACTATTTACTGAATGTTTTAATACTAAACTTGTTCTTGTTTGAAACTCGAGAAGAACTGTTTTATTGTATAATGACAACAACTGGTAAGAAGACTTTGTACTTGGAATATCCCTGAATTGGTATTTTAACTATCGCCTTATCTGTGTACGAGTTGGATTTTGGACTTTGGACTTGGCTTCACTTTCTTCTAAAAGTAAAACACTACCACAACTCAGTGTGTCAGTATATTAACTGTGGTTACTCACTCTCAGCCGCTTTCATGTGCATACTCAACAGGTACTCTGCTCAATAACCCATAACATCGGTTATGAGCCAAGAATATCCTTAACAGATTCGGTCTCCTACGCTTCTCCAACCTGCCTCGATCTCCCTTCGCAGGCCTCTTTAATCTCGCGCCTCACACTCCTGCGGCCCACGTGCACTTCTGCAGGAGATAAAAGTGCCCGGAGAAGATACTGCACACCTTCACGCTCCTTTCCCGTATATCAAGCAGCTGTCACGGGGGATTTATGGGCGAGAGCCGGAAAAGCATGCAAAAAAAAAAAAGGATGACCAACTATTATCCTGACCTGCTGCTGATAAAGCATGTCCAGGTCTTAGGTGAGAAGACCCCGAATAAATTATGGGTCTAAAGGCCACACGCAAAGTTTTGATTTCATGAGCCCGGAGGGAGAACGGGGTGAGATCTCAAAGCAAAGCATTTTTGCAACAACAAAAATCTAAATTCTACAAAACCTGCCAAGAGTACAGGTAATCCTGGACTGACGACCGCAATTATTGGGCCCCCAGATTTCGGTTGCTTAAGTGAAACGTTGGTTCGGTGAGTTTTGCCCCGTTTTACGACCTTGCTTGCCGCAGTGAAGTGAATCGCTGTCAGCGTTAAATTAGTCAGACTGAGGGGGTCCTTGGTGTTCTCTGAGCTTGCTGGTTTTCTTGCAGACGTTTTATTACCCTTATTAGGTAGCAGCATCAAGCACTGATGAGGTTACCTTGTTAGGCTAAGGAAACGTTTGCAAGAAAACCAGCAAGCTCAGAGAACACCAAGGATCCCTTATCATCTGTCCGTCTGTTTGTCTGTCCATCTACCTACCTACCTACCTGCCTGCCTGCCTGTCCGTCCGTCTATCTATCTATCTATCTATCTATCTATCTATCTATCTATCTATCATCTATCCATCCATCCATCCATCTATCCATCTATTCATCCATCCATCTATTCATCCATATCTATCTATCCATCCATCTATTCATCCATCCATCTATTCATCTATCTATCTATCACCTATCCATCCATCCATCTATCCATCTATTCATCCATCCATCCATCTTTTCATCCATATCTATCTATCACCTATCCATCCATCCATCCATCCATCTATCCATCTATCTATCTATCTATCTATCTATCTATCTATCTATCACCTATCCATCCATCCATCCATTCATCTATCCATCTATTCATCCATCCATCCATCCATCCATCCATCTATCTATCTTTCTATCCATCTATTCATCCATCCATCTATTCATCTCTATCTATCTATTCATCCATCATCTATTCATCCATCTATCTATCTATCTATCTATCTATCTATCTATCTATCTATTCATCCATAGCTATCTATCCATCCATATCTATCTATCCATCCATCTATCCATCCATCCATCTATTCATCTATCTATCTATCCATCCATTCATCCATTCATCCATATCTGTCTGTCTGTCTGTCTGTCTGTCTATCTATCTATCTATCTATCTATCTATCTATCCATCCATATCTATCTATCTATCTATCTATCTATCTATCTATCTATCTATCTATCTATCTATCTATCTATCCATCCATCCATCCATCCATCCATCCATCAGCTCAATGAAAATAGGCAATACATTTTTTTTATACGTCAATGTTTATATGTCTATTCATGAGATATGCCAGTAACAGATTGAATAAATAACATATAATTTAAACTGACAGTTAACGGACTCACAGAGCTGTTTAGAGAACGCAAAGGATAACCAAAAATCCAAACCTTTTTCCAAAAGATAAGCCGACACTGACAAAAACAAGATTTCTTTTTTTAAAAAAAAAAACTTGTACCGTTTTTCCCCTGACAAAAGTTTGTTTTTCCTCATTTTGCAAGGAAGAAAATTAGCAGGCTCAAATCCCCCCACGTGTTCGTATCACATTAAGTGGATCTGGGGCACATTAAACACCTCCTGGTATCAATTTGCAATTTGCGCTAAATTGAATATCACATTATTCACACATACAAACTCATCGCAACCTCTCTGGAGTTCTTAGTCACTTAAAGTGGTACCGGGTAACAGGTAGTCCTCGACCTACGACCAAAAGAAGCCCAAACTTTCTTTTGTACAGTGAGACATTTGTGAAGTGAGTTTTGCCCCGTTTTATGACCTTTCTTGCCACGGTTGTTAAGTGAACCGTTGCAGTTGTTAAGGGAGTAACACCGTTGTTAAGTGAATCCAGCTTCCCCATGAACTTGGCTTGTCAGAAGGTTGCAAAAGGGGATCACATGACCCCGGGACGTCATAAGTATGAGTCAATTGCCAAGTGTCTGAATTTTGATCACAGGATCATGGGGGGGGGATGCTGGAAGGTTCATAAGTGGGGAAAATGGTCATAATAAGTCACTTTTTTTCAGTGCTGTCGTAAGTTTGAACAGTCATCTCATTGTAAGTCGAGGATTACCTGTATACTGGAAGTCCTCAACTTCTGACTACAATTGAGCTTAACATTTCTGTTGCTGAGTGAGTTTTCCCTCATTTCACGATTTTTTTTGCCATGGTTGTTAAATGAATCACTGTAGTTGTTAAGTTAGTAACATGGTTGTTAAGTGAATCTGGCTTCCCCGTTGACTTTGCTCGTCAGACGGTGGCAAAAGGGGATCATGTGACCCTGGGGACATGGCAACCGTCATAAATACAGATCGGTCGCTAAACATCCGAATTTTGATCACGTGACTATGAGGACGCTGCAACGGTCGTAAGTGTGAAAAACGGTCATAATTCACTTTTTTCAGTGCCGTTGTAACTTTGAACCGTCATTAAACTAATGGTTGTAAGTCAAGAACCTACCTTTCTAAGGTAGGTTAAATGAGGACCCAGTTTGTGGGGGCAATAAGCTGACTTTGTATAAATATACAAAAAGTATGAAGGCTATTGCTTAATGCACTGTAAGCCGCCCTGAGTCTCCGGAGAAGGGCGGCATATAAATCAAATTAAAAAAAAAAAAAAAAAGAAGTACCTGTACTTGTTTTTTAATTTTTATTATTATCAAATTTACAGTACATGCCTCCCATCGCGTGCTTCGAGCAGCCTCAATTATTTACAGCTACGTAATGCTATATTAGCAAGTGATAATTTCCTTGACATTTCTAAATCCCCAGTGGGTATTTTATGTCTTCATTTTAAACCCCTGATTTGTATTTTATTACTCCGTTCTCTGTTTAAAACATCTCCAGCCTTAAAACCACTTAATAAAAATACAAAGCAGGGACATTTAAAAGTGAAAATCCCGTTGAAATTAAAATTTAGTTTACCGCGGCTTCGACAGCATCCAGCCGTCATCTTTCAAATTGCCAGATTAGGATGTGGCAGAGTTACGAGCTAATCAAAATGGAAAATTTGCATTTTCAACAACCGGGAATGGCCCCGGCGTCTTTCCAGGTAAAACAATGTAGCTTTGCTAAAAGCTGAGAATTTACCGAGATGAGAAAGGGGAGAAAAATGTGTTAGAATAGAATAGAATAGAATAGAATAGAATAGAATAGAATAGAATAGAATAGAATAGAATAGAATAGAATAGAATAGAATAGAATAGAATAGAATAGAATAGAATAGAATAGAATAGAAGTTGGAAGGGACCTTGGAGGTCTTCTAGTCCAACCCCCTGCTTAGGCAGGAAACCCTACACCACTTCAGACAAATGGCTATCCAATCTCTTATTGAAAACGTCCAGTGTTGGAGCATTCACAACTTCTGGTGGCAAGTCGTTCCACTGGTTAATTGTTCTCACTGTCAGGAAATTTCTCCTTAGTTCTAGGTTGCTTCTCTCCTTGATTGGTTTCCACCCATTGCTTCTTGTCCTGCCCTCAGGTGCTTTGGAGAATAGCTTGACTCCCTCTTCTTTGGGGCAGCCCCTGAGATATTTTAACACTGCTATCATATCTCCCCTAGTCCTTCTTTTCATTAAACTAGACATACTCAGTTCCTGCAACCGTTCTTCCTATGCTTTAGCCTCCAGTTCCCTAATCCTCTTTGTTGCTCTTCTCTGCACTCTTTCTAGAGTCTCCACATCTTTTTTACATCGTGGCAACCAAAACTGGATGCAGGATTCCAAGTATGGCCTTACCAAGGCCTTATAAAGTGGCATTAACACTTCACGTGATCTGGATTCCATCCCTCTGTTGATGAAGCCTAGAACTGTGTTGGCTTTTTTGGCAACTGCTGCACACGGCTGGCTCATATTTCAACGGTTGTCCACTAGGACTCCAAGATCCCTCTCATGGTTGCTACTATTGAGCCAGGTACCACATATACTGTACCTGCGCATTTCGTTTTCCTTGCCTAAATGTAGAACCTTCCTTTTTTCACCCTTGAATTTCATTTTGTTAGATAGCGCCCAATGTTCAACTCTGTCCAGATCCTTCTGTATCCTGAGCCTATCTTCCAGAGTGTTGGCTATTCCTGCCAGCTTGGTGTCATCTGAAAATTTGATGAGTTCCCCATCCATCCCCTCGTCCAAATCATTGATGAAGATGTTGAAGAGTCCTGGGCCTAAAACAGAGCCTTGGGGTACCCCACTGCATCCCTCCCTCCATGTAGATGCAGTTCCACTGAGGACCACTCGTTGAGTGCAGTTGATCAGCCAGTTTCGAATCCATCTGGTGGTGATGCTGTCTAACTGGGTGGTAATGGGAGCGACATGGCGTTCCCATATAACACCTCTCCTGCACCAGCTGCACTGGCTCCCAGTGGTCTTCCGGGTGCGCTTCAAGGTTTTGGTTACCACCTTTAGAGCGCTCCATGGCTTAGGGCCTGGATATCTACAGGACCGCCTACTACCACCAATAGCCTCCCACCGGCCGGTACGCTCTCATAGAGAGGGGCTCCTCCAGGTGCCGTCGGCCAAACAATGTCGACTGGCGGCCCCTAGGGGGAGAGCCTTCTCTGTGGGGGCACCTACTATCTGGAACGAGCTCCCCCCGGAGATACGGAGGATCCCGGATCTGCGCACCTTCCGTCGCGCTCTCAAGACCTTTTTATTCCACCAGGCGGGCCTGGCCTAATCTTTTCCCTTTTTCTTTTTAATATGAAATAATGGGACAAGAGATAGCCCTGGCCCCGGAATCCTTCCTCCTAGGTATGATCGAAGATGGTCTCGACAACAATAAAACCCAATTGGCAATTCAAATTATTACTGCGGCTAGATTAGCCTTTGCGAAACTCTGGAAATCCAACTCTACCCCCTCTGAAGAAGCATTAATAAATAAAATTCTAGAGTGCGCAGAGATGGCTAAATTGACGAGCGAGCTAAAAAATGAAGAGAACTTCAAGTACTATGAAATATAGGGGAATTTGGTATAACTGGTTAAAGAATAGGATAAAAATATGATAATAGGCTACGATTTGTTAGACACCCGAAATGGACTTAATTGTATAGAAATGTAGAGAATTGTATAGAACTGTATATTGTATAGCTATGGATGAAATTCACTTAATGTTTGATCTATGAAATGTGTAAACATTGCACCTCGGATCAAGATTGTGATTGTACATTGTCTTTTTAAAAAATTGGAAAATTCAATAAAGTATTAAAAAAAAAAAGAAAAAAAAGAAAATTTTAATCTGTTTTTAAATGATTGGGGTGTTTTAAATCTGTCTGGGCCAAATTGTTTAATTCGGTTTTATTCTGTTTTTAAATTTTGTATTTATGTATTTTATCGTTTGGCTGTTCACCGCCCTGAGTCCTTCGGGAATAGGGCGGAATATAAATCAAATAAAGATAAAGATAACCCAGATTTTCCTACTTTTTCTAGTAGTAAGTTATGGTCTACTTTATCAAATGCCTTGCTGAAGTCCAAGTAAATTATATCGACAGCATCTCTCTGGTCCACTAATTTTGTCACTTTGTCAAAGAATGCAATAAGATTAGTCTGGCGTGATCTGCTTTTGACAAACCCGTGTTAGCTTTTGGTTATTATTTGGTTTGCTTCTAGGTGTTCGCTGATTCGTTGCTTGATTATCTTTTCCAGAATCTTCCCTGGTATTGAGGTCAGGCTGATAGGTCTGTGGTTTCCTGGATTTATTATTTTTTTTCTAAATTTAGTTTTGCTAAAAGCTGAGAATTTACCGAGATGAGAAAGGGGGGAAAACAAGTTAAGTAATTGGCTGGGGAAAGGAAAGATAAATCAGCTTTAAGCTCAGGCATTGTCTGGGAAAATATATTTTACGCTTTTGGGAAAATGGTTAGCCATTGGGCAGACGAAGTTCCTTCTGACTGGTTTTGATATAATCCATCAAAAGGAGATTTAAAACACTTCAAAAGCCAGACACGCGATCCACAATTTTGCAAGTCGAACAGGGCTCTGACGGTCCTCCACTTACGACAGTTCATTTAGTGACCGTTTAAAGTTACAACAGCACTGAAAAAAGTGACTTACAACCATGTTTCACGCTTATGACGAGGGCAGCAACCCTATGGTCACGTGATCAAAATTCAGACGCTTAGCAACTGACTCATATTTATGATGGTTGCAGTGTCCCAGGGTCATGCGATCCCCTTTTGCGACCTTCTGACAAGCAAAGTCAATGGGGGAGCCAGATTCACTTAATGACGGTGTTACTAATTTAACAAGTGCAGGGATTCACTTAGCAAATGTGGCAAGAAAAAGTCGTAAAATGGGGCAAAACTCACTTAACAAATTTCTCACTTAGCAATGTAAATTTTTGTCCATGGGGGAACCAGATTCACAGACTCATATTTATGACCGTTGCAGTTTCCCTTGGCAACTGACTCATATTTATGTCTGTCGCATTGTCCCTGGGTCACATGATAACCTTTTGCGAATTTCTGACAAGCAGCGTCAATGGGGAAGCCAGATTCACTTAGCAATCGTGTTAAGAACTGCAATGATTCATTTAACAGCTGTGGCAAGAAAGGTCGTAAAATGGGGCAAAATTCACCGAACAACTGTCTCATTTAGCAACAGAAACTTTTGGCCTCAATTGTGGTCGTACGTCGAGGACTATCTGTTATGGTACGTGAGAACGACCTTGGCAGACGGAGGAAGGAAAGCTGCCTAAGGAACAATTAGATAAGGGACAGCAGAGCCCTCAGCTGCATAATGGACCGAAAAAGAGATTCAGAAACGATTTCTCAGGCTATAAAAGAGACCGAGGGAGATTTGTACTTTCTGACTTGCAAGATTCTGTACTTGCAGACTGATAATAAAGTAGAATTAGCTCACCTGGTCGTGGTTCCCTGTCTGCTTTACCTGGAAGGCTGACACGGACTCACCTGAGTGTTTTGCGGATCATGTCTTCGTCGGTGATCCCGTAATACGTGAGGGTTTCGTTCCAAGCGGGGTTTAATGTATTCCGCAAAGTTTTGGTCCTCAGTTTGTTCGCCTGGGTGGGAGAGGGGGAAAGAAAATAAATCAGTTTGTTTATATGAATAACTCAAGTCAGCGAACACCTCCTACCATTTTTCCCCATAACAACAATCCTGTGAGGTGAGTTGGGCTGAGAGTGTGTGACTGGCCCAATAAGCTTTCCTGCCTAAGAGCGGGACTGGAACTCACTGCCTTCTGGTGATTGGCCCAAAGTAACTCAGACGGCCTTCACGCCTAAGGCGTGGCTACAACTCACCATCTCCTGGTGACTGGCCCAGAATCACCCGGAAGCTTTCATGCCTAAGGCGGGACTAGAACTCATGGTCTCCTGGCTATTGGCCCAAAGTCACCCAGCCAACTTTCATACTTAAGGCAGGACTAGAACTCACAGTCTCCTGGTGATTGGCCGAAAGTCATCCAGCCGGCTTTCATGCCTAAAAGAGGACTAGAATTCACAGTTTCCTGGCTATTGGCCCAAAGTCACCCAGCACTAGAACTCACTGTCTCCTAGTGATTGGCCCACAGTCACCCAGTCACCTTTCATATCTAAGGCATAACTAGAACTCACAGTCGCCTGGTGATTGGCCCAGGAGGGCTTTTGTGCTTACGGAGAAACTAGAACTCACCATTTCCTAGTGATTGGCCCACAGTCACCCAGTCAGCTTTCATTTCTAAGGCATAACTAGAACTCACAGTCGCCTGGTGATTGGCCCAGGAAGGCTTTTGTGCTTACAGAGAAACTAGAACTCACCATCTCCTAGTGATTGGCCCACAGTCACCCAGTCAGCTTTCAGATCTAAGGCATAACTAGAACTCACAGTCGCCTGGTGATTGGCCCAGGAGGGCTTTTGTGCTTACAGAGAAACTAGAACTCACCATCTCCTGGGGATTGGTCCAAAGTCACCCACTCGGCTTTCATATCTAAGGCATAACTAGAACTCACAGTCGCCTGGTGATTGGCCCAGGAGGGCTTTTGTGCTTACAGAGAAACTAGAACTCACCATCTCCTAGTGATTGGCCCACAGTCACCCAGTCAGCTTTCAGATCTAAGGCATAACTAGAACTCACAGTCGCCTGGTGATTGGCCCAGGAGGGCTTTTGTGCTTACAGAGAAACTAGAACTCACCATCTCCTAGTGATTGGCCCACAGTCACCCAGTCAGCTTTCAGATCTAAGGCATAACTAGAACTCACAGTCGCCTGGTGATTGGCCCAGGAGGGCTTTTGTGCTTACAGAGAAACTAGAACTCACCATCTCCTGGGGATTGGTCCAAAGTCACCCACTCGGCTTTCATATCTAAAGGGGGACTAGAACTCACTGTCTCCTAGTGATTGGCCCACAGTCACCCAGTCACCTTTCATATCTAAGGCATAACTAGAACTCACAGTCGCCTGGTGATTGGCCCAGGAGGGCTTTTGTGCTTACGGAGAAACTAGAACTCACCATTTCCTAGTGATTGGCCCACAGTCACCCAGTCACCTTTCATATCTAAGGCATAACTAGAACTCACAGTCGCCTGGTGATTGGCCCAGGAGGGCTTTTGTGCTTACAGAGAAACTAGAACTCACCATCTCCTAGTGATTGGCCCACAGTCACCCACTCGGCTTTCATATCTAAGGCATAACTAGAACTCACAGTCGCCTGGTGATTGGCCCAGGAAGGCTTTTGTGCTTACAGAGAAACTAGAACTCACCATCTCCTAGTGATTGGCCCACAGTCACCCAGTCAGCTTTCAGATCTAAGGCATAACTAGAACTCACAGTCGCCTGGTGATTGGCCCAGGAGGGCTTTTGTGCTTACAGAGAAACTAGAACTCACCATCTCCTGGGGATTGGTCCAAAGTCACCCACTCGGCTTTCATATCTAAGGCATAACTAGAACTCACTGTCTTCTAGTGATTGGCCCACAGTCACCCAGTCATCTTTCAGATCTAAGGCATAACTAGAACTCACAGTCGCCTGGTGATTGGCCCAGGAGGGCTTTTGTGCTTACGGAGAAACTAGAACTCGCCATCTCCTGGGGATTAGTCCAAAGTCACCCAGTTTTTGATTTGTTTGCTGCATTAACTTTTGGCCAAAGTTAATGCAGTCTCGCATTAGACTTTGGCCTAATGCAGGAATAGAAAACATCCTTCTCCTGGGCCCAAAGTTACCATCATAAGTCGAAGACGACTTGTAGAGGTAGCCCGATCCTCAACATACAACCATCTGTTTAATGACCATTCAAACTTGTAACCAAAAAGTGACTTAAGAGCAGTCCTCAGACTTACGACCATTGCAGCACTCTGCACATTCACATGAACAAAATCCGGGCGCTCGTAGCAAACATCCGTTTACAACAGTCAGGATCACATGATCACAATTTCTGATCTTGCCAGCCAGCTTCCGACAAGCAACATCAATGAGGAAGTCAGATTTGCTTAACGACTACGTGAATCCTGCAGTGATTCACTTAACAACCGTGCCCAAAAACTTCCAAAATTAGGCGCATCTCACTTAATATACATCGCCTAGTGAGGGAGGGTGAAGTCCCAATAGCAGTCGTAAGTACAGGAAAGTCCTCGACTTAAAACAGTTCGTTTAGGGACCACTCAAAGTTACAACAGCACAGAAAAAAGTTGACTTATGACCATGTTTCACACTTTACGACTGAATAAAAGTAAACGGCTTGACAACTGGTTCATATTTATGACGGACGCTATTTATGACGGACGCAGCCTCCTGGGGCCACGTAATCCTCATTTTGTGACCTTCTGACAAGCAAAGTCCATGGGGAAGCAGGATTCGCTTAACAACCGTGTTACTAATTTAATAACTGCGGTGATTCACTTAACAACGGTGGCAAAAAATGGTCGCAAAATGGTGCCAAAACTCATTTAAGAAATTTCTCGCTTAGCGATGTACATTTTGGGCTCAATTGCGGTCGTAAGTCGAGGACTACCTCTATTTGCTGCATAATTCTGCACGGGCAGCTCCATTCTGGCGAGAGCTCGCATTTTGCTGAGGACTCGGTGCCCTTTGAAAATGCCGAAGAAAATCTACAGCTTGAACCAAGAAGTTGCCAAACATTGTGCCGTCCTAAAAAGAGGATTTGACCTTTCTGTAAAGAAGATATTGCCAGTCAGGGCCCGATGTAAAACCCTGCGCAGGGCAGGATGTGACAGTTAGGGGGAAAAAATGGCAGTTAATCAGGATGTAATAGGGTTCCCGGCCCTTTAAAACGAGTCCGTAACTCAGCATAATAATAATAATATATTGCTGACATTCAGTGGAATTGCTGCTCTGGTTTATTTCCTGGAGTTGTTTTTTTTTTTTTTCTTGAAAATAAGCATCCATTTTCAAAGGACAGTTTTATCCTTGCAGGACTAAAGTACCATCCAGGAGTTTTGAGAAGGCTCAGCTTGTTTTGGCCATTCCTGGGGTGGATAGGATGGGATGGGATAGTAATGAATAGAATGGAATGGAATGGAATGGAAAATAGAATAGAATAGAATAGAATAGAATAGAATAGAATAGAATAGAATAGAATAGAATAGAATAGAATAGAATAGAATAGAATAGAACAGAACAGAACAGAACAGAACAGAACAGTGGAATGGACTGGAATAGAATAGAATAGAATAGAATAGAATAGAATAGAATAGAATAGAATAGAATAGAATAGAATAGAATAGAATAATGGAATGAAGAATGGAATGGAATGGAATGGAATAGAATAGAATAGAATAGAATAGAATAGAATAGAATAGAATAATGGAATGAAGAATGGAATCGAATGGAATAGAATGGAATGGAATGCAATAGAATAGAATAGAATAGAATAGAATAGAATAGAATAGAATAGAATAGAATAGAATAGAATAGAATAGAATAGAATAATGGAATGAAGAATGGAATGGAATGGAATAGAATGGAATGGAATGCAATAGAATAGAATAGAATAGAATAGAATAGAATAGAATAGAATAGAATAGAATAGAATAGAATAGAATAATGGAATGAAGAATGGAATGGAATGGAATGGAATAGAATAGAATAGAATAGAATAGAATAGAATAGAATAGAATAGAATAGAATAATGGAATGAAGAATGGAATCGAATGGAATAGAATGGAATGGAATGCAATAGAATAGAATAGAATAGAATAGAATAGAATAGAATAGAATAGAATAGAATAGAATAGAATAGAATAGAATAGAATAATGGAATGAAGAATGGAATGGAATGGAATAGAATGGAATGGAATGGAATGCAATAGAATAGAATAGAATAGAATAGAATAGAATAGAATAGAATAGAATAGAATAGAATAGAATAGAATAGAATAATGGAATGAAGAATGGAATGGAATGGAATGGAATGCAATAGAATAGAATAGAATAGAATAGAATAGAATAGAATAGAATAGAATAGAATAAAATAGAATGGAATAGAATGGAATAGAATAGAATAGAATAGAATAGAATAGAATAGAATAGAATAGAATAATGGAATGGAATGGAATGCAATAGAATAGAATAGAATGGAATGGAATGGAATGGAATGGAATGGAATAGAATAGAATAGAATAGAATAGAATAGAATAGAATAGAATAGAATAGAATAGAATAGAATAGAATAGAACAGAACAGAATAGTGGAATGGAATGGAATGGAATGGAATGGAATGGAATAGGAGGAGAAGAGAGGAGAGGAGAGGAGAGGAGAGAAAATATGGAATATGGGAGGGGAGGGTAGAAGAGAAGAGAAGAGAAGAGAAGAGAAGAGAAGAGAAGAGAAGAGAAGAGAAGAGAAGGAGAGAAGAGAAGAGAAGAGAAGAGAAGAGAAGAGAAGCATGACTGGGTATCTTTGCTTTGTGACTTCCGCCTTGATCACTGCCAAACTCACCCATCCAGTGGTGGGTTGCTACCAGTTCGCCCCAGATCGGGCAAACTGGTAGCGGGAGGAGGCCCCGCCCACCTGCCCGGACGCTTCTGTGCACGCGCGCGCAAGCGAACCAGTCGCAATGGGTTTTGAAACCCGCCCCTACACCCATCCAATCGCCTTCATCCCAACCATCAGGTTTTACAGCTCAGCTGTGAAACCAAGCTGATCAAGCCGACTAATCAGCTAGATCAATGACGGGTAAGATGAATCAATTAGAAAAACAGGCTGATCCAATTAACCTTAATGAAGCTGACATAGGACTATAATTGCTTAAATGCTGTGAAATATCAACAAGAGACAACAAGGAAGGGAATGTCCTGCTAGAGGTTGCAGGGACAGTAGAATAATTAAGTCAAGATGGCAGCATCTCCATGGTCCACCGTGGTGGCAGAGTAATTATAGAATGCAGTATTGCAGGTTAACTCTGCCCACAGCCAGGAAGTTCGATCCTGACCTGCTCAAGGCTCACTTAGCTTTCCGTCCTTCTGAGGTTGGTATGATGAGGACCCAGATTGTTGGGGACAAGAAGCTGACTCTGTATACCGCTTAGAGAGGGCTGTAAAGCACTGTGAAGCGGTATACTAGTCCAAGTGCTATTGCGAAGAAAGGAAGGAAGGAAGGAAGGAAGGAAGGAAGGAAGGAAGGAAGGAAGGAAGGAAGGAAGGAAGGAAGGAAGGAAAGAAAAGTGAAGAGGGAAAGAGAGGGAGAGATAGAGGGTGGGAGAACGGAGAAAAGAGGAAGGAAGGAAAAGTGAAGAGGAAAAGAGTGAGAAACAGAAGGAAGGAAGGAAGGGAGGAAGGAAGGAAGGAAGGAAGGAAGGAAGGAAGGAAGGAAGGAAGGAAGGAAGGAAAGAAAAGTGAAGAGGGAAAGAGAGGGAGAAATAGAGGGTGGGAGAACGGAGAAAAGAGGAAGGAAGGAAAAGTGAAGAGGAAAAGAGTGAGAAACAGATGGAGAGAAAGGAAGGAAGGAAGGAAGGAAGGAAAGAAGGAAGGAAGGAAGGAAGGAAGGAAGGAAGGAATCCATGGTGGCACAGTTGTTATAATGCAGTATTGCAGGTAACTCTGCCCACAGCCAGGAAGTTCGATCCTGACCGACTCAAGATTGACTCAGCCTTCCATCCTTCCGAGGTGGGTAAAATGAGGACCCAGATTATTGGGGGCAAGAGGCTGACTCTGTAAACAGTTTAGAGAAGACTATAAAGCATCAATGTTCCAGTATCTCAGGGGTTGCCACAAAGACGAGGGGGTCAATTTATTTTCCAAAGCACCAACGGATGGAAACTAATCAAGAAGAGAAGCAACCTGGATTTGAGGAGAAACTTCCTAAAAGTGAGAACAATTAACCAGCGGAACAACTTGCCTCCAGAAGTTGTAGGTGGGGAGGTTTTTAAGAAGAGAGTGTACTGAAATGGTATAGGGCCGTGATGGCGAACCTATGGCACGCGTGCCACAGATGGCACCCGGAGCCATATATGTGGGCACGCGAGCGTTGCCCTAGCTCAGCTCCAGCGCGCATGCACGCCGCCCAGCTGATTTTCGGGCCTTCCAGTCCCACTGGAAGTTGGGAAACGGCTGTTTCCTGCCTCCGGAGGGCCTCTGGTGGGGTGGGGAAGGCCGTTTTCGCCCTCCCCAGGCTCCTAGAAAGCCTCTGGAGCCTGAGGAAGGCAAAAAACGGCCTACCGTAACTTGGGAAACGGGCCGTTTCCGGCTTCCGGAGGGCCTCTGGGAGGGTGGGGAAGGCCGTTTTCACCCTCCCCAGGCTCCTAGAAAGCCTCTGGAGCCTGAGGAAGGCAAAAAATGGCCCACCAGAACGAGGGCCTCTGGGAGGGTGGGGAAGGCCGTTTTTGCCCTCCCCAGGCTCCTAGAAAGCTTCTGGAGCCTGGGGAGGGCAAAAAACGGGCCTACCTGGCCCACTGTGCCATCACGTGCCAAAAGCGGGGGGGGGATCAGGGAGTGGCGGGGCACATTGAATTATGCGTGTGGGCACACACGCGTGTGACCCCCCCCACCACGCTCCCCCCACTTTTGGCACGCGATGGCAAAAAGGTCCCTTCCGACTCTTGTTATTCTATGCTATTCTACTATGAAGCGGTATTTAAATCTAAGTGCTGTTGCTACTGCGATTAACAACTGTCTCAGTTAACAGCAGAAATTTTAAGGTGGCAAGTCGAGGACTCCCGGCAATGAAAATATAATCCTGTTTTATGATTTAATTCACTCTTCTCTTGCATTACGGCGTCCTCCTCTTTAGAAGATAGGATTCTTTTTGAAAACAAGCAACGTTTGAACTGGGATTTTAATAAGATTTGCCGATACATTTCTTCCACAGGGGTAAACTTTAAATGAGTAAGGAGGATAGAAAGAAAGGAAGGGGAAGGAATCAGAGAAACGAGAGACAAAAGCAGGGAAGGCAGCATTATTAATGACGAATAATTTTGTTTAAACAAGCATATCAAAGTCAGCTGGGCTGCGATCGTTCTCTCTACCTTTGTTATTATTGCAAGGAATGGATTAGCAGCAGATCAGCGCCAGGAAATTTTTTATTAATTTATTTGAAATCATGTCATCCTCTGTCGGCTTAACCTATTTCCAGACATGTCAGGAAGATAAAAGTAGGTGATATTTACTCATTAACTCCACCGATGAGCTTCTAAAGGGAGAAGGAATTTTTTAAATTTATTTAATTAATATCACGATTTTCGGCTTGGGGAGGCGTACCGATCCCTCAATTAATTTACTCAGTTAATTGGTAGCTTTTCCCCCCAAATATATCCTGGTAGTCAGGGGTGAAATTCTTTTACTTTCCCTAAAAGGTAAAGGTTCCCCTCGCACATATGCGCTAGTTGTTCCCGACTCTAGGAGGCGGTGCTCATCTCCGGTTCAAAGCCGAAGAGCCAGCGCTGTCCGAAGACATCTCCGTGGTCATGTGGCATAACTCAACGCCAAAGGCGCCCGAAACGCTGTTCCCTTCACACCAAAAGTGGTCCCTATTTTTCTACTTGCATTTTTTACCTGCTTTTGAACTGCTAGGTTGGCAGAAGCTGGGACAAGTCACGGGAGCTCACCCCGTTGCGTGGCACTAGGGATTCGAACCGCTGAACTACCGACCTTTCAATCAACAAGCTTAGCCACTGTGCCACCGCATCCCTATACCTTCCCTACCGGTTTGCAAATGTGCACACATCGTCCACCCATGCACAAAGCCTTCTGCACATGTGCAGAGGCTGAAAAGCATCGCAAAAAAGGGACATCACGATGTCCGTGCGTGTCACCCAAGCAGGATAGAACAGGCTGAATTTCACCCCTGCAGGTAGTCCTTGATTTACGGCTACAATTGAGCCCGAAAACTCTGTTGCTAAGCGAGACAGCGATTAAGCGATTTTTTGCCCCATTTTACGACCTTTTTGCTCTGGTTGTGAAGAGAACCACTGCCGTCGTTAAGCGAATCATGCAGTCGTTGCAGTCGTCAGAAGGAGATCGCATGACTCCATGACACTGCGACCGTCATAAATATGAGTCAGTTGCCAAGCGTCTGGATTTTGATCATGTGACTGCAGGGACAATGCAGCGGTCGTTAAGTGTGAAAACGGTCATAAGTCACTTTTTTTCAGTGCTGTTGTAACTTCGAATGGTCACTAAGCGAATGGCTGGGGCTATCTGTACCCGGCTAATTTCCTCAACGCATACTTACTTCCCTGTGTATTTTAGAGAAACCTGGAGCAAAAAAATAAATAAATAAAAATAAACCACAGTTTATCCATAAATTTAATGCATTTTTTAAATTCCGTTCAGTGGGGGATGGGCAACTTCAAAAGACAATTTTTTATTATTATTGTATTATTGTATTATTGTAAGGAGCCTTGGTAGTACAGTGGTTTAATGCACCCTGTAATTAACACAGCTGCCTGCAATTTCTGCAGGTTCGAATCTCGCCAGGCTCAAGGTTGACTCAGCCTTCCATCCTTTCTAAGGTCGATTAAATGAGGACCCAGTTTGTGGGGGCAATAAGCTGACTTTGTACAAATATACAAAAGTATGAAGGCTATTGCTTAACGCATTGTAAGCCACCCTGAGTCTCCGGAGAAGGGCGGCATATAAATCAAATTTTTTTTAAAAAAAAAATTGTTATAAATATGAAATTTATGCGCTGCCAATCTCGTATCCAGCAAGTCTGATTTATCGGACTTTCTGCAATGTTACGAAAAGCGACTCAAGGCCGTTGAACGGATGCACGCTCTCTTTGCAGCAAAAGGATTAAAATAGAAAGACCGCGTTCAAAATGACAATCTATCCATCAGTGAGAAAAGTTCTACCATGGCTGAAAAATACCAAAAAATGAAAACCAGAATCCAGGTTGAGTTTCATCCAGCAGTTTACCTCAGTAACGCAAGCCTAAATTGCAAAATGACTGCTGAATATTTTCTTCTTTTCTTTCTTAATTTTAATTTCTTTAGTGTTACTCTGCCTTTATTATTTTTATAAAGAACTCTTTGCTTAGCAATGGAAATTTCAGGCATGGTTCTGGTCGTAAGTTGAGGGCACTATCTCTAAGCCAGATAGCAATAGCACCTAGATTTAGATACCGATTCACAGTGTTTTACAGCCCACTCTAAGCGGTTTACAGAGTCAGCCTCTTGCCCCCAACAATCTGGCTCCTCATTTTACCGACATCGGAAGGACGGAAGACTGAGTCAATCTTGAGTCGCTCAGGATCGAACTTCCTGGCTGTGGGCAAAGTTAGCCTGCAATACTGCATTCTAGCCACTGTGTCACCACGGATTCCTTCCTTCCTTCCTTCCTTCCTTCCTTCCTTCCTTCCTTCCTTCCTTCCTCCCTCCCTCCCTCCCTCCCTCCCTCCCTCCCTCCAAAGGAATAGCACTTAAACTTATATACCGCTTCACAGTGATTTACAGCTCCCTGTAAGCAGTTTACAGAGTCAGCATATTGCCCCCAACAATTTGGGTCCTGTTCTGCCCCAGCTCCGGATTTTTTTTTTTTTTTTTTTTAATTTGATTTATATGCCGCCCTTCTCCGGAGACTCAGGGCGGCTTACAGTGCGTTAAGCAATAGCCTTCATACTTTTGTATATTTATACAAAGTCAGCTTATTGCCCCCACAAACTGGGTCCTCATTTAACCTACCTTAGAAAGGATGGAAGGCTGAGTCAACCTTGAGCCTTGGAGAGATTCGAACCAGCAGTAAATTGCAGGCAGCTGTGTTAATAACAGGGTGCTTTAAACCACTGTAGTACCAAGGCTCTTTACAATAATACAATAATACAATAATAATAAAAAATTGTCTTTTGAAGTTGCCCATCCCCCACTGAACGGAATATGAGGATATAAACACACACCAACGGTCCTTATCAAATTTATTAAGTAGCAAGAATAAACCAAAGTCCGGCAAAAGTTGGCAACCAGCCCAGAAAGCAAGACACGATAAGACTTTTCCAAAAATGCTCTGATGATAATTACAAGTTGTTTCTAGCAAGAAACTTACTAACGGCGTGCGACTTAAATAGGCTAAGGGAGTGGCCAATTATCCTCAAACCTTACTCTGGAGGAGACGTCCTCCTCCTGAGTAGCCACTCCTGCCTTTTGGCAGCCCTGCGTGCCCGAGCATTGAGGAGAGGCTCCTCCACTTCGCTCTCTCCACTTGAAGGAGCCTCTGGAGGTTCGGAAGGCCCAGGCTGAGTCTCTGCCTCTGGCACCACATCCTCTTCAGCCTCCTCGCTGTCCGACGCGAGCGCCGGCTGCTGGCGCAACCCCACACCAGCCTCCTTGTCATCGGGATCAGCCACGATCCGCGCAGGCCGCTGGCGGGCCACAACAGGTCCTCATTTTACCGACATCAGAAGGACAGAAGGCTCAGTCAATCTTGAGTTGCTCAGGATCGAACTTCCTGGCTGTGGGCAGAATTAACCTGCAATACTGCATTCTAGCCACTGTGCCACCACAGATTCCTTCCTTCCTTCCTTCCTTCCTTCCTTTCTCCGTTCTCTTTCCCTCCATTTCTCCCTTTCTTTCTCTTCACTTTACCTGCCTTTTCCTTCCTTCCTTCCTTCCATTTCTCCCTCTCTTTCTCTTCACTTTGCCTTCCTTCCTTCCTTTCCTTCCTTCCTTCTTTCCTTCCTCTTTTCTCCATTCTCCTACCCTCCATTTCTCCCTCTCTTCACTTTGCCTTCCTTCCTTCCTTCCTTCCTTCCTTCCTTCCTTCCTTCCTTCCTTCCTTCCTTCCTTCCTTTTGTTCCTTCTTTCCTTCCGTCCCTTGGAAGGAATAGCACTTAGACGTATATACCGCTTCCCCGTGCTTTTACAGCCCCCTCTAAGCAGTTTACAGAGTCAGCATATTGCCCCCAAACAATTTGAGTCTTCATTTTACCGATCTCAGAAGGATGGAAAGCTGAGTCAACCTTGAGCCGGTCAAGATCGAACTGCCGAACGTCTGGCAGTCATCAGAATTAGCCTGCAGTACTGCATTTAACCACTGTGCCACCACGCCTCAGAATGGTTCCTATTCGGCAGTTTCAATTAGAGGATTATAATGCTGGTGTCAGCACTTCAATCTGCATTTACTCTAGTGCTGACATAAGGAGGAGAAGAGGGGGCAGCTGGCAAGAGGACGCTTGACATTTCACCTACTTATTTTCCTTGAAGATAATATCCCCTAGGAGATGAGATGGGAGAGGGGACATTCCTGGGAACTTAAGTAGTAGATATGGGGAGAGTGATTTGGAAGAAGGCCAATGAGACGCAGAGATTTGGGGAACGGAAAGGGAGGGTGTGGGGGCAGGATGTCAGAGTTGGCTACGCCACGATCGGGGCCAGATTGTCGTGCTTAATAAAATGAAAGATTTCTTCAAAGACTATCTGTTTGGAAATGCAATTTATTTTATTTGAGACGATATCGAAACTTGACAGCTGGCTTTTCTGTTTTCCACATGGTTTATTGTTATCCTTAACACGATGCTGACCTTTTTCACAGCAGATCTGCCCGGTTTCTACACCTCCGTCGACCTGTTTCCCAATTACTCCAACGTCTTTTCCCTCAGCTGTCACCTCTAGTTCTAGCCCCTATATGTGGAGTTCGGATTTTTCACACAATGTGCACCGCTTTACAGTTGTTCACATTTTTAAAAAAGGAAAACAGGTCAAGCACAGGAGAGATTGCCTGCAGAGATTTGCTGTGTGTGTGTGTGGGTGTTTTCGCCACCCCCTCAGCGAGTGGAGAGATTGCTTCAACAAGTGAGGGGTGAGGGAGAAAACAAACCACAAGTGATCTCTGTAGGCGATGTTTTCCGTGTCTGACTTAATTTTTTGCTTTCCTCCCTTCCCACTCACAGAACGGGAGAGATTGGAGAGGAAGGGATGATGAGAGAGTAAGCAAGCACACAATGGGGAACGCCTTGGGCTGCTTGTCCAACCCGTTTGCAGCTGCGAACACGTTGCTTTCTAATGTGACTAGAGGTAGCTCTCGACTTATAACCACAACGGAGCCCTTAGTTTCTGTTGCTATGTATGACATTTTTAAGTGAGCTTTGCCCAGTGATGGCTAACCTTTTTACCATCGCATGCCAAAAGCGCAGGGGTTCACACACACGCGTGCCCACACCCATAATTCTATATGCCCCGCACATGTGCGCGCGACCCCCCCATGCTCCCCATGCTTTTGGCACGCGATCTCCCCAGGCTCCAGAGCCTCTCTAGGAGCCTGGGGAGGGCAAAAACAGCCTTCCCCACCCCACCCCCCAGAGGGCCTCCGGAGGCCAGAAACAGCCCGTTTGCCGACTTCCGGAAGTTGGCAAATGAGCCATTTCTGGCCTCCGGAGGGCCCCTGGGGCACAGGGAAGGCCGTTTTCACCTCCCCAGGCTTCTAGAGAGGCTCTGGAGCCTGGGGAGAGCAAAAAACGGGCCTTCCCCACCTCCCCAGGCCCTCTGGAGGCAGGGAACAGCCTGTTTTCCTACTTCCAGGTGGACCAGAAGGCCCGAAAATCAGCTGGCCAGCATGCACATGCACGCCGGAGCTGAGCTCGCATGCCCACTGATATGGCTCTGCGTGCCACCTGTGGCATACGTGCCATTGGTCCTCCATCACGGGCTTTGCCCTATTTTACAACCGTACCTGCCACAATTGTTAAATGAATGACAACAGTTGTTAAGTTAGTAATATGGTTGGTAAGTGAATCTAACTTCCCCACTGAATTTGCTTGTCAGAAGGTCGCAAAAGGTGATCTCATGACCCCAGGACACCGTCATAAATATGAGTCAGTTGCCAAAGCATTTGAATTTTGATTATGTGACAATAGGGATGCCGCAATGGTCGTAAGCGTAAAACACTTTTTCTGTGCCGTCGTAACTCTGAATGGCCACCAAATGAACTACCCGTATTTTCCATTCTGTGTCTGCTTACTCTCTTGCAATCCCTTTCTCTCCAATGAATATACATACAAACCTTAATTTTCTAATTATCCCAGCATCGGGATGCTCATTCTCAAGGGCGGGGATGTGGGGAAAAAGAAAGCACAATCGTGCTTTTCCACTTAGTAACCAGTTTGCTTTCGGCCCCAATTGCAGTCGCTAAATGAGGACTAGCTTTATGTTAAAAAAACAGCACCACTCCTAAGAAAGAACCCTGCGTGACTCTGCTCGTTATACAACTTCATTGTGAAAAAAATGTCTATTTATTTCTACTCTTGGTTTTCCGGTCTTTAATCAATCACTTAGCCAGCTGTTTTTTAATTCCAGGGCTGTTAAGCTGACAGAAAATTTTGATGAAGTACTATAACAAGGGCTTTATGAAAATCTTCAGTAGATTATCTTTCCTGGCTTCTCCATAGCCATGTTTTTATTAACACCCCCCAAAATAAAAGATTACAGGCAGTTCTCGACTTACGATGATTTTTTAAATGACCATTCAAAGTTACAGCGGCACTGAAAACAGCGATTTAGGACCAATGTTCACACTTATGACCGTTGCAGCATCTCTGTGACCAGGTCATCAAAATTCAGACTCTTGGCAATTGACTCGTATTTATGACGGTTCCAGTGTCCCAGGGACACGCGATCCCCTTTTGCGACCATCTGATGAACCAAGATAACCAGGAATGCAGACTCACTTAATGTTCTGCCCCAGCTACAGACCCCAAAGAACGCAGCACACACAAAGCCTGTACAAACCTTAGTTTACTAAATTAAATCAGTCTTTTTCAAACAAAGGCTGTTAATTAACTTTCTTAACAGAATACAAGAATCCAAAGAATAAATAATCGTAATCTTACTATGGTTGGCAGAAAGCCCAGAAGCAATTTGCAGAGAACTAAGATCAATACGCGAAGGAGAGTGAATGAAGTTGTTCCCTGCAAATTGCTTCAGTCGGTGTTCCTCCTTAAATAGGCTAAGGGAGTAGCCAATTAGCCCCAAGCCTTACTCTCGGGAAGACCTCCTCCTGAGGAGCCACTCCTGCCTTTTGACAGCTCTGCGCGCCCGTGCATCGAGAAGAGGCTCCTCCTCTTCTTCCTCTTCACTTATGGGAGCTTCTGGAGGTTCTGAAGGCCGTGGCTGAATCCCCTCCTCTGGCACCACATCTTCTCCAGCCTCCTCATTGTCCAACTCGAGTGCCAGCTGCACAGGCTGCTGGCGCAGCACCACACCAGCCTCCTCGCTGTCGGAATCAGCTACTAGCTGCACAGGCCGCTGACGGGCCACAACACTTAACAGCCAGGTGACTAACTTATCAACCGCAGTGATTCGCTTAACAACTTGTGGCAAGAAAGGTCGTAAAATGGAGCCAAGCTCCCTGAACAAATGTCTCACTTAATAATGGAAATTTAGGGCTCAACTGTGGTCATACGTCAAGGACTACCGTTGCACGCCAGTTGCCAAGTGTCTGAATTTTGACCACACAGGTTGTAAGTGTGAAAAATCAGTCATAAGTCACTTTTTTCAATGCCGTTGCAACTTCAAATGGTCACTAAAAGAATACTTATATGTCAAAATATATCTACACATACCGCGTGTTTAATTTATTTATTAATCAGTGGAACAACTTGCCTCCAGTAGTTGTAAATGCTCCAACACTGGAAGTTTTTAAGAAGAGATTGGATAACCATTTATCTGAAGTGGTGTAGGGTTTCCTGCCTAAGCAGGGGGTTGGACTAGAAGACCTCCAAGGTCCCTTCCAACTCTGTTATTCTGTTCTGTTCTGTTCTGTTCTGTTCTGTTCTGTTCTATTCTATTCTATTCTATTCTATTCTATTCTATTCTATTCTATTCTATTCTATTCTATTCTATTCTATTCTATTCTATTCGTTCGTGTTTGTTAAATTTATTTGCCGCCTTTCTACTATCTCTTGAAATCCTCCCCAAGGTTGGATTAAATTAATGAGCAATAAAATTTCCCTTAAAGTCAAGCCGAAAAAGGGCAGGAACAGACGGAAAGGTGATTGTTCACAATGCAACAACTAATTAAAACAAGGAGATTCAAGAGGCCTGTTTAATTTGGATATCCTTCTCCACTCACCCGTGCAAATTGTGTTTTTTTCTTTCTTTCTAATATACTGTATAATTCATATTCTGCTCTTCCTCCTGGAGGATGCCACTGAATTGTTAAGCACCACAACCAGTTCGAATTTGTGGTCCCAGAGGAAATAACACAACAGCTTTCTTCTGACTTTATACCTTCGTGACTAGATTCCACCCAAAATCATCTTCATTTAACGACTCCATAATCCTTTGCAGGGCGGAGTCTGGGCAACTGAATGGAGCTAGCAGAGTGTTTTAATGGCCGGATGCCCTTCCCGACGCCAATGCAGAGTTTTGTTCGGCAGATATATTCTCATTGTGCTCAGAGAGAGAAAAATCTGCCTCTACCTAGGATCGAACTCGCAGCCTCCGGATTGTGAGGCGAGAGCTCCACCTCCAGGCTACCACACCACTCCTGAGCCACCCCCCCCCCAAAAAAAAATAAATCAAGAAAAATCCGTCACGAAGGCTCAATATTTTACCTCAGATCAAGGGGTCAAAGATCAGATCAAATTCAGCAAAATCCCTGAATTTATTTGGACGCCGTGATTTCAATCTGTCCAATTCTGAAGGGGCAATTTTTGAAAATTTATTTTAATCTGGAGAATGAAGGATTCACCCAGGATAGCAGAAATCCTGATCTACTACAGGTAGTCCTCGACTTCCGACCACAACTAAGCCCAAAATTTCTGTTGTTAAGTGAGACATTTGTTAAGCCTCATTTTACGACCTTTCTTGCCACAGCTTTGCCTCGTGAGTTTTGCCTCATTTTACAACCTTTCTTGCCACTGTCGTTAAAAGGATCACCGCTGTTGTTCAATGAGTAACCTGGTTGTTAAGTGAATCTGGCTTCCCTACTGACTCGGCTTGTCAGACGGTCACCAAAGGGGATCACGCGACCCCGGGTCACTGCGACCGTCATAAATATGAGTCAGTTGCCAAGCATTTGAATTTTGATCACGTGACCACGGGGATACCGGAACGGTCGTTAAGTGTGAAAAACGGTCATAGGTCCCTTTTTTTTTCAGTGCCGTGGTAACTTTGAGAGGTCACTAAATGAACTGTTGTAAGTTGAGGAGGACCTGGTATTGCCAACTGCTGAAATGTTGTTGTTTTTTAAATGTTGGTTTAATGTTAGCTAGATGGCCTGAAAATTAGAGTCAAAGCAGTCGACCATATAAACCCTGATTCTGCATTCACCAACTTGCCTTGTTGGTATAGATATTGAAGAGGTGATGTTCTGAACACATGACAGTAAGAGAGTTGGAAAGGGCCCTTGGAGATCATCTAGTCAAACCCCCTGCTCATACAGGAGATATATACTAGGGATTCGAACTGCCAAACTGCCGAACCTTTCTGATCGACAAGCTCAGCATCTTAGCCACTGAGCCACCTAGTCAGACGATGGATTAGTGACAATGGACCCCATCTGAATTTTTAGGTAGCCCCCCCAAGACCCCCCCGATGTGAAAATGGTTTCTATGTAATATTTCTAAATTTGGCCACAAACCCTCAGGCCAAAAAGGAGGTCCATCCAAAAGGTTCTTCTTTCTTATGTGCATTTCCAACACAGAGCAGAGAGAAATTCAAAAGGACAAGGGTCTCTCAAGGTCACCTAGTCCACCCTCCTATTCTCAGGGGGGAACACGGGGCAATCTCCCATCAACCCCTTCGGTTATAATTTCCACCGTTTCAGATTTTTCGACAAAGACAAAAAATCAGCCCATCCCTCCCTATTTTAAGCCTGTCATGCAATCCTCTCATTTTCTTCTTCTTTCTCTGTTCTTCTCCTCTGCTACCGTTTCTTTTCTCTTTCTTTCTCCTATCTTCCCTCCCTCCTTTCTTCCTATCTTCCCTTCCTTCCTCCCTCCCTTCCTTCTTTCTCATTCCCATCTTCTTCTTTCTTTCTTTTTCTTTTCTTCCTTCCTTCCTTCCCATTTCCATCTCCTTCCTTCCTTCTTTTCTTCCTTCCTTCTCCTTCCTTCCTTCCATCCTTCCACTTCCCATCTTCTCCTTTCCTTTGTCCCTTTCTTCTTTCTCATTTCCATCTCCTTCCTTCCCTCCCTCTTTCCTCCCACTCCTTCCTCCCTTCCTCCCTCCTTCCCTCCCTGTCCCTTTTCCCATCTCCTTCCTTCCTTCTTCTTCCCATCTCCTCCCTCTCTCCCTCCCTCATTCCTCCCTCCCTTTTCTCATTCCCATCTTATTCCTCCCTCCCTCCCTCCTTCTGTCTCCTTCCTTCCCATCTCGTTCCTTCCTTCTCCTTCCCAATTCCTCCTTGCCTCCCTCCCTCATTCCTCCCTTCCTTCTTTCTCATTCCCATCTTCTTCCTCCCTCCCTCCCTCCCACTCCTTTCTTCCTCCCTACCTCCGTCTCCTTTTTTCCCATCTCCTTCCTTCCTTCCTCCTTTCCTCCTTTCTCATTCCCATCTCCTCCCTCCCTCCCTCATTCCTCCCTCCCTTCTTTCTCATCCCCATCTTATTCCTTCCTCCCTCCTTCCTTCCTCCCTCAGTCTCCTTCTTTCCCATCTCCTTCCTTCCTTTTCCTTCCCATCTCCTCCCTCCCTCATTCCTCCCTTCCTTCTTTCTCATTCCCATCTTCTTCCTCCCTCCCTCCCTCCTGCCTCCCACTCCTTCCTTCCTCCCTCTCTCTGTCTCCTTCTTTCCCATCTCCTTCCTTCCTTCCTTCCTCCTTTCCTCCTTTCTCATTCCCATTTCCTCCCTCCCTCCATCATTCCTCCCTCCCTTCTTTCTCATCCCCATCTTATTCCTTCCTTCCTCTCTCCTTCCTTCCTCCTTCAGTCTCCTTCTTTCCCATCTCCTTCCTTCCTTTTCCTTCCCATCTCCTCCCTCCCTCATTCCTCCCTTCCTTCTTTCTCATTCCCATCTTCTTCCTCCCTCCCTCCCTCCTGCCTCCCACTCCTTCCTTCCTCTCTCTCTGTCTCCTTCTTTCCCATCTCCTTCCTTCCTTCCTTCCTTCCTTCCTTTCCTTCCTTCCTTCCTCCTTTCCTTCTTTCTCATTCCCATCTCCTCCCTCCCTCCATCTCCTTCTTTCCCATCTCCTTCCTTCTTTCTCCTTCCCATCTCCTCCCTCCCTCGTTCCTCCCTTCCTTCTTTCTCATTCCCATTTTATTCCTTCCTGCCTCCCTCCTGCCTCCCACTCCTTCCTCCCTCCCTCCCTGTCTCCTTCTTTCCCATCTCCTTCCTTCCTTCCTTCCTCCTTTCCTTCTTTCTCATTCCCATCTCCTCCCTCCCTCCATCTCCTTCTTTCCCATCTCCTTCCTTCTTTCTCCTTCCCATCTCCTCCCTCCCTTGTTCCTCCCTTCCTTCTTTCCCATTCTCTGCCTTCCTGCCTCCCACTCCTTTCTCCCTCCCTCCCTCCGTCTCCTTCTTTCCCATCTCCTTCCTTCCTTCCTTCTTTCCCTCCTTCCTTCTTTCTCATTCCCAACTCCTCCCTCCCTTTCTTCCCTCCTCCCTCTCCCTCCCCCTTCCCATGTCCCCCCTCCTCTCCTTTATGTTTTCCGGGCAACCCCTCCCTCCTCGTACAGCATCCTCTGCACCAGCCCCGCTCTGATCCTGACCTCCAACTTGCTCCTGAGGATGCCTGGATTAAGAAGAGCGGCAGCCAGCCGACAACACCTGGGAAGTGGCAGTGAGTGCCTTTCCTAGAAAAAACAGCTCCAGTCAAGCGTCCCACCCGTCCAAATAAAAGAGTGAGACTTTCGCACCTTACTGGCTCCAGGGAGTAAGTGCAATTTCACGTATGGATCAGCAAGCCCATTATGATCCATCGGCTTCAGGCCCTGAAGAGAAAGAGACAAAAACAGATTATAAAGAGGGAAGTTCCAGCTGCTATCAATCTGAAAAGGGAGAGGGGGGGGGGAAGCAACCCCCATCCTCTTTGTTATTCAGAGCCTGTGGTGTCTCCACCTGATTTATTCCAGGCAAAACAAATTTATCCACTCCTGTTTACACAACGCGCTCGGGTCTGTCTAATGATTATGCCGCCCGCCCTCCTCGAGCCGGCTGTGATCGTGCCAACGGGGAGCCGGTTAAACGCACGACGATCATCGCACAGGCCCTGGGCTCGAGAAAGGTTGAAACAAGGCAGAGGCACAAAGTCCCAATTCAATGCCGGAATTGGGCAGGTCTAGTTTAATGCAACAGAGCCGCAGCAGAGGGATGAAAGAGCCACATGCGGCTCCAGAGCCACCAGTTGCCGACCTCTGCTCTGGGAGCTCAAGAATAAATCTTGACCGGGAGTTCTTACTCTCTCTCTCTCTCCTGGCACGTGATGGCCTGGTGATCCCATTTTTCTCTCTCCCCAGGCTCCAGGACCTTTCTAGTTGGGACCAGAAATTGGCAAACGGGCCATTTTCGGCCTCCGGAGAGCCTCTGGGGTGGGGAGAAAGGCCATTTTCACCCTCCCCAGACTCCTAGAAAGGCTCTGGAGCCTGGGGAGAGAGAAAAACAGGCCTTCCCCCCCCCACCCTCCCGAGGTCCTCCAACGGCAGGAAACACCCTGTTTCCCTACTTCTGGTAGGCCCAGAAGGCCTGAAATCTGAGCTCATGTGCCCACCGATATAGGTTCGCCATCACGGGTATAGAGTTTCCTGCCTGAGCAGGGGGTTGGACTAGAAGACCTCCAGGGTCCCTTCCAGCTCTGTAATTCTATTCTAACCACCCAGTTCAGGGAAAACATTCGCAATAGCTATATATCCAACAAAATGAAATTCAGTGGAGGGAAAAGTTAAGGATTTACAGTCAGGCAAGAGAAACCAAATGTACAGGAACAGATTAGGGAAAACTTGGCTCAATAGCAGTAACTGGGAGAGGAATCTTGGAGTCCTAATGGACCATTCATTTAAATACAAGCCAGCAACGTGCGGCAGCTGCCAAAAAAAGGCCAAAACAATCCTAGGCTGCATTAAAAGAGAGATGGAATCAGAATCAGAACAGAGCTGGAAGTTTTCTAGTCCAACTCCCTACTCAAGCAGGAGACCTTATACTATTTAGACAGGTCCAGTCTCTTCTTAAAAACCTCCAGTGATGAAGCACCCACAACTTCTGGTGGCCAGCTGTTCCACTGGTTAATTGTCCTCACTGTTAGGAAGTTTCTCCTTAATTCCAGGTTGCTTCTCTCCTTGATGAGTTCCCACCCATTGTTTCTTGTCTTGCCTTCAGATGCTGTGGAAAATAGGTTGTGGCAGGAAGAATTAGGGGCGACATGATAGCGGTCTCCCAGTATTTGAGGGGCTGCCACAAAGAAGAGGAGGGGGTCAATTTATTCTACAAAGCACCAAAGGGCAGGACAAGAAATAATGGTTGGAAACTCATCAAGGAGAGAAGCAACCTGGAATTAAGGTGGAACATCCTAACAGTGAGGACAATTAACCAGTGGAACAGCTTGCCACCAGAAGTTGTGGGTGCTCCATCACTGGAAGTTTTTAAGAAGAGACTGGATAGTCACTTATCTGAAATAGTATTGGTTCTTCTGCTTAAGCAGTGGGCTGGACTAGAAGACCTCCAAGGTTCCTTCCAGCCCTAGGATTCTATATTTTAATCTCCAGGCCTTTAATCATCCTACTTGCTCTTCTTTGCAGTTTTTCCAAAGTCTCAACATCTTTTTTGCAATGTGGGGACCAAAATTGGATGCAGTATTCCAGGTGTGGCCTTACTAAGCAGGTACTAATACTTTACATGAATTTGATTCTATGCCTCTGTTTATACAACCAAGGATTCCATTCTCTTTTTTTTTTTTGACTGAAGCCGAATTCACACCTCAGTTATGGATGCAAATTTTCGCTTTGTTCCAACTCTGCAATTAATTCCTGGCTTAAATAACGGAGGGATTTCTGCAGCTACCAAATTACAGGGATCTTTGATGTGTGATCGCTAGGTTTGTGCAAACCTACACTTTTTGGTCCCACCATCGGCCAACAGAGAAAACGTACCGGGTTTGCAATTCCCAAACTCTACTGGAACAATTTGCAAACAAAACTTCCAAACTTAGGAATCTCCTGTTTTTAGGCTGTCCAAGGATCTGGGGCAGGGGTCAGCAACCTTAAATGCTCAAAGAGTCATTTGGACCCGTTTCCCACAGAAAAGAAAACACCAGTAATGTAAATAAAAGAAATAATGTGAATAAAAGAAAGGAATCATACAGAGTCAGATATATGGGCTCTGGGGGACCCTCTCTATTCACATTATTATAAGGGGAAGACGTGCTTAGATACATGAACTCTGAGAGAACCTCTCTATTCACATTATTATAAGAGAGGAAAGTGCTTGTTGGACAGTTAAACCCCATTAAGTGGTAATATATCTTCTGAGACCTAGATGTCACGAAGGGACTGCCATATGGAAAACATCTGAGTGACCTCACTGTGAATGACACAAAGACCTATATGTTACAAAGAGTTACTTAATCCAATAAATTTACCATGGACAGTAGTAACTCTCCCATTAGCAACTCCGAGCACTTAAGGAAAAGTTGTGTGGCTAAGATAATTTTATAAACTAAAAATAATGGTTTACTAATGGTTTATTAATTAGGAAGTGCGTCAATTATCATATGACAAATGTATGTAACCATATAGGGAAAATCGGATGTATGATCTCATATTAACCATATATGGAAAATGTATGATCTCACTGAATCCTTTGTCTTAGAAATGTATAAAACCGTTGTATCAGAGTTCTCTCCTTGTTCAAAGCTTCAAGCACAAAACTGGCTCTGAACCTTGCGCAATAAAACTGTCTCTGGCTAACCCAGGAATGTTGTTTGGTCTCATCATTCCACAACACCGGGAGCCACAGATGTCCTAACCAGAAGCCTCCCATTCAATTTTGGGGCTGACCGGAAGTCCGGTTCCCCCCAACATAGAGTCTCCTCCTAGAGCGGCATCCTTTTTCCTCTACCTGTCCTAACCGAAAGCCCTATCAATTGTGGAGCCGACCGGAAAATCCACCCCTTGCCATAGAGTCTCCTCCTGGCACGTTGTGCTTCTCCCACTAACTGGAAGTTCCTCTCAAAATTGTGGCACCGACAGGGAGCCGCAGCAGAGGGATGAAAGAGCCACATGCGGCTCCAGAGCCACGGGTTGCCGACCTCTGCTCTGGGAGCTCAAGAATAAATCTTGACCGGCAGTTCTTACATTTAGGAAAGAAAAACCAAATGCACAACTATAGAATAAGTGGTACCTGGGACAAGAGCAGTAACTGTGACAGGGATCTTGGAGTCCTAGTGGACAAAGAAGAGGGAGTCAAGATATTCTCCAAAGCACTGCAGGACAAGAAGCAACGGGTGGAAACTAATCAAGGAGAGAAGCAATTTAGAACTAAGGAGAAATTTCCTGACAGTGAAGGCAATTAACCAGTGGAACTGCTCGCCACCAGAAGTTATAAATGCTCCAACTCTGGAAGTTTTTAACTTACACCACACCATTTCTGACAGATGTCACTCCAGTCTCTTCTTGAAAGCCTCCAGTGATGAAGCTCCCACAACTTCCGAAGGCAACTTCTGTTCCATGGGTTGATTGTTCTCACTGTCAGGAAATTCCTCCTCATTTCTAGGTTGAATCTCTCCTTGATTAGATTCCATCCATTGTTCCTTGTCTGGCCTTCAGGTTGACCCCCTCCTCTCTGTGGCAGCCCCTCAAGTATTGGAAAACGACTATCCTGTTTCCCCCAAAATAAGATATCCCCTGATAATAAACCCAATCTGGCTTTTGAGTGCATGGCAATAAGGCCAAGTGCTTATTTCAGGGTTCAAAAAAATATAAGACAGGGTCTTATTTTCAGGGAAACACGGTATCATGTCTCCCCTGCTCCTTTTCTTCACTAGACTAGCCGTGTCCAGTTCCTGAAAATGTCCATCGTATGTTTTAGCCTCCAGTCCCCTAATTTTTATTTTTATTTTTAATTCTGGCTGTACACCGCCCTGAGTCCTCAGGGAGAAGGGCGGTATATAAATTTAAAATAAAATAAAATAAATAAAATAAATCATCCTTGTTGCTCTCCTCTGCACTCTTTCTAGAGTCTTAACATCTTTTTTATAGTCTGGTGACCAAAACTCGATGCAGTACTCTAGGTGTGGTCTTACTAAGGCTTTATAGAGTGGTATTATTGTAGTACCTCACTTGATCTTGATTGTATCTCTCTGTTCATGCAATCTGGGATTGTGTTGGCTTTTTCGGCAGCTGCCACACACTGCTGGCTCATATTTAGCTGGTTGTCCACTAAGACTTCAAGGACCCTCTCACAATCACTGCTGTTAAACCTGTTTTCACCCAGTGTACTTGCTTAAGCGTAAGACTTTCCTTTTCTCTACGTTAAATTTCATTTTGTTAGATAGGGCCCAGGGTTCAAGTATGTCAAGATCCACCCATAATTCCATGCACCCCACCCCCCTGCGCATGTGCGTGACCCCCCCATGCTCCCCCCATATTTGGCACATGATGGCACGGTGGGTACGGTAGGCCCGTTTTTCGCCCTCCCCAGGCTCCAGAGACTTTCTTGGAGCCTGAGGAGGGTGAAAACAGACTTCCCACCCCCCTGGAGTCCCTCAGGAGGCTGGAAACAGTGCGCGCACCGGCCAGCTGATTTTCTGGCCTTCCAGGCCCACCAGAAGTCGGAAAACAGGCTGTTTCTGGCCTCCGGAGAGCATCTGGGGGGGTGGGGAAGGCCGTTTTCGCCCTCCCCAGGCTCCTAGAAAGCCTCTGGAGCCTGGGGAGAGCAAAAAATGGGCCTTCCCCACCCCACACCAGAGGCCCTCTGGAGGCCCGAAACAGCCTATTTCCCGACTTCCGGAAGGCCCGAAAATCAGTTGGCCAGCGCGCCAGAGCTGAGCTCGCTAGGGAAACGCTCGCGTGCCCACCGATATGGCTCGCATGCCACCTGTGGCACGCGTGCCATAGGTTCGCCATCACGGATCTAGGTCATTTCTGAAAAGCCGTTCTGCCAAATTCCTCCGGATCATTTTGCTCGCAGAAACGCGCCTGGCCATCCTCCCACAAACTTCTGCATTGAAATTCTGCGCCCACAGGCAGGAGAACACGGCAGCTGATTTCCATTCCAGGTGTCCAGGTTAAGTTCTCCTCCGCCGCACAACGACTCAGCGGTGAAAGAGAAATCTTCCCGGCAAAGCCAGCTTTTGACGAAGCATTCGAGAAAGCGAGAATAAAGCTTTCTCGGATCCTGTCGCATTGCCGAAAGCATTAAAACTGTCAGGCGCCAGAGCGGTAAGCTTTTCAGATCCGTGTCTTTTTCCCCGCAGGATAATTTGGCTGGATCCCCCCCTTGAATGAAACTCTCTAAGGCGGGGTGGGGGCATCTGAGTCACACTGATTTCCTTTAAACGCACACCTACACAAAGACAGCAGCGCCCATGTGCCGGCTCGCGCACAGGCAGGCACGGCATAATAGCATCTGGCTGTGGCATTCACAAAGCAGAACAGAAAGAATTCATGAACCATCAATCCGGAATTGAAGAGAAATTGAGACTTGGCTAATGCAGGGAGAGGACTTGGTTCTTTTAAAAGCATGCAGGGAAGATATATAGCCGGTTTAGACTGGTTCGCCCGAACCAGTAGCAGAAATCACGGTGGGCCCGCTCACCTGCCCCACCTCTACGCCATTCTATTTATGCACATTTTTGAGGACAGGTGCATTTGTGGAAGGCTGGGTGCATGTATGGTTTAGGTTTAGGTTTAGGTTTATTTGATTTGTATACCGCCCTACTCCCGAAGGACTCAGGGCAGTGAACAGCCAACAATAAAATACATAAATACAAAAAATTTAAAAACCAGATAAAATCAAATTAAATCATTTTGGCCCAGACAGATTAAAACACCCCAATAATTTAAAAACAGATTAAAATTTACATATTTAAAAAGAGAAGAAATTAGGCCAAGCCCGCCTGATGGAATAAAAAGGTCTTCACAGCACGGCGGAAGGAGCGCAGATCCGGGATCCTCCGTATCTCCGGGGGGAGCTCATTCCAGATGGTAGGTGCCCCCACAGAGAAGGCTCTCCCCCTAGGGGCCGCCATGTATGGAAGGCAGGCGTGCGGGAGAACCGGCGTGCGTTCACACGAAGTGAGTGTGCACACACGCCGTGAACCGGTAGTAAGATCATCTGAAACCCACCGCTGCTTACAACCATTCCTTTAGTGACTGTTCAGAGTTGCCACGGCCCTGAAAAAAGTAACTCATCTCCGGTCCTCACATTTCCAACCGTTGAATTACAGGTAATCCTCCACCTACGGCAAGAGTCAAAAAGAGGGCTGGGAAAATATCGACAGGCCCTGGATATAAACTGGTTCGGCTTCTACTCTCAAAACGACATTATATAGGGCCGTGATGGCGAAGCTATGGCACGCGGGCCACAGGTGGCCCGCAGAGCCGTATCTGTGGGCACGCGAGCTTTGCCCTAGCTCAGCTCTAGTGCGCATGCAGGCGCCAGCCAGCTAATTTTCAGGCCTTTCGGGTCCACCTGAAGTCAGGAGACAGGCTGTTTCAGGCCTCCAGAGGGCCTCCGGGGAGGAGGCTGTTTTCGTCCTCCCCAGGCTCCAGAGGCTTTCTTGGAGGGCAAAATACGGGCCTACTGGGCCCACTGTGCCATCGTGTGCCAAAAGTGGGGGGCGCGCAGGCATGCGTGGGAGGTGGGGTGCATTGAATCATGGGTTTGGGCATTCGCGCGACACCCGCCCCCCCCCACGCTCCCCACGCTTTTGGCACGCAACGGCAAAAAAGTTAGAGCACTGCACACCAGAACAACTAGACACAAGGACAGTTTTTTCCCCCATGCCACCCCTCTGCTAAACAACTCATTCCCACAACACTGTGAAACTATTTAGTAAGGCTGTATTACTATTATTATTCTCATCCTCCCTATTACCTATCTCTTTTTCTACTTAATGGCTATAACTTTGTTGCTTGTATATTTACAATTTATACTGTTTTATTTAATTTCCTAGTATGATTTACGTTTATTGCCTATTTAGTATCCTATGACTATCACTAAAGTGTTGTATCTTATGATTTATGACGAATGTATTTTTATGATGATTGTGATCATGATTTATCACTTACAGCTTTTATGTACACTGAGAGCTTATGCACCGAAGACAAATTCCTTGTGTGTCTAATCACACTTGGCCAATAAAGAATCCTAAACTCTTACAAGAATCGGTGTAGCGACTGTTCAAAGTTACAACGGCACCGAAAAATGTGACTTATGACCGTTTTTCACACTTACGACCGTTGCAGCGTCCCCAAGGGTAACGTGAACAAAATTCGGATGCTTGGCAACTGACTCATATTTATGACGGTTGTAGTGTCCCAGGGTCACACAATCTTCTTTTGCGTCCTTTTGACAAACCAAGTGTTCTGCCCCAGCTACGGACCCCAAAGAACGCAGCGCACACAAAGTCCGTTCAAACCTTGGTTTACTAAATAATTCAGTCCTTTACAACAATGGCTGTTAATTAATTGCATTAACAGCCGCCAAGAATTCAAAGAATAATAACTGAAAGCTTACTATGGTTGGCAGAATGCCCAGAAGCAATTTGCAGGAAGCTGATAAGATAAGCAAGACAAGACACGAAGGTATGTGAATGAAGTTGTTCCCTGCAAATTGCTTCAGTCGGCGTTCCTCCTTAAATAGGCTAGGGGAGTGGCCAATTAGTCCAAGCCTTACTCTCGAGGAGACCTCCTCCTGAGGAGCCACTCCTGCCTTTTGGCAGCTCTGCGCACCCGTGCATCGAGAAGAGGCTCCTCCTCTTCGTCTTCTTCACTTAAGGGAGCTTCTGGTGGTTGTGAAGGCCCTGGCTGAATCCCCGCCTCTGGCACCACATCTTCTCCAGCCTCCTCATTGTCTGACTCGAGTGCCAGCTGCACAGGCTGCTGGTGCAGCACCACACCAGCCTCCTCGCTGTCGGAATCAGCTACTAGCTGCACAGGCCGCATACAGGCCACAACACCAAGATAATGAGGAAGCCAGCTGGGAAAGTCACCAATGGCGATCCAATGACCCCGGGATACTGCAACCGTCATAAATACACGCCAAGTAATTGCCAAATGCCCAAATTTTGATCACATGACTGTGGCAAATACAGGCAGCGCTGAACCTACGACCATCATTGAGCAAAAATTTCCATTGTTAAGCTAGACAGTTGCTAAATATATTTCACCCCATCTTACGCATGCACCAGTGGTGGGTTTCAAATATTTTTACTACCGGTTCTGTGGGCGTGGCTTGGTGGGCGTGGTGTGGCTTGGTGGGCGTGGTGTGGCTTGGTGGGCGTGGCAGAGGAAGGATACTGTAAAATCTCCATTCCCAACCCACTCCAGGGGAAGGTTACTGCAAAATCCCCACTTCCTCCCGATCAGCTGGGACTCGGGAGGCAGAGAATAGATGGGGGCGGGGCCAGTCAGAATTTTTACTACTGGTTCTCCGAACTACTCAAAATTTCCACAACCGGTTCTCCAGAACTGGTCAGAACCTGCTGAAACCCACTTCTGGCATGCCCAGCACGTGCACTTCCGAACCAGTAGGGAAGGTAAGTAGATTTCAGTGTTAGGTTGCTCCCGGTTCGGCCGAGCCGGTAGCGGTGACGCTATTACATCACTGAACCGGTTCTCTTTCTTCGGGAGCTGGGCCCTCCCGCCTGCCCCCACATTATTCCGACCTTATATTTCTTCTTTTTTCGCCCAGCTGAGAGGTGCGGCAGAGCGGATTGCCGCACCTCAGCTGGGAAGATTCGCAACGCGCTTGCGCAAAGCGCAAGTTTGGCACATATGCGAGCGAAAAGGCGATCATGCGCAAAGCGCGCGCACAAAGAGAACCGGTAGTAAAGTTGGTTAGAATCCACCCCTGGTAGATTTCACCCCTGGGTTAACCCCCTCTTCTTTGGGGCCGCCCCTGAGATATTGTAACACTGCTATCATGTCACCCCTAGTCAGGGTTGGGTTCTACTTACCTTTACTACCGGTTCACAACGGGGCCACTGCGTGCGCGCTTGCTTCGCTCTTGCACATGCGCAGAAGCATTTTAATGACATTGGGGTCGGTGGGCGGAGCCTCCCGCCGGTTTTACTACCGGTTCTATAGAACCGGTGCGAACCGGGGGCAACCCACCTCTGCCCCTAGTCCTTCTTTTCATCAGACTAGACATACCCAATTCCAGCAACCGTTCTTCATAGGTTTTAGCCTCCAGTCCCCTAATCCTCTTTGTTGCTCTTCTCTGCACTCTTTCCAGAGTCTCCACATCTTTTTTTACCTCATGGCGACCAAAACTGGATGCAGGATTCCAAGTGTGGCTTTACCAAGGCCTTATAAAGTGGTCTTAACACTTCACCTGATCTTGATTCTATTCCCTCTGTTGATGCAGCCCAGAACTGTGTTGGCTTTTTTGGCAGCTGCAGCACACGGATGGCTCAGATTTAAGTGATTGTCCACTAGGACTCCAAGATCCCTCTCACAGTTACTGCTCTTGTCCCAGGTACCACTTATTCTATACTTGTGCATTTGGTTTTCCTTTCCTAAATGTAAGAACTCCCGGTCAAGATTTATTCTTGAGCTCCCAGAGCAGAGGTCGGCAACCCGTGGCTCTGGAGCCGCATGTGGCTCTTTCATCCCTCTGCTGCGGCTCCCTGTCGGCGCCACAATTTTGAGAGGAACTTCCAGTTAGTGGGGGAAGCACATCGTGCCAGGAGGAGACTCTATGGCAAGGGGTGGGTTTTCCGGTCGGCTCCACAATTGATAGGGCTTTCAGTTAGGACAGATAGAGGAAAAAGGACGCCGCTCTAGGAGGAGACTCTATGTTGGGGGGAACGAAATGGGAGGCTTCCGGTTAGGATCTTTGTGGCTCCCAATGTTTTCTTTTCTGTGGGAAACGGGTCCAAATGACTCTTTGAGCGTTTAAGGTTGCTGACCCCTGCCCCAGAGCCTTTGACAGCCTAAAAACAGGAGATTCCTAAATTTGGAAGTTTTGTTTGCAAATTGTCCCAGTAGAGTTTGGGAATTGCAAACCCGGTATGTTTTCTCTGTTGGCCGTTGGCCATGAACAGTTACTACTATTGAGCCAAGTACCACCTGTACTGTATCTGTGCATTTCGTTTTCCTTGCCTAAATGTAGAACCTTCCTTTTTTCACCCTTGAATTTCATTTTGTTAGATAGCGCCCAACGTTCAGGTCTGTTCAGATCCTTCTGTATCCTGAGCCTATCTTCCAGAGTGTTGGCTATTCCTGCCAGCTTGGTGTCATCTGCAAATTTGATGAGTTCCCCATCTATCCCCTCGTCCAAGTCATTGATGAAGATGTTGAAGAGTCCTCCTGGGCCTAAAACAGAGCCTTGGGTACCCCACTGCATCCCTCCCTCCATGTAGATGCAGTTCCATTGAGGCCCACACGTTGAGAACAAAGAGAACATAAAAACAAAAAAAGAACAAACCAAACAAAGAGAAAAAAACCCACAATAACATAGAAATAAAGGGGGAATAAAAGGGGAATCTTCTGATTTCTTTTTGCCACAAATTCAAGTGTGATTTTATGCATTTTTTTAAAAAAATTTGATTTATATGCCGCCCTTCTCCGGAGACTCAGGGCGGCTTACAATGTGCTCAGCAATAGCCTTCATACTTTTTGTATATTTTAGACAAAGTCAGCTTATTGCCCCCACAACTGGGTCCTCAATTTACCTACCTTAGAAAGGATGGAAGGCTGAGTCAACCTTGAGCCTTGGCGAGATTTGAACCTGCAGTAATTGCAGGCAGCTGGTCTTAATAACCAGCTTAATAACAGGGTGCCTTAGACCACTGTACTACCAAGGCTCATTTGTTTGTCTGTTTGTTCATTAAATGTTTACATCGCTCAGAAGGTGATTCTGGGCGGATATAAAGTTATCTCTGACTCTATGATCACCAAAAAAAATGCTCCATTCTTTTTCTATTATCCGTTATTTTTTTTCCCCTAGTCATCAAAACCACAAACCCCAAGCCCCTCTTAAGCGTCATCAATTTAAATCTTGTCCTTCCTCTAATCAATTAGGGTAGATCTCTCCGAAGCCAGAGCGATTTATTGGCCAGCTCAGATAATCCAGTGGTTAGGAAAAGAGGCCACAAGGTGATTTTGGGTGAAACGGTGCAAAAAGGTTACACGGAAGGGATTTAGAGACGTCACACTCTGAGGGGGCCAGGCATAGTGGTTACAACAGGGTGCCGGTTTAGACTGCGAAAAAGCCATCAAGGCTCATTAGGAACAAAATTCGCCATTTTTTCCCCTTAATCTAGTCTTCCTCACTAAGGATTATGGCGGTGATAAAAGGAGAGAGTTTAGACAGGGGTGGGCTACTGGGGGTTCGCAGGGGTTCAGGAGAACCTCTAGCTAAGATTCTGTGCAGTTCGGAGAACCCCCAAATCCCACTCCTGGATGGCCCCGCCCACCCGCCCCTCCCCGCCCCTCCCATCTGCCCCTCCCCTCCCAGGAGTCTCCACACGGCCCGTTTTGGATGCAGGGCATGTGCGTAGGCTCAGGGAGAGCGAAAAATGGGCATACTGGAAGTTCGGGAAGGCAGGAAACAAGCCCGTTTCCGGCCTCTAGAGGGCCTCCGGAGCCTGGGGAGGCCATTTTCACCCTCCCGGAGGCTCGAGAAAAGCCTCCGGAGCCCAGGGAGGGCAACCCCCCCCCCGCTGCTATGGTGCAGGAGGCTGACTAGGCCACGCCCACCATGGCCACACCCACCCAGCAACCGGGCAGAGAACCCCTTGCTAAAATTTTTGAAGCCCCACCCCTGGTTTTAGAAAATTTCCGAGCTCTACCTTCAGGAAAGGAGTAGAATACAGGTAGTCCTCGACTTACAACAGTTCGTTTAGTGACCGTCCGAAGTCACGACGTCACTGAAGAAAGCGACTCGTGATCGTTTTTCACACGACCGTTGTAGCTTGTCGGAAGGTGGCAAAAATGTGATCACATCACGCTGCAACCGTCAGAAGTACATGCCAGTTGCCCAGCGTTTGAATTTTGATCACGTGACCGTGGGGGGGGATGCTGCAACGGTCATAAGTGTGAAAAAGGGTCATAAACAGTATGTCAACCCCAGGGGTGAAATGGTTTGGACCGGATCGCACGATCCGGTAGCGATGGCGGCGGGTGGTTCAGAGAACCGGTAGCAAAAATCCCTGCGCCCCTCCCATGCGCAGTTGAGCCGCGAGATCATCAGAAGCTTTTTTTTTTTTACTTTTAAAAGCATTTTTTCTACAACCACTTCGGTCAAAAAAATGCTTTTAAAAGTAAAAAAAAAAGCCTCTGATGATCGCGCGGCTCAGCTGGGATCGTCAGAGGCTCTTAAAAGCATTTTTCCTACAACCTCTTCGGCCGAAGAAGTTGTAGGGGAAAAAAATGCCTTTAAAAGCCTCTGGCGATCCCAGCTGAGTTGCCTGGTCGTCAGAGGCTTTTCAAAGCATTTTTTTTCTGCAACCTCTTAAGGTTGTAGAAAAAATGCTTTTAAAAGTTTAAAAAAAAAAAAGTTGGCCACGCCCACCCAGTCACATTAACAAATTTTACATTTCCCCACTGGTCAACTCGTAAAGCATTCCTGGTGCTATTCAGCCGGTTTGACCCCGGCGTTATGCTGTCTTGTTTAGCCACATTTTCTAAGCCGCATACATGCGTGCAAGCCATGCGTGCGAGCAAAGCACATGCACGGAAGGCCGTGCAAATGCATGGAAGGCATACACGCATGTACACTCACATTTTCAGTGCATGGCGAACTGGTGGTAAAAATATGTGGAAACCCACTTGGTCATAAGTCACTTTTTTCAATGCCGTTATAACTTCAAACGGTCACTAAGTGAACGGTTGTAAGTCGAGGACAACCTGCAATTTCTGACTGCCGTTTTTTTTAAGACAGTCATTTTCCCCTCCTGAGATAATGTAGCGGCGATGGCTGTTCCATAATTGCAAATTTCCAGGGAGTGATGCGGCTGCTTTAAAACTGTTGCCGTTGAATGCTGGGTGAGCATCTCTCGGTTCTCTGGAGCATCTTTTAGAAATCACAACAACCCTGCCGGGAAGGACACAGAGGGGTGGGGGGAATGTAGAGCTAAAAGAGACCTTACCTTTTGGTGGTGCGTTTGGGGCATCTGTTTATCCCAGCCAAGAAATGAAATGAAGGTGGCAGAATGGAAGATGGAGAGACAACCAAAGGAAGGGAGTGGCAAACACAAAACAGAAAGAAAAAAGAAAAAAAGAGAAATGAGTAAAGGATGGAACTGAAACATTAAGCACTAGTAACATACACAGATAACGGAATTATACGAGTTGGAAGGGACCTTGGAGGTCATCTAGTCCAAACCCCCCCCGCCCAAGCAGAAGACCTCTACACCAGTGAAGGCAATTAACCAATGGAACTGCTTGCCACCAGAAGTTGTAAATGCTCCAACACTGGAAGTTTTTAACTTACACCACACCATTTCTGACCGATGGCAGTCCAGTCTCTTCTTGAAAGCCTCCAGTGATGAAGCTCCCACAACTTCCGAAGGCAACTTCTGTTCCATGGGTTGATTGTTCTCACTGTCAGAAAATTCCTCCTCATTTCTAGGTTGAATTATTCCTTGTCTGGCCTTTGGGTGCCTTGGAAAATAGTTTGACCCCCTTCCTCCTCTCTGGGGCAGCGCCTCAAATATTGGAAGATGCTCTCCTGTCTCCCCTGGTCCTTCTCTTCACTAGACTAGCCATGTCTTCTGTCCATCTATGGTTCATTCAGATGTCTGTCTTTCTTTTTCTTTCTTTCTTTCTTTCTTTCTTTCCTTTCTTTTTCTTTCTTTCTTTCTTTCTTTCTTTCTTTCTTTCTCTTTCTTTCTTTCTTTCTCTTTCTTTCTTTCTTTCTCTCTCTCTCTCTCTTTCCCTCCCTTCCACCTTCCTTCCCTCCCTCCCTCCCTCCCTCCCTCCCTCCTTCCTTCCTTCCTTCCTTTTGCTTTGGAGAATAGCTTGACCCCCTTCCTCCTCTCTGTGGCAGCCCCTCAAATATTGGAAGATGCTCTCCTGTCTCCCCTGGTCCTTCTCTTCACTAGACTAGCCATGCCCAGTTCCTGCAACCGATCATTGTATCTTTTAGCTTCCAGTCTCCTAATCATCCTGGTTGCTCTTCTCTGCACTCTTTCTAGAGTCTCAACATCTTTTTTATACTATGGTGACCAAAATTGGATGCAGTACTCTAGGTGTAGCCTTACTAAGGCTTTATGGAGTGGTATTAGTACCTCCCTTGATCTTGACTGAACCCCTCTCTTAATGCAATTTAGGATTGCACTGGCTTTTTTTGGCTGCCGCCGCACACCGCTAACTCACATTTAATTGGTTGTCCACTAAGACTCCAAGATCCCTCTCACAGTTACTGCTATTAAGCCTGGTTTCTGATGGCAGACACATAAAGTGGCTTTTGCTAAATTTGGTTCCAAAATTAAGACACCGCCCCCCCTTGCAAATAATCTAGAGAAATCATTGCAATCAATGTCACAATCACAGCCATATTTGATATATTTTCTTATAATCCAGTTAGTTAGCTAGTTAGTTAGTTAGTTAGTTAGTCCTAGTTACAGGTAGTCCTTGAGTTACGACCACAATTGAGCCCCGAACTATTCTCTCCTCAATTCGTTTCCACCCGTTGCTTCTTGTCCTGCCTTCGGGTGGTTTGGAGAATAGCTTGACCCCCTCTTCTTTGGGGCAGCCCCTCAAATATTGGAAGCAGGGTGGATAAAAATCAATGATTTTTTTGATTTAAATTGGATTTTTTTGATTTAAATTGGATTTTTTTTATTTAAATTGGATTTTTTTTTATTTTTATTGAATTTATTTTAATAAAAAACTTTGGGGGTAAAAATCTATCGTGAGATAGTTTTCTATTTAAGATACATAAATATTTGAGTTTATTCAGCATGAAATGGAGCTTAGTTACGTAGCAGGAGGCTGTATATTCTGCAACACTGGGACTCTCGGTGAGTCAACAGTGGGTCAAAGGAGTAGCAGAGATGACAGTTGCTCTTTAAAAATTATGATTTAAATCGAGTTGATTTAAATCAAGCCTTTTTATACTAGTGATTTAAATCATGATTTAAATTGTGATTTAAATCAACTCGATTTAAATCAAATCCACCCTGATTGGAAGACTGCCATCATGTCTCCCCTAGTCCTTCTTTTCATTAAACCAGACATGCCCAAATTTTGCAACCATTCTTCGCATGTTTCAGCCTTCAGTCCATGTGTATCATTGCAAGGAATGGCTTGTTGAGTGACTTCCCTCGTTTAACAAACATTTGTAATTATGGTGGTGACGGAAAAGTAACTTTACAACCAGTCCTTGCACTGGGCAACCCTGGCAAGTTTAATAAAGGAAAGAAAAGCTGAACTAAGATGATAAACAGGCGCGGTTTCACTTAGTAAGTGCTCCACTTAACAAATATCCTAATCCTGGCTACTAAATGAGGACGGCCTGTAATTTGGCATCACTGGGGTGTGTTACAAATGGTCCCCACCGTCTTCGCAGCATCAAGCACTCACTGCTGAAATGATATAAAACCCGTTCTTAAATCCTGCTATTTTGGCACGACGATGATTTAAAAGGCGCTATAAATCCCTAATGGAGACCTAACAAGGATGTGATGTTCTTACAGTTATTTCGTGGTAATAAAATGGAGTGTGGAGTAATGGCCTGTCTTTCCCTTTTGCAAACTTCTCTCTCTGGATCTTTTGGTTTGGAACAGTATGTGGGAATGATAGGGAGAAGGGAAATACGGAGAAGAGCAACAAAAGATGATTAAAGCAGCAGTGGGTTTCACATTAGGCGCCCCCCCCACCCATAGCCCGTTTTTGGGCCCAGGAGGCTGCAGGCAGGCCTGCTAGGCAAAAAATGGGGGGGGGTGCACATGTGCATGGGGTGGGGAGAGTGGGGGGGTCATGCATGCATGCGCAAGGGGGGATCGCATTGCATTATGGGTGCCAGCATGCATGCTTTCGGCACAGGACAAGAAAAAGGTTAGCCATCACTGTCCTAGAAGAATGAAATATTTTGAAGAATATTTTTTTAAAAAGGCAGATTATTATATTTCCCAAAGGGAGAAGTGGAGAAACATGTTTGTGTTTTTTTAGAGGCAGAAAGCAACCCCGACTTTCCTTAGCAGCCCACAGCGGATGTCAGCACTTAAGAGGCAAAGAGTGTCATGTTTCGAGGTCGTCTCGAATAAAATGCATTTCAAACAAAATCTTTGAAGAAAAAACTCCTATTTATTGAGCACGACATCCTAACATGACTCCCAACGAAGCCAACACTGACTTCCAGCCCCAAAACCCTCCCTTTCCGTTACCCACTCCCCTGCACTCATTAGCCATCTTCCAAGTCATTCTACCCCTAATCTACTCCAGCTCAAAGGAATTCCCACCCTCCCATCTCATCTCCTCGGAAACATTATCTCCAGGGAAAATAAGTAGGTGAAAAGTCAGCCGTCCCTTTCCAGACGCCTTCGCTTCTCCTTCTTATGTCAGCACTAGAGTAAATGCAGGTTGAAGTGCTGACAAAGAGCTTATTGAAAGAAGCCAAGTATCTAGGTAGCTCCATTCACAGGCAAAGCAAATCAGGCAGAAATCCATTCAAGACAGGATATTTTGAAACTCCCTGCAGCAAAGACTGAACAAAGGCAGAATGGTAGGATTAGCCTTCGCTCAAGATCCAACATAGGGCAAAGCCATTAAGCCACAATAGAAGCCCATCCACCCACAGAGCAGACCAAACTTCAACCAAACGTAGCTCAGACAAACACCTAGGACAGTGATGGCTAACCTTTTTGTCATCGCGTGCCAAAAGCGGGGGGAGTGCGGGAGGGTCACGCATGCGTGTGCCCACACCCATAATTCAATGCGCCCTGCCCCCCCCATGCATGTGCACGCAACCCCCCCCTGTGCTCCCCCCACTTTTGGCATGCAATGGCACGGTAGGCCCGTTTTTCGCCCTCCCCAGGTTCCAGAGGCTTTCTAGGAGCCTGGGGAGGGTGAAAACGGCCTTCCCCACCCTCCTGGAGGCCCTCCGGAGGCTGGAAACTGCCTGATTCCCAACTTCTGGTGGGCCCAAAAATTAGCTGGCGTGCCCACCATTATGGATCCGTGTGCCACCTGTGGCACGCGTGCCATAGGTTCGCCATCATGGACCTAGGATTTGTTCTTTGCCTATAGAGCCAGCTATGACCCCTACATGGCCCCATGGGAGTCTGGCAACAGCCAATAGAAGACATGTTGGACCGGAGGATAAAACATATGAAGAACGGTTGCAGGAACTGGGTATGAGCCTGAGTGGCGCAGCAGACTAATGCTACTGTTAAAAGGTAGTATTTAGTTTCCAGCTGCCTGCAATTACTGCGAGTTCAATTCTCACCAGGCTCAAGGTTGACTCAGCCTTCCATCCTTTCTAAGGTAGGTAAAATGAGGACCCAGTTTGTGGGGGCAATAAGCTGACTTTGTATAAAATATACATAAGTATGAAGGCTATTGCTTAACGCATTGTAAGCCGCCCTGAGTCTCCGGAGAAAGGCGGCATATAAATAAAATAATAATAATAATAATAATAATAATAATAATAATAATAATAATAATAATAATAATAAATATAATAATAATAATAATAATAATAATAATAATAATAATAATAATAATAATTATTATTATTATTATTATATATTATATATTATATATTATATATTATACAAACTGACTACCTACAACGCCATGACCGTGTTGCTAAGATCATTCACTGGAAATTGTGCCAGAAGTTTGGATCTGAGTACAGCAAAAACCACTGGGAACATCAGGTTGAGAAAGTTTTAGAGAATGAGAAACTCAAGATCTTGTGGGACTTTAGGATTCAGACTGACAGGCACTTGGTCCACAACACACCTGACATAACAATAGTTGAAAAGAAAAAAGGATGTTTCATTGACATTGCAATACCTGGTGATGCACGGATTGAAGATAAGCAGCAAGAAAAAAAGCACAAAGTACCGGGACTTGCAAATTGAAGTTGAGCGACTGTGGAAAAAGAAATCGTGTGTTGTCCCGATTGTAATTGGAGCCCTTGGAGCAATACCCAAAGGGCTACCCCGCTATTTAGAAATCCTAAATTTGCCGGACTTGAACATTTTGACTCTACAAAAAACCACCTTACTCGGAACAGCTTACATCCTCCGACGATACCTTAACAGTTCCTAGGTCCTTGGTTAGGACTCGAGCTGCTGAGCTATTAACCAGCCTCAAAGGCTGTGAATCTCACTGAAGATTAAATAATAATAATAATAATAATAATGTCTAGTTTAATGAAAAGAAGGACTAGGGGAGACATGATAGCATCTTCCAATATCTCAGGAGCTGCCACAAAGAAGAGGGAGTCAAGCTATTCTCCAAAGCACCTGAAGGCAGGACAAGAAGCAATGGAAGGAAACTAATCAAGGAGAGAAGCAACCTGGAACTAAGGTGAAACTTCCTAACAGTGAGAACAATTAATCAGTGGAACTACTTGCCTCCAGAAATTGTGGGTGCTCCAACACTGGAAGTTTTTAAGAAGAGATTGGATAACCATGTGCTTCCTGCCAAAGCAGGAGGTTGGACTAGAAGGCCTCTCCCTTCCAACTGTGCGATTCTCTTATGTGCAACTAGCAAAATGTTTTGCAGGTAATCATATTTGAAGGGAATAAACTGAAAACTAGATTGCCCATCTCCTTTTTATTTCTGATGAAGTTCTAAGCTGGTAAAGATTGCCAGGCTGTACCCCGGGGAAGATGAGATCTGCAAACGCGGCAGAGAAAATAGATCTTGCGACAAAGGACGCCTATGAAGCAATCTTCCCAACTCGGAAAGGAAGTTGAAAGATTAAAAAATAATAACCGTGTTGATACGATGCCCGACTTTTCATCTCTTCCTGCATCTACAACCTGGATCAAGGTTTGAAGCCTCCTGCTAAATTGGAATAGAAGAGAATATTTGTAGCTCGGTTGTTGTGTTGTGTAACGAAGGAGTTTGCATCGTGTCTTCTGACTGCTTGCCGGGGTTGCTGAACAGACACCGACAGATTTCACCAAAGTTTCGCTCAAAACGGTGAGCATCCTAAAGGTAAAGATTCCCCTCGCACATATGTGCTAGTCGTTCCCGACTCTAGGGGGCGGTGCTCATCTCCGTTTCAAAGCCGAAGAGCCAGCGCTGTCCGAAGACGTCTCCGTGGTCATGTGGCCGGCATGACTCAACGCCAAAGGCGCACGGAACCCTGTTCCCTTCCCACCAAAGGTGGTCCCTATTTTTCTACTTGCATTTTTTACCTGCTTTCGAACTGCTAAGTTGGCAGAAGCTGGGATAAGTTACAGGAGCTCACCCCATTACGCGGCGCTAGGGATTCGAACCGCTGAACTGCCGACCTTTCGATCGACAAGCTCAGCGTCTTAGCCACTGAGCCACGGCGTCCCACGGTGAGCATCCTAGACCATGCCAAATCCAAAAATGCCAGATAATTCTTGGAAGCCTTGCAAATCAGTCATCAACAGGCACATTGAGAGAAGCAACATCTACACATCATTCTAAAGGAGAATCAAAATGCCAAAGAAGGAAACAAAAAGACCGAAAAACCTCATCATCTCTCCTGCAATCAATACCCAGAGAAGCGGTGATTAACACCAACATTAACGCTAGACTAACAATCATGCGATAAACAACGCCCTGATCAAGGAGCTGCCAATGCAGACAAACAAGCTAACATTAAACAACAGCCCCAAAGAGTGTTTTCAGAACTGAAGAAGCTTCTTGGATGAGAAGTTAAACGTCTTCCAAGAAAAACAGGAAGTCCACTTGCCTCTTGAAAAAAGCATCTTTGGGAAAACCATGACCTGGATGATGGAGAAGCTCCATAGGCTGAGTCAACTTTGAACCTGGTGAGATTTGAACTCGCAGTATTTATTTATTTATTTGTTTAAATTTCTATACCGCCCTTCTCCAATATAGGACTCAGGGCGGTGAACAGCCAAAATAAAACAAGACATACATACAAAACATACAAAATCTAAAAACTGATTAAAATAATTAAATCTTTTGGCCGTAATTAAAACAATTCCAATTTAAAATCAGTTTAAAATTTGACTCAAGCCAGCCCAGCTAGTTGAAATAAATGGGTTTTCAGGGCCCGACGAAAAATCCGGAGGTCTGTTATTATCCGTATCTCTGGGGGGAGGTTGTTCCAGAGGGTGGGCGCCACCACAGAGAAGGCTCTCCCCCTGGGGGTCGCCAGCCGACATTGTCTGGCGGACGGCACCCTGAGGAGGCCCACTCTGTGTGAGCGCACTGGCCGGTGGGAGGCTATTGGTGGCAGAAGGCGGTCTCGTAAGTACCCCAGCCCTAAGCCATGGAGCGCTTTAAAGGTGGTCACCAACACCTTGAAGCGCACCCGGAAGACCACCGGGAGCCAGTGCAGCTCGCGCAGGAGAGGTGTCACATGGGAGCGCCTCGTTGCCCCCATAATCCCCCGCGCGGCCGCGTTCTGGACCAGCTGGAGCTTCCGGGTGCACCCCAGGGGGAGCCGCATGTAGAGAGCGTTGCAGTAGTCCAGGCGGGAAGTGACGAGTGCCTGAGTGACTGTGCGTAGGGAGTCCCGATCTAGAAAGGGGCGCAACTGGCATATCAGGTGAACCTGATAGAAAGCCCCCCTGGCCACGGCTGTCAAATGATCTTCCAAAGACAGCCGTGCATCCAGGAGGACGCCCAAGTTACGAGCCCTCTCCGTGGGGGCGAGTGATTCACCCCCAATAGCCAGCAATGGCATCAGCTGGCTATATCGGGATGCCGGAAGCCACAGCCATTCGGTCTTGGAGGGGTTGAGTCGGAGCCTGTTTCTCCCCATCCAGGCCCGCACGGCCTCCAGGCACTGGGACATCACTTCAAGGGCATCATTGGGGTGGCCTGGGGTGGAGATGTACAGCTGGGTGTCATCAGCGTACTGATGGAACTCCACCCCGAAGCCACGGATGATCTCACCCAGCGGCTTTACATAAATGTTGAACAGAAGGGGCGAGAGGACCGACCCTTGTGGCACCCCACAAGCAAGGTGCCTCGGGGTCGACTGCTGCCCCCCTGTCAACACAGATTGCGACCGGTCAGAGAGGTAGGAGGAGAACCACCGCAGAACGGTGCCTCCCACCCCCAACCCCGCCAGCCGGTGCAACATGATACCATGGTTGATGGTATCAAAAGCCGCTGAGAGGTCTAACAGGACCAGGATAGAGGAGCAACCCCTATCCCGGGCCCTCCAGAGATCATCCACCAATGCGACCAATGCCGTTTCCATGCTGTGCCCAGGCCGGAAGCCGGACTGGAGCAGGTCTAGATAGACAGCTTCATCCAGGTACCGGGGAAGCTGTTGCGCCACCACACTCTCAACAACCTTCGCAACGAAGCGAAGGTTGGAGACTGGACGATAGTTAGCCAAAACAGCCGGATCCAGAGAGGGCTTCTTGAGGAGGGGCCTCACAACCGCTTCTTTCAAAGCGGCCGGCAGAACCCCCTCACTCAAAGAAGCGTTAACAATCTTCTGGAGCCAGCCTCGTGTCACCTCCCGGGAAGCCAGTACCAACCAGGAGGGACACGGGTCCAATAAACATGTGGTCGCGTTCAGCCGTCCCAGGACCCTGTCCATGTCCTCGGGAGCCACAGGATCGAACTCCCCCCAGATAACACTCTCAAGACCTGCCTCAGTCATCCCGTCCGGACATACCCAGTCAGAGGCCAGCCCTTCCCAAATCTGAGCGATTTTGTCATACAGATACTGCACAAAATCCTCAGCTCGACCCTGCAAGGGGTCATCCCGCACCTCCAGATGGAGGAGGGAGCGGGTCACCCTAAACAGGACAGCCGGGCGATTATCTGATGACGCGATAAGAGCGGCAAAATAGCTAGTTTTCGCCGCTTTTATCGCCACTAGGTAGGTCTTAATATGAGACCTCACCAGTGTTCGGTCAGATTCGGAGCGGCTGGTCCTCCAACTACTCTCCAGGCGTCTTTTCCGGCGCTTCATCTCCCTAAGCTCCTCGATAAACCAAGGAGCTAGGTGAGTTCGGTGCCGGGTCAGAGGCCGCAAAGGCACGACTCGGTCCAAGGCCCCGGCAGCCGCACTATCCCAGGCGGCCACCAGGTCCTCAGCCGAGTCATGAGCCAGAATCTCAGGAAATGGCCCAAGCTCCATCTGGAACCTATCAGGGTCCATCAGGCGCCTGGGGCAGAACCACCTGGTCGGTCCCGCCTCCCTGCGGCGGGGTGCAGCGGTTAGAAAGTCTAGTCGAAGGAGCGAGTGGTCAGTCCATGACAAGGGTTCGATGGCTATATCCCCTATATCAAGGCCACTCAACCACTGACCAGAGACAAAAACTAAGTCCAGAGTGTGTCTCCCTGTGTGAGTGGGGTCATGAATTAACTGAGTAAGGTCCATGGCCGTCATGGAAGCCATGAACTCTCGAGCCACTTCAGACGTTTCACCGATAGATGGCAGGTTGAAATCCCCCATGATGACAAGTCTGGGGGTGTCCACCGCCACCTCGGCTATAACGTTAAGCAGCTCGGGCAGGGCCGTTGCCACGTGGCAGGGAGCCAGGTACGTGACCAACAAACCCATCTGTACTCCACGACCCCACTTCACAAAGAGGGACTCACATCCGGCTATCTGTGGAACAGTGGTCTCCCTTGGATCCAGACCTTCCTTTATAATAACCGCCACCCCTCCGCCCCTGCCCTGAGCTCTCGGCTGATGGAATGCACGGAAGCCTGGTGGGCACATATCCATGAGGGGGACTCCTCCCTCCTGGCCCAACCAGGTCTCCGTAATGCCCGCCAGGTCCGCCTCCCCCTCCTGAATAAGATCGTGGATGAGGGGGGCTTTATTAACAACGGACCTGGCGTTGCATAACATCAGCCGGAGGCTCTGGCCCTGAGAATCTGGACAACCTGGGGAACAAGAAAAGCATTGGGGACCGGAGTGCGCAATCGCTCTAAGATAGCGAGTGCGCATTCCCCGAACATGATATGGTCCCCAGCTTCCGCCATATCTGCCCCTCCCACTCACTGTGTTGATGGAACAGCCCTCTTCAAATCGAACTCCAACCCCCTCCCCGACCTCCGGTTCTACGTCCCTAATGTCGCAGCCCTTCGCTGAGGCTGGTCTTGCACCCGGTGGATTTCCCCCAGAACCCACCCTAATCCCCCCGAACCCCTTAAAATTTTTGTTAAAAACCCACTAAAAAACCCACTTAAAAAACCCCTCAAGCTCTTCTTCGCCGCATGCCATCTCTCGGGGCTCCAACGCCCGTCATCAAGATAGGCCCTCGATAACAAAGAGGGCCAAACCTGCCAGAGGGGGGAATCTCGCAGGGCACGAAGGTCATTCACCGAGTACATCGAACATCAAAGGGAGGTGATAGTCCATGGCCAATAGCCAATAGCCAGTAATTGCAGGCAGTTGGCAGCTAAGTGCTACTTAACAGCACTTTAGTCCGCTGCACCACCAAGGCTCCTAATATCTGGACTCCAACTCCCAGAATTCCCCAGCTAGCAATTATTACACCGTGGTGGTGGCCATTTTAACCCTTCTAGGCTGCCCGGAGCTAAATTTGAGAGATGGACAGAGCCTTGGAAATGGTTCGAATAAGCATTCAGTAAATAAATAAAATTCTGTTTTAATGGCATTGCAACTAGGGCAGATCTTGTGTACGAGGGGAACAGCACAACATTGTCACAGCTTGCCGTCAGAAATCGTGGGAGCTTCAACACCGGAGGTTTTTAAGGAGAGATTGGAAATGGTAGAGGGCAGGGGTGAAATCCAGCAGGTTCTGACAGGTTCTGGAGAACCGGTAGCGGAAATATTGAGCAGTTCGGAGAACCGGCAAATACCACCTCTGCCTGGCCCCAGAGTGGGGAGGGAATGGGGAATTTGCAGTATCCTTCCCCTGGAGTGGGGTGGGAATGGGGATTTTGCAGTATCCTTCCCCTGGAGTGGGGTGGAAATGGGGATTTTGCAGTATCCTTCCCTTGGAGTGGGGAGGGAATAGATATTTTGCAGTATCCTTCTCCTGGAGTGGGGAGGGAATGGATATTTTGCAGTATCCTTCCGCTGGAGTAGGGTGGGAATGGGGATTTTGCAGTATCCTTCCCTTGGAGTGGGGTGGGAATGGAGATTTTGCAGTATCCTTCTCCTGGAGTGGGGAGGGAATAGAGATTTTGCAGTATCCTTCCCCTGGAGTGGGGTGGGAATGGGGATTTTGCAGTATCCTTCCCCTGGAGTGGGGTGGGAATGGGGATTTTGCAGTATCCTTCCCCTGGAGTGGGGTGGGAATGGGGATTTTGCAGTATCCTTCCCCTGGAGTGGGGTGGGAATGGAGATTTTGCAGTATCCTTCCCCTGGAGTGGGGTGGGAATGGAGATTTTTGCAGTATCCTTCCCCTGCCACGCCCAACAAGCCACGCCCACAGAACCGGTAGTAAAAAAATTTGGATTTTACCACTGGTACAGGGTCTCCTGCTTGAGCAGGGGGTTGCACTAGAAGACCTCTGAGGTCCCTTCCGGCTCTATTCTGATTTTATTTATTTATTTATTATTTATTTATTATTCAAATTTCTATACCGCCCTTCTCCTTTCGGACTCAGGGCGGTGAACAGCCAAAATAAAAACATTTATACATAAATACGATTAAAAGTAGATTTAAAATAATTAAATTTGGCCCATAGTTTAAAATTTATCAATTTAAAATCCATATCAAAATTTAAAACCAACCATAAAATCATAAAATCAAGAGACACCGGCTAACTGAAAGAGATGAGTTTTTAGGGCCCGACGAAAGGTCCGGAGGTCAGAGATCACTCGTATCTCTGTGGGTAGATTGTTCCATAGGGTAGGTGCCACCACAGAGAAGGCTCTCCTCCTGGGGGTCGCCAGCCGGCATTGTCTAGCCGACGGCACCCTGAGGAGGCCCTCTCTGTGTGAGCGAACTGGCCGGTGGGAGGCAATTGGTGGCAGAAGGCGGTCCCGTAAGTACCCCGGCCCTAAGCCATGGAGCGCTTTAAAGGTGGTCACCAACACCTTGAAGCGCACCCGGAAGTCCACCGGAAGCCAATGCAGCTCGCGCAGGAGAGGAGTCACATGGGAGCGCCCGGTCGCTCCCATAATCCCCCGCGCAGCCGCATTCTGCACCAGTTGGAGCCTCCGGGTGTACCCCAAGGGGAGCCCCATGTAGAGAGCGTTACAATAGTCCAGACGAGAAGTGACGAGTGCTTGAGTGACTGTGCGTAGGGAGTCCCGATCCAGAAAGGGGCGCAACTGGCGTATCAGGAGAACCTGATAAAAAGCCCCCCTGGCCACGGCCGTCAGATGCCCTTCTAAGGACAGCCGTGCATCCAGGAGGACGCCCAAGTTGCGGACCCTTTCCGTGGGGGCGAGTGATTCACCCCCAATAACCAGCGATGGCATCAGCTGGCTATACCGGGACGCCGGCAGCCACAGCCACTCGGTCTTGGAAGGGTTGAGTCGAAGCCTGTTTCTCCCCATCCAGACCCGCACGGCCTCCAGGCACTGGGACATCACTTCCAAGGCATCGTTGGGATGGTCTGGGGTGGAGATGTACAGCTGAGTATCATCAGCGTACTGATGGAACTCCACCCCAAAACCACGGATGATCTCACCCAGCGGCTTCACATAAATGTTGAACAGGAGGGGCGAGAGGACCGACCCTTGTGGCACCCCACAAACAAGGCGCCTCGGGGTCGACCGCTGCCCCCCTGTCAACACGGATTGCAACCGGTCGGAGAGATAGGAGGAGAACCACCGCAAAACGGTGCCCCCCACTCCCAGTCCCTCCAGCCGGCGCAACATGATACCATGGTCGATGGTATCAAAAGCCGCTGAGAGGTCTAACAGGACCAGGATAGAGGAATAACCCCTATCCCGGGCCCTCCAGAGATCATCCACCAACGCGACCAATGCCGTTTCCGTGCTGTACCCAGGTCTGAAACCGGACTGGAGCGGATCCAAATAGACAGCTTCATCCAGGTACTGTGGAAGCTGTCGCGCCACCACACTCTCAACAACCTTCGCAATAAAGCGAAGGTTGGAGACTGGACGATAGTTAGCCAAAACAGCCGGATCCAGGGATGGCTTCTTGAGGAGAGGCCTCACCACCGCCTCTTTCAAGGCGGCCGGCAGGACACCCTCACTCAAAGAAGCGTTGATAATTCCCTGGAGCCAGCCTCGTGTAACCTCCCGGAAGCCAGCACCAACCAGGAGGGACACGGGTCCAATAAACATGTGGTGGCGTTCAGCCGTCCCAAGATCCTGTCCACGTCCTCGGGAGCCACAGGATCGAACTCCTCCCAGATAACATTCTCAAGGCCTGCCTCAGTCATCTCGTCTGAACTAACCCAGTCAGTGGCCAAGTTTTCCCGAATCTGAGTTATTTTATCATCCAGATACTGTACAAAATCCTCAGCTCGGCCCTGCAAGGGGTCCTCCCGCGCTCCCAGATGGAAAAGGGAGCGGGTCACCCTGAACAGGGCGGCTGGGCGGTTATCTGATGACGCGATAAGAGCGGCAAAATAGCTAGATTTCGCCGCTTTTATCGCCACTAGGTAGGTCTTAATATGAGACCTTACCAGTGTCAAGTCGGATTCAGAACGACTGGCCCTCCAACCGCTCTCTAGGCATCTTTTCCGGCGCTTCATCTCTCTCAGCTCCTCGGAGAACCAAGGAGCTAAGTGAGTTCGGTGCCGGGTCAGAGGCCGCAAAGGCACGACCCGGTCCAAAGCCCCGGCAGCCGCACTATCCCAGGCGGCCACCAGGTCATCAGCCGAGTCGTGAGCTAGAGTTTCAGGAAATGGCCCAAGCTCCATCTGGAACCTATCAGGATCCATCAGGCGCCTGGGGCGGAACCACCTGGTCGGCTCCGCCTCCCTGCGACGGGGTGCGACGGTCAGAAAGTCAAGTCGAAGGAGCGAGTGGTCAGACCATGACAAGGGTTCAGTATCTCTATCCCCTATATCAAGGCCACTCAACCACTGACCAGAGACAAAAACTAAGTCCAGAGTGTGTTCCCCCATGTGAGTAGGGCCGTGAATTACTTGGGTCAGGTCCATGGCCGTCATGGAAGCCATGAACTCCCGAGCTACCTCAGAAGTTTCACCAATGGATGGCAAGTTGAAATCCCCCATGACCAGAAGTCTGGGGGTATCAGCCGCCACCTCGGCTATAACATTGAGGAGTTCGGGCAGGGTCGTCGCCACGTGGCAGGGAGCCAGGTACGTGATCAACAGACCCATCTGCACCCCACGACCCCACTTCACGAAAAGGGACTCACATCCGGCTATCTGATTGATTGATTGATTGATTGCTGAGTACAGGTAGTCCTCGACATACAACCACAGTTGAGCCCCAAATTTCCGTTTCTAAAACAAGGCAGTTGTTCATTGAGTTTTGCCCGATTTTACGACCTTTCTTGCAAACAGTTGTTAAGTGAATCACTGGGGTTAGTAACATGGTTGTTAAGTGAATCTGGCTTCACCCATTGACTCTGCTTGTCAGATCACCGCAAATGGTGATCAAGTTGACCCCGGGATATTGCAGCCGTCATAAATATGAGTCAGTCTGAACTTTGATCACATGACCATAGGGATGCTGTAACGGTCCTTAATGTGAAAAACGGCCCTAAGTCAATTTTTTCAGTGCTGTTGTAACTTCAAACGGTCACTAAATGAACTGTTGTAAGTCGAGGACTATCTGTAATTCAAATGGGGTTTTAGTGGCATGTTAGACATTCCTATCTCTTTGTTTTAGCCATATTTTTATTCAGCATTTCTCAGAAAACATGGACGCAGAAGGGGGAGAAAAGAAAAAGGAAGACGAAGGCACAAATTTAAAAAAAAGGGAATTTATGAGTATCAGAGAATTAGGTTATATGATACTGCTATATATTATACCGGACTATATTATTATATTACTGAATACTGTTTTGAGACCTACAGCCCTGGTTAAAACCAAAACAAAGTATTAATATCTACAAAAATAGTTATGTGAATCATAAAATAAAGATTAAAAGCCGAATCAAATTCTACTCAAGCTTCTGAACATCTATTCTGATTTCTTTACAACTAGCTCAGCGTTTCTCAGTGTTGGCAACATTAAGAGGTATTAAGAACTCCCAGAATCCCCCAGCCAGCATGCTTTAAGAGGAGCGGACTTCCACTCCCAGAATTCCTTAGCTAGCATGCTTTAAAGGCCAGACTAGGTGGCTCAGTGGCTAAGACACTGAGCTTGTCGATCAGAAAGTTCGGCAGTTCAGAGGTTCAAATCCCTAGTACAGGTTTCTTGTATGAACAGGGGGTTGGACTAGATGACCTCCAAGGTCCCTTCCAACTCTGTTACTGTTACTTAATTCCCCAGCCAGCATGCTTTAAGTGGGGTGGACGTCCACTCCCAGAATCCCCCAGCCAGCATGCTTTAAGATGGGTGGACTTCCATTCCCAGAATTCCCCAGTCTGCATGCTTTAAGATGGGTGGACTTCCACTCCCAGAATCCACCAGTCTGCATGCTTTAAGATGGGTGGACTTCCATTCCCAGAATTCCCCAGTCTGCATGCTTTAAGATGGATGGACTTCCACTCCCAGAATCCCCCAGTCTGCATGCTTTAAGAGGGGTGGACTTCCACTCCCAGAATCCCCCAGCCAGCATGCTTTAAAAGGGGTGGACTTCCACTCCCAGAATTCCCAGGCCAGCATGCTTTAAGATGGGTGGGCTTCCACTCCCAGAATTCCCCAGCCAGCATGCTTTAAGATTTGTGGACTTCCACTCCCAGAATTCCCCAGCCAGCAGGGTTTAAGATTTGTGGACTTCCATTCCCAGAATTCCCCAGCCAGCCTGCTTTAAGATGAGTGGACTTCCACTCCCAGAATTCCCAGGCCAGCATGCTTTAAGAGGGGTGGACTTCCACTCCCAGAATCCCCTAGCCTGCCTGCTTTAAGAGGGATGGACTTCCACTCCCAGAATCCCCTAGTCTGCCTGCTTTAAGAGGGATGGACTTCCACTCCCAGAATTCCCAGGCCAGCATGCTTTAAGAGGGGTGGACTTCCACTCCCAGAATCCCCTAGTCTGCCTGCTTTAAGAGGGATGGACTTCCACTCCCAGAATCCCCTAGTCTGCCTGCTTTAAGAGGGGTGGACTTCCACTCCCAGAATTCCCAGGCCAGCATGCTTTAAGAGGGGTGGACTTCCACTCCCAGAATCCCCTAGTCTGCCTGCTTTAAGAGGGATGGACTTCCACTCCCAGAATCCCCTAGTCTGCCTGCTTTAAGAGGGATGGACTTCCACTCCCAGAATCCCCTAGTCTGCCTGCTTTAAGAGGGGTGGACTTCCACTCCCAGAATTCCCAGGCCAGCATGCTTTAAGAGGGGTGGACTTCCACTCCCAGAATCCCCTAGTCTGCCTGCTTTAAGAGGGATGGACTTCCACTCCCAGAATCCCCTAGTCTGCCTGCTTTAAGAGGGGTGGACTTCCACTCCCAGCATTCCCCCACTCCTTTTAGAGTTCCCGAAGTTGAGACATGTTGACCTAGAGTGTTTAAGACTTAAAGTGAAGAGAAAACCCACATTTCAGATTGGTACAGGCCTGTAATTTTAATGATCTTTTAAAAATGGCTTCCAAGCACGGTTAAACTCTCTGTTAGATTTACTTTGGAAATTGGAAGCTATTTTGGACATCAAAGAAACTGCTCCCACACCTCAATTAGCCATTTTTATATGGAAGGAACAGTATGTACTTTCCAACTGGAAATGCAGAGGCAGAGTTAGCCACGTGCATGGCTAGTTAAATAGAGGAATCCGAGGGTTAGTAACATTTTGCTAAAAGTAGCAGGTTGGAAAAGAAATTCAATTTTTAGAATTGTTTATTTGGCTAAAAAAAAAAAAATTGTTCTCTCGAATCCCAGAGCGATCAATTTTAGCAATCAATCCTGGAATACAGTCACGGTAAAAATACTTTATACCGGTTTTCTCTATGTATAATATTCAGTGCAAATTTTGACGTCTGTTTTCTATTAGAAATTCCATTTCTGATACCTCAATGATTAAACCTAGCTTCTGCAGGAATTTAATTAAATAGAATAGAATAACAAGAGTTGGAAGGGACCTTGGGAGTCTTCTAGTCCAACCCTCTGCTTAGGTAGGAAACCCTATACCAGTGATGGCTAACCTTTTTGCCATTGCGTGCCAGGAGACTTCCCCCTCCCCCACCTCCGCTCCTGGCACATGATGGCCTGGTAGGCCCGTTTTTCTTTCTTACCTGGTTCCAAATCCTCTCTGTGTATCTGGGAAGGGCGAAAACAGCCTTTCCCACTCCCTTGGAGGCCCTACGGAGGCTGAAAGGGCCCATTTCCCAACTCCCGGTGGGACAGGAAGTGACATTTTTTGCTGTCCCCAGCCTCCAGAGCCTCTCTAGGAGTCTCTAGGAGCCTCTCTAGGAATCTCTGGAGGCTGGGGACAGGAAAAAATGTCACTTCCTGTCCCACCGGGAGTGGGGAAATGGGCCCTTTCAGCCTCCGTTGGGCCTCCAAGGGAGTGGGAAAGGCTGTTTTCGCCCTTCCCAGATACACAGAGAGGATTTGGAACCAGGTAAGAAAGAAAAAGGGCCTTCCCCACCCCACCCCCACGCCCTCCAGAGGCAGGAAACAGCCTGTTTCCCTACTTCTGGTGGGCCCAGAAGGCCCGAAAATCAGCTGGCCGGCACGCGCATGCGCCCCAGAGCTGAGCTGGCGTGCCCACTAATATGGCTCCGCGTGCCATAGGTTCGCCATCATGGCCCTATACCCATGATGGCGAACTTATTTGTGTTGCCCAAGCTCAGCTGCAGCGTGCATGCCTATGGCGGCCAACTGATTTTCAGGCCTTCCGGTCCCACCGGAAGTCAGCAAAGAGGCTGTTTCCAGCCTCTGGAGGGCCTCCGGAGAGAGGAAGGAAGGCCCGTTTTTCACTCTCCCCAAGCTCCAGAGACGTTCTAGGAGCCTGGGGAGGGCGAAAACAACCTTCCCTACCCCCCTGAGGCTCTCCAGAGGCCGGAAATGGCCCGTTTGCCGACTTACAGGCCGACTTCCTACCGTAAGTCGGCAAACGGGCTGTTTCTGGCCTCCGGGGAGTGGGGAAGGCCGTTTTCAGCCTCCCCAAGCTCCTAAAAAAGCCTCTGGAGTCTGGGGAGGGCGAAAAAAGGGCCTACTGGGCCCACCGTGCCATCGTGTGCCAAAAGCAGGGGAAGCGCGAAGGGTCGTATGCACAGGGCACATTGAATTATGGGCATGGACATACATGCGCATGACTCCCCTGCGCTCCCCCCACTTTTGGCACGCAACGGCAAAAAGGTTAGCCATCACTGCCCTATACCATTTCAGACAAATGGTTATCCAATCTCTTGTTAAAAACTTCCAGTGTTGGAGCATTCACAGCTTCCGGTGGCCAGCTGTTCCACTGGTTAATTGTTCTCACTGTCAGGAAATTTCTTCTTAGTTCTAAGTTGCTTCTCTCCTTGATTAGTTTCCACCTGTTGCTTCTTAATTAGAACATGTTCGGTTTTAGAATCAATTTACCCATCATTTGTACATAAGGCCCCAGAATTGTTCCAAATTTTGTGTTATTAAAATGGTCGGAATCAGTCAAATCTCTAAAAGTCAATGTTTCTCCACCTGGGGCAGCTTTAAGATGCATGGATGTCAACTCCCAGAATTCCCCAGCCAGCCGTCATCCTAGTGGGGCCACCAAAGGTCTTTACTGGGCCACTGAAATGTCCTACTTAGGCCTTGTAAATCAGTGGTGGGTTCTAACTGGCTTTACTACCAGTTCTCTTCGTGCCCGTGCTTCACGCAAGCGCGTTACAAATCTGCCAGCTGAGGTGCGGCAATCCACTCTGCCACACCTATCAGCTGGGCTAAAAAAGAAGAAGTAAAAGGTAGGAATAATGCGGGGGCGAGCGGGAGGGCCCAGTTCCTGGACAAAGAGAACCAGTTCGGTGATGTCATATTGTCACCGCTACCGGTTCGACCAAACCGGGCTGAACCTACCACTGTTGTAAATGTCCCACCAGAAACGCCAAAGGTCCTATGTAGGACAATCAAATCTACTTAGGTTCCTATCTTAACAACTACAGTGATTCATGTAAGCGCCGTGTTCCAAATCGAACAACTGAGGCGATTCCCTTAACGACGGTGGCAAGAAAGGTCATAAAACGAGCAAAGCTCACTTCACTCTCTCGCTTAGCCACATAAATTTTGGGCTCCCTTGAGGCAATTTCGGTGTGCGGCAAACCGGTGGTAAAATTATGTGAAACCCATCTTTGCTACCGCCCATCCGTCCACTCCCCCGCATCCAGTAATATGTCCAGAGGTGAAATCCAGCAGGTTCTGACAGGTGCTGGAGAACCGGTAGTGGAAATTTTGAGTAGTTCAGAGAACCGGCAAATGCCACCTCTGGCTGGCCCCAGAGTGGGGTGGAAATGGAGATTTTGCAATATCCTTCTTCTAGGAATAGGGTGGGAATGGACATTTTGCAATATCCTTCCCCTGGAGTGGGGAGGGAATGGAGATTTTGCAATATCCTTTTCCCAGGAGTAGGGTGGGAATGGAGATTTTGCAATATCCTTCCCCCAGGAGTGGGGAGGGAATGGGGATTTTGCAGTATCCTTCCCCTGGAGTGGGGAGGGAATGGGGATTTTGCAATATCCTTCCCCCAGGAGTGGGGAGGGAATGGCGATTTTGCAGTATCCTTCCCCTGGAGTGGGGAGGGAATGGGGATTTTGCAATATCCTTCCTCCATGAGTGGGGAGGAAATGGGGATTTTGCAGTATCCTTCCCCAGGACTAGGGTGGAAACATATTTTGCAATATCCTTTTCCCAGGAGTAGGGTGGGAATGGAGATTTTGCAATATCCTTTCCCCAGGAGTAGGGTGGGAACAGATATTTTGCAATATCCTTCCCCCAGGAATGGGGAGGGAATGGGGATTTTGCAGTATCCTTCCCCTGGAGTGGGGTGGGAATGGAGATATTGCAGTATCCTTCCCTTGCCACGCCCACCAAGCCACACCCACCAAGCCACACCACGCCCAACAAGCCACGCCCACAGTACCGGTAGTTGAAAAAAATTTGGATTTCACCACTGAATATGTCCAACGGGATTTTTTCTTTCTGGCAAAATCGGTGGGCATTGGAAACGGCTCAGCGGGCAATTTTCCAGGCAGCAATGTTGATCAAGGGGAACGGAACGTAGGGAAGAAATTTAAAAAAATCAGGGGGTGCTCCGGGAACCAACATTAGATGGAAAGGGGGAGTGGAAAGGGAAGAAGGCAGGAATTACTCATCCCTTCCCCTTTTGCCGTCAGGTTTTTCACAGCTTTTGGATGGGCACGTCCGTTGCCGGGGCTGGATTTTGGCAAGGGCCCAGCTAGCCTTCCGCCCACCTGCTCTCCGGCGTTGAATGGCAGCACCACATGTTCCGCTTCCCACGCTCCTCTCTTTTTTTTCCAGGGAGTGGAGGGGGCATTTTCAGGAAAAGGGGGGCGGGCAGGGAAACCAAAGTGGGAAAATTTCGGTGGGGATTGATTGATTGACAGCCGAGCGGTGCGGTGGCCTAGAGGTAGAGCTCTCGCCTCACAATCAGGAGGCTGTGAGTTCGATCCCAGGTAGAGGCAGATCGTTCCCTCTCTGAGCACACTGAGAATATATCCGCTGGAAAAAAAACCTCCGCACTGGTGACAGGAAGGGCATCCGGCCAGGAAACATTCAGCTGCATCCACACCGCCCAGAGTTACTTAAACAGTAACAGTCTGCAACCTTAAACACTCAAAAGAGCCATTTGGACCTGTTTCCCACAGAAAAGAAAACACCGGGAGCCACAAAGCCTCGGTGGGCGTGGCCAACTCGATGTCACTCACTTCCACCAGTCACATGACACCCACCCTAGCCACGCCTACCCAGCCGGTCGTTAGGGCAGAGAACCAGTTGTTAAAAAACACCGGGAACCACAAAACCCTTTTGACATCTCTCTCTCTCCCCTCCTTCCCTTTCTCTCTCCCTCTCTCTCTGTATCCCTCTATGTCTCTCTCTCTCTCTCTCCCTCTCTCTCTGTATCTCTCTATGTCTCTCTCTTTCCCACTCTCTCTGTATCTCTGTCTCTGCCCCAGCTTCTCCATCCCACGCCATTGCCGTTACCTTCCCAGGCCAGGCGAGGAGTGACTGGGAGGGGAGGGCGAGGGGCGGGGTCAGCCAGTGGTGGGATCACCTGACAGGGAGCCACAGCAGAGGGCCCAAAGAGCCGCATGTGGCTCCAGAGCCGCAGGTTGCTGACCCCTGACCAGGCAGTGTATAAACTTTACTAATAAATAAATGGATGCAGGCAATGACAATGAATCCTATGTGCAGTGTTCCAATATCTGAGGGGCTCTGCCACAGAGAGGAGTGGGACAGCCTATTTTCCAAAGCACCTGAAGGCCGGACAAGGAACAATATATGGAAACTAAACAAGTAGAGGTTCAACCAGGAATTAAGGAGAAACTTCCTAATGGTGAGGACAATTAGCCAGTGGAACAGCTCGCCACCGGACGCTGTAAGTGCTTGATCGCTGGAGTGTTTCGAGAAGAGACTGGACAGCCGCTTGTCAGAAATGGTATAGGGCCATGATGGCGAACCTATGGCATGGGGGCCACAGGTGGCACGTGGAGCGATATTGGTGGGCACACGAGCTCAGCTCCAGCACGCGTGCGTGCACCGGGCAGTTGATTTTCAAGTCTTCCGGGCCCACCAGAAGTCAGGAAACACACTGTTTCTGGCCTCCGGAGGGCCTCTGAGGGGGTGGGGAAGGCCGTTTATGCCCTCCCCAGGCTCCTAGAAAGGCTCTGGAGCCTGGGGAGAGCGAAAAATGGGCCTACCGGACCCACCGTGCCATCGCGTGCCAAAAGCAGGGGGAACATGGGGGGGGCACATAAAATTATGGATGTGGGCACACATGTGTGTGACCTCCCCCGCGCTCCCCTCCCCCCGCTTTTGGCACGCAATGGCAAAAAGGTTAGCCATCACTGGTATAGGGTCTCCTGCTTGAGCAGGGGGTTGGACTAGATGACCTCCAAGGTCCCTTCCAGCTCTGTTATTCTGCTCCTAAAATACTTTTGGCACGACTTAGATTCAAGCTTCATGCACTGCAAAATGGTTTTCAAAACTAACTGGAAAATAGAGTAGAGTAGAGTAGAGTAGAGTAGAATAGAATAGAATATTTATTGGGAATGGAATGGAATGGAATGGAATGGAAGGGAAGGGAAGGGAAGGGAAGGGAAGGGAAGGGAAGAGAAGAGAAGAGAAGAGAAGAGAAGAGAAGAGAAGAGAAAGAGAAGAGAAGAGAAAGGTACATGAAGAGAGGAGAGGAGGGAAGGAAGGGAAGGGAAGGGAAGGGAAGAGAAGAGAAGAGAAGAGAAGAGAAGAGAAGAGAAGAGAAGAGAAGAGAAGAGAAGAGAAGAGAAGAGAAGAGGTACATGAAGAGAGGAGAGGAGGGGAGGGGAGGGGAGGGAAGGGAAGGGAAGGGAAGAGAAGAGAGAAGAGAAGAGAAGAGAAGAGAAGAGAAGAGAAGAGAAGAGAAGAGAGGAGAAGAGAAGAGAAGAGGTACATGAAGAGAGAGAGGAGGGAAGGGAAGGGAAGGGAAGGGAAGGGAAGAGAAGAGAAGAGAAGAGAAGAGAAGAGAAGAGAGGAGAGGAGAGGAGAGGAGAGGAGAGGAGAGGAGAGGAGAGGAGAGGAGAGGAGGGAAAGGGAAGGGAAGGGAAGGGAAGAGAAGAGAAGAGAAGAGAAGAGAAGAGAAGAGAAGAGAAGAGAAGAGAAGAGGTACATGAAGAGAGAAGAGGAGGGAAGGGAAGGGAAGGGAAGAGAAGAGAAGAGAAGAGAAGAAAAGAGAAGAGAAGAGAAGAGAAGAGAAGAGAGGAGAAGAGAAGAGAGGAGAAGAGAAGAGATTCTTAGAATAACAGAGTCGGAAGGGACCTTGGAGATCTTCTAGTCCAATCCTCTTGCTTAGGCAGGAGATCCTCCACACACTTCACACAAATGATTATCCAATCTCTTCTTAAAAACTTCCAATGCTGGAGCATTTCCAACTTCTGGAGGCAAGTTGTTCCACTGATTAATTGTTCGCACTAGTCAGGAAATTCCTCCTTAGTTCCAGGTTGCTTCTCTCCTTGATGAGTTTCCATCCATTGCTTCTTGTCCTGCCTTCAGGGGCTTTGGAGAATAGGTGGACCCCCTCTTCTTTGTGAGAAGAAATAGACAGTCCGAACATCCAAACCATATAAATTACAACCCAGAGGATGCTGGGCCTATGTATGTGCTCAGGAAGCTGACATTAATAACTGCATTGTGCTTGATCCACAGAGAAAACGATGGATTTTTTCAGAAATGTGTAGGCACCTACCTTGGCTTTGTTGATCGTGCAGTGAAGCGCGTTGTTTTCCTGATCGTACAGCAAGATGAAATCTAACGTCCCCAGCGCAGCTGGAAAAGAGGAACGCAGGGTACATGAAAGGAAAATCCTTTTGCTTCCTCTTAAAAATACAAATGAACGGTTGCCAAAAATAAAAAAGATCGAATTGTAAATTTCTGCAAAAGCAAGATCAGGTTATGTTGCAGGAGAAGGACGGAGATTTAGCTCTGAAAAGTAGACTGTCTTGGAGATTTGAGGCGCCATTATGTTGTCCAAAGGTGCTTTTTTTCAAGCACTTGGTAGTACAGGGGTTTAAGGCACCCTGTTATTAAGCTGGTTATTAAGACCAGCTGCCTGCAATTACTGCAGGGTTCGAATCTCGCCAAGGCTCAAGGTTGACTCAGCCTTCCATCCTTTCTAAGGTAGGTGAAATGAGGACCCAGTTTGTGGGGGCAATAAGCTGACTTTGTATAAATATACAAAAGGATGAAGGCTTTTGCTGAGCACATTGTAAGCCGCCCTGAGTCTTCGGAGAAGGGCGGCATATAAATCAAATTAAAAAAAAAAAAAGAGGCAACTGGACTTCCTGGTTTTTTTTCTTTGAAGACGTTTCGCTTTTCATCCAAGAAGCTTCTTCAGCTCTGACTGGATGGTGGGGAACGGAAGGATTGATACTCCTTGCAGACAGCTGGTCATTTGCGTCCTTTCAGAAAATCGTTGAGGCCACTTGGAGGTTTGTCTGTGTCCTCAGGGTCACCTGAGTGGTGCGAATGGGTGTGGAGACTTCTACAACACAGTCCTTTCAGCCAGAAGGCTCCACACCCATTTGCACTACTCAGATGACCCTGAGGACACGACAAACCTCCAAACGGCCTCAACGACCCTCTAAAAGGATGCAAATGACTGGCTGCCTGCAAGGAATATAAATCCTTCCATTCCCCACTATCCAGTCAGAGCCGAATCTTTTTGGATGAGAAGCGAAATGTCTTGAAAAAGCACCTTTACGACAACTGTGACCTGGATGATTGAGAATCTCTGAAGACAGCTCCATTGTGTGTTGATGGTGAGTGCTAAGGAATTCGCAGAGTAACCCTTGAATAGCAAGGGTGTGCACATGAAAGCGATTGAGAGTAGGTACGAATAAACACAGTCAACACACAGATACATTAAGTTGTGTTTACTTTCAGGAAATAGTAAGGCACAGTCCAATAAACAATCCAGGTCATACACATATAAAGCAGGAGATAGCAAAACAACAGTCCAGGGATAATCCAATAACAAAGTCTTCTTACCAGTCATCCTAGTCATTCGCAATACACAGTTCTTCTGGATTTGCAAACAGTAGCATACAGAGATATCAGAGAACAAGAACGGCAAAGAGAAACAAACCATGTTTCTAGCTTCCTCTTAAGGAGATTGGCTACAGAGCTAACCAATCAGGACACAGTATGATGCAATACAGCAGTCTTAAAGCTATATTGATGGTTTATATATTGCCAACCCAACAAGGTAGATAATACTCATTTCCTAGCAGTGATGGGATTCAAAATTTTTACTTCCGATTCTGTGGGCGTGGCTTGGTGGCTTGGCTTGGTGGGCGTGGCAGGGGAAGGTTACTGCAAAATCCCCATTTCCTCCCGATCAGCTTGGACTCGGGAGGCAGAGAATAGATGGGGGCGGGGCCAGTCAGAGGTGGTATTTACCGGTTCTCCGAACTACTCAAAATTTCCGCTACCGGTTCTCCAGAACTGGTCAGAACCTGCTGAAACCCACCTCTGGTGGTGAGGGGTTGAGGCAGCAGGCTAGAAACTGGGACACTGGGAATTCTAGACCTGCCTTAGGTCCAAAAACCAACCGGCGACTTTGGGCCAGTCACTTTCTCTCAGCCCTAGGAAGTAAGCAATGGCACACCACTTTGCAAAACGGTGCCACAATAAAATTGCAAGAGACCTCTCCATATATTTGCCAGGAGTTGGACCTGGAAGGAAATGTCAATCGGGGGATTTGGAATATTGCGTGTTTTCCACTTTTCCTGCTCGGCCTTTTCTCCTTTTGTGCTATGCCTTATTGAGCATGAATTCAATGCACAATTAAATACGATGAAAAACCAGGAAATGCTGGTAAAGGCCAAGCTTCCAGAAAACTGACTGTTTTATGCCAAGGAAGAGCTTTGGGTAGATAATTGGCCCCCTAAACTCATGGGAAGGCGGGAAAAGGCGTACCATTTATTTGAAAAATATTTATTAATGCATATAAAAGAGCGAATTTGATGCAAATTAAGGCCCCAGGCTAGAGAGTTGGAGACTATTAGTTCTGGGCATGAAGCTAGCTGGGTAAGTTTGGGTCATTTCTTCTCAGGCCTAAGAAGAAGGCAAAAGAGCGAATCGCTTCTACCAATGTTGCCAAGAAAACAACAGGGACTAGCAACCAGTCACCAGACGTCAAGAACTCTGCATTTGGCTTATTAAACCTCATTTTTCATGTCATTCCCTTTACTTAACATGATCGTTTGGGATTCTGTTTTTTATTTTCTAGTCTCTTTGCATTTGGTTTTATGCCACCTGCAAACCTGGTAGCCCTACCTCTACCGGGACTAGAGCCTTGATCATTCCAGCTCACCTGTCAATGCAGTTTTATTGAAAGAAGCGCTAATGAGAACTCAGTTTTCAACCCAGCCTTGGACTCATCTTATAGACAGGCTACCAGACTTCATTTAGCTAGTTTGCAAATCCATACATTGTTCTCCGAAAATCAAGATCAATTACATTCTAGAGCATTCCCACAAGTTATTTTTTTCTTTATTAATATTTATTATTTATTATAACATAAAACAACAATACAAGACATACAACATATATGTGAATAGTCTTTTTACAGCAATTTCGTGATGATCTTTCTTTATTATTCACAATTTCCCCTTATTTCTCTTTATATTATTCCAATTTACGACTTGTCCCCTTCCTTTTATTTACAATATATTTCTCGTCATTCATAACAAATTCTTAATTCTAATGCTGAACTAATGCTTTAATTTTTAACATGTCTATCTTTTCTCCCCTATTTTTCTTCCTCATTTTTCCTTTCCTCCAACCACTTGTACCATTTATGCCAAATCTCGTAATGTTCTGTGTCCTCCTTTTCTTTTAAATTCTTTTGTTAATCTGTCCATTAACCAGAGACATTCCTGTTAGGGATATTTACAGAAAAATTCATGAAGGATATAAAATATTTGATACTACATATTTTAACAACCGCTTGGATGGTTTATGCCCAGAATTGGCAAAAAGAAATAATACCAACAGGTGAAGAGTTAATAAAAAATTTTTGGAGAATGGGTGGCATAGAAATATGACTAATAATAATAATTAAAAAAAAGGAAAAAAATTTTTGGAATGTGCCGAGATGGACAGATCCCACAAGTTATTAATCAAAAACCAAAACGAGCATAGTTAATTTTAATGACTACATGGCTTTCACAATGTTTACTATTATTGATTGACACCTCCCAGGAAAACCTTGATCACCCATTAATACTCTTCAGTTTAATGGTTATAGAACAGGGTGTGGGCATCTATGGGGATTTTACAACCTGTGAACTTCCACTCCCAGAATTCCCCAATAAATGTACTTTAAGATGGGTGGACTTCCACTCCCAGAATTCCCCAACCAACATACTTTAAGATGGATGGGCTTCCAGTCCCAGAATTCCCCAGTCTGCAAGCTTTAAGATAGGTGGACTTCCACTCCCAGAATTCCCCAGCCAGAATGTTTTAAGATGGGTGGACTTCCACTCCCAGAATTCCTTAGTCTCCATTATGGACATCGGAACTTCGAAATTGGGTCATAGCTCCCAGTTTTGGAGGCCCGTTGCAACTTCAAATGGTCCCTAAGTGACTGGTCATAAATCGAGGACTATCTGTAGTTGCAGCCGTTATTTTGATTTTCTTGTTTGTTTGTTTTTAACCTTCCTGCAGGCAACCTTGCAATTATCCCGAAAGAGAACAGAGTGGCGGCTAAATATATCATAAATCTAATGCACGAAGATGGTTTATTTATTCATTTATTTCTTTGTCGGATTCCTAGCTTGATGGAACGAGAAAGAGACTCCAGGCAGGTCGCTAATTAAAGCAAAACAATGACAGGGTAATGAGAAATGAAAAATATGAAGAGAAACACCAAACAAACAAATAACTACAGTATTTATATTCTAGAACGGTATCTGCTGTCAGGGGTTGGACTAGAAGACCTCTAAAGTCCCTTCCAACACTGTTATTCTGTCAACTCTTGAACACTGCCCAGAAAAACTGCATTTTTAGAGGGCGGATAAGATCAGGGCCAAGTAAACATCGACACAACCATTCAAAGTTACAACGGCGCTACAAAAGTGACTTATGATTGTTTTTCACACTTAAGACCAGGAGTCTCCAAACTTGGCAACTTTAAGACTTGTGGACTTCAACTCCCAGAATTCCTCAGCCGGCAAAGCTTTGCCGGCTGAGGAATTCTGGGAGTTGAAGTCCACAAGTCTTAAAGCTTTCCTGGCTGAGGAATTCTGGGAGTTGAAGTCCACAAGTCTTAAAGCTTTCCTGGCTGAGGAATTCTGGGAGTTGAAGTCCACAAAGTCTTAAAGCTTTGCCGGCTGAGGAATTCTGGGAGTTGAAGTCTACAAGTCTTAAAGCTTTGCCGGCTGAGGAATTCTGGGAGTTGAAGTCCACAAGTCTTAAAGCTTTCCTGGCTGAGGAATTCTGGGAGTTGAAGTCCACAAATCTTAAAGCTTTCCGGCTGAGGAATTCTGGGAGTTGAAGTCCACAAGTCTTAAAGCTTTGCCGGCTGAGGAATTCTGGGAGTTGAAGTCCACAAGTCTTAAAGCTTTCCTGGCTGAGGAATTCTGGGAGTTGAAATCCACAAATCTTAAAGCTTTCCTGGCTGAGGAATTCTGGGAGTTGAAGTCCACAAGTCTTAAAGCTTTCCTGGCTGAGGAATTCTGGGAGTTGAAGTCCACAAGTCTTAAAGCTTTGCCGGCTGAGGAATTCTGGGAATTGAAGTCCACAAAGTCTTAAAGCTTTGCCGGCTGAGGAATTCTGGGAGTTGAAGTCCACAAGTCTTAAAGCTTTGCCGGCTGAGGAATTCTGGGAGTTGAAATCCACAAATCTTAAAGCTTTCCTGGCTGAGGAATTCTGGGAGTTGAAGTCCACAAGTCTTAAAGCTTTCCTGGCTGAGGAATTCTGGGAGTTGAAGTCCACAAGTCTTAAAGCTTTCCTGGCTGAGGAATTCTGGGAGTTGAAGTCCACAAGTCTTAAAGCTTTCCTGGCTGAGGAATTCTGGGAGTTGAAATCCACAAGTCTTAAAGGGATAGCTTCCAGTGGTGGCTGAGGAATTCTGGGAGTTGAAGTCCACAAGTCTTAAAGCTTTCCTGGCTGAGGAATTCTGGGAGTTGAAATCCACAAATCTTAAAGCTTTCCTGGCTGAGGAATTCTGGGAGTTGAAGTCCACAAGTCTTAAAGTTGCCAAGTTTGGAGACCCCTGCTTAAGACCATTACAGCATCCCCATGGTCATGTGATCAAAATTCCAAGGCTTGGCAACTGGCATGTACTTATGCCAGTTGCAGCGTGGTCCACTTTTGCGACCTTCTGACAAGCAAAATCCATGGCGAAGCCAGATTCACTTCACAACCGCGTTCCTGACTTAACAACTGCAATGGGGCAAAACTCACTTAACAACCGTCTCACTTAGCGACAGGAATTTGGGGGTCAGTTGCGACCGTACGTCAAGGATTACCTGTATGCCCTGAGTTGACAAATGAAAGCAAATTAATTAGAACACAGAATAGAATAATAGGCTCGGAAGGGACCTTAGAGGTCTTTTATTGAATTTATTGGAGGCCGTTTTATTGAATCTATTTATTTATTGAAACAAATGCCTTTTATTTTCACGTTTCCTCTCCTATTTTAAATCAAACCAGCAAGCCAGACTCAGAAATGGAGCCTGTCTTCCTTGGCAGGACATGGCTGCTTCCCTCTGACCATGATTACTGGTGAATATCAAGCCTTAACCGTGGTTTTGTCAAACAATCCTTGGTCACTCAAAGGGAAGAGGTCGAAGCAGAAATGTACCACACTGCCATGGGTGCAACAGAGAGAGGGGGGAGAGAGAAAGAGAGAGGAGAGAAAGAGAGAGAGGAGGGAGAGAGAGAGAGAGGAGAGAAAGAAAGAAAGAAAGAAAGAAAGAAAGAAAGAAAGAAAGAAAGAAAGAAAGAGAAAGAGAGGAGAGAAAGAAAGAGAGAGAGGAGAGAAAGAGAGAGGAGAGAAAAAAAAGAGAGAGGAGGGAGAGAAAAGAAGAGGGAGAGAGAGAGAGAGAGAGAAAGAAAGAAAGAAAGAGAAAGAGAGGAGAGAAAGAAAGCGAGAGAGGAGAGAGAGAAAGAGAGAGGAGAGAAAGAAAGAGAGAGAGAAGAGCGAGAAAGACAGAGGAGAGAGAAGAGAGAGAGGAGGGAGAGAGAGAGAGAAGAGAGAGAAAAGAAAGAAAGAAAGAAAGAAAGAGAGGAGAGAAAGAAAGTGAGAGAGGAGAGAGAAAAAGAGAGGAGAGAAAGAAAGAGAGAGGAGGGAGAGAAAGAGAGAGAGGGGAGAGAGAGAGAGGAGAGAGAGAAGAGAGAGAAAAGAAAGAAAGAAAGCGAGAGAGGAGAGAAAGAAAGCAAGAGAGGAGAGAGAGAAAGAGAGAGGAGAGAAAGAAAGAGAGAGAGAAGAGAGAGGGAGAAAGAGAGAGAGGGGAGAGAGAAGAGAGAGAGAGAGAGAAGAGAGAAAAAAGAAAGAGAGAGAGAGAGGAGGGAAAGAGAGAAAGGGGAGAGAGAGAGGAGAGAGAGAAGAGAGAAAAAAGAAAGAAAAAAGAAAGAGAGAGAAGAGAGAGAGAAAAGAAAGAAAGAGAGAGAGAGGAGGGAGAGAGAGAGAGAATAAATAGATATGGATGATTGATACGGATAGATAGATCCAGGAGTGACAGATAGATAGATAGATAGATAGATAGATAGATAGATAGATAGATAGATAGATAAGACAGAGAAAGAGAGGGAAGGTGGGAGGGAAGGAGAGAGGAGGGGTCTAAACACAGAGGCAGGGACAGAAAGCACCTGTTTCCCCATTTCGTAAGCAAGGAGAAAACCAAGCTAGAACTAAGGAGAAACTTCCTAACAGTGAGAACAATCAACCAGTGGAACAGCTTGCCACCAGAAATTGTAGGTGCTTCATCACTGGAGGCTTTTAAGAACCGAAACGAAACGAAATGAAACGAACGCCATCACTGGCATAGAGTCTCTCACCTGAGCAGGGGGTTGGACTCAAACACCTCCAAGGTCCTTGCTATTCTGCTATTCTGCTACGAGTTGTAAAAAAGGTCGTAAAACGGGGCCATAACTCACTTAACGACTCTCTTGCGTAGCAATAGAAATTTTGGAGGCTCCATTGTGGTCACAAGTCATGGACTGCCTCTATTTATTTTTGAGTAAGAATGTCAGCATTCTGATCCTGCCATAAAGAGGAGAAGACGAGGCTTGACTTTTCACCTACTTATTTTCTCTGTAGATAATATCCCCTAGGAGATGGGATGGGAGGGGGGGACATTCCTGTGGGTTGAAGTCAGGAGCTGGGGAGACTGACTTGGAAAGATGGCCAATGAGACGCTGAGAATTGGGGAACGGAAAGGGAAGGGTTTGGGGGTCAGAGGGTTAGTATCGGCTACGACGAAGTCGAGGCCAGATTGTCGTACTCAATAAATGAAATATTTCAGCAAAGATTAATTGTTTGGGAATGCAATTTATTTGAGATGACATCGGAACCTGACAGATAGCCACCCCCCTCCCATCCCACCTCCTACCTGACAAAGGGGTTGCATCCTTACACATTTATATCTGTAAGAAGGAAAGTTGCAAGTCTTTCTTTTTTTATATATATTTCTTCGTTTATCCCTTCTCTATCCTTTTCTTTCTTTTTCCCCCCTTTCTTCCCTTTTAATTCCTTTCCCCCCCCCCCCCCCCCCTTTGGCTATTTTCAATTTGACCTCTTTTTTTTTTAATTTAACCAAATTGTTGTTTAAAAAAAAAATTCAACAAACAACCATCATAGCGTCCAGAAAAACGGGGCTTCGTTTGATCAAGTCCACGTCCGGCAGGGCCCAATCGCAGGCAGGCATCCTGGCCTGTCCCCCTACTGACATATCCCCCTGACCCATCCTCTCCTTAAACAGACCAGCATTGCCCTTGATTGTCTCCGCTGGGGTTAATTTCCCCCCAAAGTAGCTAAGCTGTAACGTGAGGGCTGGCACGGAGCAGTGATGGATGGATGGCTCAGTGTTCCCTGATTCTGGGGTCACCTTGAACCTTCCAGCTGTTCGGCAAGCTTTGCTCGGATCAGAAAAAAAAAAGCAGAATTACACACACCCCGTTTGCCTAATCAGAATTTCATGTCACGTAATCTGGGCTGGGTTGGGGGTATATTTTAGGCCATCGACGAGGCAGAATGGAGGGTTGAAATTATTTCAAATGAACCAAATATCAGAATACAGGTAGACCCAATGCTGGGCTGCTGTTGGTTCGAGCCGGTTCGTGCGAACCGGTAGTTCCAACAATCAGCTGGCCGCATCCACCCGCCTCTGTCCTATCCTTTCCTATATTTCCTTCTTTCTGGCTCAGCTGATTCGCGCGGCGCAGCTGGTTTCCGCGCCTCCGCTGTTCTATTTACCGGGGCTGCCTTAGAAGGTAAGCGGCTGAGTTTCAAATTGCTGTATTTTGAATGCTGCGCGCAAGGTTATTATGCGCACATGCGCGCAAAGTGCTCCATCACCGAACCGGTTGCAGCCCACCACTGGGTAGACCTCAACGTACGACCACAATTGAGCCCAGAATTTACGCTGCGCAGTGAGAAATGGGTTAAATGACTTTTGTCCCATTTTACGACGTTTCTCGCCCGAATCACTGTGGTTCTTAAATTAGTCGCCCGGGTGTTAAGTGAACCTTGGTTTCCCCCATTGGCTTTGCTTGTCAGAAGGTCGCAAAAGGGGATCACGTAACTCCAGGACACTGCAACCGTCATAAATGTGCTCGCTACAAGGGTCATAAGTGTGAAAAAATGGTCATAAGTCACTTTTCCCACTGCCGTTGTAACATTGAACGGTCACTAAATGAACTGTTGTAAGTCGAGGACTACCTCGACTTAGAGTTGGGAGGGGCCTTGGAGGTCTTCTAGTCCCGTGATGGTTAACCTTTTCTTCAGTGCCATTGTAACTCTGAACGGTCACTAAATGAATCGTCGTAAGTGGAGGGCTAACTGCAGCTGCTAGGAGTCAATACCGACTCGATGACACATCAGCAATCATATTACCGTGTTTCCCCGAAAATAAGACCCTGTCTTATATTTTTTTGAACCCCGAAATAAGTGCTTGGCCTTATTTTCGGGGAGGTTTTATATATTTTGGGGCGCGTGGAGCAAGACGGGGCTCCTCCTACCGTCTTCCCTGATTTCCAGCTCTGTCTCCCTAACCCTAACCAGAGGAAATGGCGGGGACCGGCTGTACATGCAGTTAAATATTTTCAGGGAGGGCTTATTTTCAGGGGGGGCTTATTTTAGGGGAAACAGGGTAGGCAGATGTCTGTATATTATTTTTGTTTATTTATTCCATTTTTATAGCCGCCCGTCTCAACCCAGGGACTTTGGGAAGCAATACAAACATCTATATACAAATATCATGCATTTATGAAAAAAGCTTACATTTCATATCTTGGGGGTGGGAGGGGGAATAGCTTGAAGGAACGACGTGCAAAATTGCAAATGAAACTGTTTGCAAAGGAAACGGGGGGGGATGGCGGCATCATAATATGCCGTAGATGTTGAAGGGTGAACATCTCAAACCCCATTTGCGGTTTTGATGAGCCGCGAAAAATGAGAAAGGAAAAACCGACCTCCGGTTCCTCGATTTAATAGAAGGAGAGTCTCTTTGCTTGGCTGATTCTCCCCCAATACAGGCTGAATAGAAAAAGAAACCAAACATTTTCCAGTTTAACCTGTTCTGAGCCAGCTCCCCAAACACGACAAACCGTCTGAAGTCAACTCAAAAGATTCCTTTATTAGGAGCGCCGGCAGCCCCGGCAAAAAGTTTCTCTCAAGTCCGTCCGGCAGGGAGACGAATAGTTGTCTGCCACATCTATTCATCTCCGCCCCTACCTTTTATCCCCAGAGCTAGGGTGGGGCTTCGCTAGCAGCGGTGGGCTCTTCCGTCCCAAGGACCGGCCCATAGATTTCCACTGCTCTCCTCTCCTCTGCCTTCTGGGCATCTGTGCATTGGGACGCAGCTGTTCCTCTTCTTCCTCATCAGCCGCTTCCAGACCTGGGGGCTGTTGACTCTCAATCTGAGGGCTGACGGACGGCCTAGTCCCGTGATGGCGTACCTATGGCACGCGTGCCACAGGTGGCACGCGGAGCCATATTAGTGGGCACGCCAGCTCAGCTCTGGGGCGCATGCGCGCGCCGGCCAGCTGATTTTCGGGCCTTCTGGGTCCACCAGAAGTAGGGAAACAGGCTGTTTCCTGCCTCTGGAGGGCTTGGGGGCGGGGTGGGGAAGGCCCGTTTTTCTTTCTTACCTGGCTCCAGATCCTCTCTGTGTATCTGGGAAGGGCGAAAACAGCCTTTCCCACTCCCTTGGAGGCCCTACGGAGGCTGAAAGGGCCCATTTCCCGACTCCCGGTGGGACAGGAAGTGACGTTTTTTCCTGTCCCCAGCCTCCAGAGACTCCTAGAGAGGCTCCTAGAGACTCCTAGAGAGGCAAAAAATGTCACTGCCTGTCCCACCGAGAGTTGGGAAATGGGCCCTTTCAGCCTCCGTAGGGCCTCCAAGGGAGTGGGAAAGGCTGTTTTCGTCCTTCCCAGATACACAGAGAGGATCTGGAACCAGGTAAGAAAGACAAACGGGCCTACCAGGCCATCATGTGCCAGGAGCGGGGGGGAGGGGGAGGGGGTTGCACACACGTACGCGTGGGCACGTGCGTGCGACCCTCCCCCGCCCCCCCTCTCCTGGCACGCAATGGCAAAAAGATTAGCCCTAGTCTCTGTCTCTCTCTCTCTCTCTCTCTCTGCCAGCTCCATTCCCTCTTCCCCCTCGGAGCTCTCAGAATTGCCTTGATGCTGACCCTGAATCCCCCGCCTCCTCCTCCTATGATTCGGCTGCTGGAGGGGCCGGCGGCCAACAGGCCACAGCAGAGAAATTCAAGCTGTAAAAGAGACTTGGGGAAACGGCAAATAAATTGGAATTTCTATGCCTGTTTTCGAAATATCCAAAATGGCACTGCAGATCTTCACACACACACACAAACATTATACATCTATGTGCGACATTGCAACCCACACAAAGAAAAAGAGCAGGCTTTCCACTGAAAGAGAAGAGGAAGTCCTTGACTTACAACCATTTATTTGGTGACGGCTTAAAGTTACAGAGGCCCTTTTTTTTCCTCAGCGGCAGTGGTGGGTTCCTCCCGGTTCAGTCCGGTTCGGCCGAGCCGGTAGCGGTGACGATATGACGTCACCGAACCGGTTCTCCCCCCGCCCACCCACGTTATTCTTACCTTTTATTTGGCCCCACCCCCAATCTATTGCTGCCTCCTGAGTCCCAGCTGATGACTAGAGGGAAAAAAAACTATTTAAACTCTTGCCGCAGGACTTCAAAGGGCCGCCCTACAGCTGATCAGTGTTAAAAGCAAACAAATGAGTCGGGTTCGTAAGTGCGAGGACCTTCCAGAAATGACTCTGACCAGCTAGCCACGCCCACCTAGTCACTTGACCTCCAAGCCACACCCACAAAAAAGCCACACCCACAGAACCGGTAGTAAAAAAATTTAGAACCCACCCCTGCTCAGCGGGATGACTCTCTAAAAAAACAGTACCGTTGAGTTTCGAGATTGCTTTGGGGGCTGAATTCTTGAAAACACAGGTAGTCCTCAACTTACAAGTGTTCATTTCGAAGTTACAACGGGGCTGAAAAGTCATAGAACAGCTTGCCTCCAGAAGTTGTGGGTAATCCAACACTGGAGCCAAAAATGGGGGGAGCGCGGCGGGGGTCATGCCCTCGTGTGCCTGCACCCATAATTCAATGCCCCCCATGCCCCCCATGCATGCACGCGTGACCCCCCCCCGCATGCGCGCGCGACCCCACTGCGCTCCCCTGCTTTTGGCATGCGAGGGCAAAAAGGTTACTGGTGGGCCTGTTAGGCCTGTTTTTCGCCCTCCTCAGGCTCCAGAGGCTTTCTTGGAGCCTGGGGAGGACAAAAACAGCCTTCCCCATTCCCCCGGAGGCCCTATGGAGGCTGGAAACAGCCCGTTTCCAGACTTCCGGTCGGCCCAGAAGGCCCGAAAATCAGCTGGCCAGCGCACACATGCGTGCTGGAGCTGAGCTAGGGCAATGCTCGCGTGCCCACAGATATGGCTCCGCGTGCCACCTGTGGCACGCGTACCATACGTTCGCCATCACGGGTCTAGGCCTATGTCATTTCAGATAGTCCCCGACTTACAACCACAATTGAGCCCCAAATTTCCATTGCTATGCATGGCCATGCTTAACTTAAGTTTTTTCCCCACCCTTGTAGGACTGGCTCGCGTCCTGCGACCGGCACTTAGCGCCAACCGCAGTCCCTTTGCAATCTGGTCTCTCCCTCCCCCTCCCCCCGCTGCCGCCACCCTCCTTCTGCTGTGCTTCACGCTTGACATTAATCCTCATATCAGGCTTTTAATTAGAAACCCCGAGATTGGAAAATAAACCCCAGCCATATGTGTGTGTGGTTTTTTTTTTAAAAAAAAATGAAATAAACAAATCTGCTTTTCCAGATGCCTCCGAGCCAGCGCAGCAATCCCAGAACGCACCCTTGACACCGTTTATTATTAATGTTTTTCCATTTATTAGTTGGAGAAAATAATAAGAATAATAATAAAAGATGAAAGGCCGCTCTGTCGTACCAATTGCCCCAGGCAGATTCTCTCGGCGTGGGCTCCTGCGTTTCCTCTGCCACAACGAAGAGGCATTCTCAGAAATGTGGAATTTATTGATAAAGTTCTCGTCCTCCTCAGTGGTGGGTTGTCTCCGGTTCGGACCGGTTCGCATGAACCGGTAGTAAAACGGCGGGAGGACCCGCCCACCGCCCCGGATGTCGTTATCAGTGATCTGCGGATGTGCAGAAGCATCTGTGCGTGCGCAGAAGCAAGGCACGCACACGAGCGAAGCGATCGTGTTTGCACGATCCTGTTGCGAACCGGTGGTAAAGGTAAGTAGAATTCACCTCTGGTCCTCCTCCTCCTCCTCCTCCTCCTCTTCCCTGCAAACTCCACTCCCTTGTAGCAGTGATGAGGTTACCGGTGGTGGGTTTCAACCGGTGTTACCACCGGTTCGCATCATGCAAGCGCTTCGCTCGCGCGCGCGCCAAACTTGCGCTCCGCGCGAGTGCGGTGTATTACAGAACAGCTGAGACGCGGCAATCCGCTCTGCCGCGCCTTTCAGCTGGGCTAAAAACCACCATATATAAGGTATGTATAACGCAGGGACAGGCGGGAGGGCCAAGCTAACCATCAGAGAGAACCGGTTCGTTCTCAGCTCATCAGCATCGCTACCAGTTCAACCGAACCGGGCTGAACTGGTAGAAATCGACCACTGGATGTTACCCAGTTGGGTCATGAAACGTTTGCAAGAAAAACATCAAGCTCAGAGAGCATCAAGGACCCCACACTTCTTCTTCTCCTCCTGCTCCTCCTCCCTGCAAACCACTCCCTTCTAGGACTGATGATGTTACCTAGTTGGGTTATGAAATGTCTGCAAAAAATCCACCTAGCTCAGAGAGCACCAAGGACCCCACAGATGTCCTCCTCCTCCTCTCTGTAACCCCACCACTCTCTTCTATCCCTGATGATGTTACCCAGTTGGGTTATTAAACGTCTGCAAAAAATCCACCTAGCCCAGAGAGCACCAAGGACCCCACATTCTTCCTCTTTTTCCTCCTCTCCACAAACTCCTGTCCCTTATAGCACTGATGATGTTACATAGTTGGGTTATTAAACGTCTGCAAGAAAACCACCAAATTCTAGGACCCACAAATTCAACTTTGAAATATTCTCATCTATCGGTGTACTCACATATGCACACAGACACTTCTCTCAATCCTCTTTATCTTTGGAAAAAAAATGGTCGGCGCTTGTCTGAAACATCAAAAGGAAAAGTTCAAATTCCAATTCATTTGGAGGTCATTACCAAATTGCAAAGAGCCTTGGTAGCACAGTGAACTAATGCACTGTTATTAATATCTGTTGCTTGCAATTACTGCAAGTTCAAATCCCACCAGGCTCAAGGTTGACTCAGCCTTCCATCCCTTCAAAGGTAGGTGAAATGAGAACCCAGTTTGTGGGGGCAATAAGCTGACTTTGTATAAATATACAAAAGTATGAAGGCTATTGCTTAACGCATTGTAAGCCGCCCTGAGTCTCTGGAGAAGGGTGGCATATAAATTAAAGCAAAAAAAAGAAAGAAAGAAAGAAAGAAAGAAAGAAAGAAAGAAAGAAAGAAAGAAAGAAAGAAAGGAAATTTGGGATGGTTTTTTTTTATTATTATTCCAGCTTTATTGGCCAGGTCTGTGGATTAAAACTGTGAGGACTAGAAGCATGGAGAATCCTATTTTGTAATGCATTGCACAATGGGAGTTGAGTAAAATGCAGGCCAGGTTAATCCTGCCTGAATGCACTCAGACCTGCATTTCCCAACCTTGACAACTTTAAGATGGGTGGACTTCAACTCCCAGAATTCCCCAGGCAGCATGTTTTAAGATGGATGGACTTCCATTCCCAGAATTCCCCAGGCAGCCTGCTTTAAGAGAGGTGGATTTCCCCTCCCAGAATTCCCCAGCCAGCATGCTTTAAGATTGGTGGACTTTAACTCCCAGAATGGCCTGGCCTGGCCTAAATCTTCTCCCCTTTTAAATATAAATCTTAAATATAAATTTTTAATCTGTTTTAAATTTTGGGGTATTTTAAATTCAGCCAAATTATTTAATTTGTTTTTAATCTATTTTAAATTTTTGAATTCGTGTGTTTTATCTTATGGCTGTTCACCGCCCTGAGTCCTTCGGGAGAAGGGCGGTATAGAAATTTAATAAAATAAATAAATGAAATAAAAAAGAATTCCCCAGCCGGCATGCTTTAAGATGGATGGACTTTAACTCCCAGAATCCCCCAGCCAGCCTGATTTAAGATGGTTAGACTTCCGCTCCCAGAATCCCCCAGCCAGCATGTTTTAAGATGGGTGGACTTCCACTCCCAGAATTCCCTAGTCAGCCTACTGCCTGGGGAATTCTGGGAGTTGAGTTCCATCCATCGTAAAACTGCATAGGTTGAGAAACACGGATTTAATTTACTAGCTCTCGGGCTGCCCTCATTGTTAGAATGCAAAGAGATTCTTAATGAATGCATTCGGTATCGGAAAGGTTTCGGCCTAAATAAATATTAATTTTTCTGTTCTCCCTTTGTCTTTGTTCGATCCTTTTGGGAAGAATATTTCTGCCATCCCCAGCACATCTCAACGCAAATGTAAATACACAAACACACACACAGACACACAAACACACCAGAGACCCCGTCAGCCTCTTCTCCTCATAACAAAAAACCTTGAAACTTCTAACGAGGCAAAAGGGACGCTTTAATGATTCCTCGTGCCAGCGGCAGTGTTTTTAATTATAATCGCAATTATCTGTTTGATTTACACTTCGCTGTTATTGCTTTGTTTCTCCACGCATCCGTGAGAATTTGTTCTTTTTTTTATATATATATATATATATTTTTGGACGCACCGATGATAAAAACTTTTCCAGCCTGCTACTGAAACCATCTTGTCCTTTTTGCGTATTTCTTTATTTAATCTATTTACATAGCATCTCGCCAACGGCAAATCTGTGCGGCAGATACTATTAAAAAAGGAAGCACAACACAACCAGAGGAACAACTCACAATGGAAGAGCATCTGTGTAGAGTGATGGCTAACCTTTTTGCCGTCGGGTGCGAAAAGCAGGGGGAACGCAAAGGGGTCATAATTCAATGCCTCCCCGTGCTCCACCCCCCTGCGCATGCGTGCGCGACCCCCCCACCACGCCCCATTTTGGGCCTAGCAGGCCTCCCTGAAGCCCATTTCCAGATTTCTGGTAATCCCCTTTTTTCACCCTCGTCAGGCTCCAGAGGCTTTCTTGGCACCTGGGGAGGGCGAAAACAGCCTCCCCTGCCCCCTAGAGGCCTTCCGGAGGCCGGAAATGGCCCGTTTCCCGACTTCCAGTGGGCCCGGCAGGCCCGGTTTTCTCCCTCCCCAGGCTCCAGAAGCTTTCCTGGAGCCTAGGGAGGGCAAAAACGACCTCCTCAACCCACCCCCCCGGAGGCCCTCTGGAGGCCAAAAATGCCCTCCCAGAGCCTCCGCGTGAGCCCTGTACTTACCTGGCATCCAAAACGGGCTGAGTGGAGACTCCTGGGAGGGGAGGGACGGTATGGGTGGGGCTAGCCGAAAATCAGCTGGGGAGCTGAGCTAGGGCAACGGCTCGCGTGCCCGCAGATATGGCTCCACGTGCCATCTGTGGCACGCGTGCCATAGGTTCGCCGTCACGGACCTACAGGGTCCCTTCGAACTCCGTTAATCTGTTATATATTCTTCACCTTTGTGGAGACTAGGCACGTGGTACGCTGGGTAAATCCCAAAGCCTGAATATCCCTTCCTTTTGCCAACACTACCCTTTCTCTAATTCCTCATTTTCTTAATTATAAAAGAAAAAAAAAATTACAATTAGTCCTCAATTTACAGCAGTTCATTTAGTGACCATTACAACGGCACTGAAAAAAGAGACTTGTGGCCGTTTTTCCACTTACAACCGTCGCAGCATCCCCCCATCCCCACCCCATGGTCACGTGATCAAAATTCAGAAGCTTGGCAACTGTCTCATATTTATGACGGCTGCAGCGTCCCAGGGTTATGCAATCCCCTTCTGTGACCTTCCGAGGATAGGCGATTCACTTAACAACCGTGTGACTAACTTAACCACGGCGGCGATTCGCTGAACAACGGCGGCAAGGAAGGTCGTAAAATGGGGCAAAATTGACCCAAGAAGTGTGTCGCTTAGCGGCAGGGCTTTTGGGCTCCACTGAAGTCGTTAGTCAAGGACTACCTGCCTAATTGCTCTCAGCTGCTACTCCATTGATTATTCTTGTTTTCATTTGCATTCCACGCTGCCATATACATTTTTTAAAAAAAATCTTTTGTAGATGATCTATTTTTAAGCTCTCCAGCTAATTTATTGAAATTCATTATTCCTTTTTTCTGGCGGGCTGGTTCTGATTGATAAGCAGGAGAGACAATAGTTTATACTGCAAGAATAGAATGGAATGGAATAAATGGAATGGAATGGAATGGAATGGAATGGAATAGAATAGAATCGAATCGAATCGAATCGAATCGAATCGAATAGAATAGAATAGAATAGAATAGAATAGAATAGAATAGAATAGAATAACAGAGTGGGATTGGACCTTGGAGGTCTTCTAGTCCGACCCCCTGCTTAGGCAGAAAACCCTACACCACTTCAGACAAATGGTTGTCCAATCTCTTTTTAAAAACTTCCAGTGTTGGAGCATTCACAACATCTGGAGGCAAGTTGTTCCACTGGTTAATTGTTCTCACTGTCAGGAAATTCCTCCTTAGTTCCAGGTTGCTTCTCTCCTTGATCAGTTTCCATCCGTTGCTTCTTGTCCTGCCTTCAGGTGCTTTGGAGAATAGCTTGACTCCCTCTTCTTTGGGGCAGCCCCTGAGATATTGGAAGACTGTTATGTCTCCCCTAGTCCTTCTTTTCACAAGATGTTCAAAAAGAGATTATAGATGATGGATGGATGGATGGACAGATGGACAGACAGCAGACAGATGTACCGGTAGGTAGACTGGTTAGTAGATATGTAGGTAGATGATAGATAGATAGATAGATAGATAGATAGATAGATAGATAGATAGATAGTAGATTAGATAGATAGATAGAGATCGAGAGAGGAGATTAGATAGAGAGAGAGATTAGATAGATAGATAGATAGATAGATAGAGATTAGATAGATAGATAGATAGATAGATAGATAGATAGATAGATAGATAGACAGGTAGATAGATGATAGGATAGATATAGATATAGATAGATAGATAGATAGATAGATAGATAGATAGACAGGTAGATAGATAGATAGATAGATAGGATAGATAATAGATTAGAGAGATAGATAGATAGATAGATAGATAGATAGATTAGATAGATAGATAGATAGATAGATAGATAGGTAGATAGATAGATAGATAGATAGATAGATAGAGATAGATTAGATAGATAGATAGATAGAGACAGACTGACAGACAGACAGGACAGACAGACAGACAGACAATCCATAATCTCACAAACGCCACTCTGGCCAGCAAAACCAAAAACGATTAAATAACTTTTAAAAACCATTAAACGTAAATATAAGGCCTGCCTCTTCTTTTTACACCCCTGGCAAAGATAACGGCTCTTTCCAACAAACATTGATTAAGCCGCCATCCTTAATCTGCTTTCAAGGACGTGTGTTTTCCTCGCCACCTTTTAAAACATCGTTCAAACGGATTTTTTTTTTTTTTTTTAAACAAGACAAAGATTGCATGAGTGATTTTTTTTATTTAATTTATTTATTTATTTATTTATTTTTGGTCCCTTGCAAAACCACCTGCCGTGTGGGCTCTGGATTTTCGGAGAAAAGTCACAGCATAAAGACAGGGGAGGCTTGGAACTAAGGCTGGCGGTCCGAATTAGAAACAAGTAAGAGGATTTTCCGGGATCAAAACAACAGCTCAGCAGCTGATCCACCGGTCTCATCTGTGGCCACCACTGAAAAGATAACAAGCCGAATTGGAAGAAGCCTTGCCAAAATCTCTTTAAGACCGGCATTCTCACCACAAGGCACCCGTCCTCAAACGTACCCATTTTGGCAATGTTGCCAAAAAAGCCAACGCAGTTCTAGGCTGCATCAACAGAGGGAGAGAATCAAGATCACGTGAAGTGTTAATACCACTTTATAAGGCCTTGGTAAGGCCACACTTGGAATACGGCATCCAGTTTTGGCCGCCATGAGGTAAAAAAAGATGTGGAGACGCTGGAAAGAGTGCAGAGAAGAGCAACCAAGAGGATTAGGGGACTGGAGGCTAAAATATACGAAGGACGGTTGCAGGAACTGGGTATGTCTAGTTTAATGAAAAGAAGGACTAGGGGAGACATGATAGCAGTCTTCCAGTATCTCAGGGGCTGCCCCAAAGAAGAGGGAGTCAAGCTATTCTCCAAAGCCCCTGAGGGCAGGACAAGCAACGGGTGGAAACGAATCAAGGAGAGAAGCAGGGGTGAAATCCAGCAGGTTCTGACAGGTTCTGGAGAACTGGTAGCGGACATTTTGAGTAGTTCGGAGAACCGGCAAATGCCACCTCTGGCTGGCCCCCGAGTGGGGTGGGAATGGAGGTTTTGCAATATCCTTTCCCCAGGAGTGGGGAGGGAATGGGGATTTTGCAATATCGTTCACACCACGCCACACCACAGAACCAGTAGTAAAATAATTTGGATTTCACCACTGGAGAGAAGCAACCTAGAACTAAGGAGGAATTTCCTGACAGTGAGAACAATTAATCAGCGGAACAATTTGCCTCCAGAAGTTGTAAATGCTCCCAACGCTGGAAGTTTTTAAGAAGAGATTGGACAAGCATTTGTCTGAAGTGATGTAGGGTTTCCTGCTTATGTACGGGGTTGGACTAGAAGACCTCTGAGGTCCCTTCCAACTCTCGTTACAGAATACAGGTAGTCCTCAATTTACAACGATTCATTTAGTGACCATTCACAGTTACAAGAGATTTGACAACCATTTATCTGAAATGATCGAGGCCAGTGATGGCTAACCTTTTTTCTGTGCGGGGGTGGGTGGGGTCGTGTGCATGTGTGGTCACACCCATAATTCAATGCCCCCCCACGCATGCGTGCACGACCCCCTGCGCTCCCCCACTTTTGGCACACGATGGCACCGTGGGCTAGGTAAGCCCATTTTTCGTCCTCCCCAGGCACCAGAGGCTGTCTTGGAGCCTGGGGAGGGTGGAAACAGCCTTCGCCACATCCCCAGAGGCCCTCCAGAGGCCGGAAACGGCCCATTTCCCGACTTCCGGTGGGACCGGAAGGCCCATTTTTCGCTCTCCTCAGGCTCCAGAGGCTTTCTAGGAGCCTGGGGAGGGCCAAAACGGCCTTCCCCACCCCCCTGGAGGGCCTCCGGAGGCAGGAAACAGCCCATTTCCTGAATTCCAGTGGGCCCAGAAGACCCGAAAATCAGCTGGCCGGCATGTGCATGTGTGCTGGAGCTGAGCTAGGGCAACGCTCACGTGCCCACAGATATGGCTCCGCTTGCCACCTGTGGCACGCGTGTCATAGGTTCGCCATCACCGGTCTAGGCCTAGACCATTTCATGTAGTCCTTGAGTTACGACCACAATTGAGCCCCAAATTTCCATCGCTAAGCATGGCCATGCTTAACTTAGTTTTTTTTCCCACCTTACAACCTTTCCTGCCCCTATTCGTTAAGGGAGTCACTGCCGTTGTTAATTGAATCATGGTGTCATTAAGCCTGATTAAGTCGTAAGTGTGAAAACTCGTCTTTATTTGATACGGCTTTTATTTATTTATTTATTTATTTATTTATTTATTTATTAAATTTTTATACCGCCCCCTCTCCCGAAGGACTCGGGGCAGTGAACAGCCAGAATTAAAAACACACAATACAAATATTAAAATACATTAAAACAAAATTAAATTATCTTTGGCTTCTCCAATTTTAAAACCCCTTACCCATAAAATTCACCCAATTAAAAATTTTAACCCAGCCTGGCTTGCTGAAATAAAAGTGTGTGTTATCTGTGTTATCTATATACAAGTGTGTGTTAGTGTGTTATCTATATACAGGTGGTCTTACAACTTACAACTGTTCATTTAGTAACCGTTCAAAGTTACGACGGCACTGAAAAAAGGGACCTACGGCCATTTTTCACAGTTACGACCTTTGTAGCATCCCCCATGGTCACGCCGGCAAAATTCAGATGGTTGGCCACTGACTCATATTTATGTCGGTTGCAGCATCCCGGGGTCATGCGACCTCGTGACAAGGAAAGTCAACGGGGAAATCAGATTCACTTAACAACCGTCTTACTAACTAAGGGATTCACTTAACAACGGTGGTCAGGAAGGTCGTAAAATGGTGGAAGTTTCAACTCAAGAAGTGTTTCACTTAGCAACAGAAATTTTGGGCTCAATTGTGGTCATAAATGGGAGGACTGCCTGTATTTATTTCCTGGCCTTTTAGCAAGAACCTGCATCATTTTTACAAGCTTCAGTTGGACTCTCGTGTTTTTAGCCCAGAGATGGGTTTCAACAAGTTCTGACCAGTTCTGGAGAACCGGTAGCGGAAATTTTGAGTAGTTCAGAGAACCGGTAGTAAAAATTCTGACTGGCCCTGCCCCCATCTATTCTCTGCCTCCTGAGTGCCAGCTGATTGGGAGGAAATGGGGATTTTGCAGTAACCTTCTCCTGGAGTGGGGAGGGAATGGGGATTTTACAGTATCCTTCCCCTGGAGTGGGGAGGAAATGGGGATTTTGCAGTAACCTTCCTCTGGAGTGGGGAGGAAATGGAGATTTTGCAGTATCCTTCCCCTGGAGTGGGGAGGAAATGGAGATTTTGCAGTATCCTTCCCCTGGAGTGGGGAGGAAATGGGGATTTTGCAGTAACCTTCCCCTGGAGTGGGGAGGAAATGGGGATTTTGCAGTATCCTTCCCCTGGAGTGGGGAGGAAATGGGGATTTTGCAGTAACCTTCCCCTGGAGTGGCGAAGAAATGGAGATTTTGCAGTAACCTTCCCCTGGAGTGGGGAGGAAATGGGGATTTTGCAATAACCTTCCCCTGGAGTGGGGAGGAAATGGGGATTTTGCAATAACCTTCCCCTGGAGTGGGGAGGAAATGGGGATTTTACAGTATCCTTCCCCTGGAGTGGGGAGGGAATGGGGATTTTGCAATATTCTTCCGCTGGAGTGGGGAGGAAATGGAGATTTTACAGTATCCTTCCCCTGCCACACCCACCAAACCACACCCACAGAACCGGTAGTAAAAAAATTTGAAACCCACCACTGTTTTAGCCTGATATTACCTTGCCCCAAATGGATTAACGATTACAAATTGGATCACGAATGAATCGGATCAAATCTTTATGGCGCTCACAGACGAGCGTATGTATTGGATCCCAAAAAGATTTGGGGAATTTGACTGACTCTCCTGTGCTATCCCATCCCTGAATTTCTTTCGGCCTCTGCTTCGGCTGGGTGAGGTTTTCATCAGAAACGAAGCATTTCTCCAGGCGGAATTTATAAACGGAATTTATATTTCCCCCCAGCTCACCCGTCCTTTTGATGTCTCCAGCAATTAGTCTGCTTGCGTTGCCTATTTAAAGACGGCCTCTGCAAATTTCGGTCCGTCTGTCTTTTAAAAAAAAAAAAAAGATTTAATTGCAACCCAGAACGGAGGAGTCTGGAGGAATGAAAAAAGAATGTGGCTTGGATGACATTAAAAAAAAAAAATTATCATTCTAAAGATGAAAAGATGCTGCAGAGAAAGTTCCCGGCGGAGGAAAGGAAAAAAAGGTGGCAGGATTTGGGTTTAGTCTAGAGAAAAGAAGGACTAGAGGGGATATGATAGCAGCATTTCAATATTTGAGGGGCCGCCACAAAGAAAAGGAAGGGGGTCAATTTATTCTCCAAACAAGCCCCCGAAGGTAAGACAAGAAACAACGGATGGAAACTAATCAAGGAGAGAAGCCACCAGGAATTAAGGAGGAACTTCCCCATGGTGAGAACAATTAACCGGTGGAACAGCTTGCCACCAGAAGTTGTGGGTGCTTCATTTCTGAAGGTTTTTAAGAAGAAACTAGACAGTCCCTTGTCTGAAATGGTATGGATTCTCTTGCTTGAGCATGGGGCTGGACTAGAAGACCCCTAAGGTCCCTTCCAGCTCTATTCTATTCTATTCTATTCTATTCTATTCTATTCTATTCTATTCTATTCTATTCCATTCTATTCCATTCCATTCTATTCTATTCTCAATAAAGATTCTAATTCTATTCTATTCTTTTCTAAATATTCTGTTCTGTTCTAATTTCTATTTTATTCTATTCTAAATATTCCATTCCATTCTAATTCTAATTCTTATTGCTATTCTATTCTATTCTATTCTATTCTAAATATTCTGTTCTGTTCTAATTCTGTTTTATTCCATTCTATTCTAAATATTCCATTCCACTCCATTCCATTCTAGTCTAGTCTATTCTCAATAAAGATTCTAATTCTATTCTATTCTATTCTTTTCTAAATATTCTGTTCTGTTCTAATTTCTATTCTATTCTATTCTATTCTAAATATTCTGTTCTGTTCTAATTTCTATTTTATTCTATTCTAAATATTCCATTCCATTCCAATTCTTATTCTTATTTTTTTTTTGCTATTCTATTCTATTCTATTCTATTCTAATTCTTATTGCTATTCTATTCTATTCTATTCTATTCTATTCTATTCTATTCTATTCTATTCTATTCTATTCTATTCTATTCTAAATATTCTGTTCTGTTCTGATTTCTGTTTTATTCCATTCTATTCTAAATATTCCATTCCATTACATTACATTCTAGTCTAGTCTATTCTCAATAAAGATTCTAATTCTATTCTATTCTATACTTTTCTAAATATTCTGTTCTGTTCTGTTCTAATTTCTATTTTATTCTATTCTAAATATTCCATTCCATTCCGTTCCATTCCATTCCATTCTAATTCTTATTGCTATTCTATTCTATTCTATTCTATTCTATTCTATTCTATTCTATTCTATTCTATTCTATTCATTTCCAGCTCTGCAAAAGCTCTCCACATGTCAAACAGAGGCTCTTTTTCTTTTTTTTTTGGTTAAGCTGAAATTTTTCCCACGGGAGTCCTGCCGGTGTGAAAAAGGATCAATAGACAAGCTGATAGCTACCAGGAGAAAAAAGAACTTGTCAAAAATTCCAGGGTAGCTGATGCAGAGAAAGTCCTAACCGTGCGCCCCGCTGTTACCTGGCAGGTTAAAAGCTGATTTTTCACACTTTATCAAAAAAAAACCCAAAAACCCTCAGACTTCCAACCTTGCCGGTCACACTTAGCTAACCGGCTGCAATCGTGCCCTACTTATGATACTTTTCCCCAGCCTGGAGGAGCAGGGAATAGGGGGCCTTTCTGGCCCAGGAGGATGGGAATTGTAGTTAGCCTGTCCACAAAGCATCGGTGGAAATCAGTTTGGGAGATACAGGTAAGTCCTCGATTTACGACCGCAGCTCAAGCCCAACATGTACGTTGCTAAGCAAGACACTTGCCTTGTAAGACGCTTCGCCCCATTCTGCGACCTTCCTCGCCACCGTCGTTAAGCGAATCACTGCCGTCATTCAATGAGTAACGCGGTCGTTCTGCGAATCCGGCTTCCCCATTGGCTTTGCTCGTCAGGAGGTCGCAAAAGGGAATCAGTCACGTGACACACACACACACACACACACACACACCGGGGCACTGCGACCGTCGTAAATACGAATCTGTTGCCAAACTGCCTGAATTTTTGACCACATGACCGTGGGGGGGATGCCGCAACGGTGTGAAAAACGGTAATAAGTCATTCTTTTTCCGTGAGGTCGCAACTTTGAACGGTCGCTAAATGTCGTAAGTTGAGGACTACCTGGTTTTAATTCAGCGCCAAGGATGTTTGCTGTGAGCCAAAGGTTCCCATAGGGAGGCTGCATTTGAGGCAGAATCGAAGACTAAAAAGGACCTTTAAAGATCAGTTAGTCCAGCCCGGGAAGGGATCCATTGCTACAGCGCCCGTTATATTGAGGAGCAAGTGAACAACTGCTCACAAGTTGAGGACAGTGATTTATTTATTTATTTATTAAACAAGTTTTATTGGGTTTTTTTTCTTTTCTCTTCTCCTACCTTCACCCATATCTTTCTTTCTTCTTTTTTTTTGAACAGAGTGTTGGTCGTTTCTTATCTTATACAATTTACAATTACAATATACAATTAGTCAAATTCAAATTCATTTTACTCAATTACAATTTTTGTCAATATCGTCTTCCCTCCTTTCCTTTTTTTTTTTTTTGAATATACCTCAGTATTTCTATACTTGCATCTATAAACACCTTCTTCATTTATCCCTAAGTTCTAACTTTGCTAGTTGTACATATTGGTCCTCTTTTATTCGTTAACAATTCATTCTTTTTCCTAATATATTTATATTGGTTTGTTCGGAGCTGCCTTTCTTCCACTTCTTCTTCTTCTTTTTTTTTTTTTTATTGTACAGCAATCTTTCTCCTCAAACCTAGCCTCTCCCTCTTCCCTCTTCTCCTTCCAACTTTCTTTCCCCACCTTCTTCTTCTCTTCCCTACTTCCCCTTCCCTTCTCCTTCTCCTCCTCTCTTCCCCCCGTCTTACCTTCTCTCCTACTCTGCTTTCCCTTCCCTTCCTTCCTCCCTACTCTTCCGTTTCGTCCCTCTCTCTCCCTCCTCCTCCCTTCCAATTCCTTCATCTCTCTCTCTATTGCTGTACTCATTTTCCAATTTAATGTTTTCCATTGTGGAGCTCAGGCAACCCCGATCCCTTATCTTTTTAATTATTAACTAATTAATAATTAATTAATTAATTAATTTTTAATTATTAACTAATTATTACCTCCAGTACCTGGAGGAAGCGTCGTATCTAGATCCGTTCCAGTCGGGCTTCAGGCCTGGGTACAGCACGGAAACGGCATTGGTCGCGTTGGTTGATGATCTCTGGAGGGCTCGGGACAGGGGTTGTTCCTCTGTCCTGGTCCTGTTAGACCTCTCAGCGGCTTTTGATACCATCGACCATGGTATCATGCTGCACCGGCTGGAAGGGTTGGGGGTGGGAGGCACCGTCTTACGGTGGTTCTCCTCCTTTCTCTCTGACCGGTCGCAGTCTGTGTTGACAGGGGGGCAGAGATCGACCCCGAGGCCCCTTATATGTGGGGTGCCGCAGGGATCGGTTCTCTCGCCCCTTCTGTTCAACATTTATGTAAAGCCGCTGGGCGAGATCATCCGTGGTTTCGGGGTGAAGTACCATCTGTACGCTGACGACACTCAGCTGTACATCTCCACCCCGGATCACCCCAACGATGCCCTTGAAGTGATGTCCCAGTGCCTGGAGGCCGTACGGATCTGGATGGGGAGAAACGGGCTCAGGCTCAACCCGTCCAAGACCGAGTGGCTGTGGTTTCCGACGTCCCGATATAGTCAGCTGGCGCCATCGCTGGCTATTGGGGGCGAAGCATTGGCCCCCACGGAAAGGGCTCGTAACTTGGGCGTCCTCCTGGACTCACGGCTGTCTTTAGAAGAGCACTTGACGGCCGTGACCGGGAGGATTTTTCATCAGGTCCGCCTGATTCGCCAGTTGCGTCCCTTTCTAGATCGGGACTCGTTACGCACAGTCACTCATGCCCTCGTCACCTCTCGTCTGGACTATTGTAATGCTTTCTACATGGGGCTCCCCTTGAGGTGCACCCGGAGGCTCCAACTGGCGCAGAGTGCGGCCGCGCGGGTGGTGATGGGAGCGACGTGGCGCTCCCATATAACGCCTCTCCTGCGCGAGCTGCACTGGCTCCCGGTGGTCTTCCGGGTGCGCTTCAAGGTTCTGGTTACCACCTTTAAAGCGCTCCATGGCTTGGGACCTGGTTACTTACGGGACCGCCTACTACCACCAATAGCCTCCCACCGACCAGTACGCTCCCACAGAGAGGGGCTCCTCCAGGTGCCGTCGGCCAAACAATGTCGGCTGTCGGCCCCTAGGGGGAGAGCCTTCTCTGTGGGGGCACCGACGATCTGGAATGAGCTCCCCCCAGAGATACGGAGGATTCCGGATCTGCGCATCTTCCGCCACAAGTTGAAGACGCTTTTATTTCATCAAGCTGGCCTCGCCTAAATCTTCTCCCTTTTAAGTGTAAATTCTAAATTTTTAATGTATTTTAAAATATGGGTATCTTAAATTATTGGTATTAATTCAGCCAAATTTATTTAATTCATTTTATTCTATTTTAAATTTTGTATATCTATGTGTTTTATCTCATGGCTGTGCACCGCCCTGAGTCCTTCGGGAGTAGGGCGGTATAGAAATTCAATAAAATAAGAAATAAGAAAATAAATAAATTAACGACACATTTCATCTTCCAACTTTCTCCTTCCAACTTTCTTTCCCCACCTTCTTCTTCTCTTCTCTACTTCCCCTTCCCTTCTTCTCCTTCTCCTCCTCTCTTCCCCCCCCGTCTTACTTTCTCTCCTACTCTGCTTTCCCTTCCCTTCCTGAGGACAGCGATTTCGTACGTGATGTACAATGACGATAAAGGTGTTGAACTTTGAACTTCGATGGGTTTGAAGAAAATTTGCATCCCTTCTCCAGAGACGGCCTTCACTTAATTTAACAATTGGTTCACATGGTACCGAAAATGTGAGCGCACGCGTCCCTCCCACACGTGTGTGGCCTTCCACACATGTACATGTGTTGGCACGCATCCGCATTGCTTAGAAAACGTGGCTAAATAGGATGAGGCAGGTGGGCGGCCACCCACAGGACACCCACAACGACAGTGATTCGCCCGAACCGGTTGAATCCCGCAACTGCCCTTATGCCAAACTTTGAAGAACCGTAGCCTCTTCAATGTATAAATGAGGGTTTGTCAACCTGGACAACTTTAAAAGGTGTGGACCAACTCCCAGAATTCCCCAGCCAGCAACGCTGGCTGGGGAATTCTGGGAGCTGAAGTCCATACCTCTTAAAGTTGCACAGGTTGAAAACCACTGATAATATAAATGAATTTGTGCAACCTCCGTGTTAGGAATAAAATTATTTCACCGGAGTTAACAGTTGGCCAAGAAATAAATGCAGCAATTGCCTTTAATCCGTACCTCTGTCTACCTATTTATATAATCCACTCTTGCAGGGAATCAAAGCCCAGACTGAAAAAAATTGTAGCTATACAAGAAATTCTTAACCATTATAAATTCGCCAAACCACCTTCTAACCTGGCTGGCAAGACTTGGCCTCAAAATGTCAACATCTCTCTATTTTGTTTAAATATATAAATTTTTAGTTGGAAGATTGTTTTTTTTTTCTTTGCCGAGTTAAAAGGCTACCCAGAAAAGTAAAGAAGAAAATAAGAAAGAGAGAAGAAAAAAGAAAGTTTTGGAAGATGTCTCTGGGCCAATCACCAGGAGATGGGAAGTTTGTATTCCACCTTCCTTATCCTGCTCTATGACTGTCATAAAGATTTGATTTGAGAGAAGAAAGTGAAAAAAGAAAGAAAGAAAGAAAGAAAGAAAGAAAGAAAGAAAAAGAAAGAAAGAAAGAAAGTAAAGAAAGAAGAGGAATGAAGGAAGAGAGGAGAAGGGAGGGAGAGAGGAAAGGAAGTATATTGGAAGGGGAAGGAAGGAAGGAAGGAAGGAAGGAAGGAAGGAAGGAAGGAGAAAGGGGGAGAAGGGAGGAAGGAGGAGTGAAGAAGGAAGGGAGGGAGGGAGGAAGGAAGGAGAGAAATGGGAATGAGAAGGAAGGAAGGAGGAAGGAAGAAGGAAAGAAGGAGGGAGGGAGGGAGGAAGGAAGGAAGGAAAGGAAGGCAGGAAGGCAGGAAGGAAGGAAGGAAGGAAGGAAGGAAGGAAGGAAGGAAGGAAGGAAAAGGGAGGGAGAGAGGAAAGGAAGTATATCGGAAGGGGAAGGAAGGAAGGAAGGAAGGAAGGAAGGAAGGAAGGAGAAAGGGGGAGAAGGGAGGAAGGAGGAGTGAAGAAGGAAGGGAGGGAGGGAGGAAGGAAGGAGAGAAATGGGAATGAGACGGAAGGAAGGAGGAGGGAAGAAGGAAAGAAGGAAGGATGGAAGGAAGGAAGGAGGGAGGGAGGAAGGCAGGAAGGAAGGAAGGAAAAGGGAGGGAGAGAGGAAAGGAAGTATATCGGAAGGGGAAGGAAGGAATCAAGGAAAGAAGGAAGGAAGGAGAAGGGGGGAGAAGGTAGGAAGGAGGAGGGAAGAAGGAAGGGAGGGAGGAAGGAAGGAGAGAAATGGGAATGAGAAGGAAGGAAGGAGGAGGGAAGAAGGAAAGAAGGAGGGAGGGAGGGAGGAAGGAAGGAAGGAAAGAAGGAAAAGGGAGGGAGAGAAGGAAGGGAGGAAGATAGAAACTAAGTAACATCATCTGTGCTAGTAGGGAGTGGGGTTTGCAGAGTGGAGGAGGAGGAGGAGAGGAGGAGGAGGAGGAGGGAGGAGGAGGAGGAGGAGGAGGAAGAAGAGGAGGACTGTGGGGTCCTTGGTACTTTCTGACTTTGTGCTTTTCTTGCAGACGTTTCATAACCTAACAAGGTAATATCATCAGGGCTAGAAGGGAGGGGGAGGTTTGTGGAGAGAGGGGGGAGGGGGAGGAGGAGGACTCCTCCTTTCCACAAACCTGCCCTCCCTTCTAGCCCTGATGATATTACCTCTTTAGGTCATGAAACGTCTGCAAGAAAAGCACCAAGGACCCCACAGTTCAGCCCTGAGTTTACAATTATTCTGTTCTGCAGGTGGCCTTAAGTACGTTCCTGTCGCCTTGAATTGTTTACCCAAAGGGATAAAGATGAGGTATAAATGAATTTAATAAATAAATAAACAATTTGCATGTAGGGCTTAGAGAAATGCCAAATAGGACAGCCCCACCAAAACAACTGGTTATGCGCTCTCTCTCTCTGTCTCTCTCTGTCTCTCTGTCTCTCTCTCTCTCTCTTTCAATCTCTTTCAATCACGCTCTCTCTATTTCTCTTTCTCTATCTCTATCTCTTTCAATCTCTTTTCTCTTTTTCAATTTCTCTTTTCTCTTTTTCAATCTTTCTCCATTTCTCTATCTCTATCTCTTTCAACCTCTCCCTCTTTCAATCTCTCTCTTTTCTCTTTTTCAATCTCTCTATTCTCTATCTCTAACTCTGTCAATCTCTTTTTTCAATCTCCCTCTCTTTCAATCTCTCTCTCTCTCTTTCAATCTCTTTCAATCTCTCTCTATCTCTTTCAATCTCTCTTCAATCTCTCTCTATCTCTTTCAATCGCTCTCTTTTAATCTCTCTTTTCTCTTTTTCAATCTCCCTCTCTTTCAATCTCTCTCTTTCAATCTCTTTAAATTTCTCTCTATCTCTTTCAACCTCTCTTCAATCTCTTTTGATCGCTCTCTCTTTCAATCTCTCTTTTCTCTTTTTCAATCTCTCTTTCAATCTCTCTCTATCTCTTTCAATCTCTCTTCAATCTCTTTCAATTGCTCTCTTTCAGTCTCTCTTTTGTCTTTTTCAATCTCCCTCTCTCTCTTTTAATCTCTTTCAATCCCTCTCACTCCCTTTATCTCTCTCTCTCTCTCTTTCAATCTCTCCCCCTTTCAAACTCTCTCTTTACTCTTTTTCAATCTCTCTCCCCACCCCCCATTTATGTCTTTGTGCATTAAATACTTTCTTTCCTGCCAATGCCACTCTAGTTTTATTCTCAGAATCCTATTCGTTCTGCATCCTTTCATTTTCGTCCAGCCATGCAGCTCCCTTCTTTAAGAAAAAAAATAAATAAATAAACTTTTCTAGGTTGTTAAGACCATCACGTCAATACTCTAAAAAAACCCCGATGCTGCTGGCATTGTCCAAAACCTGCCACCCGTTGCCTCCAAGCCATATATTCTCCCCCAGCTGGTTGCAAACCTTGGGGGAAAAGAGTCTGTGTGCTGTGCTCAATGGGCTCCCAATTTTTCATCCTTTCTTTCTGCCACCGATGCCAGCCCCGTCTCTGCCAAGATGTTGGTGGCATCATTGTGCTCTGCCCAAAATCCGACAATGAAAAGCTATGCGGTGTGAAACTGCCAACTGGGCAAGCGATGCGGCACAAGGAATAAAGGAACGGAAAGATCCCGTTTCGTGCCACCACCTCCTTCCCCTCCAAAAAGAAACTGGATCTGAACGATGGCGGATTTTGGAGGACAGTTTGGTCTAGTTGGTTAAGGCATCATGCTAGAAAGCGGGAGGCCGTGAGTTCAAGTCCCACCGAGGTAGCTAGGTAACATTGGGCCAATCACCAGGTGAGGTGAGTTCTAGTCCCGCCTTAGGCATGAAAGGCAGCTGGGTATCTTTGGGCCAATCACCAGGTGAGGGAGTTCTAGTCCCGCCTTAGGCATGAAAGGTAGCTGGGTATCTTTGGGCCAATCACCAGGTGAGGTGAGTTCTAGTCCCGCCATAGGCATGAAAGGCAGCTGGGTGTCTTTGGGCCAATCACCAGGTGAGGTGAGTTCTAGTCCCGCCATAGCTATGAAAGCCAGTGGATGTCTTTGGGCCAATTACCAGGAGATGGTAAGTTCTAGTCTCGATTTAGGCATGAAAGCTATCTGGGTGACTTTTGGCCAGCCCTCCTTTCTCAGCTCAACTGTGTTGTTGTTGTGCAGAAAATAGGAGGAGCAAGGTGTGTGAAATATGTTTGCCGTCTTCACTGATTTGTAAAAATATTTAATAAAGGTGGGATAGAATATAGAATAACAGAGTGGGAAGGGACCTTGGAGGTCTTCTAGTCCACCCCCTGCTTAGGCAGGAAACCCTACCCCATTTCACTCCAGTCTCTTCTTAAAAACCTCCAGTGTTGGAGCATTCTTACTTCTGGAGGGAAGCTATTCCTCCAATTAATTGTTCTGACTGTCAGGAAATTTCTCCTTAGTTCTAAGTTGCTTCTCTCCTTGATTAGTTTCCACCCATTGCTTCAATTTATTCACCCAGTCATTCATTGCTGGATAAAAAGATGATAAGTTAAGATAAGATGAGATGAGATGAGATGAGATGAGATGAGATGAGATGAGATGAGAAGAGAAGAGAAGAGAAGAGAAGAGAAGAGAAGAGAAGAGAAGAGAATTCATTCAATTTATATGCCGCCCCTATCCGAAGACTCAGGGCGGCAAATAAAATAAAATAAAATAAAATAAAAAAATAAAATAAAATAAAATAAAATAAAAAAAATAAAATAAAATAATAAAATAAAATAAAGTAAAATAAAATAAAATAATAAAATAAATAAAATAAATAAAATAAATAAAGTAAAGTAAAATAAAATAAAAATAAAATAAATAAAAGAATAGAATAGAATAAAATAAAATAAAATAATAAATAAATAAATAAAAGATAAATAAATAAAAAATAGATAAAAACAAAACAAAGAAATTAAAATAAAATATAATAATATTAAAATAAAATAAAAATAGTAAAATAAAATAAAGCAAAACAATAAAACAAAATAATAAAATAAATAATAAATAAAAGAGTAGAGTAGAGTAGAGTAGAGTAGAACAGAACAGAACAGAACAGAACAGAACGAAATGAAATGAAATAATATAAAATAAAGTGCAAAGTGCAAAACTGATCAACGGGAACTAGAAAGCTCGCCGGCATTGATTCCTCCGGGGTCAGTCCTGAACCGAACAATATTTCCAAAAGTTATACGTCCCACGTCCCACGTCCCCCAGTTATCCTGATCCTTTTCAGGCTAAACTTCCTTTCTGCCTTCAAACCCAAACGTGGGAATATTCTGCCGAAGAGGGGGTGGGGGGGGGGTAACACCATCGCTCGAGTTCTGAGCTCTTGCCGAATGCCAGCCTTACAACCTGCCCTGCTTAGGCTGGCAGCCAAGACGGGGTGAACAAACACCCTGCCGTGCGTAAATGGAGGGGTTGCTCCAACATCCACGCACGTCCCTGGACGATTCTCCTCGCTTGGCAGCCGAAACACGTTCATCAACTCCTTTGAGGAACAAGATGCTGGCAGCCAGAGAGGCGATGGATCAGCGGCGCTGACTCCTAGAAGGGGGGATGCTGTGAAATCCGGAGGAGTGAGCGGACGGCTCCGATTCTACGATCGAGTCTCCCCCTCCCAAGTTTCCATAGCTAAGCGAGACAGTTGTGGTTGCGAGCTTTGCCCCGTTTTAAGACCTTCCTTGCCGTGGTTATTAAAGTGAATCGCTTGCAATTGTTAAGTCACCAATAAGGGAGAGGAAGGTGGGGTTGAAATGTGGGGGTCTTTGGTACTCTCTGAGCTTGGGTGGTTTTCTTGCAGACGTTTTATGACCCAACTAGGTAACATCATCAGTGCTAGAAGGGAGAGAGGTTTGGAGAGAGGAAGAGGAGGAAGAGGAGGATTGAGGGGTCCTTGGTGCTGTCTGAGCTGGGTTGTTTCCTTGAAGACATTTTATTACCCAACTAGGTAACATCATCAGGGATAGAAGGGGTTCGGGGAGAGGAGGGGGAGGACAATGACTATGGGGTAGCATTGATGATATTACCTAGCTGGGTAATGAAATGTCTTCAACCAAGCTCAGAGAGCACCAAGGACCCGTCATTGTTAAGTGAGTCGCACGGTTGTTAAGTGAATCTGGCTTTCCCTATTGACTTTGCTTGTCAGAAGGTCGCAAACGGGGATCCCGTAACGCCGGGTCACTGCAACCGTCATAAATATGAGCCAAAGGCCAAGCATCTGAATTTTGGTCACGTGACTACAGGGGATGCTGCAATGGTCATATGTCTGGAAAACGGTCCTAAGTCGTTTTTTTTTCCCAGTGCCGTTGTAACTTCGAATGGGTCATTAAACGAACGGCTGTAAGTCAAGGACCACCTGTGTTTGGGAGTGAAAAACGTCAATTCCTCGGAAGCTGCATGGCGCCGAAAAAAGGAGGCACTGAGCTCGCAATCCCACGAACCCGGTAAGGTGTCTTACTTTCTAAAAAAAAAAGAAGCTAAGCTGTTAATCCTCTTGAGGGGAAGAAAAAGAGCGAGTCCTGCTTTGTACCGCAGTAATTAGAGACCCAAGCCTTCGAAAGCCTTCCTGAGGACCGGCGCCTTGAATCAACGCAACCTGCAAAAATAGCTTTTGAAGCCTACGAATCTCTCCAGGATCTAAAGCAGAATTTTCTCTCTGCTAAAACTATTAAGTTTTCTCACTGCTGATCTGTTCAGACTGGCTGGGCTGCAGACTTCAAGAGATTTTGCGAATACAGGTAGTCCTCGATTTGCAGCAATTCGTTTAGTGACCGTTCAAAGTTACAACGACACAGAGCGTGTTTCACACTTATGACCGTGGCGGCATCCCCACAATCGTGTGAATTATGTTCAGATGCTTGGACCGTTGGTTCGTATTTATGACCGTTGCAGAGTCCCCGGTCATGTGGTCCTCTTTTTGCGACAAGCAAAGTCGGCGGGGAAGCCAGATTCATTTAACAACGTGTGACTCACTTAACAACTGCAGTGATTCACGTAACAAATGTGGCAAGAAAAGACGTAGAACGGGGCAAGCCTCACTTAACCAATGTCTCGCTTAGCAACATAAATATTGGGCTCAATTGCGGTCGTAAATCGAGGACTACCTAAAGGTAAAATTAAGTTTGGAGGGATGTATTGATTTATTATTTGTTAATTTTCTCAATTTCTATAGCCACCCATCTCAGTTAATGAGTCTGGTGGCTTATTAAAAAAAATACATTGCAGTTTAAATATATTAAAATATTAAAAAGGTTTTAAAAATGGAAAAAACGCTAAAAAAAACATCCAGATTAAATTTAGCCCGCGCCACACTTCAAAAGTGACTGGAATTCCAATTTTACAATTTCCTGTTCTGAAAAATCTTAAAACTAGGGATGGCAGCGGGCCCCTTGCAGGTAGTCCTTGATTTACGACCACAATTGAGCCCAAAGTTTCTGTTGTTAAGTGAGACATCTGTTAAGTGAGTCTTGCCCCATTTTACAATCTTTCTTGCCACCGTTGTTAAGTGAATCACTGCAGCTGATAAGTTGGTGACACTGTTGTTAAGTGAATCTGGCTTCCCCATTCACTTTGCTTGTCAGGTCGTAAAAAGGGATCACGTGACTCTGGGACACTGCAACTGTCATAAGTACATGCCAGTTGCCAAGCCTCTGAATTCTGATCACACGATCACGGAGATGCTACAAAGGTCGTAACTGTGAAAAATGGTCCTGTCACTTTTTTCAGTGCCATTGTCACTTTGGTCACTAACAGAACTGTTGTAAATCAAGGACTAAATGTATAGAAGAGAGAGGGACAGAAAAAGATTTTGTGCTTTTCATAGGAACAGAAATTCAACAGGTGAGGCTCTCTCTACTACTGGTAATCCTCGATTTACGACCACAATTGGGGCCAGAATTTTCATTGCTAAAGCAAAACACTAAGCGAGGCGAGTCTGATTTTATGAGCTTTTTTTTGCCCGCGGTTGTTAAGCAAATCACTGCCGTTGTTAAGTGAATCATGCAGTCGTTAAATGAACCTTTGACTTTGCTTGTGGATGGGAAGGTCACAAATGGGGATCACGAGACCCTGGGATGCGGCAACTGTCATAAGTACATGACAGATGCCAAGCTTTCAAATTTTGACCACAGGACTGTGCGGCAGCTGCGACGGTCGTAAGTGTGAGGATCCGTTGCAGGTCAATTTTTTCAGTGCTGTTGTAACGGTCGATAAATGAATAAATGGTTGTAAGTCGAGGACTGTGCCAGTTGAATTTCTGCCTTCAAGACAGAAGCTGAAAGGGTTTTTTCTTAATTGGGAAGGGAGCAATCTTAATTCAAAGAACAATTAGAATTATTCATTTCACAATTAAAAATTATTAAAATTAATCACAGCTGGAAAGGAAGTAACTTCTATGCTATTTAGTCCTTTCTTTTAACAGCTCAAGCTGGCAGGCAGACAGTATCTACGGTCCAACTTAACAAGCAACGCAGCTCTGAAAATCGTTAAAAATCAGCAACTTCGCCCATCCTACCCTATAAGATTGTTGTTGTCGAGGGGAAAAAAAAACTAGGGAGAAAAGATGAGACAAAAATACACAAGATAAAACAGATACATGTGTCTGTGTTTGTTTCGTTTTTACATTTTCTCCCCGAATTCACTCCTACTCATTTGGGTGATGATCCTTCTGCATTTTATCCCCACAATCACAACAGCCCTGTGAGGTAGGATGAGTTGGGGGAGGATAACCAGTCCTAGTCACACCCAATGAGCTTCCAGAGAGGAAGTGAATTTAAACTGGGCTGCTCTCTCTCTTTCTCTCTCCGTCTCTCTCTCCGTCTCTCTCTCTCTCTCTTTCTCAGCCCAACACACCTCACAGGATTGTTGTTACGGGGAAAAGTAGGAGGATGAGGGAACATTGTGTGTGTGTGTGTGTGTGTTCACCGCCTTTATAAAAATGATAAAGGCGAGATATAAAGCAATAAAATAAATAAAACCTGGATCTTCTTCGGTCTATCCAAACCTTAACCACTATATCAAAGCGGCTCTCTTAAAAAGCCCGGATCCCTTTCTCTCCAAACTCCAAACTGGCTCTTTTCTCAAAAAACACCTTCTTCTTCCTCCTTCTCTCTCTCCCCTCCCCAATTCAGGTTCATTCCTGCCTGACTCCCTTCAGTAACTGTTCCCAGCGGACAGAATCAAAACAGGAAGAAACCCAAATCTTAAAATTGTGTGTGCTTTTTTTTTCTCGACACTTCGCATCTTGTATCCAGTCCTGTGCTCCAAAAAAGCATAAATTCAACCCGAATCTCTGTGCATGGGATTGTCGGGGTCGGGGTCTTCGGACCCCCCCAACCTCTTGGGTGCTGAGACCGTGCTTTAAAAACACCCAACGCTTGGCACCAACAGCTGGCACATCTGTGTCCTGTTCACCGCCACCAGGAATGCAGCTCCCGAAAAGCTAACACGGATCCCCAACTGAGACACAGATTCCAGATTCCCCCACCGGTTCAAGGGACCACCCATCCCATTATCCTTGCCTGCAGAATGCACGTTTGCACCCACCTCGTCCCTTTCTCCTGCTCCCAGCTCTGGGGTGCACCCCACTGTGTTGCACTAGGCGCATAGTTGATTTTGCAAAGCGAAGCAACTGGTGGTTTCCAGCAAAATCCTCAAAAATGGGGGGATTTGAGGAAGGGGGGATTGGTGGGTGGGAGATCCCTTCCTTCCGAAAGCGAGAAAGCTGGGAAACGTTTTTTTTTTTTTTCCCCTGCTGCAGCGGCAGCTGGAGGGCAGTGGGCTTGTGAGTGCCGCAGTGTTTTGCCAGCTTGTCCCGCCCAAGGTGGTCTTTCTCGCGGTGCAAGGACAACGAGGGGAGGGCAGGAGGGCATCGGAGAATTGAGGAGGGAGGGGGGGTTAAAAAAACAGCCAGGGAGGGAAGCACAACTCCCAAGAGTTTGGAGGTATTTTGGAACCCGGAAGGAATTTTTTTTGCAGAGGATCAGAAATGAGAATAGTTTTATTTGGCCAAGTGTTGATTAGAGACACACAAGGAATTCGTCTCCGGCGCAGCAGCTCTCCAACGTACGACAAATTTATAAACATCACCGTCGTAATAGCAAACAGAGAGGGGTAGTGAAGAAGATGATAAGAAGGAAAATGGTATTATTCATACTATTAATAATACTACTATTATTATTATTAATACTATTATTATTATTAATAATAATAATACTATTATTAATAATAATAATAATAATAATACAGTTATCATATAAGTTAGAATAGAATATAAAGATAGATATTAAAAGCGGTAATAACACTCCGAAAAGGTAAGGCACCTTTGGGCATGAATGAGACCCCAGGAACACCTCGGGGCGCCAGAGAAGGAGGGCAGGGTCCTTCAGCAAAGATCCAGAGATCTTTGGAGGTGAGTAAGAAGACGATAACAATCCCAAAACATCTGGCGCATCCCTCGAACACCATTTGGCAGTGACCAAATCCCCTATCAGTCAATTGCAGATTGGCAGCTTGATTTGGAGCAGCTGACATCCTGCAAACCATCCCTATAATATTATTAAACCCCCCATCTGGTTAGATCAGGTCTTTGGGAAGGACTCGATGGGGAGGGGGGGCACAGATGCCCAATCCTGGGGTTAACATCTGGCTGGCTGTAGTGCCACCCATAACAGCAGCTTTGAAGAGGCTGGTGGGGGCTTTCCCCCCCATCCCACCAGGTTTGCTACCAAGGGGAGGGGTCTGTCCATGCGTCCAAGAAGCTGATCGAAAGCCTTTAATGGAAAGCAGAATAACAAAGAGTCGGAAGGGACCTTAGAGGTCTTCTAGTCCAACCCCTTGCCCAAACAGAAGACCCTATTCCAGACAAACAGCTGTCCAGTCTCTTCTTCTTCTTCAAAACCTCCAGCGGTTGATTGGAGAAGCCACAATTTCCGGAGATTCCACAAGTTCTCACTGCCACTGCCAGCAAATTCCTTCCTTATTTTTTGAGCATCTTAGAAATATAGCATCACAGAGTTGGAAGGGACCTGAGAGGTCCTCTAGCCCAACCCCCTGCTCAAGCAGGAGAGACCTTATATACCAGTCCGGACAAACCCCTGTCTGTCCAGTCTCTTCTCGGAAAACCTCCACTAACAAATCACCCCATGGTTCTTGCCCAGATTCACACCTGCGCTCACACTTGCGGGCACACTACACGTGTCTACACACACACACACACATCTAACCCGACCCGACCCAGCCTCTAACACTCACTGGCACAATACACGTGTCTACACACACACACATCTAACCCTACCCGACCTAGCCTCTAAATCCGGCCCAAGCCCAAATCCCTTCCTTCCTTCCTTCCTTCCTTCCTTCCTTCCTTCCTTCCTTCCTTCCTTCCTTCCTTCCTTCCTTCCCAGACTTTGGGCTCTCACACTCGCGGGCACACTACACGTGTCTACACACACACACACATCTAACCCTACCCAACCTAGCCTCTAAATCCGGCCCAAGCGCAAATCCTTCCTTCCTTCCTTCCTTCCTTCCTTCCTTCCTTCCTTCCTTCCTTCCTTCCTTCCCAGACTTTGGGCTCTCACACTTGTGGGCACACTACACGTGTCTACACACACACACACATCTAACCCTACCCAACCTAGCCTCTAAATCCGGCCCAAGCGCAAATCCCTTCCTTCCTTCCTTCCTTCCTTCCTTCCTTCCTTCCTTCCTTCGCAGACTTTGGGCGCCCGCGGGCGCCCCGTCCCACCTCCGACGCCGCTGGAGCCTTTCCCACGCGCGGTCCCTTCGGATCCCCAACCCGGACAACTTACTGCAATCGTCGGATTCGTAGCCGTCGGCTTCCTCTTCTTCTTCCTCCGGGCGGGCCGGGGGTGGATGATGGGTAGGGGGGTCCTGATCCTCCTCCTGCTGCTGCTGCTGCTGTTGCTGTTGCTGATCCGGGGGTCGCGCTTTGCCGGCGGGGCTGGGGGTCTCTCCGGTGCCGTAAGCGCCGAAGAGTTGGTCGAGGTCTTCCTCGTCGTCCCGGGGCGGAGGGGTCCCGGCCGGGCTAGGCGGGCCGGCCGAGGTGGAAGCGCGGCGTTGCTGCAAGCTCTGGCTCGGGTGAGCAAAGCGGCGGCGGGGAGGCCGCGGGGGAAACGCGGGAAGTAGTCGGAGATCTGCTTGATGGGGCGGATGGGACCCGGGCAGACGTCGATAGCCATGTGCTCCTGGATGCTGATGGGAGGCTTGTCGCCTTTGCGGTGGCTCATGCGGGCGGCGCCCGGGGAAGAAGGAGGCTGCTGCTGCTGGGGCCGTCCGCGTCGCCTCTGCTGCTGCCGGTGCTGGTGCCGCTGTTGCTGCCGCCAGGAGCCCGCAGAGGCCGTCGCCAGCCCGGCTCTGCCGCGCCGAGCGCCCGGCCACGCTGCTGGCTGCTAGGAGGAGGAGGAGGATGGATGGATGGAAGGAGGGAGGGAGGGAGGGAGGCGGCTGGGCACAGGCAGCGGGTGGGCGGTCAGGGTGATGTCACCGGCTCTGCCCAAGCCCTGCCCTGCCCAAGCGAGCCCAGCCAAGGACCGGGGCGACGGGGGCGACCGACTAAAGGGGGCTCGCTGAAAAGGCTCCGCAAGGAGCCCCGAGCCGGCAAGAGAAGGGAAGGAGATCGGGGATGGCCAGGCTCCCCCCGAAGGCAAACGGGAGATTTTTTTTTTTTTTTTTTTTGTCCTCCCGGGGTAGACTGCTGCTGGAGCTGGAGGCTCGGAGGAAGGAAGGGCAGGGCAAGGGGGAGGGCGGGCGCTGAATGCTTCGCAAGCAGACCTCCCCCCCCCCGAATCTTGAGCCGCTAGGGAGGAGAGGGGAAGGCAAGTGGACGATCTTCGTCCTCTGGGGTAGACTGCTGCTGGAGCTGGAGGCTCGGTGGAAGGAAGGGCAGGGCAAGGGGGAGGGCAAGGGAGGGGGGCTGTTCGCTGAATGCTTCACAAGCAGACCCCTTCACAAGCAGACTCTTGAGCCGTTAGGGAGGGGAGGGAAAGGCAAACGGGCGAGCTTCGTCCTCCCGGGGTAGGCTGCTCCTGGAGCTGGAGGCTCGGAGGAAGGGCCCGGCAAAGGGGCGACCGAGGACGGGCTCGCTGAAAAGGCTCTGCAAGGAGCCCTGAGCCGGCAAGAGAAGGGAAGGAGATCGGGGATGGCCAGGCTCCCCCCGAAGGCAAACGGGAGATGTTTTTTTCGTCCTCCCGGGGTAGACTGCTCCTGGAGCTGGAGGCTCGGAGGAAAGGGAGGGCAAGGGTTGAGAGCTAGAAAGCTCAAGGTTTTCTAGCCCTCGACACCCTGCCCCGCTAGAGAGGGGAGGGAGGTCGGCGATAGACTGCTGCTGGAGTTGGAGGCTCCTGCCCTGCCCAAGCAAGCCCAGCCAAGGACCGGGGCGACGGGGGCGACCGACTAAGGGGGCTCGCTGAAAAGGCTCCGCAAGCAGCCCTGAGCCGGCAAGAGAAGGGAAGGAGATCGAGGATGGCCAGGCTCCCCCCGAAGGCAAACGGGAGATGTTTTTTTCGTCCTCCCGGGGTAGACTGCTCCTGGAGCTGGAGGCTCGGAGGAAAGGGAGGGCAAGGGTTGAGAGCTAGAAAGCTCAAGGTTTTCTAGCCCTCGACACCCTGCCCCGCTAGAGAGGGGAGGGAGGTCGGCGATAGACTGCTGCTGGAGTTGGAGGCTCCTGCCCTGCCCAAGCAAGCCCAGCCAAGGACCGGGGCGACGGGGGCGACCGACTAAGGGGGCTCGCTGAAAAGGCTCCGCAAGCAGCCCTGAGCCGGCAAGAGAAGGGAGGGAGATCGGGGATGGCCAGGCTCCCCCCGAAGGCAAACGGGAGATGTTTTTTCGTCGTCCTCCCGGGGTAGACTGCTGCTGGAGCTGGAGGCTCGGTGGAAGAAAGGGCAGGGCAAGGGGGCGACCGAGGACGGGCTCGCTGAAAAGGCTCCGCAAGGAGCCCTGAGCCGGCAAGAGAAGGGAAGGAGATCGGGGATGGCCAGGCTCCCCCCGAAGGCAAACGGGAGATGTTTTTTCGTCCTCCCGGGGTAGACTGCTGCTGGAGCTGGAGGCTCGGTGGAAGAAAGGGCAGGGCAAGGGGGCGACCGAGGACGGGCTCGCTGAAAAGGCTCCGCAAGGAGCCCTGAGCCGGCAAGAGAAGGGAAGGAGATCGGGGATGGCCAGGCTCCCCCCGAAGGCAAACGGGAGATGTTTTTTTTCGTCCTCCCGGAGTAGACTGCTGCTGGAGCTGGAGGCTCGGAGGAAGGAAGGGCAGGGCAAGGGGGAGGGCAAGGGAGGGGGGCTGTTCGCTGAATGCTTCACAAGCAGACCCCCCTTCACAAGCAGACTCTTGAGCCGTTAGGGAGGGGAGGGAAAGGCAAACGGGCGATCTTCGTCCTCCCGGGGTAGACTGCTGCTGGAGCTGGAGGCTCGAAGGAAGGGCCCGGCAAGGGGGAGGCCGAGGACGGGCTCGCTGAAGGCTCTGCAAGCAGCCCTGAGCCGGCAAGAGAGGGGAGGGAGATCGGGATGGCCAAGCTCCCCAAAGGCAAACGGGAGATGTTCGTCCTCCGGGATAGACTGCTGCTGGAACTGAAGGCTCGAAGGGAGGGCCGGGCAAGTGGGAGGGAGGGGGCGGTTCGCTCAAGGCTCTCTAGCCCTCTACACCTGTCCCGCGAGAGAGGGGAGTGAGATCGGTCCGGCCAGCCTCGGGGAAGGCAAACGGGCCGGATTCATACTTCGGGATAGACTGCTGCAGGAGCTGGAGGCTCGAAGGAAAGGCCGGCAAGGGGGCGGCCGAGGATGGCTCGCTCAAGGCTCTGCAAGCAGACCCGGGGAGGGAGATCGTCCCGGCCAGTCTCCGGGAAGGCAAATGGGAGATGTTCGTACTCCGGGGGTAGACTGCTGCTGGAGTTGGAGGCTCGAGGCATGAAAGAAGACTAAAGACCTGCTCCCTGGGTCGTAGACAGGGGAGGGAGATCGGGCCGGCCAGCCCAGCCTCGGGGAAGGCAAGCGGGCGGTCTTCGTGCTTCGTATGTGCGAAGTCTGTCTTCCGGGATAGACTGCTGCAGCAGCTGGAGGCTCGGAGGAAGGGCAGGGCAAGGGGGCGATCGAGAATGGCTCGCCCAAGCTTCTGCAGCCCTCAACTTACGAGCCGCTAAAGAGGGAGAGAGATCGGCCAGCCTCGGGGAAGGCAAGCGGGCGATCTTCACACTCCGGGATAGACTGCTGCTGGGGCTGGAGGCTCGAAGGAAGGGGCCGGGCTAAGGGGGAGGCTGAAGGCGGCTCGTCCAAGACTCTCCAGCACCCTCCTTCTACCCTCCGCTAGAGAAGGGAGGGAGATCGGGCCGAGCCGTGCAGCCTCCGGGAAGGCAAGCGGGTCATGTTCCTAGTCCGTATGGAGCTTCGTGCGGCGGCTGTTGATATAAAAATAGGATCACCAGCATGATTGCCAACGTCCGATGACGGATATAGCGCAAGAAAGAAGATGGAGCTTTTGGGATAGACTGCTGCTGGAACTGGAGGCTCGCAAGGAAGCGACGCCCTCGCCTCTCCAGTTCCCCCACCCCTGTCCCGCTAGAGAGGAAAGGAAGATCCGTCCGGCCAGGCCAGCCTCGGGGATGGCAAGGGAGGCGCGGGTCCTCCATCTGGAGCTTCCCAGATAGACTGCTGCTGCAGCTGGAATAGCATCAAGATCACGTGAAGTGTTGATACCACTTGGTAAGGCCACACTTGGAATGCTGCATCCAGTTGTGGTCGCCACGATACAAAAAAACAGATGTGGAGACTCTGGAAAGAGTGCAGAGAAGAGCAACAAAGATGCTGAGGGGACTAGAGGCTAAAACAGATAAAAAGAACGAGTTGCAGGAATTGGGTAGGTCTAGTTTAATGAAAAGAAGGACTAAGGTGTTCCAATAGCTCAGTTTTCCAGTATCTCAGGGGCTGCCCAAAAGAAGAGGGAGTCAAGCTATTCTCCAAAGCACCTGAAGGCAGGAGAAGAAACAATGGATGGATGCTAATGAAAGAGAGAAGCAACCTAGAACTAAGGAGAAATTTCCTGGCAGTGAGAACTATTAATCAGTGGAACAACTTGCCACCAGAAGTTGTGGGTGCTCCAGCGCTGGAGGTTTTTAAGAAGAGATTGGACAACCATTTGCCTAAAATGGCATAAAGTTTCCTGCCTAAGCAGGGGGTTAGACTAGAAGACCTCCAAGGTCCCTTCCAACTCTATTCTATTCTATTCTATTCTATTCTATTCTATTCTATTCTATTCCATTCCATATTTTCTATTCTATTCTATTCTATTCTATTCTATTCTATTCCATTCCATTCCATTCCATTCCATTCCATATTTTCTATTCTATTCTATTCCATTCTATTCTATTATTCTATTCTATTCTATTCTATTCCATTCCATTCCATTCCATTCCATTCCATTCCATATTTTTCTATTCTATTCTATTCCATTCTATTCTATTATTCTATTCTATTCTATTCTATTCTATTCTATTCTATTCTATTCTATTCTATTCTATTCTATTCCATTCCATTCCATTCCATTCCATATTTTCTATTCTATTCTATTCCATTCTATTCTATTATTCTATTCTATTCTATTCTATTCTATTCCATTCCATTCCATTCCATATTTTCTATTCTATTCTATTCCATTCCATTCCATTCCATTCCATATTTTCTATTCTATTCTATTCTATTCTATTCTATTCTATTCTATTCTATTCCATTCCATATTTTCTATTCTATTCTATTCTATTCTATTCTATTCTATTCTATTCTATTCTATTCTATTCCATTCCATTCCATTCCATTCCATTCCATATTTTCTATTCTATTCTATTCTATTCTATTCTATTCTATTCTATTCTATTCTAAGTGGGGGCAGCCTGGATAAGGGAGGGGGGAAAAGCAGCCAGCTTCCATTCTTCACCCTCCCCACTCACACTTCTGGGGGTAGATAAAACACACCTAAGGCCCCGTTTACAGAGATGCACACCCCCCACCCAAAACACTCATGCACATCCCTCTCCTAGAAGAATGAAGTATTTTTGAGGATTATTAAAAGGCAGAATATTCTATTTCACCAAAGGGAGAAATGGAGAAAGATGCTCTTTAAAACTGGAAGGAAGACTCAAATCTTTCTTAATAACCCCCCCACCACACCCCCCAGCAGATATTTTGTGCCCATTAAGAAAGATTGAGCCAGCTTATTCACAAAACAAAAGAATTTCACCTTGAACTGGTCTGGGGATTGTGCAATGAAGATGCTTTTGCTATTCTATTTTGCTATTTTGATGGTGGTGGGTTAATCCTATTAGGTGTTGTGGCCCACCAGTGGCCTGCGCGGATCGTGGCTGATCCCGATGAGGAAGCGGCTGGTGTGGGGTCGCGCCAGCAGCCTGCGCAGCCGGCGCTCGCGTCGGACAGCGAGGAGGCTGAAGAGGATGTGGTGCCAGAGGCAGAGACTCAGCCTGGGCCTTCCGAACCTCCCGAGGCTCCTTCAAGTGGAGAGAGCGAAGTGGAGGAGCCTCTCCTCAATGCTCGGGCACGCAGGGCTGCCAAAAGGCAGGAGTGGCTACTCAGGAGGAGGAGGTCTCCTCGAGAGTAAGGCTTGAGGATAATTGGCCACTCCCTTAGCCTATTTAAGTCACACGCAGTTAGTAATTTCTTGCTGGAAACAACCTTTAATTATTACAGAGCATTTTGGAGAGTGAGTGTCTTATCGTATCTTGTCTTCTGGGCTGGTTGCCAACCTTTGCCGGACTTTGTTTATTCTTGGTACGTTATAACTTTGATAAGGACTGTTGGTGTGTGTCACAATCCTTGGGAATCTGGAGCCAGGGCAGAACATTATGCCCTAAAAGCAGTGGTGAAATCTGAACTGGTTTACTACTGGTTTGCTAGCTGCGCAAGCGGAGTGCACCACGCACCAAATGCAATGTGCATGCGCGCAGTGCACACCAAAAGGAGGCAGGGGGTAAGTAGAACAGCGCGCGGGTGGGGGATGATCAGCTGTGGCGCGCGATCTTCACAGCCTTTTTTTTTTTTACTTTTAAAAGCATTTTTTTACAACCTATTCGCCGAATAAGTTGTACAAAAATGCTTTTAAAAAGTTTTTTAAAAAAGGCTTTGACGATCGCACGGCACAGCTGTGATCGTCGGAGCCTTTTTTAAAACTTTTTTAAAGTTTAAAGTTCCAGAGAACCGGTAGTAAAAAAATGCTTTAAAAAGTTAAAAAAAAAAAAAAAAGTTCCGATGATCAGCTGAGCGACGCGCGATCTTCGGAACTTTTTTTTTTTTTAATTTTAAAGTATTTTTAACTTTAAAATTTTGGAGAACTGGTAGTAAAAAAATGCTAAAAAAGTTTTTTAAAAAGTTCCAACGATCGCGCGTCATTCAGTTGATTGTTGGACCTTTTTTTTTTCTTACATTTTTTACTAACGGTTCAGGCAAACCAGTCTGAACCAGTAGCATTTCACCCCTGTCTAAAAGGTCATGTCCTGTTCTTAGAATTTGGGTGGAGAAGGTAAATTTTAATCCCATCCTTGGAAGTGAAGGTCTTCCGAAGGTCACAAAAGGGGATCTCGTGACCAAGGGACACTGCAACCGTCATGGAGCCTTGGTGGAGCAGCGGACTAAAGCGCTGTTAAATAGCACTTAGCTGCCAGCTTCCTGCAATTGCTGCAAGTTCAAATCTCACCAGGCTCAAGGTTGACTCAGCCTTCCATCCTTCCAAGGTAGGTAAAATGAGGACCCGGATTGTGGGGGCAATAAGCTGACTTTGTATAAAAAAGAACACCGCTTGGGGGGCCCCAAAAGCCCAACTAAGCAGGTATATACAAAAGTATGAAGGCTATTGCTTAACGCATTGTAAGACGCCCTGAGTCTCCAGAAAAGGGTGGCATATAAATTGAACCAATAGATAGATAGATAGATAGATAGATAGATAGATAGATAGATAGATAGATAGATAGATAAGAATCCGTTGTCAAACATCCAAATTTTGTGCATGTGATTTGGATTGTGCCATGGTATGAAAAATGTCAATAGTTATCTCATTATTTATTCTATATTTATCTTTTACCAATAATACAGATATATAAATCACTTTAGTTCATTCACCTCAAATCCATGAATCTACAATTCATTAATCCTTTAGCAACTTTTTCAATTTTTTTTCTTTTCTTTCCTCTCTTTTTTTCTTTTTTTTTTAATTTGATTTGTATGCCGCCCTTCTCCGGAGACTCAGGGCGGCTTACAATGTGTTAAGCAATAGCCTTCAGACTTTTGTATATTTATACAAAGTCAGCTTATTGCCCCCACAACTGGGTCCTCAATTTACCTACTTTAGAAAGGATGGAAGGCTGAGTCAACCTTGAGCCTGGTGAGATTCGAACTTACAGTAATTGCAGGCAGCTGGTGTTAATCACAATGCTATCAGTCTGCTGAGCCACCAGGTCCTTTTCGATATCAATAGACTGATTAATAGATTAAGACAGTTTAACAAAGTTATTTCCCCCTGATTACATAATCTACAATTGTTTTAGAGTTTTCCTGTTTCTTTTCTGTATCTTTCCTTTTTAAGTCCGTATTGCATCAGTCTCCTCCTTCTCCACGATACTATCTCTAAATCCTTCGGATTTTTTTTTCAGGGCCACTGTCACTAAACGAACTATTGTTAAGTCAAGGACTACCTGTCATGGACAGGCACTGGACAAAAAAAGGATTGATGGAGAATTGTTTTCGGTAATCGCAGCTGAGATTATTCCGTGCACAAAGGTGGAAAAATTTAAATGCCCACCTGGAAGGCAGGGGTGGGTGGTTTAAGATGCCAGGATTTGCAGAGCTGGCAAAATTAACTTGTTTGATTGGAGAAAAAAAAACAACTTACCACCTTTGGCACTGACGGGGAAACGGTTATGGGCTTTTTGCTGAAAAGGAGGAAAAATGAGCGTGTGATTGATGGCTTTGGCGATTAGAAAGGTTGAAATATGGAAAGCAGGGAGATAAACTCTGGCATTAGAGAACGGATCAAATAGAAATGCATTTATAACTGCGGTTAAAAAAAAAAAGAGTCGGAAGCTGTTTGTTTATATCTTTCTTTTTCTTTCTTTTCTCTTCCTCCTTTTTTCAAAATTTCTTTACTGTTAGTCCTCGACTTGCGGCCACAATTGAGCCCAACATCTCCGTGGCTAAGCGACACGCTTGTTAAGGGAGTTTGGCCTCATTTTTACGACCTTGCTTGCTACGGTTGCTAAGTTACTAACACCGTTGTTAAGTGAATCTGCCTGCCCCATCGACTTTGCTTGTCCGAAGGTCGCAAAAGGGGATCACGTGACCTCCCCTCCCCGCCCCGGGAATGCTGCAGCCGTCATAAATTGCCAAGTGTCCGAATTTTGGTCACGTGACCACAGGGATGCCGCAAAAGTCGTTAAGTGTGAAAAATGGTCCTATGTCACTTTTGTCAGTGCCGTTGTAACTTCAAACGGTCGCTAAACGAACTGTTGTAAGTCAGGGACTATCAGTACTGTTGGGGAATGCCGGGAACTGAAGGTGGTCATACGTTTAGAGATCATCAGATGGTTTATGGAACAGATCAAATATCTCTGGTCAAAATGGAGTCAAGATTTTCTCTTGAGCGATGTCAAAAAGTCCTGGGCATAAGAGACAAAAAAATGCCAAAGCTATACAGGTAGTCCTCAAGTTACGACAGTTTGTTTAGTGACCATTCACAGTTACAAGGGCACTGAGAAAAGCGATTTATGTCCATTTATCACACGACAGTTGCAACATTGGTGATCAAAATTCAGAGCAACTGGCATGTACTTACGACGGTTTTCATGTCCCGATGTCACATGATTTCCTTTTGCGACCTCCTGAAAAGCAAAGTCAAGGGGGAAGCCCTGACTCACTTTACAGCCATATTACTAACTTAACAACTGCAGGAATTCATTTAACAACGATGGCAAGAAAGGTTCGTAAAATGGGGTAAAACGTACTTAAGAGCCGTCTCGCTTAGCAACAGAAATATTGGGCTCAATGATGGTCGTCGGTCGAGGATTACCCGTACTACAGTTCCCATGCTGAGTTTCAGATTCCGGAAGAAATTATTCAGCTTTAAAGATGGGAAGAGGTGTCAAGATCTGGGTTTTGTCAGCTTCTCATCTTTGTGTACGTGTGAAAATTCAGTATTTTTTCTCAGATTCTCAGTTCGGCAAATCTGTCAAGTTGGTTGTTTGCTGAAACTGAGGGTTTCTTTCATTTAAAGAAAAGTTTGCAATTTACACGGGGGTGGGGGTGCATTTTCGTGTTCATTTCTCCAAAAGTACGTCTCTTTGTCGTCAATGCGTATACAATTTTTTTTAAAAATCCGGGAATACTTTTAATTACTTTGCACATTCTTTTCGTGAATGTCCATGAAGTTTTCGGTACAAGTCTCTTCGCCAAGATGCATTTATTGTGTTGTCAACATTGCAAAAGCGAGAGAACTGTGAACGCGGAATGATAACTCGGTTCTATTTATGTTGCTGGTTTGAAAATCTGGAATTGGGGCTGACGCTGCATTGAAATGCAAATTAATTATTATTATTTTTTTTGGTCCGATTGTTAGTCTGCATTTGTTTTGTAAACCGTTCCTGCCTCTGCGTCTTCTTTGTTGCTTGAGGTTCAAATTAATCCTTCCCTTCGTATATCTTTCTATTTATTTTTCTCTCTATTTATTCCTCTTTAGGTTTGCAAGTCTTTCTCGTTGTGTTCTATAAAAAAAACCTCAATAAAATTATATCATTAACTGCAAGAAAACGACCCAGCTCAGAGAGCACCAATGACCTCAGTCCTTCTCTTTCCCTTTCTTTCTTTCTTTCTTTCTTTCTTTCTTTCTTTCTTTCTTTCTTTCTTTCTTTTTCTTTCTTTCTTTCTCTTTCTTTTTTCTTTTCTTTTTCTTTCCTTCTTTCCTTTTTTATTTTTTTCTTTCTCCTTCTCTTTCTCTTTTTCTTTTTCTTTCTCTCTTTCTCCTTCTTCTCCTTCTCCTCCTTCTTCTTCTCTTCCTCCTCCTCCTCCCCCCCCCACTTTCATTCCACAAACTCTAGTCCTTTCCAGACTTGATGATGTTATCTAGTTGGGCCATTTCTGAAGTGAGTTTTGCTTCATTTTATAACCTTTCTTGCCACTATTGTTAAGTAGAAGACTATCTCTAATGCAGGGGAATATTTAAAAAAAAGAGAGAGAGAGAGAATGAAGAAAGGCTTTAGAGAGAGTCTGTAGCTTCATTTTTGCAGCTCAGATGTAAAACTTAATTAAGCTGTGTGCTGTGCAGGAAGACATGAATGGGGAGGGGCTGCGTTTCATCCGCCCTTATTAGATCAATTCCATCTAATTGTGATGCATCACTCAGCAGTAACTGTCACTTTGAGAGATTATTGGGAGTGTCTTCTTTTTTGCACAAACACAAGGATAGGATAGGGATAAGAACAGAATTAGAAGAGAAGAGAGGAGAGGAGAGGAGAGGAGAGGAGAGGAGAGGAGAGGAGAGGATAGCAATGAATAGAACAAAACAGAACATGAAAATGGAATGGAATGGAATGGAGGATAGAATAGGATAGGATAGCAATGAATAGAAGATAACAGAACGGAATGGAATGGAAATTTAGAATAGAATGAAGGAAAGGAAAGGAAAGGAAAGGAAAGGAAAAGGAAAGGAAAGGAAAGGAAAGGAAAGGAAAGGAAAGGAAAGGAAAGGAAAGGAAAGGAAAGGAAAGGAAAGGAAAGGAAAGGAAAGGAAAGGAAAGGAAAGGAAAGGAATGAAATGGAATGGAATGAAATGGAAATTTAGAATAGAATAGAGGATAGGATAGGATAGCAATGAATAGAACAGAACAGAACAGAACAGAACAGAGGAGAGGAAAGGAAAGGAAAGGAAAGGAAAGGAAAGGAAAGGAAAGGAAAGGAAAGGAAAGGAAAGGAAAGGAAAGGAAAGGAATGGAATGGAATGGAAATTTAGAATAGAATAGAGGATAGGATAGGATAGCAATGAACAGAACAGAACAGAACAGAACAGAACAGAGGAAAGGAAAGGAGAAGGAATGGAATGGAATGGAATGGAATGGAATAGAATAGAATAGAATAGAATAGAATAGAATAGAATAGAATAGAATAGAATAGAATAGAATAGAATAGAATAGAATAGAATAGAATAACAGAGTTGGAAGGGACCTTGGAGGTCTTCTAGTCCAGCCCGCTGCTCAAGAAGGAGACCCTATAATATAACTCCAGACAAGTGGCTGTCCAGTCTCTTCTTTAAAAAACCTCCAACATTGGGGCATCCACAACTTCTTGAGGCAAGTCGTTCCACCGATTGTCCTCACTTGTCAGGAAGTTTCTCCTTCGTTCCAGGTTGCTTCTCTCCTTGATGAGTTTGAAATTGGAAAAGTTCCCTCTGTGGCTCGGCATGTGCCCAATTTTACAACCGTTTTTGCCCTGGTTGTTAAGTGAATCCACTTGTCTGGAATGGTACAGGGCCGTGATGGCAAACCTATGGCACGCATGCCACAGCTGGCACGCCGAGCCCTCTCTACAGGCACACGAGCCGTCGCCCAGCTCAGCTCCACCATGCATGCACGCTGCCTCTCGCCTGCCAGCTGATTTTTGGGGTACACGGGGGACAGGGCGCGTGCAGGAGACAAGCGCACATGCACAGGGGGGCCACTCGCATGCACGGGGTGGGGGTAGAGCATGGGGGGTTCGGCGTGTTCCCCCACAGCTCGTTTTTGGGCCCAGGAGGCTGCAGGGAGGCCTGCTAGGCCCAAAACAGGGCGTGGGGGGGTATGCCTCCCCCACTGCCTGTTTTTGGGCCCAGGAGGCTGCAGGGAAGACTACTAAGCCCAAAATGGGGTATTGTTGTGGTCCGCCAGCAGCCTGCGGAGCTATCAGCGGAGTCAGTCAGTGAGGAGGCTGGGGAGGAACATGGACCAGTCCTGGAGTCTGGGGAAGGCCCGGACGAGGGCTCTGCGTCAGAGGCAGAGATGGGGCCAGGCCCATCGGGGAGTTATGTGCAGACTCCGGAGCCTCCAGAGTTGGACATCAGAGAGGCAGAGGAACAGGAGGAGCCTGTTCCTAGTGCGCGTATGCGCAGAGCTGCCAGAAGGCAAGAACAGTTAAAACTAAAGGGACGACTCAGGAGTAAGGCCTGGAGATGATTGGCCCCTCCCATAAGGCTTAAAAGAGGAGCAAAGGCACGTGGGCCCTTTGCAGGAAAGCAACGTTGTTAATTCTGTTCCCAGTCGGCATCTCTGTTTGATTCTGGACTCCGTGTGGCTTTGCCAAGTAGGTCTTTGGCAGCGTGTCAAAGGAGATAAAGGCTGGTGATTATCCTGAAGGACTTCACCTGAGGGACTTTTTGCAACTAATTGGGACTCAGCTGTGAATGAACGTAATTCACAGCTGTTGCAATAAAAGGGGTTTTTGGGACGACTCGTGGGTTTTAATGACTCAGGAAACCTAGGTCACCACAGGTATGGGGGAGGGGGTGCGGCTCACCCTCCACGGCCCATTTTTGAGCCCAGGAGGCTGCAGGGAGGCCTGCTAGGCCAAAAACGGGGGCGGGGGTTCATGCATGGGGGGACAGGGAGGGTCGCATGCGTGGGGGGGAGCACGCATTGCGTGACACACCTGCGCTCCCCCCCCACTTTCAGCACACGATGGTCTGGTGGGCCCGGTAGGCCCATTTTTCGCCCTCCCCAGGCTCCAGAGACTTTCTAGGAGCCTGGGGAGGGCAAAAACGGCCTTCCCCACACCCCAGAGGTCCTCCAGAAACTGGAAACGACCTGTTTCCCGACTTCTGGTAGGCCCAGAAGGGCTGAAAATCAGCTGGCCAGCACGCACATGCGCACCGGAGCTGAACTCGCGTGCCCACCGATATGGCTCCACGTGCCACCTGTGGCACGCGTGTCATAGGTTCGCCATCACGGGTTAGTCCAACAGGAGGGTTGGACTAGATGACCTACAAGATCCCTGTTAATCTGTAAATTTTGCCCACAACAGCAAGGATGAGGGATTAATTCTACCTTCCCAATCTTTGTTCAGGGGGAGGTCTGTTTTCCGTCACTCCGTCACATTTCTTTTATCTTCCTGCCCAACAGAACAGGCAGTAAGTGAGATTTTCACCCAGCCTCTGACAACCTCAAAACCTCAATCCCAAACCCAGACGAGAATTCATATTTGGTGGGATGGATAAGTGCAAAACAAAACAACAAAAAAAAAGATATTTAAATGTATTTTCTTTCTCGCGTGAGAGATGGAGCGAAAATGTGACTCGACATGTGAGAACGAGAGAGAGAGAGAATTAGAGAGGTGGTGTTGGGAGGGGGGATTTGGAAGAAATAAACGGGGGTGTCAGACAGAAAAGGAGACATCCGAGAGAAAGGAAAAAAAATTATATAAGGTTCTGAAAAGAAAGAGAAAAAGGAATGAGAAGTGAGGATAGCAAGAGTCTGATTCGCAGAATTTTTTTCCCCTAAGATCTTCCTATAAAAAGCAGAATTGTAGCTATTTGCTTTATTATCATGTAAAGAGAAAAGATGGCCACATAATTAACTGACTTTTGAAGAAGTTGGATTGTATGGAAAATGTAATAATTGGAATATTCATGTCTATATTCCTGGAATTTATATAAAGAAATATCTGTGGAAAGTTATTTGGTTTATGATTATTATATAAAGAGAAAAAATAGCTATAAAACCAACTGACTTTTATTAAAATGTTGGATTGTATTTTTTAAGGAAATGTATGCTACAAAACAATTGGGTTTATTATTCCTATAAGAAATGAATGATTGTAACACCACAATTTAAATTAATTTAAATTAATTAATTAACAATAATTAATTTGTACTAAGGTGATGGATATTGAAATAGATGACAATGGAAAACATCAGTAATTGTAATAAAGGAAGATAAGGAAATACTAGGAATCAGATGAGATTTTAAATTTGAGGGGTACAACATAGAATGGAAGGGAAAAGTTGAATTTGGTTAAGATTAGAGGTTAGGATGAAGGGTAATATTGGTTTTAAAAAATAGAGAGAGAATAATATTATGGCAAAAAGGAAGTATATAAATTGTAATTTAGTTGAAATGACTAAAAACTGTTTAAATTTGTGAATCGGCCAAATACTCTGTTCAGAAAAAATACATTGTATATTTGTATGTGTGTTTGTGTAAAAAATAAAAAAAACTTTTTTTAAAAAAAGCAGAATTGTACATAAAAAGGGAATACGGGGGGGGGGTCCTTGGCTTACGACCAGAATTTCCACTGTTAAGCAAAGCGGTCGTTAAGTGAGTCGCACCCAACGACCTTCTTTGTCACGGTTGTTAAGAGAAACACTGGAGGTGAATCCTGCAGTCCTTAAGCAAATCCAGCTTTCTTTAGCAACTTTGCTGGTCAGAAACTGGCTGGGAAGATCAGAAAAGTCTTGACCGACGGCCATAAAACACTGGATTTTGATCATGTGACCATGGGGGCTGTTGCAACCGTCTTAAGTGCGAGGACTGACGATGAATCCCTTTTTTTTCAGTGCTGGTGTAACTTAAAACAGTCGCTAAATGAATGGTGCTAAGTCAAAGACTTCGTGAAATCTTCCAAGTGCATTGTTTTGGCTGTCACCTTGCTTATTTTTCATTTTCCTCACACACACCCCAAAACATGCTTGCTCCTGACACCCCCAAATCTACTCCCTCTCCATCCCCAAAAAAATAACACACAAAAAAAAGTAGATTGGATGTTCTTGCCCCAAAATGTGGAGATTAGCAAAACTTGTCTCCGGTTTGCAAATAAGATGATTAGAGGGCTGGAGGCTAAAACATACGATGAACGGTTGCAGGAACTGGGCCTGGCTAGTCTAGTGAAGAGAAGGACCAGAGGAGACAGGAGAGCATCTTCCAATATTTGAGGGGCTGCCCCAGAGAGGAGGAAGGGGGTCAAGCTATTCTCCCAAAGCACCCGAAGGCCAGACAAGGAATAATGGATGGGAACGGATCAAGGAGAGATTCGACCTGGAAATAAGGAGAAATTTTCTGACAGTGAGAGCAGTCACCAAGGAGCCTTGGTGGCGCAGCAGACTAAAGTGCAGTTAAGTAGCACTTAGCTGCCAGTTGCCTGCAATTACTGCAAGTTCAAATCTCACCAGGCTCAAGGTTGACTCAGCCTTCCATCCTTCTGAGGTAGGTAAAATGAGGACCCGGATTGTGGGGGCAATAAGATGTCTTTATATAAAAAAAGAACACCGCTTGGGGGGGCCGAAAGCCCTACTAAGCAGATATATACAAAAGTATGAAGGCTATGGCTTAACACATTGTAAGCCGCCCTGAGTCTCCGGAGAAGGGCAGCATATAAATCGAACCAATAAATAAATAAATAAATAAAATCAACCCATGGAACAGAAGTTGTCTTCAGAAGTTGTGGGAGCTTCATCACTGGAGGCTTTCAAGAAGAGACTGGACTACCATCTGTCAGAAATGGTGTAGGGTCTCCTTGCTTGGGCGGGGGGTTGGACTAGATGACCTATAAGGTCCCTTCCAACTCTGTTAATCTATTAAGTCTGTCTATGAAACATAAGCTATGAATGAGATGGGATGGGATAGGATAGGACAGGATAGAAAATAGAATGTAGAACAGAACAGAACAGAACAATCTAAATAGTTGGAAGGGATTTTGGAGATCTTCTAGTCCAACCCCCTGCTCAGGTAGGAAACCCTGTACCATTTCAGACAAATGGTTGTCCAATCTCTTCTTAACAACTTCCAGTGTTGGAGCATTTACAACTTCTGGTGGCAAGCTGTTCCACTGATTAATAGTTCTCACTGTCAAGAAATTTCTCCTTAGTTCTAGGTTGCTTCTCTCCTTGATTGTACTGTACTACCAACAGCCTTGGTAGTACAGTGGTCTAAAGCACCCTGTTATTAAGACCAGCTGCCTTCAATTACTGCAGGTTTGAATCTCGCCAGGCTCAAGGTTGACTCAGCCTTCCATCCTTTCTAAGGTAGGTAAAGTGAGGACTCAGTTTGTGGGGGCAATAAGCTGACTTTGTATAAATATACAAAAAGGATGAGGGCTATTGCTTAGCACATTGTAAGCCGCCCTGAGTCTCCGGAGAAGGGCGGCATATAAATTAAATTAAAAAAAAAAAATTAGTTTCCATCTGTTGCTTCTGGAACAGGATAGGACAGGATAGAAACTAGAATATGGAACAGAACAGAACAGAATAGACTAAACAGAGTTGATGTCAGCGTCTCACTGCTGGCATAGAGAGGAGAGAGATAAGCCCTGAACTTTTGCCTGCTAAATCCCTTTGAAGCTGGGTCGTTGTGGAAATGAAGGGAGTGGGGACATTCCTGTGAAATGACGAGACAAGAAGTCAGTGGAGTGACTTGGAAGATAGCCAATGAGAAGCAGATAATTGGGGATCGGAAAGGGAGGGATTGGGGGGCAAAAGGTCAGTCTTGTCCACATCGAGTCATGATCCGGTTGCTGTGCTCAAATAAAGAGAAGATTTCCTTAAAGATTGGCAGTTTGGAAATTCATTTATTATGAGATAACATTGAAGTCTGACAGTTGGAAGGGGCCTTGGAGATCTTCTAGTCCAACCCCCTGTTCAGGCAGGAAACAATATTCGATTTCAGTCTTGCACCCGAGCAAGGTTCAAAGGGGAAATTCTCTGATCAATACTGGTAGTCCTCAACTTACAACTGTTCATTTAGTGACCATCCACAGTTATAACGGCACTGGGAAAAAAAAGTGACTTAGGACCATTTTTCACGTTTACGACCGTTGCGGCGTCCTCCATGGTCACGTGATCAAAATTCAGATGCTTGACCGCTGACTCATATTTATGACGGTCCCAGTGTCCCAGGGTGACGTGATTCCCTTTTGCGACCTCCTGACAAGCAAAGTCAATGGGGGGAGGGGGTGGGAAGCCAGATTCACTTAACAACCATCTCACCAATTAACCCCTGCGGTGATTCACTTCACAAATGTGGCAAGGAAAGTCGTTAAAATGGAACGAAACTCCCTTAACCAATTTTCTCACTTAGCACCATACACTCTGGGCTCAATTGTGGTCGTATGTCGAGGTCTGCCTGTAGAAACCCAGGGGCCTCTCCAGGGGTGGGTTCTAAAATTTTGTACTACCGGTTCTGTGGGCGTGGTTTATTTTGTGGGCGTGGCTTGATGGTCATGTGACAATTCTTTAGGATTTAGCAGAGGTACTGGTCTACCAGGCTTTTAACTGCTTGCAGAGCTGTACCGGTCTACTCATTTGTTTTTGCAGGCTCCGGTCTACCCATTTGTTTTTGGAGGCTCCGGTCTACTCAGGTATTTGTGCAGGCACCGGTCTACTCGTGTATTTTTGCAGGCACTGGTCTACTCATGTATTTTTGCAGGCACCAGTCTACTCATGTATTTTTGCAGGCTCCGGTCTACTCATTTGTTTTTGGAGGCTCCAGTCTACTCATGTATTTTTGCAGGCACCGGTCTACTCATGTATTTTTGCAGGCACCAGTCTACTCATGTATTTTTGCAGGCACCGGTCTACTCATTTGTTTTTGCAGGCTCCGGGCTACTCATGTATTTTTGCAGGCACCAGTCTACTCATTTGTTTTGGGAGGCACCGGTCTACTCATGTATTTTTGCAGGCACCGGTCTACTCATTTGTTTTTGCAGGCTCCGGTCTACTCATGTATTTTTGCAGGCACTGGTCTACTCATGTATTTTTGCAGGCACCAGTCTACTCATTTGTTTTTGGAGGCACCGGTCTACCCATTTGTTTTTGCAGGCTCCGGTCTACTCATGTATTTTTGCAGGCACCGGTCTACTCATGTATTTTTGCAGGCACTGGTCTACTCATTTGTTTTTGCAGGCACTGATCTACTCATGCATTTTTGCAGGCACTGGTCTACTCATTTGATTTTGGAGGCACCGGTCTACCACCAAACTGCCTTTTACCGCTGATCAGCTGCAGGACGGCCCTTTGAAGCCCCGCGGCAAGAGTTTAAACAGTTTTTCCTTATAGCCCATCAGCTGGGACTCAGGAGGCAGCAATAGATTGGGGGTGGGGCCAAATAAAAGGTAAGAATAACGGGGGGGCGGGGGGGCAAAACTGGTTCAGTGACATCATATCGTCACCGCTACTGGCTCGGCCGAACTGGGCCGAACCGGGAGGAACCCACTACTGGGCCTCTCTTTTTCTCCCTTAAACATCGGAGAACGAAGGATTAAAAAAAAACCCAGAAATCCGGTAAAAAAAGAAAAGAAAAAGGCAGATGTTTGCAAGAAACCTGGTGGCGCCTGCCAAGCGAAAACCAATTGCAGATGTAATTTTTTGCACTGAGCTTTTAAAAGGACGATACGTACGATTGCGGGAGGGTGAAGGGAGAAGCGGAAAGACAATTATTTAAAAAAACCTTGAGATTGAATGCAGATCAAAAGGTGCAGATATATATAGAGAGAGCGCTTGCCGGATGAGGCGTGCAAACAATGCCGAGATTTTTTTTTCTTAGCCGGCGCGGTGGAGAAGCTGCTTTCAATACCAGACACCGATGACAAGCTGCAAGCCACAAAAGAGAACTTCGCGGTGATGATTAAGTGCCGCATTATCCTGGATGGGTTTTCTACCCAACGGGGGAAACGGGACGGGGTGGAGAGAAATACTAACAAAAGCAGCATTGATGGAGAAGTGGAAGAAGGATGAGACATGGAACGTCGGTGGCACCATGGTTAGGAGGAGACAAAAAGCAAAGGGCGGGGAAAGGGACCTTGAAAACCCATCATCCTGGGCGGGTGGGCTTCTCGGCAGCTTCTCCAAGTTCCTGTGGAGAGAACGTTCCCGCCTCGGCTTCCTTTGTGTGAAGACTAAAATTGGAAACACAGTCGGGTGGGAAGACGGCGACTCGAGAAGCAGAATGGGACTCGATCGATCAATCCAAACAGAACTGGGAGGGATCTTGGAGGTCTTCTAGTCCAACCAGACGTGTGCTTCAAAAATTTTAGCAAGGGGTTCTTTGCCTGGGTGCTGGGTGGGCGTGGCCATGGTGTGCGGGGCCTAGTCGGCCTTGTGCACCACGGCAGGAGGGGTGTTTTTGCCCTCCCCAGGCTCTGGAGGCTTTTCTCGAGCCTCCGGGAGGGCGAAAACGGCCTCCCCAGACTCCAGAGGCCCTTTCGCCCTCTTCTCGATCTTCTGGTAGGCCCGTTTTTCGCCTTCCCCAAGCCTCCGCATGTATCCTGCATTTACCTGCATCCAAAACGGGCTGTGTAGGGACTCCCGGGAGGGGCGGGAGGGGCAGGAAGGGCGGGCCCACCCAGGAGGAGTATTTGGCGGTTCTCCAAACTGCACTGTCCTCACCACTTTCTATAGAGCAGAGGTGTCAAACTCAAGGTCCACGGGCCACATCTGGCCTGCAGGGTGCTTAGTTTTGGCCCGTTGGGCCGGCGTGGAAACAGCAAAGGTTGACCCACAGTGCCTCTGCTAGCGCATGGACCCCTCACACCGCAATGGCCTCCTGCAACTCTCTGCCAGCGAAAACAGAGCTGGGGGCGGCGTGGCCTCCCAGGCTGCATTTTTGCTGGCAGAGGGCTGCAGTAGGCCATCCAGGCCGAAAATGGGTAGGACTTCAATTGCAAGTTGTGATGTCATCTTCACTTTTGGGAGCTTCCCTCCCTCCATCAAGCCCTTATTATCTGCCCCCGGGTGTTGTTTCCCCCCCTCCCCATCTCTTATTTGTAGGGTCCTAGGTGTTCTCTGAGCTTGGTTGTTTTCTTCAGCACCCAAGTAGGTAACATCATCAGTGCCAGGAGGGTGGGAGGTTTATGGAGAGGAAAGGGAGGAGGAGGACTGACGGCTCCTTGGTGCTCCCTGAGCTTGGTTGTTTTCTTGCAGACGTTTCATGACCCAACTAGGTAACACCATCAGTGCGAGAAGGCAGTGGAGTTCTCTGTTTACGTCAATGAAGGAATTGCCAACTCAGACAATCAATAAATGGGACAGTCAAATCAAGGAACCACCAAGAGCACACCTACCCAGACAATGCTGCGGACTCTGTTCAAGCATCTCTTATGTACCGTGTCCTTGAAAGAAGGGAGTGAACTGCCCATAATCTTTTCTACAATAGCACTTAAGTCTTATATACCGCTTCACAGTGCTTTTACAGCCCTCTCTAAGGAGTTTACAGAGTCAGCATATTGGCCCCAACAATCTGGGTCCTTGTTTTACCAACCTCGGAAGGATGGAAGGCTGAGTCAACCTTCAGCCGGTCAGGATCGAACTTCCTGGATGTGGGCAGAGTTAACCTGTAATACTGCCTTCTAACCAGTGCCCACCCACCAACTTGCATTATAACTATGCCCACTACAGATTGATTCCTTCCCTCCCTCCCTCCCTCCCTAAGCAATCACACTTATATACCGCTCCACAGTGCTTTACAGCCCTCTCTTAAGCAGTTTACAGAGTCAGCCTCTTGCCCCCCATCAATCTGGGTCCTCATTTTACCCACCTCGGAAGGATGGAAGGCTGAGTCAGGATCGAACTTCTGGCTGTGGGCAGAGTTCACAACTCTGCCTTCTAATCACTGCCCACCACTATGCTTTGGTTGCCAGGGGGCTGCCCCAGTGGTGAAATCCTACCAGTTCGCACCGGTTCTCGCGAACCGGTAGCGATAGAAGCTACCGGTTCCTGGTAGTAAAAAGAAACTACCGGTTGGTCTGAACCGGTATTTCCAACGATCAGCTGTGCCGCTTGATTTATATTAGCTAGAAAGCAGGAAATCCTGCTTTCTAGCAAATCTAAATAGTGTGGCACAGCTGTTTTCCCCCCCCAGCTGTTCTACTTACCTTAGAAAGTGTCCAGCATGTATTTGGATTGCACTGTGCATACACACATGCAGTATGTGTTTGTCCCGCACCGCGCATGAGTGAACAGCAAACCGCGGAGGATTTCACCACTGGGCTGCCCTCTTGAATTTTTTTGACCTACAAGTGGTCTTGGCAAGTAAAAGGATATACACATTTTCCCCCCATCTGGTGCAATTATAGCCAGTCTCGGCTATTAAAATAAGAATAATCCTGAGAGCAAGCTCCATGTATAATAAAAATACTTTATATGAAACCGACAACATACAACACAAAGATATGCAGAAAGGAGTTTAAGAAAACTCCATTGCAACAACAGGAATTTTTTTTAAAAAAAGGCGATTCTCAGGAATCCATAATAATTAGAACAGGGTTTCTCAACCTGAGCCATTTTAAAAGGGGTGGATTTCAACTCCCAGAATTCCCTAGCCAGTACGAGGAATTCTGGGAGTTGAATGTATGGCTAACTCCAGTATCATCATCGTTTAACGACCCCATAATCCCTTGCGGGGTGGAGTCTGGGCAACTGAATGGAGATTGCAGAGTGTTTTCATGGCCGGATGCCCTTCCCTGTTGCCAATGAGGAGTTTTGTTCGGCAGATATATTCTCATTGTGCCCAGAGAGAGAGAAATATCTGCCTCTACCTAGGATGGAACTCACAGCCTCCTGATTGTGAGGCGAGAGCCACTGCACCACTCCTTATGCTTTATGCTAACTCCAGTATGGCTTCCCATAATTCCTCAGTCATAACCCCAGTATGGCCGGCTGGAGAATTCTGGGAGTTGAAGTCTCCTCTTAAAGGAAAGTCCAACTTTCATCTAGTTTGACCAACAGAACCTAATTTATAGAAATCAAATGCAATCCAGCGACTGAATTATTTCTGAAATCCAGATTTTGCCAATTCCAGCCCCCAACGAACCTCCCCCTTCTCTCTCTTCCTGCCAGATGTTCTAGATCCCACCAAACTCCCAGTGAGGGACATCTGCCTTTTCTTCATCCTCCCAGTCGCAGGTGTGATTGTGGCTCCATCTTCAACCTTCCCTCCTTGCATTGCAGAGGAACCCACAATACAAAATAAAATAAAATAAATAAAAATCCACCTTGTTACACGAGATGAAAATCAGGAAGGGATTTTGTGAGTGTGCAGATGTGAGACAGTATTATCCAGAGACCCAAATTCCGAGTTTTTTTTATCCCGGTCCTGTTGCACCCCGCTGCCATTTTCAAAGAAAAATAAAATATATTTTCAGGGAACATGGAGGAATCTCATCATCTGTGGTCTAAATCCAAGTTTTTTTCCCACACGACACCACCCTGGTTGGAAAGTCCAATTGCAAGAATTTTTAAGGCTCCTTTTTTTCGCTATTCCTGGGTGTCAAAAAGACCGATCAGCTGGCAAGCAATGAAGTCAGAGGAGCGACCGAGCGGCAGGGTGTGGTTGTCGGCCATGTGGGCAACTGTCTGTGTTCTTCCTCCGATTCTTTGGTTGAATGTCCGCCTTGAGTTCGACGTGGAAGGTGAGTAAGGATAAAGGCGGCAAGCTTTGGAGATCCGTCATCGCCAGCGACATTTTAAGACGCGTCTTCTTGCTTTTTAAGAAGAGGAAAACAGGAAAGCATGTCAGCACACGGACAAATTTTGGGAAGAACGACAACATAATGTAGCGAAGAGGGGGTTGAGGGGTTTTTTAGTTAAATTTTTAAAGAAAATTTTAAGGGGACCCGGGAGGGAGGGAGAGGGTTGCAAAAGCGGACCTGGGGGGGTCCAGATAGCGACTGAGCGGGATGATGGGTCGATTAGTTGCAGCAGGAGGGTCGCGAAAGGAAATTTAACCGGGAAGCAGGGGGATGACAGGAAGGGCTGTGAAATTGAAATAATGAGTGGGAGGGGCAGGTATGACGGACGCAGGGGGCCATATCAAGTGTCGGGGGTGCGCATACGCTGTTTACGAGCGATTGCGCACTCCGGCCCCCAATGCGTGACTCGTGTCCTGGGTTGTGTAGAGTCTCAGGCCCAGGGTCCGCGGCTGATGTTGTGTAATGCCAGGTCGGTGGTTAATAAAGCCCCCCTCATTTGTGATCTTATTTTGGAGGGGGGTGCGGACCTGGCAGGTATTATGGAGACCTGGTTGGGCCAGGAGGGGGGGTCCCCCTCGTTGAGATGTGCCCGCCAGGTTTCCGTGCATTTCATCAGCCAAGGGCCCAGGGGAGGGGTGGGGGGAGTGGCGGTGATTATTAGGGAAAGTCTTTGTCCGAGGGAGACCACTGTTCCTCAGATAGCCGGATGTGAGTCCCTTTGTGTGAAGTGGGGCCGTGGGGTGCAGATGGGTTTGTTGACTACGTACCTGGCTCCCTGCCACGTGGCAGCGACCCTGCCCGAGCTACTCGACGTCATTGCCGGGGTGGCGGTTGATACCCCCAGACTTATTGTCATGGGGGATTTCAACCTTCCATCCGCGGGTGAGGCGTCAGAGGCGGCTCGGGAGTTCATGGCTTCCATGACGGCCATGGACCTGACCCAGTTAGTTCAAGGCCCAACTCACATAGGGGGACACACTCTGGACCTGATTTTTGTCTCTGGTCAGTGGTTGAATGATCTTGGTAGAGGGGACCTAGATATTAAACCCTTGTCATGGACAGATCATTCGCTCCTCCAACTAGACTTTCCTACCGCCTTCTCCCGCCGCAGGGAGACGGAGCCAACTAGATGGTTCCGTCCCAGGCGCCTGATGGACCCCGAAAGGTTCCTGACGGAGCTTGGGCCGTTCCCTGAGACCCTAACACACGACTCGACTGAAGAGCTGGTGGCCGCCTGGGAAAGGGCGGCCGCCGGAGCTTTGGACCGCGTCGTGCCTTTGCGGCCTCTGACCCGATGCCGATCTCAACTGGCTCCCTGGTTTTCTGAGGAGCTGAGAGAGATGAAGCGTCGGAAAAGACGCCTAGAGAGCATTTGGAGGACTAGTCAATCCGATTCCGACCGGACACAGGTGAGGTCTTATATCAAGACCTACCTAGTGGCGATAAAAGCGGCAAAGTCTAACCACTTTTCCGCTCTTATCGCATCTGCAGAGAACCGCCCAGCCGCCTTGTTTAGGGTGACCCACTCCCTTCTCCGGGGGGGAGTGCGGGAAGATCCCTTGCAGGGTCGTGCTGAGGATTTTGTACAGTTCCTGCATGATAAAGTCGCTCGGATTCGGGATGGCTTGGACTCCAACTGGATGAGTCCGCGGGAGGAGACGAGGGCAGGTCTTGAGAATGTTATCTGGGAGGAGTTTGATCCTATGACTCCCGAGGATGTGGACAGGGTTCTGGGTAAGATTAGTGCCGCCACGTGTTTATTGGACCCGTGTCCCTCCTGGTTGGTGCTGGCCTCCCGGGAGGTTACACGAGGCTGGCTCCAGGGGATTATAAGTGCTTCTTTGAGTGAGGGTGCCTTTCCTGCCGCCTTGAAAGAGGCGGTAGTGAGGCCCCTCCTCAAGAAGCCTTCCCTGGACCCGGCTGAATAAGCAACTATCGTCCAGTCTCCAACCTTCGTTTTGTGGCGAAGGTTGTTGAGAGCGTGGTGGCACGACAACTTCCCCGGCACCTGGATGAAGCTATCTATCTGGACCCGTACCAGTCGGGCTTCAGGCAGGGGTACAGCACAGAAACGGCATTGGTCGCGTTGGTGGATGATCTCTGGAGGGCTCGGGACAGGGGTTGCTCCTCTGTCCTAGTCCTATTAGACCTCTCAGCGGCTTTTGATACCATCGACCATGGTATCATGCTGCAGCGGTTGAGGGGGTTAGGAATAGGGGGCACTGTTCTGCAGTGGTTCTCCTCCTTCCTCTCCAACCGCTCGCAGTTTGTGTTGGCAGGGGGACAGAGGTCGACCTCGAGGCATCTCGCATGGGGAGTGCCGCAAGGGTCAGTCCTCTCGCCTCTCCTGTTCAACATTTATGTGAAGCCGCTGGGTGAGATCATCCGTGGTTTTGGGGTGAAGTGTCATCTGTACGCTGACGATACTCAGCTGTACAACTCCACCCCAGACCACCCCAACGATGCCCTTGATGTGATGTCCCGCTGCCTGGAGGCCGTGCGGGCCTGGATGGGGAGGAACAGGCTCAGACTCAACCCCTCCAAGACCGAGTGGCTGTGGCTTCCGGCGCCCCGATATAGTCAGCAGGTGCCATCGCTGACTATTGGGGGTGAATCTTTGCCCCCCACAGAGAGGGCTCGCAATCTGGGTGTCCTCCTGGACGCACGGCTGTCTTTAGAAGAGCATATGACGGCCATGGCCAGGGGGGGCCTTTTATCAGGTTCGCCTGATTCGCCAGTTGCAGCCCTTTCTGGATCGGGACGCCTTGCGCACGGTCACTCACGCCCTTGTCACCTCCCAGTTGGACTATTGTAATGCTCTCTACATGGGGCTCCCCTTGAAGAGCACTCGGAGGCGCCAACTGGTCCAGAATGCGGCCGCGCGGGTGGTTATGGGTGCAACTCGTTGCGCCCACGTGACACCCCTCCTGCGCGAGCTGCACTGGCTCCCAGTGGTCTTCCGGGTTCGATTCAAGGTGTTGGTTACCACCTTTAAAGCGCTCCATGGCATAGGACCCGGGTACCTTCGAGACCGACTTCTGCCACCAATAGCCTCCCACCGACCAGTTCACTCCCACAGAGAGGGTCTCCTCAGGGTGCCATCGGCCAAGTTATGTCGGCTGGCGACACCCAGGGGGAGGGCCTTCTCTGTGGGAGCCCCAGCCCTGTGGAATGAACTGCCCCCGGAAATACGTAAGATCTCCGACCTCCGGGTGTTTCGCTGCGCTCTGAAGACCCTGTTGTTCCGCCAGGCCGGGCTATTAACATAACGTTTTAAATTGGGGTATTTTAAATTTCTGGGATTTTAATTGGAGCCTAATTATTTAATGATTTTAAATTTTAATTGTTGTTTTGTTTCTGTGTTTTTAAATAGGCTGTACACCGCCCTGAGTCCTTCGGGAGAAGGGCGGTATAGAAATAAAATTATTATTATTATTATTATTATTAACTGTGTTTCGGTATTGGACGGTGGCAAGAGGTTTTAGCTGGGACTTGTCCTGCAGTTCGCTTGCAAACTTTTATTGGTCCAAAATGTTGTGACCTATTTCTTAGCTGCAGTTAAGTAGTTGCATACAGAACTTGTCAACTCGCAAAACATCCCTGGCCTGCTCTCGAGTTGCCACAGGCAAGGAGTGTGGGAAAACGAACTCTGCAGCTGCAGTGAGGGAGCACTTCAGTCAAAACAAAAGCACATTCCAGCCACCTCTCTATCAAGGCCATCTCCACGGTTACCTACAGTGGCCGGAGGGGAGTGATCTCTACAACTTGCAAAATTGCTTCGTGTGACTGATGACACACCTTGGGGAGGGGAGGGGGGAAACAAGGTCAGAGCCGGGACATAAATTAAGTGGGGTCAGAGTTGGCTTCACTTGGAACGTGCCGACATGAAGCTCCTAATAAATAACTGGATTTCTTTTGAAGCTTGGCTCAAGGCTCATGATTTGATTAGGGCATCGGTTGGAACCCTGACAGCTAGTCAACTCTGACCCCACTTAATTTACATCCCGGCTCTGACCCTGTTTCCCCCCTTCCCCCAAGGTGTGTCATATTCTCCAATGAAGCAATTTCGTGGAGATCACTCCCCTCCGGCCACTGTGAGTAACCGTGGAGATGGCCTTTACAGAGAGGTGGCTGGAATGTGCTTTTGTTTTGACTGAAGTGCTCCTTTACTGCAGCTGCAAAGTTCGTTTTCCCACACTCCTTGCCTGGGGCAACTCGAGAGCAGGCCAGGGATGCTTTGCGAGTTGACAGAACTTTTGCTCCAAACCTTGATGGCTTCTCATGAGCTTCCAAAACACGTTTGGTCCAGTGGTGAAGGCACCAGACTAGAAAATGGATGACTGTGAGTTCTAGTGCTGCTTTAGGTATGGAAGCCAGCTGGGTGACTTTGGGCCAATCACTAGGAGACAGTGAGTTCTAGTCCTGGCTTTAGGTATGAAAGCTGGCTGGGTGATTTTGAGCTAATTACTGGGAGACTGAGTTCTAGTCCTGCCTTAGGTATGAAAGCCGACTAGATGACTTTGGACCAATCACCAGAAGATTGTGAATTCTAGTCCTGCCTTACGCATGAAAGTCAACTGGGTGACTTTGGACCAGTCACCAGGAGATAGTGAGTTCTAGTCCTGCCTTACGCATGAACTGGGTGACTTTATGTCAATCACCAGGAGATGGTGAGTTCTAGTTCCATCTTAGGGCATGAAAGTCGGCTGGATGACTTTGGGCCAATCACCAGAAGATTGTGAATTCTAGTCCTGCCTTACGCATGAAAGTCAACTGGGTGACTTTGGACCAGTCACCAGGAGATGGTGAGTTCTAGTCCTGCCTTACGCATGAACTGGATGACTTTGGGCCAATCACCAGGAGACATGAATTCTAGTCCCTCCTTAGGCACAAAAGCCGACTTGAAGTCTCCTGACCAGAATTAAAACCATTGGTTAAAATCCTTCAGGTTGTGTTCCTTGTGTGAATTACTGCACAGAACCTAGCACTAGGTGCTGAGGAAAATGGTCACCCTGGGGATATCTCTGCTGTCGTCATCCTCTTGCCCGGAGCCTTTTTATATCATGCTTTTTATCTCTGTTTGCTTGAGACCATAATAAAGCTTAACATCCCTTTTAATTGATAGGAGGGCTCATGGTCTCTGGATCTACAAGAACGAGTTGCCTTGGGCACCCGATCGCTGCCCCGACGCTTGGCAAAACAGTATGTTTGTGTATAAAATTTCACAAGTCAAAGCACCCATATGCTCACACCCTAGCTAAGATAGCTAGATCATTTCCAAGAAAGGATAAACCGTCGCAGGATTTTATTCCAGCCTGTCTTCAATGCACCTGCTGTGTTTTCCCAAAAATAACACCAGGTCTTATGTTAATTTTTGCTCCGAAAGATGCATTAGGACTTATTTTCCTTATTTTGGGGGGAAATACAGTACTGAATGCATCCGTCTGGTTGATAATCTTTTTTTTTTTTTAATTGAAAAGTTTTACAAAAAGTTTACATATTTCCCCCCCCTTCCCTACCTCAACCTCCCCCCTCCCCCCCTCCTCTTCCCAGAACAAATTACAGGGTATAACCTTCAACAATCATAATCAATCCTAGTCTAAATAATTATGACATTCCACATCTCTTGTTCCTTCAATTCCCTAATTACCCGACTAGCTTTATTACTTAAAGACACACCAAATATCTATATAATCATTCATAACCTATCTGCAATTTCTTATTCCGGTATTTATTTTGAATATAATCTATCCATCTTCTCCAGTCTCTTAAATATCTTTCATTTGAATGAGCCTTCAAGTACGCCGAGATTTTTGCCATTTCCGCTAGGTTTGTAACTTTCATTGTCCACTCTTGGATTGTAGGTAAATCTTGCTTCTTCCAATATTGTGCCACCAACAGTCTTGCTGCAGTTATTAAGTTCAAACTCAATTTAGTCTCTATAACTGTACAATCCGTAACTATACCCAGCAGAAACAGCTGTGGTGTAAATTTCAACCTCTTTTTAAGAATATTTTGTAAAATCCACCAGATTTTAATCCAAAACGCTTTAACCTTTTTACATGTCCACCAAATGTGAAAATAAGTGGCATCCTCACAATTACATCTCCAACATTTTGGTTGTACATTCGGATACATACGAGATAACTTTTTTGGGTCTAGATGCCATCTATAAAACATTTTATAAAAGTTCTCCCTTAAATTTTGCGCTTTGGTAATGTCTGATTGATAATCTTAACTGGGGCTTATTTTTGGGGTAGGGCTCATATTACGAGCACCCTGAAAAATCATGCTAGGGCTTATTTTCCCGTTGGGTTTTATTTTCAGGGAAATACGGTAGCCCTCAACTTACGACCACTCGTTTAGTGACAGTTAGAAGTTACAACGGCATTCAAAAAATGAGTTATGACCGTTTTTCACCCTTCTGGCCACTGCGGCATCCCCGGGGTCATGTGATCAAAATTCGAGCGCTTGAATCAAGATTTAAGTGGGGGGGGGTTAATAGAAGGGTAATTGTTTTGATTAAGTAAATTTGAGTAAATTTTTTTAAGATGGTATTAGTTGAGATAGGTAATTTCAGATTAAGAAATAAGTGGTATGGCAAAATGGAATATATAAAATTTTGTTAAAGAGGATTAAAAATTGTATAAATTGATGACCGGATCAGGCCTCTGTTCCGAAAAGATGTAATTTGTCTGCTGAGAAAAATAAAAATTAAAAAAAAAAAACTTTTTGCAAAAAAAATAAAAATAAAAATTTGAGCGTTTGGCAACTGGCATGCATTTATGACGGTTGCAGCATCGGGGGTCATGTGATCGTCATTTGTGACCTTCCCAGCCGGGTTCTGACACGCAACGTCAACAGGGGAAGCCAAACTCGCTTAATGACCAAAATGATTCATTCAACATGTGCAGCGGTTGACTTAGAAAGCACGCAAAATGGGTCAAAACTCACTCAGCGACAGAAATGTTGGGCTCAATTGTGGTCGTATGTCGAGGACTACCTGTAATAACCCTCTTTTCTCCCAACCAAATCAAGTCCGTGTTTTTCTCCCATCCGGTTCTGACTTAGGCTTCCTTAAAAATTAAACAGCACAAATTTAGTCCCGGCAAACCTCTTTAATTCATACGGCTGTAAATTACTTTCATTTACAGTCCACAAGGCTTGATAAACAGTCTTTCAGAGGAAAGTTATCAACACCCACCTATCCCGTGTGGAACGCTGCCAAAGAGCTAATTTCCAGATGCAGGACAAGGCCAAACTCGGCACAGAGTCACAAACAGAACTTTCAAACCTTGAATCGGCCAACTAATTGCTTCCTGCAAAAGCTCACGTCCCGTTCGCTTCTCTTTTATGTCTTATGGGTGTCAACCTCAACACGTTGTGGTTGTCATTCAGGTGGGCGGGGGGGAGGGAAAACTCCACTTACCAGTTGTCATATCCAGATTGCGTACCGTTGCTGATTCCACCCTGCTTGCCATTTCCGCAGTAGCCGCCGGGATGTGAAAGCCTTGGATAGGATTTCTGCCGCTAAGGGAGCCTCCATTTTAGCAGCTCCAACGCTATCGCCGCTGCACAGCTGAGAGGCGAACCCGGAAGTGACTACGCGGCTTCTAATATTAAAGACTATTCCTTAGTGTTTCGACGAGCTGGAGGGGCGGAGCTTTGTGTATCATACCCACGATGACGGAATGTAACTTAACATTGGGGGGGGGAGTATGGCGTGGAGTCACGGGATTAGCGGGTAGCTTTGAAAGGTGATGGGAAGCACTGCGCGGTAGCGCTGACAATAAACCATTCTCCACGGGTGTTTGTTGGTTCGTGCCAGAGCCGAGGATAAAGATTGCTAAAACACAGATAACTTCTGGTTTGGAGTCTTATTTCACCGCGGAATTCCGGAACCTGACAATGGGAGGGGCCAATCATCTCCAGGCCTTACTCCCAAGTCAACCCTGTTTCTTTAATTGTTCTTGTCTCCTGGCAGCTCTGCGCATGCGCACACTGGGAACAGGCTCCCGCTGCTCTTCTGCCTCGCTGATGTCAGTCTCCGGAGACTCCCAGATGGCCCTGGCCCTCTCTCTGCCTCCGACACAGAGCCCTCATCTGAGCCTTCCCCAGACTCCCGGACTGGCCCACGTTTCTCCCCAACCTCCTCACTGTCCAAATCTGCTGCCAGCTCTGCTGGCCACTGGCGGGCCACAACACATCCCTAGCCAGGAAAAAAAAGGTAATTTTCTTTGCCCTACTTACCAGGAGTGCTTCGGACGGTATCGCTATCGCCATCTTCACGGTCACTCTGGTAGCCCTCCGGGGCACTGTATCGCTCGCTGCCGAGACTGCTTTGGCTTTCTGATTTGGTGCTTCCCAGAGTCCGACCGGTGCTTCCGCTTGGCGACCGGGCAGCCTCGCCACTGGAAACTGAAGCAGAAATAATAATAATAATAAATTGAACGTGATCTTGAGTGTGAAAACCAGCCTTATTGCTGGAAATGAAGCCGGTAGGACAAAATCCCAGTGAATAAAAACATAAATTGAACAGCAATAGCATTTAGACTTATATACCGCTTTACACTGCTTTACAGCTCTCTCTAAACGGTTTACAGAGTCAGTGTATCGCCCCCAACAATCTGGATCCTCATTTTATTGATCCCGGAAGGCTGAGTCGATCTTGAAGCAGTCAGGATCTAACTCCTGGCAGTGGGCAGAGTTAGCCTGCAATACTGGATTCTAACCACTGTGCCACTGTCCATGATGAATAAATGAATGAATGACTGAGTGAGTGAGCGAGCGAATGAATGAATGAACCAAAATCCATCTCCACTATCCAAAAAAAAAAAAAAAAAGCTGAAATTTTGGGCTCAATTGGGGTCGTAAATCAAGGACTACATAGCTTTTATTATTATTATTATTTATTAGTTTGATTTATATGCCGCCCTTCCCCAGAGACTCAGGGCGGCTTACAATGCATTAAGCAATAGCCTTCATACTTTTGTATATACCGGCATATAAATCAAACTAATAAATAAATAAATAAAATTGGGGTAGTAAGTCCAGGGCTACATATAATAGCTTTTCATCATCTACTGTAAACTCGCCCAATGGATTAATTCAGTAACCACAAGAAGTGTGAGGTCACAATTACGCCTATTTGCACATTCTCTAACAATGGGTTTTGCTCACCGGAGTCTGCTGGGTGCTTCCTGATCTGGAAACCCTTTGATCCCACGGACAAGGACCGATCGTCAAAACTGGAGGAGCTGATCTCAGAATCGCTGTCGCTGTCACTGGAGACAACTGTGGGAAAACAAACAAAATGGCGGAAGGTGAAGGCCGTCATTCGTCTCACTTAACTGCACTGCTTAATGACAAAACCTTTGGTCCCAACTGCTGTCGTAAGATGAGGACTACCTATATACATTGAGTATATATTTACCTGACACCCAATTTTTTTTTAAAAAAAAAAGAGTTATCAACTGGGGATTTATGTTGGTGTTAATAATAGTAGTTAATAGTACAGCTAGTCCTCCATTTAGAACCACAATTTCCTTTGCTCAGCGAGACAGTTATTAAGTGAGCTTTGCCCCATTTTACTTGCCACAGTGGCTAAGTGAATCTCTGCGGTTGTTAAGTGAGTCACATGGTTGTTAAGTGAATCCGGCTTTCCCCGTTGACTTTGCTTGTCAGGTCGCAAAAGGGGATCACAGTACCCTGGGGACACTGCAACCGTCATAAATATGAGTCAGCTGCCAAGCATCTGAATTTTGATCTCGTGATCACAGGGATGCTGCAACAGTCGTAAGTGTGAAAAAACGGTCACGAGTCACTTTTTTCAGTGTAGTTGTAACTTCAAATGGTCACTAAAAGAACTGTTGTCAGTTGAGGGACGTGACTTGAAATTTGGATGGCACAGCTACTTAAGTTATGATAAAGTTAAGACGAATGTAAATTTTAAGTACCGTATTTTTCAGACTATAAGACGCACCAGAGTATAAGACGCACCTACCTTTTTTGGTGAGGAAAAGAAGAAAAAGAAATCTCCCTCTGCCTCTGAACAATTTTGCCTCCTTGCAGCAAACAGCCAACAGCCTGCTTTACTTTCATTTTCGTTTTCATCATAGCTTGATTAGCACAAGGGGAAAAAAAATCTGCTCCAGCAATTTATCTCCTTGCAGCAAGCAGCAGAGCCCTGCGCAAAACAGCTGAGAGCAAATCAGCGGAGAGTCAGGAGGCCGATCCAATCAACTTGTGCTAATTAGGCTGTGCTGAAGCTGAAAGGAATTGTTTTTTTCTTGCTGTTTGCTTGCAAGGAGGTAACTGCTGCGAGGCAGAGGCCAAAGGGTGGGGGCCAGTGGGTGGCCAGGACTACATTCGGTGTATAAGACGCACCTAAATTTTCACCCCCTTTTAGGGGGAGGGGAAAGGTGCGTCTTATACTCCGAAAAATACGGTAGTGCCTTTTTAGAGGTGCTTTTTGAGAATTTGGAACAGGTATAAACCAAAACCACAGAAGTTCTCTTCTTGTTGTGGTCTGTCGGCCGCCGGCCCCTCCAGCAGCCGAATCAGAGGAGGAGGAGGAGGAGACATCAAGGCAACTCTGAGAGCTCCGAGGGGGAAGAGGGAATGCGGCTGTCAGAGAGAGAGAGAGGCAGAGCCTGGGCCGTCCATCAGCCCTCAGATGGAGAGTCAACAGCCCCCAGGTCTGGAGGTGGCTGATGAGGAGGAGGAGGAACAGCTGGGTCCAGTGCCTGACACACGGATGCACAGAAGGCAGAAGAGAGGAGAGCAGTGGAAATCCGTGGGCTGGTCCTCAGGACGGAAGAACCACCATTGCTAATGAAGCCCCACCCTAGCTCTGGGGATAAAAGGCGGGGGGCAGAGATGAGTAGATGTGAGAGACAACTATTCGTCTTCCGGACAGACGGACTTGTTAGCCTGAGAAGGAAACTTTTTGCCGGGGCTGCTGGCGCCCCTAATAAAGGAATCTTTTGAGTTCACTTCAGAGGATTTGTCATGTTTAGGAGTTGGTCAGAACACTTCTCTTCAGGAGAAAAATGATAATTAAACCCATTTGGTTGACATATGACGAGCGATTAACATTCCTTGGAAGAGAAGCCTGTCTGAAAAACAAGGGAAAATCTCAAGGAAGGAAGGTTTTACTTGTCAATTTTTTTTACGTACGCTCAATTGCTTGGAAGATTTAAAATGGATTTAAAAAAAAAAAGAATTCTGTTTTGACAGACAAAAGGAACCGATTTTGAAAAAGACTTATGCGCCGTTGATGAACATCTTATTGCTAAAGTGCATAAATTGTTATTGACGATGAATCAGGAAAAGGAATATGTGTCCAGATTTTATGCTTAAATAAGCAGGAGGTTTTGGATATAAAGGTACAGTAGTCCTTGACTTACGACGACAATTGAGCCCAACGTTTCTGTTGCGAGACAGTTGTTGAGTGAGATTTGCTCAATTTTATAACCTTTCTCACCACCGTTGTTAAGTGAATCACTGCAGTTGTTAAATTAGTCACACGGTTGTTAAGTGAATCCGGCTTCCCCATTGACTTTGCTTGTCAGAAGGTCGCAAAAGGGGATCACGTGACCCCGGGACACTGCGACCGTCATAAATACGAGTCAGTTGCCAAGCGTCTGAATTTTGATCCGCGACTATCGGGATGCTGCAACGGTCGTTAAGTGTGAATAATGCTCATAAGCCAGTTTTTTTTCAGTCGTGTTGTAACTTTTGAATGGTCACTAAAAGAACTGTTGTAAGGGGAGGTGACTAGGTGGCTCAAGTGGCTAAAGACACTGAGCTTGTCGATCAGAAAGGTTGGCAGTTCGGCAGTTCGAATCCCTGATACAAGCCTCCTGCCTGAGCAGGGGGTTGGACTAGATGGCCTCCAAGGTCCCTTCCGACTCTGTTACTGAATATTCTGCTTGAAAATTGGGAAAATAGGTGGACGGACTGAAATTTACACTGAATTATTTCAATAATTTGAAAATATTTATCAAATGATGTAGAGATAGTCGTCCACTTACCGTTCGAAGTTACGATGGCACTGAAAAAATGCGACGTAGGACCGTTTTTCACACTTATGACTGTTGTAGCATCCCCATGGTCACGTGTTCAAAATTCAGACTCTTGGCAGCCGACTCATATTAACAGAGCCTTGGTGGCGCAGCAGACTAAAGTGCTGTTAAGTAGCACCAGATGCCTGTAATTACTGCAAGTTTGAATCTCACCAGGCTCAAGGTTGACTCAGCCTTCCCTCCTTCTGAGGTAGGTAAAATGAGGACCCGGTTTGTGGGGGCAATAAGCTGACTTTGTTTAAAAAAGAACACCGCTTGGGGGGCCGCGAAAGCCCTACTAAGCAGGTATATACAAAAGTGTGAAGGCTATTGCTTAACGCATTGTAACCTGCCCTGAAACTCCGGAGAAGGGCGGCATATAAATCGAACCAATAAATAAATAAATGAATGAATGAATGAATGAATGAATGAATGATGTTACGGTGTCCCGGGGTCATGTGATCCACTTTTGACAAAGCAAAGTCAAGGGAGAATCCAGATTCACTTAACAACCGTGTGACTAACTTAACAACCACAGTGATTCACTTAACAACGGTGGCCAGAACGGTCATAAAATGGGCCCAAGCTCACTTAACAGCGGTGTTGCTTAACAAAACGGAAATTTTGGGCTTAATTTGTGGTCATAAGACGAGGACGAACTGCACTGTTGGGCCTTTAACCTCATTTACTCCTTTTTTACCCTCCCTTACGGTAATTTTAGATTTTGACTTTTTTATTATTTCGGAAACTTCATAGAATCCTTTTTAAAAAAAAAAAAAAAAACACAAAACCTAGAAATCCGCAGAGGCTTTGTATTTTACCTTTTTTTTTTATTTTGGAAACTTCATAAAAATCCCTTTAAAAAAAAAAAAAAAACACCCAGAAACCTGCAGAGACTTCGCAGCTGTCACAAGCGGAGCGTGTGACTCAAACACGCATATGGTGGCTGTTAAATCAATTCCGATGTTCTTTTTTTTTTCTTTAAGGAGGAAAAAAAAAAAGGAAACCACCTCCCACCCCTCATCCATCCCCCCCCAAAAAATCTAGGAGGGTGTATTAGCACTAAACCTCATTACGTGGCTTCCCACCCACCTGTCATCTGGCATTTCTGCTTTTTTTCTTGCAAACTCAAATTGAAGGGAGAGAAGGCAAAGGTACAAGCCTCAATTTAGCTGACAAAAAAAAAACCCCAGGGTGGCTATTTGAACTGGGAAATTGTTCCCACTTTACAAGTGGGAATCCGCACCCCCCCTTCGGCTATTTAAGCAGCCTGCGGGGAGGAAATCTGCAGAAGGCAGCTGTTGGATGGGGAAGATGAGATTATGGAGAGGAAGAATGAAGGGCCCCCTTGCCAATCTAACTGCCTTCCTATCATCTAATTTTGAGCTAAACTTAGTTGGCAGGCTGCCCCTCCCACCCCACCCCAAAGGGACCTCTGGCTAGGAAATGTGTAAAACAGGGAACTGCTTAGAACAATGTATATCAGGGCTGAAAGGAACCTCAGAGGTCTTCTAGTCCAACCCCCTGTTCAAGCAAGAGACCTATTACCATTCCGGACATTCCAAATTCCCCAGCCGGCATGCTTTAAGATGGGTTAACTTCAACTCCCAGAATTCCCCAGCTAGCATGCTTTAAAATGGGGGAATTTCAACTCCCAGAATTTCCCATACAACCTGCTTTAAGATAGTTGGACTTCCACTCCCAGAATTCCCCAGCCAGCCATGCTTTAAGATGGGTGGACTCCAATTCCCAGAATTCCCCAGCCAGCATGCTTTAAGATGGGGGAATTTCAACTCCCAGAATTTCCCATCCAACCTGCTTTAAGATAGTTGGACTTCCACTCCCAGAATTCCCCAGCCAGCCATGCTTTAAGAAGGGTGGACTTCCCTCCCAGAATTCCCCATCCAACCTGCTTTAAGATAGTTGGACTTCCACTCCCAGAATTCCCCAGCCAGCCATGCTTTAAGATGGGTGGACTTCCCCTCCCAGAATTCCCCCAGTCAGCATGCTTTAAGAGGGGTGGACTTCCCCTCCCAGAATTCCCCATCCAACCTGCTTTAAGATGTTGGACTTCCACTCCCAGAATTCCCCATCCAACCTGCTTTAAGATAGTTGGACTTCCACTCCCAGAATTCCCTAGCCAGCATGCTTTAAGATGGGTGGACTTCCACTCCCAGAATTCCCCCAGTCAGCATGCTTTAAGATAGTTGGACTTCCACTCCCAGAATTCCCCATCCAGCATGCTTTAAGATGGGTGGACTTCCCCTCCCAGAATTCCCCATCCAACCTGCTTTAAGATAGTTGGACTTCCACTCCCAGAATTCCCCATCCAACCTGCTTTAAGATAGTTGGACTTCCACTCCCAGAATTCCCTAGCCAGCATGCTTTAAGATGGGTGGACTTCCACTCCCAGAATTCCCCCAGTCAGCATGCTTTAAGATAGTTGGACTTCCACTCCCAGAATTCCCCATCCAGCATGCTTTAAGATAGTTGGACTTCCACTCCCAGAATTCCCCATCCAGCATGCTTTAAGATGGGTGGACTTCCACTCCCAGAATTCCCCATCCAACCTGCTTTAAGATAGTTGGACTTCCACTCCCAGAATTCCCCATCCAGCATGCTTTAAGATGGGTGGACTTCCACTCCCAGAATTCCCCCAGTCAGCATGCTTTAAGATAGTTGGACTTCCACTCCCAGAATTCCCCATCCAACCTGCTTTAAGATAGTTGGACTTCCACTCCCAGAATTCCCCATCCAACCTGCTTTAAGATAGTTGGACTTCCACTCCCAGAATTCCCCATCCAACCTGCTTTAAGATAGTTGGGACTTCCACTCCCAGAATTCCCTAGCCAGCATGCTTTAAGATGGGTAGACTCCAGCTCCCAGAATTCCCCCAGCCAGCCATGCTTTAAGAGGGGTGGACTTCCACTCCCAGAATTCCCCAGCCACCATGCTGGCTGGAGAATTCTGGGAGTTGAAGTCCACCCATCTTAACATTGCTGAAGTTGAGCTTCTGTTTTCCAAGTTCCCCATGTCTCTCATGGGGGGGGGGGAGTGCCAACCTTTTCCTCTGGCCCAGGTATAGGTGTGATCCGTCCCGCTACCCCGGAGCTCCAGCGATGATGGTTCCGGGCGAGGAGGAGGGGGCCGAAGGTGGATTTCCTTGGCTTTTTTGCCGCTGGTCTCTTTTAATGGCAGGATGCATTTGGGGAGGCCTTTGAAGAACCAGGCTCCAGATCGCTTCCAGACCTAAAGACGACATTTAAAAAATAAATTAAAAAAAGAGGGGTTCAATTATTCGGATTGCTCCTTTATTTTTATTTATTTTTTCACTTTATTTAATATTCATTTTATATTCATTCGCTTTCAGGCTTGCAAAATTAATGTCAGCCTTCCCACACAGAGCCAACATAAGAAGATGAGATCATTGACTTCATTGTTAAAGCTACGTTCGCGGAATCTTGCAAAACCGATTGTCCGTATAGGTGAATCAGGGTAAAAATTATGGAAAATAAACTTCTTTGTAGCCGCATTCCCAAAGCATTTCGTAATAATGATTAATATTGTTCCTTTAAAAATATATATATATATATATATTTATACATTTTTTTCTTCTTCTTTAAAATACATAGGTGCTTAATAAACAAGTGCATTGTCTGGATCCATTTGTTTATACAAAATATTAATGAAGAGCCTTGGTAGTACAGTGGTCTAAGGCACCCTGTTATTAAGCTGGTTATTAAGACCAGCTGCCTGCAATTGCTGCAGGTTCGAATCTCACCAAGCTCAAGGTCGACTCAGCCTTCCATCCTTTCTAAGGTAGGTAAAATGAGGACCCAGTTTGTGGGGGCAATAAGCTGACTTTGTATAAATATACAAAAGAATGAAGGCTATTGCTTAGCGCATTGTAAGCCGCCCTGAGTCTCCGGAGAAGGGCGGCATATAAATCAAATTAAAAAAAAAAACTAGTAGTAAAAATAATAATTGTAATATCATCCATAATTAAAATGCTACAATTTACTTAATATAGTAAAACTTTTTTACTTCATTTGCTTACATGTTTCAATAATCTTTAACCTCTAATTTCTATCTCTTTTATCCAACCATTGATAAAACATATTCCATTTTTAAAAAATATTCTGTTTCTTCCTTATCTTTTATTATTAATGTCAGTCTATCCATCTCTGCACAATCTACCAGGTTTCCCCGAAAATAAGACTGGGTCTTATATTAATTTTTGCTCCAAAAGATGCATTAGGGCTTATTTTCTGGTTAGGTCTTATTTTGGGGGGAAATACGGTACTAAATGCATCCATCTGACTGACAATCTTAACTGGGGTTTATTTTGGGGGTAGGGCTTATATTATGAGCATTCTGAAAAATCACGCTAGGACTTATTTTCCGGTTGGGTCTTATTTTCAGGGAAACAGGGTAATATTTTTTCTAATGATACGTTCATCTGTAGGTATATCCTCAATATTGTTCCTTTTTTAATAGCACCGGTATCCCGTCTAGAAGACTTTTGGGGGGAGGCAGAAAACACCTATGAAAAAAACAACCCAATTCCAAACAATTGGATAGGTGTTGTTTGTGAACCTCTGTTGTGGTTATTATTTAAAATTTATTTTAATCTCCCCCAGGCTGGGCGGCTATAAAAATTTAAAATAAACAATAATTCCAAATAGCGACCTTGAATTTGGGAGGTTGGGCAGAAAAAGAGAGACCCCGATAGTCGTTTGCAGTTTGTGCACATGTGTGAAAAAACCTGGGGCAGAGGTGAGTTTCAGCAGGTTCTAACCAGTTCTGGAGAACCAGTAGTGGAAATTTTGAGTAGTTCGGAGAACCGGTAGTAAAAATTCTGACTGGCCCTGCCTCCATCTATTCTCTGCCTCCCAAGTCCCAGCTGATCGGGAGGAAATGGGGATTTTACAGTATCCTTCCCCTGGAGCGGGGAGGGAATGAGGATTTTGCAGTATCCTTCCCTCTGGAGTGGGGAGGGAATGGAGATTTTGCAGTATCCTTCCCCTGGAGTGGAGATTTTGCAGTATCCTTCCCCTGGAGTGGGGAGGGAATGGGGATTTTGCAGTATCCTTTCCCTGGAGTGGGGAGGGAGTGGGGATTTTACAGTATCCTTAATGACCGTGTTGCTCACTTAACAACCGCAGTGATTCACTTAGCAACTGTGGCATGAAAAGACGTAAAGTGGGGCAAAGCCAGGGGTGAAATTTGACCAGTTTGTACGAACACGCCCATCCAGTCACCACTCACCCCTTCCGGCCGCTCGACCCATTCAATGATAAATACTGCAGCAGAGAGAATCCGAATTTTTTTCCCTCCATTCACAGTGGAGCTGCTGCAGCCTGCCCCTTTAAGGTAGTCCCCGGGAGGGAGGGGGGCCAGGAGTGGACCATAAAGGCAGCAGCAGCTCCGCTGTGAATGGAGGGAGAAAAGTTCGGTTTTCTTATGACCTACGCTCACTTAATCATTACAAGACACAATTAGTCTCAAACAAAACTATTTTATTACAACAGCTGAGAATTACATTCATTCCCAGCTTAGTCCAAATTAATTCCAAAACAAGTCCTTCAGAAAAAGTCCTTCAGGCTTATCACGAACCTATCTTTTTTGGCACCCTGCCAAAGGCCTTTCTTGGCAAAGCCCCACAAAGTTCAGAAACAAGAGATGCCGACTGGAAACAGATTTAGCAACGTTGCTATCCTACAAAGAGCCCAAGAGCCTTTGCTGCTCTTTTAAGCCTTATGGGAGGGGCCAATCATTTCCTAGCCTTACTCCCGAGTCGTCCTTTTTGCTTTAGCTGCTCTTGCCTTCTGGCAGTTCTGCGCATGCGTGCACTAGGAACAGGCTCCTCCTGTTCCTCTGCCTCTCTGCTGTCCGCCTCTGGAGGCTCCGGAGTCCACGCATTACTCCCAGATGGCCCTGGCTCCATCTCTGCCTCCGACGTGGAGCCCTCGTCCGGGCCTCCCCCAGACTCCAGGACTGGCCCATGGTCCTCCCCAGACTCCTCACTGTCTGACACCGCTGCCAGCTCCGCGGGCTGCTGGCAACCACAACAGGTTTCTCTCTGCCACAGCATTCACTATGAACCCTTCTGGTGCTCAGACACACATTTTTTCCTACCGGGTTCTGTGGGCGTGACTTGGTGGGGTCATGTGATTGAGTGGCTGTGAGTGACATTGAGTTGGCCATGCCCACTCCATCACAGGATCCACCACCACGCCATGCCCACAGAACCGGTAGGGAAAAAATTTGAATGAAACCACCGGGCAAAGCTCACTTAACAATTGTCTTGCTTAGCCACAGAGATGTTGGGCTCAATTGTGGTCGTAAGTTGAGGACTTGCTGTAAATGCATTCTACAGAAAGCCAAGGAGGAAATTTTTGGGGACGTTCAGCTGAAAATACATTCGAGCCAAGAGAAAAGTAATTTCAGTTAAGAAGAGGGCCAAAACCTCACAGATGATAAGAGGTCACGAAAGCCGGTCACCAACTTTACCCCGTCCAATTTTTTTCAAGAGCGCACTTTCTTTTCCAATTTAGATTTTAATACAGAGATTAGGGATGAAGGGAATTTATTAAAACATATTTTAATCTATACAGCCTCGCACAAAAGGAAGAGCAATTGTCACAGAAAGAAAGGCGAAACCCTGAAACTCAATTTAATTTCTGCCCGCCGGCAAAAACTCATCAAAAACTCAACGAGGGCACACTTTAAACACAAACATACACACACAAAAGTGTTAGACTTATGGAAACTGTGCCAGATAAGACATTTTCCCCCGTGAGAAATTTATTTTTCCATTCTGGAAAAATAAAATAAAATGTGAATTGATGCTCAACGGATTAGAACAGACTGAATTCCTGCCTCGAGATATTTATTCTTTAAAATTGGACAAGAAAAGACAACATGGAGAAATAAACGTGTAGCTGATAACATGGTAGGAAACAAGAATCAGAGACAGATCATTTTTATTATTATTCAATCCTCAAAGGAGTCCAGACCAGTGTGTCTCATTGGTTCATTTCTTGCCATCGAAGGCAGGGGTCTCCAATCATGGCAAATTTAAGACTTGTGGACTTCCACTCCCAGAATTCCACAGCCAGCATGTTTTAAGATGGGTGGACTTCCACTCCCAGAATTCCCCAGCCAGCATGTTTTAAGATGGGTGGACTTCCACTCCCAGAATCCCCCAGCCAGCATGCTTTAAGATGGGTGGACTTCCACTCCCAGAATTCCCCAGCCAGCATGCTTTAAGATGGGTGGACTTCCACTCCCAGAATTCCCCAGCCAGCATGCTTTAAGATGGGTGGACTTCCACTCCCAGAATTCCCCAGCCAGCATGCTTTAAGATGGGTGGACTTCCACTCCCAGAATCCCCCAGCCAGCATGCTTTAAGATGGGTGGACTTCCACTCCCAGAATTCCCCAGCCAGCCTTGCTTTAAGATGGATGGACTTCCACTCCCAGAATCCCCCAACCAGGATGCTTTAAGATGGATGGACTTCCACTCCCAGAATTCCCCAGCCAGCATGCTTTAAGATGGGTGGACTTCCACTCCCAGAATTCCCCAGCTAGCATGCTTTAAGATGGGTGGACTTCCACTCCCAGAATTCCCCAGCCAGCAATGCTTTAAGATGGATGGACTTCCACTCCCAGAATTCCCCAGCCAGCAATGCTTTAAGATGGGTGGACTTCCACTCCCAGAATTCCCCAGCTAGCATGCTTTAAGATGGATGGACTTCCACTCCCAGAATTCCCCAGCCAACATGTTTTAAGATGTTTGGACTTCAACTCCCAGAATTCCCAATTGGGAGTTGAATTCCGCACGTCTTTAAAGGGCCAAGGTTGAAAAACTGATTAAAATAATCTCCCCTGACAAACAGCAAATTACCAGAACAATTATCAGCAGAATTGTGGCACCATTGCAAAAACTCACCTCTCTCTGCTCGCTGCAGATCTTACAGAACCAAACGGGCCGCTTATGGGCACCCGGCGTTTCTATGCCACACTTTGTGCAAACTTTCTGGGGAGAGAGAGAGAGAGAGAAAAACCAATCAATCCAAAACTGGTGACACCAGTGGGTAGATGGGTGGGTTGGCCGGGACATGGGGGAGAAAGCATCAATCTCTAAAAATGTGGCGAAATGTCTTGCCTCCTGCAAAGGAAAAAGTTGAAATAATAAATAATATTATTATATTAATATTTATATTATTATTTATATTATTATTTCAACTTGCAATTAATATTTATATATTAATAATAATAATAATAATAATAATAATTGCAAGTTGAAATAATAATATAAATATTAATTGCAAAAAAACCACATTTCCCCCCAAGTTTCCAGGCGGTCCTCGACTTACGACCACGATCGAGCGCAAAATGCCCGTTGCTAAGCAAGGCAGTAGTTGAGTGAGTTTTTCCCCATTTTACAAGCCTTCTTGACACCACTGTTAAGCGAATCACTGCACTTGTTAAGTGAATTGTGTGGTCCTGAAGCAAATTTGGTTTCTTTGGCAGAAGCCGGCTGGGAATGCCGCGAATAGGGATCACATGATCCCTCCCCCAGGACTCTACAACCGTCATAAATATGAACCAGTTGCCAAGTGCCCAAGTTTTGATCACGTGACCATAAGGATGCTGCAATGGTCGTAAGTCTGAAACGCGGTCATAAATTATAATTTTTTCAGTGCTGCTGTAAGTTTGAATGGTCATTAAACTTTCCAAACTAACTTGGTTAAAAATGGAAAACTGGGGTTGAATTGTGGTCGTAAGTTGAGGACATACGAAAGCATTACTTTCTTAACTTTGGACATTGGCACTTCGAACCCAAAGTATTTTCCCACAATGCACCTGAGGTACCCTCTCTCGAGAGGTTCAAATACAGGTAGTCCCCAACTTACAACAATTCATTTAGTAACCGTTGAAAGCTACAACGGCACTGAAAAAAGTGACGTCTTCAAAGCAAAACTAAAAAAAGTCCAGTTGAGTCTTTAAAAAGCAGCTCTGGGACAACCACGAATTGGATGGCCGAGAATCTCCCATAGACACATTAAAATGAAATTTCGATCTCCCGCAATCAGATTATGGCCAGAAAGAATCATCAAGGCAACGTTAGCCTTTGCAGGTCTCTCTCTTCCTGTTCTGACCTGGGCTCCCTTAACAAGCAGAAGGCGAGAACTGGTCCCGGCAAAACCTCTTTTATTTACATGACTTGTGAATTACGTTCATTCGCGATCAGCAAGGTTTGTCCAAACAGTTTTCCAAAGGAATATTCATCAACACAGACCTTATCTCATTTGGCAAGCTGCCACGTAACTGCAGTACAAGGCAAAACTTGGCACAGAGTCTCTCAAGGAGTCACGGAACGAATTGTTTCCGGAAAAATCCCACTCCCTATTTACTCCTTTTTTATTTCCTGTGGGAGGGGCCAATCACCTCCAAGGCGTGGCGTTACTCCCGAGTCGACCCTGCTTTCTGAGTTTGTTCTTGTCTTCTGGCAGCTCTGCGCATGCGCACACTGGGAACGGGCTCCAGTTGTTCCGCTGCCTCGCTGCTGTCTACCTCCCTCTCTGCCTCCGACGCAGAGCCCTCGTCTGAGCTTTCCCCAGTCCCCAGGACTGGCCCAGTGGTGGGTTCTAACCGGCTTTACTACCGGTTGTCTTCGTGCACGCGCTTCGCGCAAGTGCGTTAGGAATATGCCCAGCTGAGGTGCGGCAATCCACTCTGCCGCACCTATCAGCTGGGCTAAAAATAAAGAAATAAAAGGTAGGAATAACACGGGGGCGGGCAGGAGGGCCCAACTCCCAGAAAAAGAGAACCGGTTCGGTGACGTCATATCGTCACTGCTACCGGCTCGACCGAACCGGGCCGAACCAGGAGGAATCCACCACTGAACTGGCCCATGTTCCCCCCCAACCTCCTCACTATCCGACTCTGCTGCCAGCTCTGCTGGCCGCCTGCGGGCCACAACACTTCCCCGTCTTCCGATTTCAAGACCAGCCAGCAAAAAAAAAAAAATAGACACAGCCGTTGTTTTTTTCCAGCCATCTGGACAAGCCGAATGAGCCCGCAGGGCAAAGCGGTTCATAAAAGATTTCAAAAGAGCTGCGAGGCCCAAACAGAAGGAATAAAATCAAATGGAGGGCTCAATAAAAAAAGAGAATTGGGGGGGGGGGGGAAATCAATTCCACAGCGAGATGGAATAACCATTTTTCTTGCACGGCACCGGTAAATTAATGCCGCCGGCCGTATCCGCAGCAGGATGCTGAACAGTCACGGGAGGCTGAAAAAATGTCAACCTGGAGGGGGTCCTCCGTCGAAAAAAGGTTAGGCAAGAAAAACCGAATGGACAGGAACAGAAAAAGGGGTACCTGCAGTGGTGAAATCTAAAATTTGTTACTACCGGTTCTGTGGGCGTGGCTTGGTGGTGGTGGGGGTAATGTGACTGGGTGGGCGTAGCTTTTTTTTTTTTTTTTTTTTTACTTTTAAAAGCATTTTGCCTGATCGGCAGAGGCTTACCTCTGGGGCCTGGTGGCGCAGCTGGCTAATAGCCTGTTATTAACAGTCAGCTGCCTGCAATTACTGCAAGTTCGAATCTCCCCAGGCTCAAGGTTGACTCAGCCTTCCATCCTTTCTAAGGTAGGTAAATTGAGGACCCAGTTTGTGGGGGCAATAAGCTGACTTTGTATAAATATATACAAAAGTATGAAGGCTATTGCTTAGCACATTGTAAGCCGCCCTGAGTCTCCGGAGAAGGGCGGCATATAAATCAAATTTTTTTTAAAAAAAATTCAGCTGGGATCGTCAGAGGCATTTATTTATTTATTTATTTATTTATTTTATTTCGAATTTATATACCGCACCTTCTCCCGAGGGACTCAGGGCAGTGTACAGCCAGATAAAAACATACAATACAAACATTAAAAACAATTAAAAGGATATATATTAATTTAAAAGAAAAAAACCCTTTTTTTCTTTTAAAAGCCTTTGACGATCCCAGCTGAGGCTTTTTTTTTTTTACTTTTAAAAGCATTTTTTGCCCAAAAAGGTTGTAGAAAAAATGCTTTTAAAAGTTAAAAAAAAAAGCCTCTGATGATTGTGCGGCTCAGCTGGGCATGGGGGGAGGCAGGGATTTTTGCTACTGGTTCTCTGAACCACCCGCCACCATCACTACCGGATCAGGCGCTCCGGTCCGAACCGGGAGCATTTCACCCCTGGGTACCTTGGCTCAAAAGCGGTAACTGCGAGGGATCAGAATACAGACTAACAGAGTTGGAAGGGTCCTTAGAGGTCTTCTAGTCCAACCCCCTGCACAGGACCCTTCAGTACAGGTGGTCCTCAACGTACAACGGTTCATTTAGTGACCGTTCAGAGTTACAACGGCACTGAAAAACACAACTTACGACTGGTTTTCACACTTACGACCTTTGTAGCAGCCCAACGGATCATGTGAGCAAAATCCAGGCACTTGGCAATTGGTTCACACTTATGACCACTGCTGTGTCCCAAGGTCATGGGAATCACCCTTTGCCCCCTTTTGATCAGCAAAATCAACGGGGAAGCCAGATTCGCTTAACAACCGGGTTACTAACTTTTATCAACTGCAGGGATTCGCTTAACGACCGTGGCAAGAAAGGTCGTACCAGGGGGCAAAACACACTTAACAAATGTCTCACTTAACAACAGTCATTTTGGGCTCAATCGCGGTCGTAAGTCAAGGACCACCTGTTCTCCTTCACTGGGCTCCCCAGCAGGAAGATAAAACAAGATAGAGGTAGTCCTCGGTTTACAACGACCATGGAGAGCAGAATTTCCATGGCTTACCGCCAATGTTATCTGCTTTGTTGCCACGATTGTTAAGCAAATCAACTACCGTTGTTAAGCGAATCACATTGTTGTTAAGCCCCACTTTGCACAAATCACGTGACTATGGGACGCTGCCACAGGCTGGTTACCGAGTCCCTGAATTTTGCTCCTGTGACCGTGGGGATGTGATGTCGGTCCGTAAGCACGGGGACTGGTTGCAAGTCAGTTTTTTCAGTGCTGTTGCAAAGTCAAACGGTTACTAAATGAATCATCATCATATATTATTATTATTATTATTATTTATTTATTTATTTATTTATTTATTTATTTATTATTATTATTTATTGAATTTGTATACCGCCCTACTCCCGAAGGACTCAGGACGGTGAACAGCCGAAAGATAAAATACATATAATACAAATGTTAAAAAAATCATTAAAATACAATGAAATAATTTGGCCCATAAAACAAAATTTTAAAACACCCCAAATTTATAAGACAAATTTAAAAATTTAAAACAGTTTAAAAAGAGGTTAGGCCAGGCCAGCCTGCTGGAATAGGAATGTTTTGAGGGCACGGCGGAAAGCGCGCAGGTCTGTAATCCTCCGTATCTCCGGGGGGAGCTCGTTCCAGATGGCAGGTGCCCCCACAGAGAAGGCTCTCCCCCTGGGGGCCGATGGTCGACACTGTTTGACCGACGGCACCCTAAGAAGCCCCTCTCTATGGGAGTGTACTGGTCGGTGAGAGGCTACTGGTGGCAGAAGGTGGTCTCGTAGATACCCCGGTCCTAGGCCATGGAGCGCTCTAAAGGTGGTAACCAAAACCTTGAAGCGCACCCGGAAGACCACCGGGAGGCAGTGCAGCTCGCGCAGGAGGGGGGGGTCACATGGGAGCGCCACGTCGCTCCCATAACCACCCGCGCGGCCGCAATCTGGACTAGCTGGAGCCTCCAGGTGCTCCTCAACGGGAGCCCCATGTAGAGAGCGTTGCAGTAGTCCAGGCGGGAAGTGACGAGGACATGAGTGACCGTATTTAACGAGTCACGATCCAGAAAGGGATGCAACTGGCGAATCAGGTGAACCAGATAAAATGCCCTCCCGGCCGCAGCCGTCAAATGCTCTTCTAAAGACAGCTGCGAGTCCAGGAGGACACCCAAGTTGCGAGCCCTCTCCGTGGGGGCCAACGACTCGCCCCCAATGGTCAGCGATGGCACCAACTGACTATATCGGGATGTCGGAAACCACAGCCACTCGGTCTTGGATGGATTGAGCCTGAGTCTGTTTCTCCCCATCTCCTTTTAATGACTCCACAATCCCTTGAGGGGTGGAGTCGTGGGCAACTGAATGGAGCGGAGTGTTTACTGGCCGGATGCCTTTCCTGTCGCCAATGCGGAGTTTTTTTCAGCAGATATATTCTCATGGTGCCCAGAGAGAGAAATATCAGCCTCTATCTAGGATCGAACTCACAGCCTCCTGATGGTGAGGCGAGAGCTCAACCTCTAGGCCACGGCCCCACTCGGTTACTAAATGAATGGCTGCCGTGAAAGCGAATTCGTTGAGCTTGTCCTCTTCTTCGGAACCCAAATTCCAGTTTTCTAATTTTACTTATTATCTCTGTTAAAAAAAAAATATGATCGCGCTCAATTGGCATTTGGATACCAAGCCTTCCCTCTCTTGTGGGGCTTATAAAATTGGCAAATCCATTAACGTGCTTTTCCTTTGTCATTACTTATAAACAGACGCACGCACACGCTACAGTATTAAAAAAAAATTGCCGTATCACCCAGGAAACAGCTTTTCCTTCCATTCAAAACGGCCGTACAGAGAGAATAAATAAAATATAAATCGATAAATAACATTTTTTGCAGAGATTATTGAGAGTTAATTAAAACCCCGGTAGTTGTTTTTTTTTTTTAAAATAGGAAAGCCTGGGGGATCTTCCAAAATGTTCATTTTAACAGTTCAAAGGGAGGACCAAGAATAATTAGAAGGCTGTTAATCTTTGGCCTAAATTAACTGCAGAATTCCTGCTTTGATTGATATCGCCTGTCAGAAGGTGGGAGGGGCGGAGCAGGAAGAGGCATAGGAGAATGGCTAGACAACCTGCTCATCCACCTGTTGGGACTACAAATCCCATCACTCGACAACCGCAGGAAACCACAGGTAGCCCTCGGCTTACAAACCATTCGTTTAGTGACCACTTAAAGTTACAACTAAGGGATGCGGTGGCTCAGTGGCTAAGACACTCAGCTTGTCGATCGAAAAGGTCAGCAGTTCGGTGGTTCGAATCCCTAGTGCCGCGTAACGGGGTGAGCTCCCGTGACTTGTCTCAGCTTCTGCCAACCTAGCAGTTCGAAAGCACGTGAAAAATGCAAGTAGAAAAATAGGGACCCCCTTTGGTGGGAAGGGAACAGCGTTCCGTGCGCCTTTGGTGTTGAGTCATGCCGGCCACATGACCACGGAGACGTCGTCGGACAGCACTGGCTCTTCGGTTTTGAAACAGAGATGAGCACCGCCCCCTAGAGTCGGGAACGACTAGCACATATGTGCGAGGGGAACTTTACCTTTACCTAAAATTACAACGGCACATAAGAAAGTGACTTATGGCCATTTTTTCCACACTTATGACCGTTGCAACATCCCTAGAGTTAGATGAACAAAATTCAGATGCTTGGCAACTGACTCATACTTATGACGGTCGCACCCGGGGTCATGTGATCCCCTTTTGCAGCCTTCCGACGAGAACCATCAATGGGGTAAACCAGATTCATTTAACAGCCGGGGTTACCAACTCATCAGCTGCAGGGATTCACTTAACTGTGAATGAACTGTGGCAAGAACGGTCGTGAGATGGGGGCAAAACTCCCTTAACAACCGTCTCCCTCAACGACATACATTGTGGTCGTAAGTCGAGGACTACCTGCACAGCACCAGTTGTCAAGTGTGAAAAATCACGTCGCTTTTCTTGTTGCCATTGTAACTTCGGTCACTAAACGAAAGGTTGTTAAGTCGAGGACTTGCCTGTGTTAAGGTAGGTGGGAAGAAGCGGAATTGCAGACATATTTATCGGGATCGATTGCAAAAAAAATATATCCCAAAGCACGTTTCAAACGTCGCCCAAGCCAGGTGACGCTTCCAAAAAAACACCTCAAATATTTTTCTAGGCCAGAGGTCTCCAACCTTGGCAACTTTAAGCCCGGTGGACTTCAATTCCCAGAATTCCCCAGCCAGGGAATTCTGGGAGTTGAAGTCCTCCAGGCTTAAAGTTGCCAAGGTTGGAGACCCCTGTTCTAGGCCATACCCCGAAGGGAGGGAAAGGGAGGGGGCTTACCTTTTTGCAGTCTTGGCAAAACACCCCCGTGCTCCCCAAAAACCCCAGGCCTTCCCCGCACAGCAGGCACTGGGACGATCCGTTTCCCAGGACGTTTTTTTGCATGTTCTCCAGCCGCTCCACCAGGCGCCTGCAAGGCAGAGACTCCCGTCAAAACAGGCCCCGAGAACGCGGCCTGCAAATCGAACCAGAAAGGTCCCGAAATTTGTCGGCATTTCCCCGCTGGGATTCTCAAGGAGGCCTTTCATTCGGATCACAGATTAACAAGAGTCGGAAGGGACCTTGTAGGTCATCTAGTCCAACCCACCGCCCCAAGCAAGGTGACCCTACACCATTTCTGACAGGTGGCAAGCCCAGTCTCTTCTCGAAAGCCTCCAGGAATGAAGCTCCCACAACTTCTGAAGGCAACTTCTATTCCATGGGTTGATTGTTTCTCCCTGTGAGAAAATTCCTCCTTTTTTCCAGGTTGAATCTCTCCTTGATCAGTTTCCATCCATTATTCTCCTTATTTGGCCTTTGGGATTGGTAAATTTGTATAGGGCAGTGATGGCTAACCTTTTTGAAATCGCGTGCCAAAAGCGGGGGAGCAGAGGGGGTGTTGCGTGCGTGAGTGCCCACACCCATAATTCAATGCACCCCCACACTCCATCCCCCTGCTTATGCGTGTGACCCACCCCGCGCTCACCCCGCTTTTGGCAAGCGATGGCACGGTGGGCTTGTTTTTCGCCCTCCCCAGGCTCCAGAGGCTTTCTAGGAGCCTTGGGAGGGCAAAAACAGTCTTCCCCACCACCCCGGAGGCCCTCTGGAGGCCGGAAACAAGCCTGTTTCCCGACTTCTGGTAGGCCCGGAAATCAGCTGGAGCTGAACTAGGGCAACACTACTGCAATGCTCTCTACATGGGGCTGCCCCTGAAGACCACTCGGAGGCTTCAGCTGGTGCAGAATGCAGCCGCGCGGGTAGTGATGGGAATGTCCCGACACTCTCATGTTACACCCCTCCTGCGGGATCTGCATTGGCTACCAGTTGCCCTCCGGGTGAGATTCAAAGTGCTGATAATCACCTACAAAGCCCTACATGGCTTAGGCCCAGGGTATTTGGCGGACCATCTGCAGCCAACGACAGCTCCCCATCGCCCGGTGCGTTCCCACAGGGAGAGCCTCCTTGGGGTGCCGTCGGCCAGACAATGTCGGCTGGTGACCCCTAGGGAGCGGGCCTTCTCTGTGGGCGCACCTACCCTGTGGAATCAGCTCCCGCTGGGGCTCCGGGTGGCCCCTGACCTTCGCTCTTTCCGCCGTGGCCTTAAAACATGGCTATTTCGCCTGGCTGGCTTGGACTGAAGGGGTTTTAGAGGGGATTTTAATGGTCTTTATAGTTTTATTGGGTATTTTTTTAAAAAAATTAAACTTTGTGTGTTTTATTGTTGTGAGCCGCCCTGAGTCCTTTCGGAGATAGGGCGGCATATAAGTCCAAATAATAATAATAATAACAACAACAACAACAACAACAACAACAACACTCGTGTGCCCACAGATATGGCTCCATGTGCCATAGGTTCACCATCACGGGTATAGAGTTTCCTGCCTGAGCAGGGAATTGGATTAGAAAGTCCTCCAAGGTACTTTCAACTCTGTTATTCTGTTCTTTTGTTTAATTAAAATGGTATATCCTACATGGTTTTTTGTTCATTCATTCACTTTTTCAGCCCTAGTTCTGTGAAATCTCATTCACAAGTTTCTGGGCTTTTTGTATCCTGCTGAAAAGCAACAACTCTCTGCTGCAATTTGGGAGACTCAAATAGCTATTTCTGCCTTATAAGGCGTCATCAGTGAGCCACACCCTCTTCTCAAGTATCCTCCCTGTAAAGGTACAATGTGTCTTTTTCTTTTTTCGTAGGCTTTTATGTGCATATTCTGTCTAGCCAGGTTCCACCTACGTAAGCTAAGTTGTTCCTCAACTCTAGTTCTGTGAAATCTCATTCACAAGTTTCTGGGCTTTTTTTATCCTGCTGAAAAGCATTCATATATATATATATATGAATCGAGTGGATGTGATTCCACTGAGCTAGGGCTGCAGAAAAACCTTGGTTACGTAGGAAAAACCTGGCTAGAGGAAAAACACACATAAATCCTACGAAGAAGTAAAAAAATAGATATTGTACCTTTACAGGGAAGATACATGTGGGTGTGGCTTACTGATGATGGCTAACGAGCCAGAAATAGATCTATATAAGTCTCTCACCTGGCAGCAAGAACTTGCTGGCTGCCAGAAAGAAAAAAGCCCAGAATCGAGTGGATGTGATTCCACTGAGCTAGGGCTGCAGAAAAACCTTGGTTACCTAGGAAAAACCTGGCTATATATTTAAAAAAAGGAGTCCTTCCTAACGCAGGCAACGTTTAAGGCCGCAGCAGATAAAAACGTCTGTCTTCATTTCCAATTCACACAGACGTAAGGTGCAACCTTACAGCAGCTTTAAGCACAATCGGTGAGACGTGCAAGACTTTACGGCTTACTTCTTCCAGGCCAGAACTCATAATCTCTGCTACTTTCCTCAAATCCCTTCTGCCCGATTTAATGCCACCGACCTTGAAAGTTAAAAGGTTTCCAAATCCTTTAGCAGACAGATAAAAGAGATAAATAGCTTTCATTCAAAGACCCAGACAATGACAAAAGTGACTGGATTTAAAAAAAAAGAAAAAAAATTTAATTTTTTTTTTTAAATCCAGCTAGGAAAACAGTTGTAATGGACTCGGCCCACCACGAAATTCAAAGTGACTTTATCCCTCGCCCAAAATACAATTTTTCAGGGATTTAAGGAGCAGCTACTTGCATCGATGGCTAAAAGGCTTCTCGGCAGCAAATTTTCGGTGTCTTTTAATTTAAGGTTGTAATTCTTTTTGGAAGTGCCATCCCGGCTGCAATCTTTTTTTTGTTTTTTTTTTAAAGCTTCAAAGAATGCAAGAGCATTAACCCCGCTGAACGCTGCGGGGATTATTATCTCAATTATTTCCAGAAGGTGGAAAACCGGCTACAAAAAACAGCTTAGCCATTTATTTTTCAACCAGACAAGCTGATGACCTATTGGTTCATCCATTAAAAGGATGATGTGACTAGAATGAACAATTAAGAGTTCTAACTGGTATACACATACACAGAGAGAGATATATGAATATGAAGAGAGAGAGAGAGAGAGAGAGAGAGAGAGAGAGAGAGAGAGAGAGAGAGCGAGCAGTGGTGAAATCCAATTTTTTTTTACTACTGGTTCTGTGGACGTTGCGTGGTGTGGCTTGGTGGGCGTGGCAAGGAAAGGATACTGCAAAATCCCCATTCCCTCCCCACTCCTGGGGGAAGGATATTGCAAAATCTCCATTCCCACCCCACTCTGGGGCCAGCCAGAGGTGGTATTTTCCGGTTTTCCGAACTGCTCAAAATTTCCGCTACCGGTTTTCCAGAACCTGTCAGAACCTGCTGGATTTCACCGGATAGATAGATATATCTGTTGATACATACCGTATATATAAATATAGATATCTGTTAATATATATTCAGTAGTGGCCAAAACTGTGGAAACCTTTTGGGAAAAGTGTATTTTCTAAAACTAGTTATAACGCCACTTATTTTTGGAGTAGTACCATAAAATTATATCTTTTATGAAGGATTTGCTATTAGAACAGCAGTTACAAGTATAAAGTAGAAAAGTGAAACACGTAGAAAAAAACGAGATATACAAAAATTATCCCCATGTCAGTTAATCCTTAGTTGGGTCACTTTTAGCATGAATTATGGCCTTACAACGTCTTCCCATGGAGTGAACCAAGTCTTTTAGTTCTGCAGCTGTTCTAATCTGAAACCAAGATCGAATGATGGCTTCTATTAACTGGGTTTTATTGCTGGGTCGCTTCTGACTAACCAGTTTCTTTAGTCGGCTCCCTAGATTTTCAATTGGGTTAAGTAAGGTCTGGGCTATTCTCAGGCCATTCCAGCAGTGGAATAGGATTATCTTGAAACTCCCCCCCCCCCCAAAAAAAGTGGTGTTATTAGAGCCATCAAACCTCAAAAATACATTTTTCCCAAAAGGTTTCCACAATTTAAACACCATATACATAGTGTGTTGTGTGTGTAGAGAGAGGCAGAGAGAGGGAGAGAGGGAGGGAAATAGAGAGCTAGAAAGATATAGATGATAGATATAGATGATGGAGGGATGGAGGGATAAATAGGCACAGATAGAGGGAGAGGAAGAGACAGACAGACACAGAGAGAGAGGGAGAGGGACAGATAGAAAGATATAGAGGATGGATGGATGGATGGATGGATGGATGGATAAATAGGCAGAGATAGAGGGAGAGGAAGAGACAGACAGATAGACACAGAGAGAGAGAGAGGGAGAGGGAAAGAGAGAGATAGAAAGATATAGGGGATGGATGGATGGATGGATGGATGGATGAATAGGCAGAGATAGAGGGAGAGGAAGAGACAGACACACAGAGAGAGAGAGGGGAGAGGGAGAGGGAGAGAGAGAGAGAGAGAGAAAGAGATAAATGATGGATGGATGGATGGATGGATAAATAGGCAGAGATAGAGGGAGAGGAAGGGACAGACAGACAGACAGACACACAGAGAGAAAGAGAGGGAGAGGGAGAGGGAGAGAGAGAGGAGAGAGAAAATATAGGTGATGGATGGATGGATGGATGGATGGATGGATGGATGGATAAATAGGCAGAGATAGAGGGAGAGGGAGAGACAGACAGACAGTCACAGAGAGAGAGGGAGAGGGAGAGAGAGATATATAGAAAGATATAGGTGATGGATGAATGGATGGATGGATGGATGGATGGATGAATAGGCAGAGATAGAGGGAGAGGAAGGGACAGACAGACAGACAGAGAGGGAGGGAGGGAGGGAGGGAGAGGGAGAGAGAGAAAGATATAGGGGATGGATGGGATGGATAAGCAGGCAGAGAAAGAGAGGGAGAGGAAGAGGGAGAGGGAGAGAGAGAGAGAGAGAGAGAGAAAAGATATAGGTGATGGATGGATGGATGGATGGATAAATAGGCAGAGATAGAGGGAGAGGAAGAGACAGACAGACAGACACAGACACACACACAGAGAAAGAGAAAGAGAGAGAGGGAGAGAGAGAGACAGACAGACAAGCAGACAAATACCCAATTCTCTTCTGCTCGATTATGTCCAGCTTCTCAGCTCTTCGGATGACCGCCAGAATGACCTCCATTTCTTTCGAATCCAGAGCTTGCATCTTCCTCTGGCGGTCCGTTTGGAAAGTGTGCACTGACCAACCGGTCTGAAGCCTGCAAAGGAAACAAACCAGTTTTGAATTTTTTTTTTCCCCAGCCAATCGAGGTTTCTGTTTCTTTAAATGCAGCATTTGCGTTATCTCAATACGGCTTGCCTCAAATTTCATTTTTGCCACCATTTTTAGGGCTTTTAAGAAGAGTTTGGACAACCATTTGTCTAGAATGGCGTAGGGTCTCCTGTTTGAGCAGGGGTTGGACTAGAAGACCTCTAAGGTCCCTTCTAACTCTGTAATTCTATTAAAAAAAACCACTGCAGCATTCCCAATTATGGTCACATGATCAGAATTAGGCCGCTGAGCAACTGGCATGTACTTATGACGGTTGCAATGTCCCAGGTTCACTTGATACCATTTTGCGACCTTCTGACAAGCCAGATTCACTTAACGACTATGGCAAGAAAGGCCGTAAAATGGGGCAAAACTCACTTAACAAACCCGCTTAGCAGGGGATATTTTGGCCTCAATTGTTGTCATAACTCGAGGACTACCTGCAGATCGACCCCAAGGCCCCATCGTCACATCTTATTTAAATTTAAGTTCTAAAAGCAAGACCGAGCAGGTTTCCCTAAAGGAATGAGGAAAATTTCCAATTATGATCATGATTGATGAAAGGATGGGAAAAATTACGGATCCACCACCTACTTGGCGCGGAGAGCCAGATGTCGGTCATTGGGGCATACCCACTGGTCATTCCCATTGCCAAAAATGGTTTCCGCCATGGATCGTTCAGCCGTGGGCTCTGCAGAAAGCGGAGTCAAACCTGCAGAGAGAGAGAGAGAGAGAGAGAAGTTATTTTGGAGAAAAAGTGATGAATAGAATAGAATAGAATAGAATAGAATGGAATGGAATGGAATGGAATAGGAAAATATGGAATGGAATGGAATGGAATGGAATGGAATGGAATAGAATAGAATAGAATAGAATAGAATAGAATAGAATAGAATAGAATAGGAAAATATGGAATGGAATGAAATGGAATAGAATAGGAAAAATATGGAATAGAATAGAATAGAATAGAATAGAATAGAATAGAATAGAATAGAATAGAATAGAATAGAATAGAATATTGGAATGAGGAATGGAATGGAATGGAATAAAGAATAGGATGGGATGGGATGAGATGGGATGGGATGGGATGGGATGGGATGGGATGGAATAGAATAGAATAGAATAGAATAGAATAGAATAGAATAGAATAGATGGAATGGAATGGAATGGAATGGAATGGAATGGAATGGAATAGAATAGAATAGGAAAATATGGAATGGAATGGAATGGAATGGAATAGAATAGAATAGAATAGAATAGAATAGAATAGAATAGAATAGAATAGAATAGAATAGAATAGAATAGAATAGAATAGAATAGAATAGAATAGAATAGAATATTGGAATGAAGAATGGAATGGAATGGAATAAAGAATAGGATGGGATGGGATGGGATGGGATGGAATAGAATAGAATAGAATAGAATAGAATAGAATAGAATAGAATAGAATGGAATGGAATGGAATGGAATGGAATGGAATGGAATGGAATGGAATGGAATAGAATAGGAAAATATGGAATGGAATGGAATGGAATAGGAAAATATGGAATGGAATGGAATGGAATGGAATAGAATAGAATAGAATAGAATAGAATAGAATAGAATAGAATAGAATAGAATAGAATAGAATAGAATAGAATAGAATAGAATAGAAATAGAATAGAATAGAATAGAATAGAATAGAATAGAATAGAATAGAACAGAACAGAACAGAACAGAATAGGAAAATATGGAATGGAATGGAATAGAATAGAATAAGCTGGAAGGGACCTTGGAGGTCTTCTAGTCCAGCCCCCTGCTCAAGCAGAAGAACCTATATCCGTGATGGCAAACCTCTGGCATGTGTGCCAGAGGTGGCATGCAGAACCCTCTCTGTGGGCACATGCACGGTCGCCAGTGGCTCTTCTGGTTTCCGGTGCGCCAGCCAGCTGGTCTTTGCGAGCGCCGGAGTGCCTGAAAGCACCTGAAAACAGCCAAAAACCAGGCCATTTTTCAGGCTGTTTCCAGATCTTTTTCGGGCAGTTTTCTGGGCCGTTTTCAGGCCATTTTAGGCCCTTTTCCAGCTGTTTTTCAGGCCGTTTCCAGGCCATTTTTAAGCCTTTTTCTGGATGTTTTTCCAGCTGCTTTCAGGTCGTTTTCCAGACCTTTTCTGGGGCGTTTTCAGGCCCTTTTCCGGCTGTTTTTCGGGCCATTTTCAGGTCGTTTTTAGGCTTTTTTCGGGCTGTTTTTCGGGCTGTTTTCAGGTCATTTTCCGGACCTTTTCTGGGCTGTTTTCAGGCCGTTTACCGGCTGTTTTCCAGCCCGTTCCCAGGCCATTTTTAGGCCTTTTCCCAGTTGTTTTTCAGGATGTTTTCTGGATGTTTTCTGGACCTTTTGGGGGCCTTTTTCAGGCCGTTTTCCAGGCCGTTTCCAAGCCATTTTTAAGCCTTTTTACAGCTGTTTTTCGGGCTGTTTTCAGGCCATTTTCTGGACCTTTTCTGGGCCGTTTTCAGGCCATTTTCTGGGGTGTTTTCAAGCCCAAAAACAGCCTGGAAAACGGCCCAGAAAATTGTCAAAAATGGCCAAAAAACAGGCATGTGTGCACCGGCCAGCTGGTCTTCGGGCTTCCGGTGCTCTGGTCCACGCAGATGCACACATGTTCCTTTTTGGGTACTCGGTCCTGAAAAGGTTCGCCATCAGTGACATCTATACCATTTCAGATAAGTGACTATCTAAAGTAGCCTCTTCTTAAAAAACATCCAATGATAAGTCTACACAATCACTTTTTTTAACATTTTACAAACCAACTTTTACCCACAGGTACAGGCAGTTCTCGACTTGTGACCAAAATGGAGCCCAAGCAAGACAGCTGTTAAGTGAGTTTTGACCGATTTTTCGACCTTTTCTTGCTACAGTTGCTAAGTGAATGCAGTTGTTCAGTTGGTAACATGGTTGTTAAGTGAATCTGGCTTCCCCCTGGACTTTGCTTGTCAAGAAGGTTGCAAAAGGGGATCATGTGACCCTCCCAGGACACTGCAACCGTCATAAATATGAATCAGTGGCCAAGGATCTAGATTTTAATCAAGTGAGCATGGGAATGCTGCAAGGGTCGTAAATGTGAAAAATTGTCATAAGTCACTTTTTTTTTTAGTGCAGGGGGGTTAACTTTGAACGGTCACTAAACGTTGTAAGTTGAGGAGAGCTGTAGAACAAAACAGGTTGCAGAAATAAGCACAGAATAAATAAAAGGGGATGATTTTACACTGTTAGATTCAGGTACAGTTAGTCCTCAACTTATGACCACAATTGACCCCCAACTTTTCTGTTGCCAAGTGAGACAGTTAAAGGGTTTTACAACCCGTCTTGCCACAGCTGTTAAGTGAATCACTGCGGTTGTTAAGTTAGCAACACGGATGTTAAGTGAATCCGCTTCCCCATCGATTTTGCTTGTCAGAAGGTCGCAAAACGTGACACTGCAACCGTCGTAAATGTGAATCAGTTGCCAAGCGTCTGCATTTTGATCACGCAACCACAGGGATGCTACGAGAGTTGCAAGTGGGAAAAAAATGGCCATAAGTCACTTTTTTCAGTGCCATTGTAACTTCGAACTGTCAGTAAGCGAATGTTTTGCAAGTTGAGCGCTTCCTCAAATCCAACATGGATGTATCCCGCGAAAGATTCATTGTTTTTGTTCGTTCGGTGTCTGATTTTTTGGCTGTGGAAAAATATATTCTCACACGTTCTTTCTTTTTTGATAAAGGGAAAAGGCAAACATGCTTCAAATGCCAGTTTTCCTGCCTCTTTCCAATGGTCAAGGCCAGTTTTCTGCCCAACTGCCTCACCCGAGCACTATCGAAAATGCAAATAGCTTGTTTTGTCCTTGGCCTCTTTTGCAGGCAGGAAATAGCATAATTTTCCAGTCTATTCTGTTCCCAGGCCAAAAAGACTCCATTTTGGCAGTTGAAAAGGGGGGGATCTCAAACACTGATTCCCAGCACCAAATGGTGCCCTTCCAACACACAAGATGAAAAAAGGGCGGACTGTCCTACTTGCAACATTTAGAATTTAAAACAAGGTTTCTCAAATTTGGCAACTTTAAGATGGGTGGACTTCTATTACCAGAATTCCCCCAGTCAGACTGGTTTAAGAGGGGTGGACTTCCACTCCCAGAATTCCCCACCAGCATGCTTTAAGATGGGTGGACTTCCACTCCCAGAATTCCCCAGCCAGCCGTGCTTTAAGATGGATGGACTTCCACTCCCAGAATTCCCCAGCCAGCCTTGCTTTAAGATGGTGGACTTCCACTCCCAGAATTCCCCAGCCAGCATGCTTGAATATGGGTGGACTTGCACTCCCAGAATTCCCCACCAGCATGCTTAAGAGGGTGGACTTCCACTCCCAGAATTCCCCAGCCAGCAAGCTTTAAGAGGGGTGGACTTCCACTCCCAGAATTCCCCAGCCAGCCTTGCTTTAAGATGGATGGACTTCCACTCCCAGAATTCCCCAGCCAGCCTTGCTTTAAGATGGGTGGACTTCCACCCCAGAATTCCCCAGCCAGCCTTGCTTTAAATGGGTGGACTTCCACTCCCAGAATTCCCCAGCCAGCATGCTTGAAGATGGGTGGACTTCATCTCCCAGAATTTCCCCAGCCAGCATGCTTGAATATGGGTGGATTTCCCACTCCCAGAATTCCCCAGCCAGCATGCTTTAAGATGGGTGGACTTCCACTCCCAGAATTCCCCACCAGCATGCTTTAAGAGGGGTGGACTTCCACTCCCAGAATTCCCCAGGCAGCATGCTTTAAGAGGGGTGGACTTCCACTCCCAGAATTCCCCAGGCAGCATGCTTTAAGAGGGGTGGACTTCCACTCCCAGAATTCCCCAGCCAGCATGCTTTAAGAGAGGTGGACTTCATCTCCCAGAATTCCCCAGCCAGCATGCTTGAATATGGGTGGACTTCCACACCCAGAATTCCCCAGCCAGCATGCTTTTAAGATGGATGGACTTCAACTCCCAGAATTCCCCAGCCACCATGCTTTAAGAGGGGTGGACTCAACTCCCAGAATTCCCCAGCCAGCATGCTTTAAGATGGATGGACTTCCACTCTCAGAATTCCCCAGCCAGCATGCTTTAAGATGGATGGACTTCAACTCCCAGAATTCCCCAGCCACCATGCTTTAAGAGAGGTGGACTTCATCTCCCAGAATTCCCCAGCCAGCATGCTTGAATATGGGTGGACTTCCACTCCCAGAATTCCCCAGCCAGCATGCTTTAAGATGGATGGACTTCAACTCCCAGAATTCCCCAGCCACCATGCTTGAAGATGGATGGACTTCACTCCCAGAATCCCCAGCCACCATGCTTTAAGAGGGGAGGACATCCACTCCCAGAAATTCCCCAGCCAGCATGCTTGAATATGGGTGGACTTCAACTCCCAGAATTCCCCAGCCAGCATGCTTTAAGATGGATGGACTTCCACTCCCAGAATTCCCCAGCCAGCATGCTTTAAGATGGATGGACTTCAACTCCCAGAATTCCCCAGCCACCATGCTTTAAGAGGGAGGAGTTCCACTCCCAGAATTCTCCAGCCAGCGTGTGGATTTTGACTCCCAGAATTCCCTAGGCAGCATAGTTACGAAACACTGGTCAAAACCTGCAAGAGAAGGACAGACTAACTTCCCAACCCATTTTAGCTGTCCTAACAAGGGACAATGGACGGGAAGCGTTCCATTTCGAACTGGGTGCCCGGTTTATTTCCTTAAAAAGCCCTCTGCCCATGGAAAATAAAACTGCACAAGGCTGTAGTCCTCATGAGAGTGCAGTGCAGGCTTTAGAGGGCGCAGGCCTTAGATGGTTTCATCTTGAGGGAGAAACTGGCAGAATTCTCCTCAGCTTCTTATTCCTTTTGTATTTTACCACCAATTTTAACACTGTAATATGTCCAGTGTCAACCTTGTGGTTGAGATGGGTAGCATATAAATTTAAGAAATAAATAAATGTTGCGACCTGCTTCGTCCCATGGAGCCCCCCTTTCTCAACAAATATCCCTCCTCCTAAACGGGACCACTCTTCAAAATGGCCTCTTTTGGGTGCCTTTTGCAGCTTCCTCGCCCTGCCATTATTTATTTTTAGGGGGCAGACAGAAGGGAGTTGCCCTTTTATTCCCAAAGGATGCCTACGAGGCATTCTTGGAAATAAACAGGATGCCGAAGGATGGAATTTAGCAAGCCAGCTTCCTTTGGCTTTTCAACTCAAAGGGAAGTTAGTAGAAAGTGAGGTCAGAATAAAGCTCAGAATATTTTTGGAATAAAAGCAAAGAGGGCTTGCAAAGGAGACACACTAGCCAGAAAATCAAGAAGCTTTAGTTGTGCAGTGGAGAAAGGGCACCATCAGATTAATTTGGCATGGTTCGTTTCTATCCCGCATGGGTGTAGAATGTATTAAGTTTTGTGATATTAGACATCCCATCTTTGACTGGGGAGACCTTATAATTCTCATTATTGGAATATCTTTTGCTTTTTGCAGGAGGTGACAAAAGGGAGGGGAGGGAGGGAAAAGGAAAAGAGAGGAAGAAAGGAAGGAAAGGTAGAAATATAAAAAAGAAAGAAAAGAAAGAAAAGAAGGAAGGAAAGAAGGAAAGGAAAGGAAAGGAAAGGAAAGGGGAAAGAAAAGGGGAAAGAAAAAGGAAAGGAAAGGAAAGGTGGAAAGGAGGAAAGAAAGAAGAATGGTAGGATGGAAGAAACAAAGAAAGAAGGAAAAGAAGGAAGGAAGGAAGGAAGGAAGGAAGGAAGGAAGGAAGGAAGGAAGGAAAGGAAGGAAGGAAGGAAGGAAGGAAGGAAGGAAGGAAGGAAGGAAAGAAAGAAAGAAAGAAGGAGGAAAGAAAGAAAAGAGGAAAGGAAAGGAATGAGGAAAGGAAAGGAGAAAGAAAAAGAAAAGGAAAGGTGGAAAGGAGGAAAGGAAGGATGGGAGGATGGAAGAAACAAAGAAAGAAGGAAAAGAAGGAAGGAAGGAAGGAAAGAAGGAAGGAAAGAAAGAAGGAAAGAAGAAAAAGGAAAAGGAAGGAAGAGGAGGAAAGGAAAAACAAGAATGTAAGGAAGAAAAGAAACAAAAATAGAAAGAAGGAATGGTAAGGGAGGGAGGGAGGAGGAAAGAAGGAAAAGAAGAGAGGGAGGTCAGAAAGAAGGAAGAGTAAATATGGAGAAAGGAGGGAGGGAGGCAAGGACAGGAAGACAGGTAAGGTAATACCAAATGGAAAACTTAAATCCATCCAGAGCAAAGTCCGGGCCTGGTTTTGCACCTACCCCCCCCCTCAGCTTCCTTGCCAATACCTGGGTAACTATGATTATGCCAGGAAGCAACCATGGCAACCTGGACAAACAAGCCCTGGTTGCTAGGAAGAGGCCACAGCAACAAGCAGCCAGGAGATTAGGGTGAAGGACCAGACATTTCTTCCATCCACCCACCCGCCCACATAAAATGGCACCTCCAGGTGTTTGGACTGCGATTCCCAGAATTCCCATGGGATGGAAAGCTAGGGATTCTGGGAGTTGCAGTCCCAAAGGATGGGAAGAAAACATGGCCACTGGGACAAGACCCGGCACCGCCATTTTTATTCCGTCTCTCCATTGGCTTTCCATGACAACAACCTCGCCCCCCCCCACACAACGTGAACGCATTTGATTTTATAATTTATTTAGCTACAGGTGGTCCTCGCCTTACAAACCATTCATTTAGTGACCGAAGTTTACAACGGCACTGACTTAGCATGTGGCCACATAACCAAAATTTAGAGGCTTGGCACCTGGCATGTACTTATGACGGTTGCAGTGTTCTGGCAAGCAAAGTCAATGGGGAAGCCCGCTTCGCTTAATAACCGTGCGACTAACTTAACATCAGCGGTGATTCGCTTTTGCGGCCAGAAAAGTCGCAAAATGGGGCACAACTCACTTAGCAACTATGATTGGCTTAACAACTGTGAATTGCCACTGTGACAAGAAAGGTCGTAAAATGGGGCACAACGACTCACTTAGCGTCTTCCTTAGCAAAGTCCATGGGGTTGGGGAAGCCCGATTCGCTTAACAACTATAGGACTAACTTAATGACCACTGAGATTAACAACCGTGGCAAGAAAAATCGACAAATGGAACAAAATTCAGCACCCCGTCGTCGTCACGTGATCAAAATTCGGACACAACTGACCTGTATTTATGACCATTGCAATGTCCGCGGGGGTTGGGCGATCCCATTTTTGTGACCTTCCAACAAGCCAAGACCATGGGGGAAGCCCGATTCACTTAACAATCTCACGACTAATTACAGTGATTCACTTAACAACCTTGTGACTAATTGCAGTGATTCGCTTAACAACCTCGCGACTAATTGCAGTGATTCGCTTAACAACCTCGCGACTAATTGCAGTGATTCGCTTAACAACCTCGTGACTAATTGCAGTGATTCGCTTAACCTCGCGACTAATTGCAGTGATTCACTTAACCTCGCGACTAATTGCAGTGATTCGCTTAACAACCTCGTGACTAATTGCAGTGATTCGCTTAACCTCGTGACTAATTGCAGTGATTCACTTAACAACCTCGCGACTAATTGCAGTGATTCGTTTAACAACCTCGCGACTAATTGCAGTGATTCACTTAACAACCTCGTGACTAATTGCAATGAGTCACTTAACAATCTCGTGACTAATTGCAGTGATTCACTTAACAACCTCGCGACTAATTGCAGTGATTCACTTAACAACCTCGCGACTAATTGCAGTGATTCACTTAACCTCGCGACTAATTGCAGTGATTCGCTTAACAACCTCGCGACTAACTGCAGTGATTCACTTAACAACCGTGACAGGAAATGCCATCAAAGGGGGCAAAGCTCGCTTCTACAAACGCCTCGCTTAGCAACGGATACCTTGGGACTCCCTCCTGGTCGCAAATCGAGGACTCCCGTCCCCATCAGCTGCTGTAATCTTTTTGCAAGATTTGAAGTTGGATCGGCTCTTGTAAGCTCCCAGCCGGGCCGCCTCGTCGCTGTTTTCGGCTCTGCCAAGCGGTAGCAACAGGTTTGCAAAAGCTTCGCTTCCCAACAAGGAAATTTGACTTTGGGAAAAACAAAACCGAGCAAATAAAAACCCGAGTTTTATTCCGGCCTTTATTAAGAGGGAGTGTCCCGAAAGGAAGCAAAGCTTTTTTTTTTTACTTTCTCTTGCTTTTTAAAATAAAGTTTTATTTTTTTGTTTTTTTTTAAATATAGCGAGAAAAAAGCAAGAGGCGGGAAGAGGATTTTGGGGCTTTGCAAAGGGTGCAAACAAAAAAAAAAAAAACCCACAAAAAAACCCAGGGATTTAGAGGAAGGGGCGTCCTCTATTCTTTGGGGGTGGGGGGGAAAGAAAAGTGCCTTTTGCAAAAAAAGGACAGGGAGGGAAAAAGTCGGAATTTTGCACGCATTGCACACTCACCTGAAGGCTGGAGAGAAAAGGGGTGCTTTGCAAAGGGTGCAGCACCCCTCCCCGGGCATTTAGAGGAGGGGGCGACCCACCCGCCACGTGGCAAAGGCCTTTTGCAAAAAAAAAAAAAAGACAAGAGAGGAAAAGTCCCCAATTTTGCAGGGCCCTTGACACACTCAACGCATTGCACACTCACCTGAAGGCTGGAGAGAAGTGAGGGGGTGGCTGGGGGGGTTGTCCAGGAGCGCCAGGCGCGTGCAAGACCCCCCGAAGAACTGCAAAGCTTTGGAGAGGGGAAAAAAATAAGAATAACCAAGGCTGCTAATCAACCATTAAATAAATACAGGGGCCAACCGTCCAAAGGCGGACAGTGGTTGGGCGGGAGGCAAACTCCGGCCTGGATTCCCGGAACGGATTGCAGCTGTCAGGAAAGGCCAGGTGAGATAGGTCGACTTTCCCAGCCGTCGCCCCAGTTGTGTTGTTGCGAGGGTGTGACAGCTGTGCAAAGGGGCCAAAGGAAGAGGCCAGAATCCGGCTGGGCGGAAAGAAGGAAATGTGACTCAAAAGGGTGGATTCCTATTTTCTTTTTTCCCCCTGTTGTAAATAAGTTTATGGAGGTGCTAAAATCCTTCCCTTGCAAGGGAAGGAAATAAATATCATATTTCACAGGGAGTCCTCGATTTACGACCACAATGTAGCCTTTTCTCTTAACAATTGTTCAGTGAGTTTTTAAACCCACTTTATAACCTTTTTTCTTGCCTCTGTTCTTAAGCGAATCACTGCAGTTGATCAGGGAGTCACATGGTTGTTAAGTGAATCTGGCTTCCCCATTGACTTTGATTGTCAGAAGGTTGCAAATGGGGATCATGTGACCCCAGCCAGGAGGCTACAACTGTCGTAAAGACGAGCCAGTTGGCAAGCGTCTGAATTTGGATCACACGACCGTGAGGAATGCTGCGACGGTCGTAACTTTGAAAAAAAAACGGTCCCAAGTCACATTTTTCGGTGCCATCGTAATTTTGGAGCAGTCACTAAACAAACTGCAGTAAATTGGGGACTACCTCCTGTATATCAAAGTTTAATAAAAGTTTCTGGGCACGTGGCTGTCTTGCGATGCATTTTAACCAGTGATGGGATTCAGCCAGTTTGCACCACTTCGGGAGAGTTAACTTTCTGAGCAGTTTGGCAAACTGGTTGTTGGAAGAAATCATTAGGGCAGAGAACCGGTTGTTAAATTACTTGAATCCCACCACTGATTTTAACCCACACTCATGATAGAATCAAGATCACGTGAAGTGTTGATACCGCTTTATAAGGCCTTGGTAAGGCCACACTTGGAATATTGCATTCAGTTTTGGTCGCCACGATGTAAAAAAAGATGTGGAGACTCTAGAAAGAGTGCGGAGAAGAGCAATGAAGATGATTAGGGGACTTGAGGATAAAGCATATGGAGAACGGTTGCAGGAACTGGGTAGGTCTAGTTTAATGAAAAGAAGGACTAGGGGAGACATGATAGCAGTGTTCTGATATCTCAGGGGCTGCCCCAAAGAAGAGGGAGTCAAGCTATTCTCCAAAGCACCTGAAGGCAGGAGAAGAAGCAATGGATGGAAACTCATCAAGGAGAGAAGCAACTTACAATTAAGGAGAAATTTCCTGACAGTGAGAACAATTAATCAGTGGAACAACTTGCCTCCAGAAGTTGTGGATGATCCAACACTGGAAGTTTTTAAGAAGATGTTGGCTAACCATTTGTCTGAAGTGATGTAGGATTTCCTGCCTGGGCAGGGGGTTGGACTAGAAGACCTCCAAGGTCCCTTCCCGCTCTGTTATTCTATTCGTGTTGGGGCAGCAACACAAAAGCCAGATTGGGTTCATTTTTGTCCACATTGTGAGTCTTGTGGAGACAGCTGCCCTATACAGCAAATGTCAGCATTGTGTGGTTGCAAAGAGCCTGTAGTACAGTGGACTAAAGCACTGTTATTAACATCTGCTGCTTGCAATTACTGCAAGTTCAAATCTCACCAGGCTCAAGATTGACTCAGCCTTCCATCCCTTTCAAAGGTAGGTGAAATGAGGACCCAGATTGTGGGGGTAATAAGCTGACTTTGTATAAATATACAAAAGTATGAAGGCTATTGCTTAACGCATTGTAAGCCGCCCTGAGTCTCCGGAGAAGGGCGGCATATAAATTAAAGCAAAAAATAAATAAATAAAAATATTCGCTTTCTGAATCCCAATGTTCCTGACAGCCAGACGTTTTACAAATGTCTCCCAAATGCCTGTTCCAATTGCAAAAGGACCTCTGGGGAAAATTCAAAATGCAAGGACTTGCACTCCACGGAGCTCCAAGGGAAAAGCATCTGTTATCAAGTTTTAAAAGATTTGACTTGTTAATTGGGCTATAGATCCACATAGCTCAAAATCCAGTTAATTAAACACATGGCACTTTCCCTGAGCATCAATGAATCAATCAGAATAGACCTGGAAGGGACCTTTGGAGGTCTTCTAGTCCAGCCCCCTGCTCAAGCTGGAGATCCTATATACCATTTCAGACAAGTGACTGTCCAGTGTCTTCGTTAAAAACCTCCAGTGATAAAGGACCCACAACTTCTGGTGGCAGGCTGTTCCACTGGTGAATTGTCCTCACTATTAGGAAGTTTCTCCTTAATTCCAGGTTGCTTCTCTCCTTGATTAGTTTCCACCCATTGCTTCTTGTCCTGCCTTCATCTGTTCTGGAGAATAGCTTGACTCCCTCTTCTTTGGGGCAGCCCCTCAAATACTGGAATACTGCTATCATGTCCGTCCGTCTCCAGTCCTTCTTTTCTCTAGACTAGCCATATCCAAATCCTGCAACCGTTCTTCGCTTGTTTTTTTTTTCTCCAGGCCTTTGATCATCTCAGTTGCTCTTACCTGATTTTTTTTCCAAAGTCTGAACATCTTTTTTTGTAATGTGGTGACCAAAACTGCCTGCAGTACTCCAGGTGTGGCTACAGGTGTGGCTACTCCAGGTGTGGCTATGAAGTACTACGGCTTCATAAAGTGGTACTAATACTTCACATGTTTTTGATTCTATGCCTCTGTTTATACAACCAAGGATAGTATTAGCTTTTTTGGCTGCTGGCACACACGCTTGCTCCTGTTTAAAGGATTGTCCACTAGGAGTCAGTAGTGGGTTTCAAAAAAATTTACCACGGTTCTGTGGGTGTGGCTTGGTGGGCGTGGCGTGGCGTGGCTTGGTAGGCGTGGCAGGAGAAGGATACTGTAAAATCTCCATTCCCTCCCCAATCCAGGGGAAGGATACTGTAAAATCTCCATTCCCTCCCCAATCCAGGGGAAGGATACTGTAAAATCTCCATTCCCTCCCCACTCCAGGAAATGGATACTGTAAAATCTCCATTCCCTTCCCACTCCAGGGAATGGATACTGTAAAATCTCCATTCCCTCCCCAATCCAGGGGAAGGATACTGTAAAATCTCCATTCCTTCCCCACTCCAGGAAATGAATACTGTAAAATCTCCATTCCCTTCCCACTCCAGGGAATGGATACTGTAAAATCTCCATTCCCTCCCCAATCCAGGAGAAGGATACTGTAAAATCTCCACTCCTTCCCCACTCCAGGAGATGGATACTGTAAAATCTCCATTCCCTCCCCACTCCAGGAGATGGATACTGTAAAATCTCCATTCCCTCCCCACTCCAGGAAATGAATACTGTAAAATCTCCATTCCCTCCCCACTCCAGGGAATGGATACTGTAAAATCTCCATTCCCTCCCCACTCAGGGAATGGATACTGTAAAATCTCCATTCCCTCCCCAATCCAGGGGAAGGATACTGCAAAATCCCCGTTTCCTCACGATCAGCTGGGACTCGGGAGGCAGAGAATAGATGGGGGCGGGGCCAGTCAGAATTTTTACTACCGGTTCTCCGAACGACTCAAAATTTCCGCTACCGGTTCTCCAGAACTGGTCAGAACCTGCTGAAACCCCCCCCCCCACTCTGACTAGGAGTGATTGTGTACCGATGTGCACACAGAGATTATGTCTCATCAGAGACCGTTCTCCGAACTGTGTGGTTAGATTGGGAAAATACATCCTTGGAAAAATAGTCCTTGACTTATGACCAGTGATGGTATTCAGCTGATTCGGGTGAATCGGTAGTGGTGACCTGCAGATGGGCCTGCCTCACATAAAATTATGTGAAACCCATCTCTGCTTACCTATGACGGGTCGCTTAACGACAAACAAGTTACAACGTGTCCCAAAAAAGCTACTTATACAGGTAGTCCTCGGCTTACAACCGCAACGGAGCCCAATGTTTCTGTTGCTAAGGGAAACACTTGTTAAGTGGGTTTGGCCTCACTTTATGACTTTCTTTCCATTGTTGTTAAGTGAGTTACTGCAGCTGTTAAGTTAGTAACACGCTGTTAAATGGATCTGGTTTCCCATTTATTTGGCCTGTCGGACGGTCGTTAAAAGGGGATCACGTGATTCCCTGGACACTGCAATGGTCATAAATGTGAGTCACTGCCCAAGCATCCGAATGTAAATCCCGTGACCATGGGGATGCTGCAACGTTCATAAGTGTGAAAAATGGTCATAAAGTCACGTCTTTCAGTGATGTTGTAACTTTGAACGGTCACTAAGCGAACTGTCATAAATCGAGGACTACCTGTACCTTTAATTGCTGCATTCCGTTGTTCGGTTTCACACTGGATGTTTTCTTACTGAATGCTGAACCTAAGGGCTTTTCCTGAACATTGTTGGCACTCTCCTTTTTGAATGCGGCTAGTCCTCGACTTACAACCGTAACGGCACCTGTGCATCGCAATTGTAAACAGTGCTATCTTTTGCGACCTTCTTTTAGAAAATTCAATGGGGAAGCCAGATGGACTTAACCAACTGCGTCACTAACTTAACAACTGCGGGGATTAGTTAACAACTGTGGCAAGAAAGGTCCTAAAATGGGGGCAAAACTCACATAACAACGGTTTTTATTCGCCACGGAAATTTTGGGCTCAGTTGTGGCCGTAAATCAAAGTCTACCGATAATAGTAACAATAATATGATGCATATGAAATCCAGCACCAGCTGTAGAACTGACAGCTGTGATTTCACGTTGTGTATATAATAATAATAATATAATAATAATAATAATAATAATAATAATAATAATAATAATAATAATAATAAAAAACACATCAAGAAATTGCAGCTTCCTGCAATAACACCAGCGGAACTGCAAAAAGCTGCGCTAGTCGGAACATCGTATTCGTGATGCATTTTTAAATGTTCAGTTGACTGAGTTTCGTGTTTAATGAATAAAAGAGATAATAATAATAAAAAGAATACCTGGCCATCGAAACTACACAATTATGGATGAAACATGTAACAGTGATACCCATCGTCATTGGGGCGCTTGGTACCATGTCCAAGAATTTTGCAAAAACACATCAAGAAATTGCAGCTTCCTGCAATAACACCAGCGGAACTGCAAAAAGCTGCACTACTCGGAACATCGTATATTTTAAGAAGATATTTGGTTGATAACCTAGGACGCTGGCAGCAACCCGTGTCAACCATTAGCACCAGTCAGTGGTATTTGTGATGCATTTTTAAATGTTCAGTTGATTTAAGTTTCATATTTAATGAATAAAAGAGAAAATAATAATAATAATATTTCTGCGCTGAGTAGAGGGGAGGACTTAACAAAAAATAATATAAATGCCCCCTTTCCTTTTGAACGTTTTGAGACTAAATATCCTCTCTGTAAAACTGGTTCATGCTTCTAAACTAGAGTTATTCCATCACCAAGCCAAGGTCGAGGCTTCCGGCCTGCTGCGTTCAACCAGGCCTAACCCTGCCAGTTGCCATGGCAACCTTCATCTCTCAAGTGGTCCCCTTCGGTTCCCAGCCAGAGTGATGGACGAGGATGCTCATCCTCCTCAGATAACCTCTTCAAATACCTGGGGGTGGGGGGTGGGGACCTTTTTTTGTCCCCTTTTGCAACCAATTTATTTTTCTCCACCGAATTACACTGCTCAAAAAAAAATAAAGGGAACACAAGCAGAAGACATCCGAGATCTGAATGAATGAAATAGCTTTATTAAATACTTTGTTCTTTACATACAGTAGTTTTGTGTTCCCTTTAGTTGTCTGAGCAGTGTATAAACTACTGTATGTAAAGAACAAAGTATTTAATAAAGCTATTTCATTCATTCAGATCTCGGATGTCTTCTGCTTGGGTTCCCTTTATTTTTTTGAGCAGTATATTTCTGGTGTATTTGCGAAGCGTGAATGAGAATTTGGTGTCTTCTGCTAATAAAATCTGATCATTGCTTTACTTTTGAGGTTTTGGGGGGGGTTCTCTTCATTTTAATCTCACAATTGTTCATCACTGCAAATTACGATATTTTATCTGCAGCTGAGCTTAAAAAGCTGATTTTCTGCTTAGATGGGAGATCACGAAGAGATCCTAGGGTTGTAGGTCGATCTGGATTATAATTTCCCTTTGTTGGATCCTCTACAACGGAGCTCTTCAAACTTGGCAGCTTTAAGACTTGTGCTGGCTGGAGAATTCTGGGAGTTGAAGTCCACAAGTCTTAAAGCTGCCAAATTTGTAGAACTCTGCTCTACAACAACCCTGTGAGGTAGGCTAGTTGAGGAAGAATGATTGGCTCCAAGTCGTCCAAGGAGTTTGCATGCTGAGATGGACTTGAATCTGGGTCTAACCTCTTCGTCACTCTATTACAGGTAGTCCTTGACTTACAACCATTCGCTTAGTGACCATTTGAAGTTACAACACACAGAAAAAGGTGATTTATGACCATTTTTCACACTTATGATCGTTGCAGCATCCAAACAGTCACCTGATTTACATTCAGATGCTTGACAAATGACTCACATTTATGATGGCTGCAGTGTCCCGGAATTACGGGATTCCCTTTTGCGACCTTCTGACTAGCAAAGTCAATGGGGGAGCAAGATTCACTTTACAACCGGGTGACTAATTTAACAACCGCAATGATTCACTTAACAAATGTGGCAAGAAAAGTCATAAAATGGGGCAAAACTCACTTAACACACATTTCTCACTTAGCAACATTTATTTATTATTTTATTTATTTATTTATTTATTTATTTATTTATTTATTTTTATTGCAAAAGTTTTACAATTACATTTTCACCCCTTTTTCCCCCCCACCTCCCCCCCCCCAATTATTTATTATTTATTTATTTATTATTTCCAATTTATATACCGCCCTTCTCCCAAAGGACTCAGGGCAGTGTACAGCCAAAAGTAAAAGCACACAAATATAAAATTTAAAAAACGATATAAAGCATATTAAATAATTTGGCCCAGCTATTCAAATAAAACACCCGTTTTAAAATTTTAAAAAATTAAATTAAAAAAGTTAAAAGATTACGCCAGCCCGGCTTGTTGTAATAAAAAATGTTTTGAGGGTACGGCGAAAGGTGCACAAGTCGGGAATCCTCCGTATCCCCGGGGGCAGTTCGTTCCAGAGGGCCCCACAGAGAAGGCTCTCCCCCTGAGGGTCGCCAGTCGACATTGTTTGACCGCGCATCCGGAGGAGCCCCTCTCTGTGGGAGCGTACTGGCCAGTGGGAGGCTATTGGTAGCAGCAGGCGGTCTTGTAAGTACCCAGGTCCCAAGCCATGGAGCGCTCTGAAGATGGAAACCAGCACCTTGAATCGCACCCGGAAGACCACCGGAAGCCAGTGCAGCTCACACAGGAGAAGTGTTACATGGGAGCGCCATGTTGCTTGTTAGGATATGGTTTGAGCCTAACAAGTTGTCCAGGCAATATATTGTGTTCTGTGACTTTAATATGAATATGTATTGTGTGACTTTAAAAGCTTTACTGCTGAATCATTGTAATGCTGAGTCATGCTGTAATTAGATAATTACTGGTTGTGAAGCATTTAAGAAAGGTACTGTAACGTATTCAGTTGATGATAAGCTACCATTGTGTGTGGAGTTGCAACCATTGTGCTATCATCGGTTGGATGGATCTGCTACCATCGTGGTTTGTGAACCAGAGTGAGTTTGTTATTCTAACCAACTACTGTTTGTGTGGTAAGAAGATATCTGTATCACTGGACTGATTTAACTGGCAAAGGCTTGGATTGATTTAAAGACTATGAGATTGTTTTTTCACTATAAAGTAAACTTTTGATAAACCAGTTTGCACATCTCTTATTCATTGCTCTCAGCAACGTTTCTCTGTGCTCTACACTCTGCTGGTTGGTAACACAACAACAATATCCTTAACATTGCTCCCACAATCACCCACACGGCCGCATTCTGGACCAGCTGGAGCCTCTGGGTGCTCTTCAAGGGGAGCCCCATGTAGAGAGCATTACAGTAGTCCAGGTGGGAAGTGACAAGGGCATGAGTGACCGTGCGCAAGGAGTCCCGGTCCAGAAAGGGACGCGACTGGCAAATCAGACGAACCTGATAGAAGGCCACCCTGGCCACAGGCGTCACATGCTCTTCTAAGGACAGCCGTGTGTCCAGGAAGGCACCCAAGTTGCGAGCCCTCTCTGTGGGGGCCAACAACTCTCCCCCAATAGTCAGCGATGGCATCAGCTGGCTAAACCGGGATGCAGGGAGCCACAGCCACTCAGTCTTGGACGGGTTGAGTCTGAGCCTGTTCCTCCCAATCCAGATCCGCACGGCCTCCAGGCACCGGACATCACGTCAAGGGCATCATTGGGGTGGTCTGGGGTGGAGATGTACAGCTGAGTGTCATCAGCGTACCGATGGAGCTTCACCCCGAAACCACAGATGATCTCACCCAGCGGCTTCACATAAATGTTGAACAGAAGGGGCGAGAGGACCGACCCTTGCAGCACCCCACAAACAAGGTGCCTCGGGGTCAACCTCTGCCCCCCTGCCAACACAGACTGCGACTGGTCAGAGAGGAAGGAGGAGAACCACCGCAACACCACGTGCCCCCTACCCCTAACCCCTCCAACTGGCGCAGCATGATACCATGGTCAATGGTATCAAAAGCCGCTGAGAGATCTAATAGGACCAGGATAGAGGAACAACCCCTATCCCGAGCCCTCCAGAGATCATCAACCAACGTGACCAGTGCTGTTTCCATGCTGTACCCAGGCCTGAAACGCGACTGGAATGGATCTAGATAGATAGCTTCATCCAGGTACCGGGGAAGATGTCGCGCCACCACACTCTCAACAACCTTCGCCACAAAGCGGAGGTTGGAGACTGGACGATAGTTTGCTAATACAGCTGGATCCAGGGCAGGCTTCTTGAGGAGGGGCCTCACCACCGCCTCTTTCAAGGCAGAGGGAAGGAAACCCTCACTCAAAGAAGCGTTGATAATCCTCTGGAGCCAGCCTCGTGTAACCTCCCGGGAGGCCAGCACCAACCAGGAGGGACACGGGTCCAATAAACATGTGGCCCGCGCTAAGCCTGCCCAAAATCCTGTCCATATCCTCGGGAGTCACTGGGTCAAACTCCTCCCAGATAACATTCTCAAGACCCACCTCCATCACCCTGTCTGAACCTACCCAGTCAGAGGCCAAGCCTTCCCGAATCTGAGCGATTTTGTCATGCAGATATTGCACAAAATCCTCAGCCCTACCCTGTAAGGGGTCTTCCCTCACTCCTAGATGGAGCAGGGAGCGGGTCACCCTAAACAGCTCGGGAGGCAGAGAATAGATGGGGGCGGGGCCAGTCAGAATTTTTACTACCGGTTCTCCGAACGACTCAAAATTTCCGCTACCGGTTCTCCAGAACTGCTCAGAACCTGCTGAAACAACCCCCCCCCTCTGACTAGGAGTGATTGTGTACCGATGTGCACACAGAGATTATGTCTCATCAGAGACCGTTCTCCGAACTGTGGTTAGATTGGGAAAATACATCCTTGGAAAAATAGTCCTTGACTTATGACCAGTGATGGTATTCAGCTGATTCGGGTGAATCGGTAGTGGTGACTTGCAGATGGGCCTGCCTCACATAAAATTATGTGAAACCCATCTCTGCTTACCTATGACGGGTCGCTTAACGACAAACAAGTTACAACGTGTCCCAAAAAAGCTACTTATACAGGTAGTCCTCGACTTACGACTGCAACAGAGCCCAATGTTTCTGTTGCTAAGGGAAACACTTGTTAAGTGGGTTTGGCCTCACTTTATGACTTTCTTTCCATTGTTGTTAGGTGAGTTACTGCAGCTGTTAAGTTAGTAACACGCTGTTAAATGGATCTGGCTTCCCATTTATTTGGCCTGTCGGACGGTCGTTAAAAGGGGATCACGTGATTCCCTGGACACTGCAACCGTCATAAATGTGAGTCACTGGCCAAGCATCCGAATGTAAATCCCGTGACCGTGGGGATGCTGCAACGTTCATAAGTGTGAAAAATGGTCATAAGTCACGTCTGTCGGTGATGTTGTAACTTTGAACGGTCACTAAGCGAACTGTCGTAAGTCGAGGACTACCTGTACCTTTAATTGCTGCATTCCGTTGTTCGGTTTCACACTGGATGTTTTCTTACTGAATGCTGAACCTAAGGGCTTTTCCTGAACATTGTTGGCACTCTCCTTTTTGAATGCGGCTAGTCCTCGACTTACAACCGTAACGGCACCTGTGCATCGCAATTGTAAACAGTGCTATCTTTTGCGACCTTCTTTTAGAAAATTCAATGGGGAAGCCAGATGGACTTAACCAACTGCATCACTAACTTAACAACTGCGATGATTCGCTTAACAACCGTGGCAAGAAAGGTCCTAAAATGGGGGCAAAACTCACATAACAACGGTTTTTATTTGCCATGGAAATTTTGGGCTCAGTTGTGGCCGTAAATCAAAGTCTACCGATAATAGTAACAATAATATGATGCATATGAAATCCAGCACCAGCTGTAGAACTGACAGCTGTGATTTCACATTGTTGTGTATATTATAATAATAATAATAATAATAATAATAATAATAATAATAATAATAATAAAAAACACATCAAGAAATTGCAGCTTCCTGCAATAACACCAGCGGAACTGCAAAAAGCTGCGCTAGTCGGAACATCGTATTCGTGATGCATTTTTAAATGTTCAGTTGACTGAGTTTCGTGTTTAATGAATAAAAGAGATCATAATAATAAAAATAATACCTGGCCATCGAAACTACACAATTATGGATGAAACATGTAACAGTGATACCCATCGTCATTGGGGCGCTTGGTACCATGTCCAAGAATTTTGCAAAAACACATCAAGAAATTGCAGCTTCCTGCAATAACACCAGCGCAACTGCAAAATGCTGCGCTACTCGGAACATCGTATATTTTAAGAAGATATTTGGTTGATAACCTAGGATGCTGGCAGCAACCCGTGTCAACCATTAGCACCAGTCAGTGGTATTTGTGATGCATTTTTAAATGTTCAGTTGATTTAAGTTTCATATTTAATGAATAAAAGAGAAAATAATAATAATAATATTTCTGCGCTGAGTAGAGGGGAGGACTTAACGAAAAATAATATAAATGCCCCCTTTCCTTTTGAACGTTTTGAGACTAAATATCCTCTCTGTAAAACTGGTTCATGCTTCTAAACTAGAGTTATTCCATCACCAAGCCAAGGTCGAGGCTTCCGGCCTGCTGCGTTCAACCAGGCCTAACCCTGCCAGTTGCCATGGCAACCTTCATCTCTCAAGTGGTCCCCTTCGGTTCCCAGCCAGAGTGATGGACGAGGATGCTCATCCTCCTCAGATAACCTCTTCAAATACCTGGGGGTGGGGATGGGGACCTTTTTTTGTCCCCTTTTGCAACCAATTTATTTTTCTCCACCGAATTACACTGCTCAAAAAAAAATAAAGGGAACACAAGCAGAAGACATCCGAGATCTGAATGAATGAAATAGCCTTATTAAATACTTTGTTCGTTACATATAGTAGTTTTGTGTTCCCTTTAGTTGTCTGAGCAGTGTATAAACTACTGTATGTAATGAACAAAGTATTTAATAAGGCTATTTCATTCATTCAGATCTCAGATGTCTTCTGCTTGTGTTCCCTTTATTTTTTTGAGCAGTATATTTCTGGTGTATTTGCGAAGCGTGAACGAGAATTTGGTGTCTTGTGCTAATAAAAACTGATCATTGCTTTACTTTTGAGGTTTGGGGGGGGGGTTTCTCTTCATTTTAATCTCACAATTGTTTATCGCTGCAAATTACGATATTTTGTCTACAGCTGAGCTTAAAAAGCTGATTTTCTGCTTAGATGGGAGACCACGAAGAGATCCTAGGGTTGTAGGTCGATCTGGATTATAATTTCCCTTTGTTGGATCCTCTACAACAGAGTTCTTCAAACTTGGCAGCTTTAAGACTTGTGCTGGCTGGAGAATTCTGGGAGTTGAAGTCCACAAGTCTTAAAGCTGCCAAGTTTGAAGACCTCTGCTCTACAACAACCCTGTGAGGTAGGCTAGTTGAGGAAGAATGATTGGCTCCAAGTCATCCAAGGAGTTTGCATGCTGAGATGGACTTGAATCTGGGTCTAACCTCTTTGCCACTCTATTACAGGTAGTCCTTGACTTACAACCATTCGCTTAGTGACCATTTGAAGTTACAATGCACAGAAAAAGGTGATTTATGACCATTTTTCACACTTATGATCGTTGCAGCATCCAAACAGTCACCTGATTTACATTCGGATGCTTGACAAATGACTCACATTTATGATGGCTGCAGTGTCCCGGAATTACGGGATTCCCTTTTGCGACCTTCTGACTAGCAAAGTCAATGGGGGAGCAAGATTCACTTTACAACCGGGTGACTAATTTAACAACCGCAGTGATTCACTTAACAAGTGTGGCAAGAAAAGTCATAAAATGGGGCAAAACTCACTTAACACACATTTCTCAGTTAGCAACGTTTATTTATTATTTTATTTATTTATTTATTTATTATTCCAATTTATATACCGCCCTTCTCCCAAAGGACTCAGGGCGGTATACAGCCAAAAGTAAAAGCACACAAATATAAAATTTAAAAACGTACCGATGGAGCTTCACCCCGAAACCACGGATGATCTCACCCAGCGGCTTCACATAAATGTTGAACAGAAGGGGCGAGAGGACCGACCCTTGCGGCACCCCACAAACAAGGCGCCTCGGGGTCGACCTCTGCCCCTCTGCCAACACAGACTGCGACCGGTCAGAGAGGAAGGAGGAAAACCACCGCAACACGGTGCCCCCTACCCCTAACCCCTCCAACCGGCGCAGCATGATACCATGGTCAATGGTATCAAAAGCCACTGAGAGATCTAATAGGACCAGGATAGAGGAACAACCCCTATCCCGAGCCCTCCAGAGATCATCAACCAACGTGACCAGTGCTGTTTCCATGCTGTACCCAGGCCTGAAACGCGACTGGAATGGATCTAGATAGACAGCTTCATCCAGGTACCGGGGAAGATGTCGCGCCACCACACTCTCAACAACCTTCGCCACAAAGCGGAGGTTGGAGACTGGACGATAGTTTGCTAATACAGCTGGATCCAGGGCAGGCTTCTTGAGGAGGGGCCTCACCACCGCCTCTTTCAAGGCAGAGGGAAGGAAACCCTCACTCAAAGAAGCGTTGATAATCCTCTGGAGCCAGCCTCGTGTAACCTCCCGGGAGGCCAGCACCAACCAGGAGGGACACGGGTCCAATAAACATGTGGCCGCGCTAAGCCTGCCCAAAATCCTGTCCATATCCTCGGGAGTCACCGGGTCAAACTCCTCCCAGATAACATTCTCAAGACCCACCTCAATCACCCTGTCTGAACCTACCCAGTCAGAGTCCAAGCCTTCCCGAATCTGAGCGATTTTGTCATGCAGATATTGCACAAAATCCTCAGCCCTACCCTGTAAGGGGTCTTCCCTCGCTCCTAGATGGAGCAGGGAGCGGGTCACCCTAAACAGGGTGGCTGGGCGGTTATCTGCAGACGCGATAAGAGCAGAAAAATAGTCAGATTTTGCCGCTCTTATCGCCACTAGGTAGGTCTTAATATGAGACCTCACCAGTGTTCGGTCGGATTCGGAACGGCTGGCCCTCCAACCGCTCTCTAGGCGTCTTTAGGGAGAGCGGTTGGAGGGCCAGGAACGCCATCAGCAGGCCCATCTGAACCCCACGGCCCCACTTCACAAGGAGGGACTCAAATCCAGCTACCTGAGGTACAGTGGCCTCCCTCGGACTAAGATCTTCCTTTATAACAACCGCCCACCCCACCGCCCCTTCTCTGAGCCCTCAGCTCAATTGTGGTCGTAAGTTGAGGACGATCTGTATTTATGAGAGTTCTGGGGTCATGTGATCATCTTTTGCAAACTTCTGACAAGCAAAGTTAACAGCCATGTGACTAACTTAAGAACTGCAGTGATTCACTTAACAACGGTGGCAAGAAAGGTCATCAAATGGGGCAAAACTCACTTAACAACCGACTTCCTTAGCGTTCGAAATTTTGGGCTCAATTGTGGTCCTAAGTCAGCACCACCTTTTTCGGTGACACCAATACAACAACACACAATTCTGGGAGTTGAAGTCAATTCTTAAAATGGCTCACATTGAAAACACATTTGTACATCTCTGCTGCCCTCTGGTGGGCAGGTGAATAAAGGCAGCATAGGTAGAGTTTGGGTCTTCTCTTTCCTGACCTTCCTTCCTTCACCAGCTGCTCTTGCTTGCAACTGCCCCACCCAAGTGAAATGCGATATTAGGGCACAAGGAGGTCAAAAAAGTCAAGATGGCGCCTGGGATAGTGCAATGGAAGTGCCACACATTTTTCTCAGGGGCTGTTGGGGGAATTCTCCTCGGCTAGGGGGTTTAAACAGAACTGGGGGCAAGGAGGGAAGCATCTATTGGAGATGCTGCAGTATGCCTCGGGAATGGGGTTGGACTAGATGATCTCCAGCACCCCATCCATTCTGGGAGCAGGAGAATGAGGAAACGCAGCAGGAGATGCTACCTATCTCTGCAATCAGATCGGGAGTTTGTCATAGATGGATTAAAGTTCTCCAGTTGGTATTATCTTAGCTTTCTTCCTTGTTCCTTCTTTTCTCTATATTTGCCCTTCTTCCTTTCTCACCTCCCTCTCTTCCTTTCCTTCTTCCTTTCTTCCTTCCTTTCTTCCTTCCTTCCTCCCTTTCTTTCTTCTTCCTTCATATCCTTCCCTTCCTTCCACCTTCTTCCCGCTCTCTTTTTCCTTCCTTCCTTCCTTCCTCTTTTCTCTGTTCTCCCTCCCTCTGTTTATCCCTCTCTTTTTCTCTTCACTTTTCCTTCCTTAGTTTCCTTCTTTGCTTCTTTCCTCTTTTCTCTGTTTCCCTCCCTCTTTTTCTCACTTTTCCTTTTCACTTTTCCTTCCTTCCTTCCTTCCTTCCTTCCTTCCTTCCTTCCTTCCTTCCTTCTTTCCCCTCCCTCTGTTTCTCCCTCTTTTCCTCTTCACTTTTCCTTCCTTCCTCTTTTCTCCGTTCTCCCTCCCTCTATTTCTCCCTCTCTTTTCCTCTTCACTTTTCCTTCCTCCCTCCCTTCCTCCCTCCCTCCCTCCCTCGCTGAGCTCCTCATCTGAACCACACAGATGCAGAGGATGGCAGCAGGATACAACAGAAAGCCCTCAGTCAGCAGCACCCAGTTGACCTTTGCAAACTAAATCTGATAACCTCGCCTGCCCTCTCGGGTTCTTGCCCAGCTCCCAAGTTCCAACCCTTCAGACGTGTCCTAAATTCTCAAGCTATGATCTTTTCCCCTCAGTCTCTTCGCATTGCTAAGGTCCCAGCCTCTCCTGCGCGGCTCTGCTGCCCTCTAGCGGCAGTTGCAATTTTCGAAGCAGAGCTAGAATGCGCCTCGCTCGAATTCGGAAAACCGGCAGTGGAGAAAATCTACCCCACGGAGCCCGGGCATTAGCCCCTCTTCCGGAATTGGAGTGTAGGAAGTTAGCACCCACCCCTTTCCTAGAGGAATGAAATATTTTGGGAAATATTAAAAACGCAGAATATTATGTTTCCCTGGATGAGAAATGGAGAAGTATGTTTTAAATACTCCTTACGCACGGTCCCTCATGCCCTCGTCACTTCCCGCCTGGACTATTGTAACGCTCTCTACATGGGGCTCCCCTTGAGGAGCACCCGGAGGCTCCAACTGGCGCAGAGTGCGGCCGCGCGGGTGGTTATGGGAGCAACATGGCGCTCCCATGTGACACCTCTCCTGCGTGAGCTGCACTGGCTCCCGGTGGTCTTCCGGGTGCACTTCAAGGTTTTGGTTACCACCTTTAGAGCGCTCCATGGCTTAGGACCTGGTTACCTACGGGACCGCCTACTACCACCAATAGCCTCCCACCGGCCGGTATGCTCTCATAGAGAGGGGCTCCTCCAGGTGCCGTCAGCCAAACAATGTCGACTGGCGGCCCCTAGGGGGAGAGCCTTCTCTGTGGGGGCACTTACTATCTGGAACGAGCTCCCCCCAGAGATACGGAGGATCCCGGATCTGCGCACCTTCCGTCGCGCTCTCAAGACCTTTTTATTCCATCAGGCGGGCCTGGCCTAATCTTTTCCCTCTTTTTAATTATATAAATTTTAATCAGTTTTTAAATGATTGGGGTGTTTTAATCTGTCTGGGCCAAATTGTCTAATTCGATTTTATATTTATTTATTTATTTATTTATTTATTTATTTATTTATTTATTTATTTATTTATTTATTTATTATTCAAATTTCTATACTGCCCTTCTCCTTTCGGACTCAGGGCGGTGAACAGCCAAAATAAAACATTTATACATAAAGTACGATTAAAAATAGATTTAAAATAATTAAATTTGGCCCATAGTTTAAAATTTATCAATTTAAAATCCATATCAAAATTTAAAATCAACCATAAAATCATAAAATCAAGAGAGACCGGCTAACTGAAAGAGATGAGTTTTTGTATTTACGTATTTTTACTGTTTTGGCTGTTCACCGCCCTGAATCCTTCGGGAGTAGGGCGGTATATTTATTTCTTTTATTTATTTATTTGTTTAAATTTCTATACCGCCCTACTCCCGAAGGACTCAGGGCAGTGAACAACCACAGGATAAAACAAATAAATACAAAAATTTAAAATAGAATAAAAACGAATTAAATAATTTGGCTGAATCAAATAAAGATAAAGAAAGATAAAGATAAAGTCGAAGCAGCTCCCATCTTCCTGCCCCCACCCTTTGTCAAGGGGCCAGAGGCAGAAACTCAATCTTTGTCAATGGACCATCATCTGCAACACAATAGGACCCATCTAGCAACAGAAACTCACCGCATGGCACCTGGGAAGATTACATCAGCCAGCAAGGCTAGCTAAGACCCCCACCCCCTGGGAGTCTGACAACCAATCAGGATACTCTTTCGGGGCCCCAGGAAGTTCAAAGCCAGAGAGGGTATAAAACCCGGGGACTCACTGCATCTTGCCCCCTTTTCTGTTCAGGAACTCAAGCCGTGTGATCCTGTCCACCATTAAACCATCTTTCCAAGCAGTCTCCATGTTTCCAGTGTCTTTTTCCCCACTTGGAGCTGAACCCAGAAGGATATTTCTTGCTACAGGAGAGAACACAGGTTCTAGCGATCCGTGGTCCACATTCCTCTGCCTTGCGAGTTGCAAGCTTGGAAGCTGCGTTCACACGACTCGTTAGGCGTGCAAGGTGCAAGCTTGGAAGCTGCGTTCACACACAATTTGCTAGGCTAGCATAGGGTTGGCTAGTTCGTGATTTGTGCAAATGGAGGCAAGTCGGTAAATTGAATAACTGGGTGTGCAACGATGGAAAGCAGTATGCCTCAATAGAAGGTTACAAGAAACTCCTGGGCAAATGTGGTTTGTTTGTGTGTATACACACACAGGCATGGATTTGTTGCCTGTTCTGCATTAAAGACTTTGGACATGAGCTTGCTAGCTACTTGCAACACGTTTGTGGTTACAAATCAGCTTATTCAATTTCATGAGTGGTTACATTCCCATGCTATTGTAGGACACACACACACACACACACACACACACACACAAATGAAATGTTTTGGGGAATATTAAGAGGCCGAATATTATATTTCCCCAAAGGAGAAAGGGAGAAACGTGTTCTTAAAGGCAGAAAGCAGCCCCAACAGCCTCCAGCAGATGCCTGAAGTCTAGAGATGGATATTTTGTGCCTATTAAGAAAGACTGGGCCAATCTATTCACAAACAAAACACCTTCAGCTCCAGCTGATGGGATTAAAATTTACAGCCTCCCCCCCTCAAATTCAAAGAACAGGACATGATTTCTAGGAAACAATAGGATTAACCCACCACCATTAGAATAGCAAAAGACACAAGGCTCACTGCATTGCCCAACCCACCTGGAGCATCTCAGAACCCTATAACAATCCATGTACTCATCAAACCAATTTGTCAGCTGTCCCAGAACTACATGCTGTGGTTGGCACTGCTCATCAATAAACAGAGTCCTTCCTTCCATGCGGCCTCCATTTTATTTCTAGCACCTTTCTTCCCAGCTTGGAACCGGGCCGGATTTTTCTTCGAGCACTATGTTAATCCTGATTTATTCAAATGCAGGTTTGAGTGTCCCCTTCAGCATAAACCCATCCCAGAGCCTGACTGCGCAGCAGCTGAGCTAAAATATTGGTGGCACAATCAATTTTATATGATGAAAAACATGAGGATTGAAAGGATCCTAGAGCTCACTTAGTCTAACCCTGGGCCCAACAGAAGAATGTGTAGTTCATGGACCAAAATTCTCATTGCTAAGCAAGACAGTTGTGAAGTGAATTTTGCCTCGTTTTACGATCTTTCTTGTCGCGGTTGTTAAGTGAATCACTGCAGTTGTTAAGTTAGTGACATGGTCGTTAAATGAATCTGGCCTTCCCCATTGACTTCGCTTGTCAGAAGGCCACAAAAAAGGGATCACATAACCGCGGGGACACTGTAACCGTCATAAATATGAGCCGGTTGCTTAAGCATCCGAATTTCGATCGCAGGACCATGGGATGATGTAACGGTCATAAGTATGAAAAATGGTTGTAAATTACTATTTTCAGCGCCACTCTAACTTTGAACGGTCACTTTGAACGAATGGTTGTAAGCCGAGGACTGCCTGTAAGGTGGAGCTCAAGGCTCAGATTGCCGGCTGGGGAATTCTGGGAGTTGGGAGTCCGCCATCAGAAATCTGTCCAAAGAAAGTTGAGAAATGCTGGCTTAATATCGGTTAGCCTCTCAATGCCGGACCAATCAGCTCCCGCCCTGCTTTGTTTAGCTTTTCCAGGCCTTCTGAGTTTAATAATAAATAATAAGTATACGCATTGCACATCCAAATACCACAGACCTAGATAAAATGGTAAGATACGCAGATTTATTAGACACAAAAGGAGAATTAAAATCAATACAAGATTTGAAAAAACAAGGAATAAATTTGGAATGGTGGCCATATTTACAAATCAAAACTAGATTTTAAAAAGATAAGGAACAATTTGGCATAAACAGGAAACAATTGGAATTAGATAAATTAATATTAGGATCGGGAAGAAAAATGATTACAAATATCTATAATTACTTATTAGGATACAAATTGGAAGAAGAAATAGTAAAGGAAACAATGATAGGTTGGGCTAGGCATTTTGGACATAACATAGAATTGGATAAATGGGAAAAATTGTGGGAGAAAAATTAAAAATTGACCATGGCAGTATCATACAAAGAAAACAGCTATAAAATGTTTTATAGGTGGCATTTAGCATCAGCGAGACTGGCAAAAATGTACCCCAATTTATCACCCCAATGTTGGAGATGTGATCACAAACTAGGGACATACTACCAGATGTGGTGGATGTGCCCTAAGGTGAGGAAATTTTGGTATAAAATTAAAGGGTGGTTGGAAGAGATTACACTCCAAAAGATAGATTTTAAACCAGAGATGTTCCTCCTAGGAATGATTGATAGAAAAAATGGAAAAAAGTCTCTCTTATATTATATTGCATATTCTAACGGCGGCCAGAATTACTCTAGGGCAAATGTGGAAGTCGACCAATACACCATCGAAAGAAACAATAATAAAGAAAATCCTCGAATGCGCCGAAATGGATAAATGAACGATGGAAATCAAAGAAAGAGACGATTCGGATTATTATAAAGTGTGGAATAGGCTTTATACATGATTGGAAAACAGAAATCAAATTAAGAAATAAGAATATAAAGTGAAATTAGATATTAACATACTGGATATAAATGTAAATAATGATCCTGCTGACAAAACAGTTAATTATGAATATTTAAAAATAAAGAGAAGGAGCGGGAGGATAAAAGCTAAGAGTAAAGACAAAAGTCGATGCAGAAAGTTGTAAAATTGTATATATCTGTTGTTAGTGTTGTATTTTAACGTCTGGTGTACATGTGTTTTTGTTTTTGTCTCTTGATTTCTTTTGCTATTGTGTGTTTGGTTTTAAAATGTAAAATACTCAATAAAATTTATTTTTTTAAAATAAGTATACGCATTGCACGCGATTGCACGCGTGTCCTTCCTCGTGCAAATAAATCCCCGGGCTTCGTGGCTTCTCTCTGCTGGGACTATTTTTCCGTCAGTACCCACCGCGCGGATGGACTCTCTGGAGGGCTGTTTCCAAGCGGGACGCAGCACCGTTGCCGTGGAGACGCGTCGCCGTGGAGACGCGCCGACCCACCGACAGGCGGCGAAAGAGCACTGCGCCGGTGGAGGAAGAAGAAGCCGAGAGGAGGGGGAGAGAGGGGGGCGGACGTCCCCCTCCCCGCGCGTGCGTGTAATTCCCGCGGGTGGGGGGGAGGGGGAGAGGGAGGGGGATCCTGGGGAGACCCTGAGGGGGGGGGGGAGGGAAGGGGGGGGCAGAGGGGGGGGGGGGGGGGGGCCCCCAAACGTCGGGGGGGGGGGAGGAGAGGCGCCCCCTCCCCTCCTAGGGGGGGGGGAGGGAGCCATTGTGCTTTTTAATCAATAAGGTAATCAATAAAATGTAATTAAAAAGCTGACCAATGAATAAAAGTAACAAACAAATAATGAAGGTTTCATGAAAGCAATCAATAAAATACAGATTTTGATAGCATCTTCTATGAGCCCATTCAGTATTCATTTTAAATGTTACATAGTATTAATTAATAAATATTAATTAATAATAATATAATCATAGCTTGTTTTTATTTGTTAAGTTTTAAATGTATTAAACATTCATCTCTACTACTTTTGCTAAGTAATAAAGGGATGAATGTTTAATAAATTTAAAATGTAAGAAGTAAAAAGCTATTACTAGCGATAATATTTTTTAATTAATACTATGTAACATTTAAAATGAATACTAAATGGGCTCATAGAATATGAGGACCCAGATTGTTGGGGAGCAAGGCGCTAACACTGCAAATGGCTTAGAGAGGGGCTGTGAAGCAGTATATAAGTCTTAAGGGCTATTGCTTTTTTATCATAATGTATAATTTGGTTATACATTTTAAAACTAAACAATAGCCAAGCTCTCTGGGCAGTTTACAGTGGAAGGAAGAAAAGGAAGGGAAGGGAAGGAAGGAAAAAAGAAAAAGGGAAGGAGGAAGCAAGGAGAGGAAGGAAGGAAGGAAAAGGAAGGGAGGGAGAGAAGAATGAAAGGGAAGAAGGAAGGAAAAAAGAAAAAGGGAAGCAGGAAGGAAGGAAGGAAGGAAAAGGAAGGAGGGAGAAGAAAGAAGGAAAGGGAAGGAAGGAAAAAAGAAAAAGGGAAGCAGGAAGGAAGGAAAGGAAGGAAGGAAAAAAAGGAAGGGAGGGAGAGAAGAATGAAAGGGAAGGAAGGAAAAAAGGAAGGAGGAAGGAAGAAAGGGAAAAGGGAGAGAAGAGGGAAAGGGAAGGAAGAAAAAAAGGGAAGAAGGAAGCAAGGAGAGGAAGGAAGGAAAGGAAGGAAAAGGAGGGGAAAAAGAGATTAAGGCAGCCAGGAAAATGGGAAGCATGGAGGGGATAAATAGAAAGGGGAGGAAGAAAAGAAAAAAAATGAACAAAAATAGAAAAAAATGAAAAATTAAAGAAATCCCTTTGAGTTTACTGGGTTTTACTACCCAGTAAAACCAAATTAAAAAAATAAAATAAAGACACTAGGCAAACCTAGCCACTTCAAGGCAGGCACCTAAAAGCTAAAACTTTAAAATTTTAAATCTGAATTAAAATGCCATTTTAAAAAAGAAAGCATGGGGGAATTGAAAAGCCTTCAGCCGGCAATGAAAGGGTGCTAGTGTTGGGGACCAGGCAGGCCTCTTTGGGGAGAAACGCCCATCCATCCCGTCCTCAGCCCCAGAGAGTTGTTGTGCATAACCGGTGGCTATACAGACCAGTCACCAAGCATCTGAATTTTGGTGGTTATGGGGATGCTACAAAGGTCATAAGTGTGAAAAACGGTCATAAGTCACTTTTTTCAGTGCCGACGTAACTTTGAACGGCCGCTAAGTGGACTGCTGTAAGTCAAGGACTACTTTATAATAGCAACAGGGAGAAAGTCAGCTAGTTGGTGGTTTGGGGGTGCTTTGCCAACCCACTGCATAGTTACTCCGTTCTTATGCGATTTTTTAACTTAATGGGATTCAGGATGGATTTGATTTAAATCGAGTCGATTTAAATCATGATTTAAATCATGATTTAAGTCACTAGTAAAAAGACTTGATTTAAATCAACTCGATTTAAATCATAATTTTTAAAGAGCAACTGTCATCTCTGCTACTCCTTTGACCCGCTGTTGACTCACCGATAGTCCCAGTGTTGCAGAATATACAGCCTCCTGCTACGTAACTAAGCTCCATTTCATGCTGAATAAACTAAATTATTTATGTATCTTAAATAGAAAACTATCTTACGATAGATTTTTACCCCAAAAGTTTTTTATTAAAATACATTTGATAAAAATCAAAAAAATCTGATTTAAATAAAAAAATCCGATTTAAATAAAAAAAATCAGATTTTTTCGATTTTTTAAAAAAAAATCATTGATTTTTATCCACCCTGATGGGATTTGACACCCCATTCCTTTAAAGCGTGGGGCTGCAGCGCCAGAATTGTGAGAAAGGAAAATAACCACACATATATTTTTGTGTTTGTCTTGGGTTCAGGCTCAGCGGGCGACAACGGTTTCCCGGAAGGATGGAGACGAGCCGGCAGGATGCCATGTCTGATGGGGAGGGAGCGAAAGGCGGCAAGCTGACAGCAAAATTGCCCCCTTCGCCCAGTAAGAAGAAAGTCAGCAAGAAGAAAAAGAAAAAGAAAACCGTTCCAGGCCCTGGTGGGTAGCTATATAGAATCTAAGTGATATTTCAGTCGTTATAGCTTCCGATATTTGAGGGGCTGCCCCAAAGAAGAGGGGGTTCACCTATTTTCCAAAGCACTTGAAGGCCAGACAAGGAATAATGGATGGAAGCTAATCAAGGAGAGACAACCTGGAATTAAGGAGAAATTTCCTAACAGTGAGAAAAATTAACCAGTGGAACAGCTTGCCACCAGAAGTTGTAGGTACTCCAATACTGGAGGCTTTTAAGAAGAAATTGGACAGCCACTGGTCTGAAATGGTATAGTGTTTCCTGCTTGAGCAGGGGGTTGGACTAGAAGACCTCCAAGGTCCCTTCTAATCCTATTATTCTGTTATTCTGAAGGGGCTATTAGCAATCCCACTTTTTAGCTCAGCAACCTCTAGGATTCTCACAGAGTTGGTGGCTGTACTAACAGCATGGCAGGAAGAGGTAGGGCTCGACTTACGACCACTATGGAGCCCAAAATTTCCATTGCTAAGCAAGACCGTTTTGAAGTGAGTTTTGCTCCATTTTACGACCTTTCTTGCCAGACATGTTAAATGAATCCCTGTAGTTGTTAAGTGAGCAACACGGTTATTGAGTGAATCTGGCTTGCCCATTGACTTTGCTTGTCAGAAGATCGCAAAAAGGGGATCACGACCATCCCGGGACACTGCAACCGTCATAAATATGAGTCAGTTGCCAAATGTCTAAATTTTGATCATGCGATCGTGGGGATGCTGCAGTGGTCGTAATTGGGAAAAATGGTCATAAGTCATTTTTTTCAGTAACTTACAGGTAGTTCTTGCCTTACTACTATTCGTTTAGTGACCGTTTGGTCACTAAACGAATAGTAGTAAGGCAAGAACTACCTGTAATTCAATAATCGGGGACTGAGGAAAATTTATCATGGAAACTCACAGATCGGGGTGAAATGCTCCCGGTTCGGACTGGATCACTCGATCCGGTAGAGATGGTGGTGGGTGGTTCAGAGAACCGGTAGCAAAAATCCCTGCGCTCCCCCCCATGCCCAGCTGAGCCACGCGATCATCAGAGGCTATTTTTTTTACTTATAAAAGTATTTTTTCTACAACCTCTTCGGCTGAAAAAATGCTTTTAAAAGTAAAAAAAAAAGCCTCTGATAATTCCACTGCTCAGCTGGGATCGTCAGAGGCTTCTAAAAGCATTTTTTTCTGCAACCTCTTCAGCCGAAGAGGTTGTAGGGGGAAAAAAAAGCCTTTAAAAGCCTCTGGCGATCCCAGCTGAATTGCCTGATGGTCAGAGGCTTCAAAAAGCATTTTTTTCTGCAACCTCTTAAGGTTGTAGAAAAAATGCTTTTAAGAGTTAAAAAAAAAAAGTTGGCCATGCCCACCCAGTCACATTACCCCACCACCACCAAGCCACGCCCAGAGAACCGGTAGTAACAAATTTTAGATTTCATCCGTCACAGATCCATCCCTTTGGCATGACAAGGATGGTCCGGAGGGATTCCTATGGGCTCTGGAAACTGATGGTTGGCCTGGGTGATAAGGGAAAAGGATACAATCGAAATACAGGTACTCCTCCACTTATGACCACAATTGAACCCAAAATTTATATTGCTAAGCAAGACAGTTTGTTAAGATGTTTAAATTTAGTAGCTGGAACAGTGGGGTTGTGCAGTGAGCCAGAACACACAACTGTGGTTGATTAGTTGGAGAGTGCTGGCTCTTGCGTGAGGCAACCTGCGCTGCGATTGGTTGCTGTGGATGTAAAGGGGGAGTTTCCCTTTTTTCCCACCTTTTTCTTCTGTGTCCCCTTTTGTGCTCTGTGATTTACCTCAGGATGCTCCTGCTGTGTGGATTTACCTCAGGATGCTCCTGCCTTGATTTACCTCATGATGCTCCTGCTGTGTAGATTTACCCCATGATGCTCCTGCTGTGTGGATTTACCTCAGGATGCTCCTTCTGTATTGATTTACCTCATGATGCTCCTGCTGTGTAGATTTACCCCATGATGCTCCTGCTGTTTAGATTTACCTCAGGATGTTCCTGCTATCTGGATTTGCCTCAGGATGTTCCTGCTGTTTGGATTTACCTCAGGATGCTCCTGCCTTATTGATTTACCTCAGGATGCTCCTGCTCTGTCTTAAGGATGCTCCTAGTTTGCTGTGTATGCAGTTGTAAAATATATTTATTTACATAAAAATACAAGTACATGTCAGCGCCTCTGACTCCATTTGGATACCGGCTGCGAAATTCCCTGACATGGTTGTATATTAGGGTGTAACATTCAACTCTGAGCGAATAAAACAAAATAAAAGTACCACAGTGATTTGCTTAAAAGCCATGCCAAAAATGGTAAAATTGGGCAGAATTGACTTAACATCCATCTTACTTAGCAGTGTAAATTTTGGTCCCACCTGTGGTCGTAAGTCAAGGACCCCCTGTCCTGTAAAAATTCAAAATTGCTCACTTTTGATTTTGATTTTTTAAAAAAAAACAGACAAACATTCCAGCCAAGTCAAGAAAAAATCCATTTTTGCCATATTTCCACTGGATCTGCTGCAGCGCTGGAAGTGCGACGGGACCCCGCAGGAAGGTCACAGCAGGCGAGGATCAGGCAAAGCCACCAGGAACTCGCTCTCGGCCTGCTCGTCGTCCACTTCGATCTCAACCCCAGGAGACGCCATCCTGCCCAACGAGAGCCTTCGCTGGGACGGCGTTTTGGACGACCCCGAAGCCGAAGAGGAAAGGCTGTGCAACTATCGGTTAAGCCGAAGAAAACGCTATGGCGAATTCTTGCAGCAAAACCCCCTGTTGGATTCGCCCTTTCCGTGCCAGCAGCTGCCCGATCTGGATAAAGTCCCCGAGGCAGAGAAAGAGCGTTCCTTACACAAGAGTAAATCATCCTCCCTCATGGCCACCAAAAACAAAAGGCGTCCAAATTCAAAGCAAGGTAGCAAAACCCCAAAGAAGCAGCCGACAACGTTGCCATCCAGTAAATCTCAGGGAGTTCTGTGAAACGCTCCGAATTTGAGCACGATTTTTGTATTTTTACGGCCAAAGCACGAGATCAGAATTCTTATTAATAATATATTTTTTTTGCCTGTGTGGGGTCTCACAATGATCCAGGTGTATTTTTCAGTTTTTGCAAATTGTGTGTTGGAGAATAAAACGCTGTGTTTGACAGTCGCACCTGCCCTGTGTTTGCATAAATTGTGTGCGAGGGGAGGAAGGGGGAGCGTGTGAAATTCATACAAAAGGGATATTCTTCACAGGTGTGTTCAGGATGGCAAACAGGTTGGCAGGATCTGAACGAACAGAAATTTATTTGCATAAATAGAGCAAGAGATAAGATCCAAGGGCTCGGGTCCGTTTTTTTTTTTTTTCCCCAAAAACGCAAATACGGTACTTCCTGGAATGATAATACAGTAATCCTTGACTTTTGACCACCACTGAGCCCAAAATTTCTGTTGCTAAGCAAGACAGCTGTTGAGCTTTCCCCCATTTTACGAGCTATCTTGCCACGGTTGTTAAGTGAATCCCTGCAGTTGTTAAGTTAGTAACACGGTGGTTAAGAGAAGCCGGCTTTCCCATTGACTTTGCTTGTCAGAAGGTCGCAAAAGCGGATCACATGACCTCAGGACACTGCAACTGTCATAAATAGGAGTCAGTTGCCGACGTCTGAATTTTAATCACATGAGAACGTTGATGCTGCAACAGCCGTAAGTGTGAAAAACGGTCATATGTCACTTTTTTCAGTAACGTAACTTTGAATGGTCACTAAATGAACTGTTGTAAGTCGAGGATTACCTGTAGTCCTGGGAAGGGAAAGAATAAAACACATCTAAGGACAGGTTTCTCTCAAACTCTCTTTCCCTCTGTTAGGAAATGTTCCTTACCCAGGTAGTCCTCGACCTACGACCACAATTGAATCCAAAATTTCCGTTGCTCAGCAAGACAGTCGTTAGGTGAGTTTTCCCCCATTTTACGACCCTTCTTGCCAGTTGTTAAATGAATCACTGCAGTTATTAAGTTAGTAACACAGTGGTTAAGAGAAGCTCAGGCATTGACTTGGCCTGTCAGTAGGTCACAAAAGAGGATCACGTGACCCCCGGACACTGCAGCCGTCCCAAATATGAACCAAGTTGCCAAGAATTTTGATCATGTGACCGAGGTGATGCTGCAACGGCCATAAGTGTAAAAAGTTGGTCATGCGTCATTTTTTTCAGTGCCGTTGTAACTTTGAACGGTCACTAAACAAATGGCTGTAAGTCAAGGACTATCTATAAACCAGTGTTGGCGAACATTTTCGGCACCGAGTGCTGAAATGGGAGTGCATGCGTGTGTGTGTGTGCTGGAAACCAGAAGAGCAGCCGCCTGGTATGCATGTGCACACTGGGAGGATGATCTTCCGGTTTGCAGTGCACGGATGCGCGCCAGCAACCTGGTCTTCCGGTTTCTGGCGGACATGCATGTGTGAAGGCCAGCTGGCCGGTGCCGGGAAGATAATCTTCTGGTTTCCAGCATTTGCATGCTCACTGACCAGTGGTTTCGCGCACACATGCGCACCGGAAACCAGAAGACCAGGTGGCCCTGGCCAGCACGCCGGAACCTGGAAGCTTTTAGGCGATGGCTCGCGTGCCCGGAGAGATGGCTCTGTGCGCCACTTCCATCACGTGTGCCACAGGTTCACCATCACGGTTATAAACCATGGCTGCCAGGGGAATTCTGGGAGTTGAAGTCCACACATCTTAAAAGTTGAGAAAGTCGCTAAGCCATTTAACCCACCACCGTCATACAACAGCAGAGCTCGGGCTATTTTCTTCTGATAATTTATTACAACATGAAAAAGAGGGATTTCAATAGCCAATTATCTTTGGCCTGACAAACTTTACATCGCACATTTGAAACCTCCTTTAAAAATACACAAGTTATTTCAAAGCATTCACGTTGAAAATGACACAAGAGCGAGACTTTTTTCTTTAAAAAAAAAACACCAAGGTTTTATGCAAAGCTTTTATTTTATTCAAAACTCTTTTATTTTATTCAAAACTCTTGAGCAATGTAACTTAAAAGAACCCGGAGCACACCTATTCGAGAGTAACATTTGCAAAACAGATGTATTTTTTTAAAAAAATCTATTCTGTATATCCTATGAAAACTGATGCTGTCTTTAGGGAAATTCACGCTGGGAAAATGCCAGATGGTGAAAAATCTCACCAGGTGTGCCTTTGTGTGTGCAAAATGCACACCAGGAGGCCACAGAAAACTGTTGTTACAACATGTCAAATGAACATGGAGGAATTTATTTAGTTATTTATTTATTTAGCAGAATCTAAGGGCCCTTTCAGATAATTTTTGAACCCTGGCTTCCAAGTTTGGCTGGGCAGGTAAACCCCCCCCCCCAAAGTCTTATTTTTACTTATTTTTTTTTAAGTAATTTTGCAGGACAAAATATCATGGCAAAGAATTTTAAGATGGGGAAACAGCCCGATAAAATGCAAAAGCACAATTTCTTAAACTTGACTTACGACGATTTTCATTTGGATATGCATGCAGTCCTCAATTTACGAAGAATTTCCATTGCTTACTGGTGGTTGAGTAAACCGTGCCCCATTTTATGACCTTTTTTTGCCACCGGTGTTAAGGAAATCACTGCAGTTGTTAAAGTGAATCAGGCGGCTTCCATCTTACCCCTTTGACTTTGCTTGTTGGAAGCTGGCTGGAAAAGTCACAAATATTGATCACGTAAGCGTTGAGATGCTACAACCGTCGTAAACATAAATCCATGGACAAGTTTGATCATGGTATCTTAAGAATACCACAACCATCTTTTAAGTGTGAGAATTGGCCATAAGTCACTTTTTATTTATTTTTTTATTTTATTTCATTCAATTTGTATACCGCCCTTCTCCTAGTGGACTCAGGGCGGTGCACAGCCAGAACTAAAACACATACCAATACAAAATTTAAATTTTTTTTAAAAGAATTACATGACTTTGGCCCAAAATTTAAAACATTCAAACTAAAACCCATTGACAATTTAAAAAGCTAAAAAACTTTTTTCAGGGCCGTGGCAACTTTAAACAATCGGTAAAAATGTTCGTAAGTCGAGGATTACCAAAAATTCAGAGAAGAGCAACTAAATTGATCAAAGGCCTGGAGACTAAAATATATGAAGAACGGTTGCAGGATTTGAGTCTGGCTAGTCTAGAGAAAAGAAGGACTAAGGGGCACATTATAGCAATATTTCTTTATTATTTATTTATTAGTTCGATTTATATGCCACCCTTCTCCGGAGACTCAGGGCGGCTTACAATGCTTTTAAGCAACAGCCTTCATACTTTTCTATATACCTGCTTAGTAGGGCTTTCGGCCCCCCCAAACGGTGTTCTTTTTTATACAAAGTCAGCTTATTGCCCCCACAAACTGGGTCCTCATTTTACCTACCTCGAAAGGATGGAAGGCTGAGTCAACCTTGAGCCTGGTGAGATTCGAACTCGCAGTAATTGCAGGCAACTGGCAGCTAAGTGCTACTTTAACAACACTTTAGTCCTCTGCGCCACCAAGGCTTATATTGCAGTATTTGAGGGGCTGCCCCAAAGAAGAGGGGGTCAACCTATTCTCCAAAGCACCAGAAGGCAGGAGAAGAAGCAACGGATGGAAACTAATCAAACTTCCTAACAAAGAGGACAATTAACCAGTGGAACAGCTTGCCACAAGAAGTTGTGGGTGCTCCATCACTGGAGATTTTTAAGAAGAGTCTAGACAGCCACTTATCTGAAATGGCATAGGGGTCTCTTGCTAGAGCAGGGGGCTCTGCTGGTTCTGTGGGCGGGGCTTGGTGGGCGTGGTGTGGCAGGAGACGGATACTGCAAAATCTCCATTCCCACCCCACTCCAAGGGAAGGATATTGCAAAATCTCCATTCCCACCCTACTCTGGGGCAAGCCAGAGGTGATATTTGCCGGTTCTCTGAACTACTCAAAATTTCCGCTACCGGTTCTCCAGAACCTGCTGGATTTCAACTCTGGGCTGGACTAGAAGACCTCCAAGGTCCCTTCCAGCTCTATTCTATTCTCAATTTTAAAAAGAAAGCCGAAAGCTACTTTTTTTTTTTTTTTTTTGCACAGTGAAAATAACCAGAGCTCTCCCGTAAAACTTGCAGTAGCATAACAAACTTGTTATTTTTAATTTTTTTTCCATCCTCGGATCGTTTTACATCGTTTTTAGAATTTTTTTTTTTTAAATTTAAAAAAAAACCCCGTTGCTGGAATGCACTGCCGATGACTTGAGTTATGTTCCTTTACAAGGAACACCGTGCCCTACTAAAATATTCCTCATTTTTTAAACCCGAGGCCGCAAGAGAGACAATAGCTGGCAGGTCTCAAACAGGTCCTTTCACAAATTTAAGGAATTCCTTTCTGCTGCCAGAAGGGGAGGAAAAAATCAAGGCAGTTGGCTTGAAATATCGCTGGTGTAAGCAATTCGGAGCAACTTTTAAGTTTTTGGCTGGGTTACAACAGCCCACGGCAGTTTCCCTTAACATGCTCCTTTCAGGAACATTTATTTTTTAAAGAATAACTCTATTATTCCCCTCTTTGGCAAGGTTAAAACTACACGTGATAGCTGAGATCTCATAATTTATTTGCACCCTGTCCTGAGTTCAGGACTTCCAAAACTGAATTTGTCTTTCAGCCAGAGGCTATTTTAGAGAAGCTGCCTGGAGAAATCCAATGTTTGCATAAAGGAATGTACTGCTCTCCCTAAAATGCGCTTTTTTCTTTACTTCTCAGGTTTCCTATCCAGCAAAAAAATAAATTAAAAAAAATCAGTTCTAACAAGCAACTTGCTCTAAATCCTCCCCGTGAGTGAAAATCAAGAGTCCTAACACATTTGACTTAAAAGTATAGAGATTTTCCAAGTTTTGTTAAATAGTGTGATTTTGTTAAAAAGACTCGCAAAGCTTTTAATAAAATTTTTGGGGGAAAACAGGTCCTACTAATTCCTGATTTTTTTTCGCCCCAACTTGGCAATTTTAACTAAGGACTTCAACTCCCAGAATTCCGCCTAGTCGGCTGGGGAATTCTGGGAGTTGAAGTCCACCCATTTTAAGGTTTGCCAAAATTGGAAAACATTGTCATAAATTAACACAGCTTTGCTCCAACAAAATCCTCCCCACGAATCAGACCTAACACAAATATCACAAAATACTTCTCCCTTCTTATTATCACTTTCAAAAAAACTTTCTCAATTAAAGCTAAAGCACTGAGTTTCACTCAACATTTTAGATTATTTATATTCCATCCATTAAATCTGTTTGAGGTGGGCTGTTTTTTTTTAAAAAAAAAACCACACATTTTTTCGAATGTTTTTTCTACCACTTTTATGAATATTTTCTGGATTCACCAAAGATGCCTAAACCATGGATTACAGTCCACTGTGGCTTCTCTTATAAACCATGATAAAGCCAGCCTTAACTTAGTTACGTGACTGCCTATGCAAAAGGAAATATTTGTTTCTGAACCTTGTCTGAATTTTTCTCACTTTTTGTGATCAGGGATTATTGATCCTGAAAACACAAAAGTAAATATTTGTTTCTCAACCTTTGCTTAATTTTTCTCTCATTTTGTGATTAGGGGTTATTGATCCTGAACGCACAAAAGTAAAAAAATATTTGTTTCTTAACCTTTGCTGATTTTTTTCCCTCACATTTTGTATTGATCCTAAAACCACCACTTGTTTCACACAGAAAAAAACAGCTGGAAGACAATAAAACACACATCACATTTAATCCGCACTCAAGAATGTAAAAAAAAAGAAGAGCTTCAGATGTAAAAACTTTACCCTGGGAAACAATTTTGCAGCTGTCCCTTTCTCAAAAATGAATGGCTAATTCCCACAAGTGCACGAAATTACCTATTTTTCCTCTCTTCTGCCTTGTCTGTATAAATTATCCCATGATAAGTAAATTTTTTTAATCAAAAGTGAAGCCGTAGCATTTAATTGTCTCATTGTTTTGGAATTAATGATTAAAAGGCCTGTCTGAATCAAAAATGCTTTTGTTCGATCGTTATAATAAACAGAACTAGCAAAAGTCACGGGGAAAGAACGGACAGCTAATTTTATAGCAAATACAGGGGTGGGTTTCAGATAATTTTACCACCAGTACACCGCGCACCGAAAATATGAACGCGCGCACGCCTTCTGCGTAGCCTTCCACACATTGCTTTGCTCACGCGGGCGGCTTGCACGCATCCACGCGCAGGGGTGAAATCCAACAGGTTCTGACAGGTTCTGCAGAACCGCTAGCGGAAATTTTGAGTAGTTCGGAGAACCGGCAAATACCACCTCTGACTGGCCCCAGAGTAGGGTGGGAATGGAGATTTTGCAATATCCTTCCCCTGCCACGCCCACCAAACCATGCCCACAGAACCAGTAATAAAAATATTTGGATTTCACCACTGTGCACGCGGCTTAGAAAACATGGCTAAATAGAACGGCATAGCGCCGAGGCGGGTGTGTGGGCTCACCCGCTCTCCCGAACCGGCTGAATACCACCTCTGAGCAAATAAGATATATTGGTTAAAGTACATCTATCTCTCATTGGTCTTTTTCTTTAAATGTAAAATCATTTCAGACAAATTGCCTGGAGGCATTCCGAATTCTTCAAACATCCTGAATAGAAGAACAGCTAATTTTTGTAAAAAATTTTACATCCATCTAAAATTAGGAACTGCTCTAGCAAAATCTATATATTATACTTTTTAGCTCTTGTGTTTTTCAAAGTTGGGAACGTTAAGATGGGTGGACTTCAACTCCCAGAATTCCCCAGCCAGCCATGCTGGCTGGGGAATTCTGGGAATTGAAGCCCACCCCCTTTTAAAGTGGCCATGTTTGAAAAAAAAAATATTGCTTTAACTTAACAAAGGAAGTGCTGAATTTAGCCTTAAAATCACAATGGCTTTAAAAGGTGAGATTTTTTTTAAAAAGGTTTGTTTTTTAAAACTCTCCGAATCAGGAAAACCATACAGTTTCCACAATCCCTTAAAAGTTCTTACTTTAAGTAAGAGGAAAATTAAGTTACTTAAGATAAATTCCCTCTGAAAAAACATCCTGATTTTCACCCCTGTATAAAAAATATCAGAATCACCAATGAAGTCATTTTTTTTTAAGGGAAAGCAAAAAAAAAAAAAAAGAAAAGAAAAGAAAAGAGAGGGGGGAAATTGCTATTTTTATACATAAAAGCAAAAATGAAGTACGGGAACTTTTAAGCAAAAAGGGGCATTTTAGAAGGGAACCAACTTTTAATGTGACTGTGGGTGAAACGTGAGATTCTTTACACAAGGATTCCATGCTGGTTTAAAGCAGCTCTTGATTTTTTTTTTTTTTTTCAATTCCACCACATCAGTGGCGGGTGAAAGCTGATTTATTCCTGGTGTTATTCGAGATTTATTTGAAAGTGTCTAATAAAAGCAGTGCTTTCTCTTCCAAAGACTCTGAAATGCCATCTCTCTCTCTCTCTCTTCTCCCATTTTCCCATTCATGGAAACATTCTTCCCCCTGCCTTGGGCTTCAGCTAACTTTACAGGTCCTTTCATAGGAATGGCGGCTTGACAACTTTGCAACCACTTCCAATCAACCGTTCAGATTTTTTTTCCCCCATTGAACTCAACAAGACGAGAAGTAAGAACATGGATGAAGGGAGGGAAATTTGATTTTTTTTTTTTAAAAAAATTATGTTTTGGAGCAATCAGTGTTTAAAGGCTTAATTTTTTTTAACTCCATGGCCTGTAACAAATAGGAGGAAGCAAAGTAACCGTTGACGGATGCTCTCCCTTCCTCGTTCCTGTTGCCTGTTGAATCCATAGTGGTACAGATGTCCAACAGGTCACTCTGATGCTATTTTTTTTTTTTTTTAGTTCTGAGCATGAAAAAGATGGCAGGGTAGAAGCCACCTGAGTTTCAGCAAGAGAGAATTGGAAGTCAGCAGCTTTCGGAGTGGTTCTCATTTCCGGACGATTCCAACTCCACGCTAGATAAGAATTTCCGGTTGAATTTTTTGCAGTTGTAATCCAGGGTAGTGGTGTACACAGTTTTGGTGTGCTTTGGGTACACAATGGTGGTGCTTGTGAAATTCCCAGGTCGGTTGCAAAGGTGGAATTGCACTTCCGCTTTGTAACTGCGCCATGTGCTGTCGGGAACACAGATGATGGTTTGGCTGCAAGACGACACACCAAGCCGGACTGGCATGTAAACATTATTAATGAAGTGTTTTTCGGAGTCGTACTTAACCGAGGAGGTGTATCTGGGCAAGAAAAAAATAAATACAGATTAACATCATTTTCTTGGGAGGAAAAAATACAGCAACTCCTCGACTTACAACCACAATTCATCATCATCTTCTTTTAACGACACCATAATCCCTTGCGGGGTGGAGTCTGGGCAACTGAATGGAGCTAGGAGAGCGTTTACTGGCCAGATGCCTTTCCTGTCGCCAATGAGGAGTTTTGTTCAGCAGATATATTCTCAGCGTGCCCCAAGAGAGAAATATCGGTCTCTACCTAGGATCGAACTCACAGCCTCCTGATTGTGAGGCGAGCGCTTCCACCTCTAGGCCACCGTGCCATTCCCTTACAACCACAATTGAGCCCAAAATTTCTGTTGCTAAATGAGACATTTGTGAAGTCAGTTTTGCCCCATTTGACGAGCTATCTTGCCACGGTTGTTAAGTGAATCCCTGCAGTTGTTAAGTTAGTAACACGGTTGTTAAGTGAATCCGGCTTTCCCATTGGCTTTGCTGGTCAGAAGGTCGCAAAAAGGGGATGGCATGACTCCAGGAAAACTGCAACCGTCATAAATATGAATCAGTTGCCAAGCATCTCAATTTTAATCATGTGACTATGGGGATGCTGTGACGGAGGTGTGAAAAACTGGTCATAAGTGGCACTTTTTTCAGTGCCACTGTAATTTTGTAATGGTCACTAAATGAACTGTTGTAAATCAAGGACTATCTATAGTTAGAAGTAAGGTAGTCCTTGACTTAACAACAGTTCATTTAATGTCCTTTCAAAGTTACAACAGCACTAAAAATGTGATTTATGACCTTTTTTCGCAGCTACAACTTTTGCAGCACCTCCGTAGTCCAGTGATCAAAATTCAGATGCTTGGCCACTGACTCGCATTTATGACGTCATGCAGTGTCCCAGAGTCACGTGATCCCCTTTTGCGACCTTCTGACAAGCAAAGTCAATGGGGGAGCCCGATTCACTTAATAACCGTCTTACTGACGGCAGTGATTCACTTAACAACGGCGGCAAGAAAGGTTGTAGAACGGGGCAAAACTCACTTCACAGCTGTCTCACTTAGCCACAGAAATCGTGGGCTCAATTGGGGTCGTAAGTCGAGGACTTAAACCTTGAAGATTTCTATTGTGTCTTTTTTAATCAGGTTTAATGTTATTTTAGCTGACTATTATGGGAGGGTTTTTTTTATGTGGGATTCCACGCAGAGAGACTTTGAAACGATTCCCATCTCCAAAAGGCTTACGATTTCAAGGGAGAAGTTTGACTCGCACAGCTGTTCTGTTTCTTTTAGCGAAGAAATCTGTTTTTATGATCTATTTGAAGCTGTAACTTGAGACCCATTCCCATTTCACTGCGCTGCTTAATGTTTTTCAAACTTGGCAACTTTAAGAACAGTGGACTTCGATTCCCAGCATTCCTCAGGAAAGATGCTGAGTTGACTCCGTGGGACTTGAAGTTCCATCTTTTAAAGCATGGAATTGAGTGAGGAATTCTGGGTATTGAAGTCCATCCATCTTAAAGCATGCTGGTTTGGGAATTCTGGGAGTGGAAGTCTACTCATCTTAAAGCATGCTGGCTGAGGAATTTTAGGAATGGAAGTCCACCCTTCTTAAAGCATGCTGGCTGGGGAATTCTGGGAGTTGGAGTCCAGCCATCTTAAAGTATGTTCACTGGGGAATTCTGGGAGTGGAAGTCCATCCATCTGAAAGCATGCTGGCTGGGGAATTCTGGGAGTGGAAGTCCACCCATCTTAAAGCATTCTAGCTGGGGAATTCTGGGAGTTGAAATCCACCCATTTGAAAGCATGGCTTTTGGGGAATTCTGGGAGCTGAAGTCCACCCAACCATGAACTGAAGATAGTTCAGTCAGTGGCTACTAGAGAAAAACATGACTGAAATAGGAGACAGGGCCACAAAACAGCTCAATTCAAAGCTTATTAACCCCAATCCCAACTCAATGGATTCTAACCATGATATCTTGAGGGAACTCAAATGGCTTGGCACATCATGCTAATCCCATTAGCATTAAGCTAATCCCAAACTTGATGGCTTACTACAAAGCTGTCCAACCTTGGCATCTTAAGAGATTTGTGGACTTCAACTCCCAGAATTCCCCAGCAGATGAATTCTGGGAATTGAAGTCCATAGGTCTTAAATGTTGAATACATTCAACGGTCCTTCAGCCATTTCCTTTTCAACCTCGCTGCTTCTTCTTTCTTTCCAAAAAAAAAGGCAATATAAAGACAAATAAGCTACCTTACATCCTTGGGTGGCAACGGGTCAAATGCCACCCCTTCGCCAAAGGAGAGTGGGCAGAGCCGCAGGGGGTTAGGAGGAGACGAAATGTCCTACAAAACAATCAATACAAGAAATTTTTTTGAGGGACAAAAAAATACATGTGAAAAAACAGACTCAGAAGAACAAAGTCACGTCTGACCCAAGAGCAAGCAAAACCCAGCCAAATACAATACAAATACAAATACAAATACTTAATCCTTTTATTCAGCAATTATAGGTAATCTAGATTTGCAACAGTTCATTTAGTGACCCTCCAAAGTTACAACGGTGCTGGAAAAAGTGACCTATGACCTTTTCCCCCACATTTACAACTTTTGCAGCATCTGCACAGTCAGGTGATCAAAATTCAGCTGCTTGACAACTGACTCCTATTTATGATGCTTGCAGAGTCCTGGGGTCTCGTGATCCCCTTTTGCGACCTTCTCCAAAGAAAAGTCAACGGAGGAGCCAGATTCACTGAACAACGAGGTTACTAATTTAACTACTGCAGTCATTCACTTAACAACCGTGGCAAGAAAGGTCGTGAAATGGGGCAAAACCCACTTAACAACTGTCTGGCTTAGCAACAGAAAGGTTGGTGCTCAATTGTCGTAAGTCAAGGACTATCAATATTACAAAGCATTAAACCTAATTGCTGTTCTTGGAATGGGGATTCTGGGAATTGAAGTCCATCCATTTTAAACATCCTGGCTGGGAAATTCTAGGAATTGAAGTCCATCCATCTTAAAACATCTTGGCTGGGGAATTCTGGGAGTTGGACTCCACCCGTCTTAAAGTTGTGGGGTTTAGTTAGACCATCTGTCCTCTGAATCTTCGAAACCAGTATCTGCAAAATGGTTGAAGCATTGCAGGGGAGAGTCCCAACCCACGTACGAAAAAGGTGAGACTGAGATGGGAGATGAGCTATTTGATGTCTTCTGCATTGCCAGCGTATTTACTTGCAGCTCATCGGTCATGACATACCAGCAATACTCCACATGCAACTCAACAGCTGCCTCTAATCCACTTTCTGGAAGAAGAAATAAAATCACTTTGCAGCATCTCTGGCAGTTTGTTATTTCCCAGCACGCATAATGTACATTCCAGCGGGGAAACCCCAGCCGGAGATGCTGTCTTGCTTTTGATGTGCAGCTTTGTAGATTTCCTGTGGGGCTGGCTCATTTTTGTCCCAGGTTGTTTGCAGCAGCTAAACCAGGGTTTCTCAAACTCAGCAACTTTGAAATAGGTGGACTTCAACTCCCACAATCCCCCAGCCAGCATGCTTAAGAGGGGTGGACTTCCACTCCCAGAATTCCCCAGTCAGCATGCTTTAAAATGGGTGGACTTCCACTCCCAGAATTCCCCAGTCAGCATGCTTTAAAAGGGTTGGACTTCCACTCCCAGAATTCCCAGTCTGCATGCTTTTAAGAGGGTGGACTTCCACTCCCAGAATTCCCCAGTCAGCATGGTTTAAAATGGGTGGACTTCCACCCCACAAAGCCCCAGCCATCATGCTTTAAGAGGGATGGACTTCCACTCCCAGAATTCCCCAGCCAGCAATGCTTTAAGGATAATCCTCGACTTAGAACCATTTGTTTACAAAGCGTCCAAAGTTACAAGGGCATAGGAAAAAAAAAAAAACAAACCCTGACTTTCAACCACTCCTTAGCCTGATGACCGTCGTTGCCTCTCTAAGGTCCAGTGATCAAAGCCACGAGTGAATTATGAACTCCGGCAATGTTGGACCGACCTGGCTCTCTCCAACTGGGAACCGAAAGGGCTACTGTCTTGGCACGGGGGAGAAACGGCTGGAACCGGTTGCTAACCACTCCCAGCCTTTAATTCGATCCAGTCTTCAAGCTGCGTAGAAACCATTTTGAGTTCCTGTCTGAGCTGGGGCCAAAGCAGAGCCGCATTCCCACCCGTGCCAAACCGTTCCTTCTTTCTCCAGTTAGGGAAAAAACTGCCATTTCAGGAGAAACCGATGCCACTGGAGAGGGGGGTGGGGGGGTTTGAAAGAGGGCACCGAAGAGAGGATTAAAAATCCAGTTTATCTGCCGTTTGGCTTTTAGCAATTCGGCTAAAAAAAAAAGGAGAGAGGCTGAACGACAGCGTTAAGGTTAGGGAGCGAAGCAAAGCGTGCAATCCCTTGGTGCTCTCTTCAGCTGGGTGGTTTTCTTGGAGACGTTTCATGACCCAACTAGCAAACAACATCAGTGCTAGAAGGGAGTTAGGGTTGGAGAGGGGGAGGAGGAGGAGGGAGAGGAGGAGGAGGAGGAGGACGAGGAGGAAGACTGTGGGGTCCTTGGTGCTCTCTGAGCTCGGTTCCTTTCTTACAGACGTTTCATTACCCAACTAGGTTACATCATCAGTGCTAGAAGGGAGTTAGGGTTGGAGAGGGGGAGGAGGAGGAGGGAGAGGAGGAGGAGGAAGACTGTGGGGTCCTTGGTGCTCTCTGAGCTCAATTGCTTTCTTATAGACGTTTCATTACCCAACTAGGTTACATCATCAGTGCTAGAAGGGAGTTAGGGGAGGAGGAGGAAGAAGAGGAGGAGGAGGAGGACGTGGTGGTGGAGGAAGACTGTGGGGTCCTTGGTGTTCTCTGGCTTGGTTCCTTTCTTACAGACGTTTCATTACCCAACTAGGTTACATCATCAGTGCTATCCATGTTCAGAGTACACAAAAGACCTCACAGTTCAACCTTAAACTACCAATATTCCGTTCAACGGAGAGCAAAGTTTAAGGACGATTCTCCAGCTCGGAATGGGCAGCGCTGACCGGGACAGCTCCGAAAGGATTTTGCAGCAGCAGGCTGGATGCATATTTGCTAGGTGAACCCCAAACTTTTCTGTTTATAGCCGTTGTACTGTAGGAGGGAGCCTATGTCTGTCTATAAGAGTCAGAAATCAGGAGTCTGAGAGCACCGTTTTGAGAAAATATATACATACATTTATATTAGATTTTTTTTCCCGCCTTTATTACTTTATAAACAACCCTATGAGGTGGGCCAGGCTGAAGGAGAGAGAGACTGGCCCAAAGGCACCCAGCCGGCTTCTTTGCCTAAGGCAGGACTAGAACTCACCATCTCCTGGTGATTGGCTCAAGGTCACCCAGATGCCTTTCATGCCTAAGGCAGGACTAGAACTCACCATCTCCTGGTAATTAGTCTGAAGTCCTCAGCTAGCTTTCATGCCTAAGGCAGGACTAGAACTCACCATCTCCTGGTAATTAGTCTGAAGTCCCTCGCTAGCTTTCATGCCTAAGGCAGGACTAGAACTCACCATCTCCTGGTGATGAGTCTAAAGTCCCCCCAGCTAGTTTTCATGCCTAAAGCGGAACTAGAACTCGCAGTCTCCTGGTGATTGGTCTGCTTTCATACCTACGGCGGGACTAAACATCACGGACTCCCAGTTTCTAGCCTGGTGCCTTCCCCCACTACCCGACCTCTCCCATTAAGCCGTCGCTTCACCCGTAGGATCATTTAGCCACAATCCATGGCTTCCCTCTGCTCGTGGGTGCCTTCGCAAGCCCCCCCCTCCGCCGTGAAATCGGAAACTCGTAGAGAAGTCATGTCGCTTTTCCTCTTGACTTTGTTGTTGTAATCCAAAAGTATTAAACCGGGAAGGGGAGAGGAAGTGGCTACGGTACAACTGAATTTCGTCTAGGTTCCTCCCTCCCCCCCCCCCCCCCCCCCCCTACAGTTCCACTTGCGTGGCCCCCCCCCCCCCCCCACCCCCCGCCACAACCCCCCCCCAAACCGAAATCCGGTTACGGATGTTGGCAACACAGCAGTTGCCGAACAAATGTTGCTTGCAGCTGTGAAGGCGACCGATAGATTGCACAGGCACATCTTTCCTGGCCAGGGAAAGGGGATCTCATGGGTGGGGGGTTGCGGGGAGGGGAGAGAGAGAGAAAGGGGGGGCAAGAGGCTTAAAAGACAAAGCTCGGGGCTTGAGACTGCAGGGCCCCCCTCCTAAAAATTCCCAGAAGAGAGTTTGGGAAGACTGCACTGACTTGATTTTTCGCACTAAAAAAAAGTTTTGGATTCTTATTAAAAAATGCCCATTGGGGTACAGGCAGGGATAAAATCCAGCAGATTCTGGCGAACTGGTAGCGGAAATTTTGAGCAGTTCGGAGAATCGGTAGTGCAAATTTTGTGTAGTTCGGAGAACCGGCAAATGCCACCTCTGGCTGGCCCCAGAGTGGGGTGGGAATGGAGATTTTGCAGTATCCTTCCCCCAGGAGTGGGGTGGGAATGGGGATTTTGCAGTATCCTTCCCCTGCCACGCCCACCAAGCCACACCCCCAGAACCGGTAGTAAAAAAAAAAAATGGATTTCCCCAGTGGGTACAAGGAGTCGTCAACTTCCCGGCCACGACGGAGCCCAAAATTTCTGCTGCTTAAATGAGACATTTGTTAAGTGAGCTTTGCCCCATTTTACGACCTTGCTTGCCACCGTTGTTAAGTGAATCGCCAGCAGTCAGTTAACACGGCTGTTGAGTGAATCCGGCTTCCCCAATTGAAGTGTTGCTTGTCAGACGGTTGCAATCATGTGACCCTGGGACACTGCCACCGTCATAAATACGAGTCAGTGGCCGAGCACCTGAATTCTGATCCGGTGAGCACTGAGAGCCACAGAGGATGGGCTTTGTAATACTTGAAACATGGTTTTCGGGTAGTACGGTTGCAACTGGCTAATCAACGGGCGTTTTCTTGTATTTTAAATTGGCTTTTCGATTTAAAATGCAAGAAAACCCAGGTTCATTACACAAAAACCATGTTTCAAGTATTACAAAGCCCATCCGCTGGGACTTTGTTAATGCTTACGATTGCTGCAGCACTCATAAGTATGAAAAAAGTGGTCGTAAGTCACTTTTGTCAGTGCCACTGTAACTTTGAATGGTCACTAAACAAACTGTCATAAGTCAAGGACTACCTCTATAAATTAGGCAGCTGGTGTGGTCTCCTGGCTACAGTCCTGGGAGGGATCGAGGTTACATTATGAACCCCTCTTATATTTGGGGGGGGATCCTTCCTGCTTTCTTCCTCTCCCTGAACCCAAGTAGATTCACATGATAGATGATTTTAGGGGACCGGAGGCTAAAACATGCGATGAACAGTTGCAGGAACTGGGCATGGCTAGTCTAGTGAAGAGAAGGACCAGGGGAGACAGGAGAGCATCTTCCAATATTTGAGGGGCTGCCCCAGAGAGGAGGAGGGGGGTCAAGCTATTCTCCAAAGCACCTGAAGGCCAGGCAAGGAATCATGGATGGAAACTGATCAAAGAGAGATTCAACCTGGAAATAAGGACTCTTTACACTCCTTTTAAGGCAAGCCATTAAAATCCCAGTGGCTGGGATTCACACAACCCTGTTGTCCCCTTTATGGCTAGTTTAAAGGCAATGCATTGGGAAGATCCCTGGATCAGGGCTCATTTCAGTGACCGAGTCAGTAGGCAGGTCCTTCTTCTGATAAAATGCTCCCTTGCATTTACAAGGGCATCGTGCTAATTTCTTGAATTATGTCAATCAAGCTGGAGGAATGTCCTCCAGAATTTAAGCCTGTCCTATAGGGATAGATAGATAGATGATAGATGATAGATAGATAGATAGATAGATAGATAGATAGATAGATAGAAAGACAGAAACAGAGAGACACACACAGAGATATCGAGCTAGAGAGAGAGAGAGAGAGTGATAGTAGAGGGATAGCGATAGATGGATAGATAGATAGATAGATAGATAGATAGATAGATAGATAGATAGACAGATAGATAGATAAATAGAAAGATAGATGATAGATAGATATGGATAGAAGATAGATTAGATAGATAGATGGATAGATAGATAGATAGATAGATAGATAGATAGATAGATAGAAAGACGGAAACAGAGAGACACACACACAGAGATATCAAGCTAGAGAGAGAGAGAGAGAGAGAGAGAGAGATAGTAGAGGGATAGCGATAGATAGATAGATGATAGATAGATATGGATAGAAGATAGATTAGATAGATAGATAGATAGATAGATAGAAAGACAGAAACAGAGAGACACACACACAGAGATATCAAGCGAGAGAGAGAGAGAGAGAGAGAGAGAGAGAGAGAGAGAGAGAGAGAGAGAGCAAGAAAGAGAGGGGTAGTAGAGGGATAGCGATAGATGGACAGATAGATGATACAGTTGTGGCCAAAATTGTGGAAACCTTTTGGGAAAAGTTGTATATTTGAGGTTTGATGGCTAATAACACCACTTTTTTTTTTTTTGGAGTTTCAAGATAATCCTATTCCACTACTGAATGACCTGGGAATAGCCCAGACCTTCACCCAATGGAAAATCTAGGGAACCGACTAAAGGAACTTGTTCGTCAGAAGCGACCCAGCAATAAAACCCAGTTAATAGAAGCCATCATTCAAACTTGGTTTCACATTAGAACATCTGCAGAACTCAAAGACTTGGTTCACTCCATGGGAAGACGTTGTAAGGCCGTAATTTATGCTAAAGATGACCCAACTAAGGATTAACTGACATGGGAATAATTTTTGTATATCTCGTTTTTTTTTTAATGGTGATCATTTTTTTATATCTCATTTTTTCTACGTGTGTCACTTTTCTTCTTCATAGTGTAACTGCTATTCTAAGAGCAAATCCTTCCTAAAAGCTATTGCATTACGTTCTGGATTCAATTATCTTTCCACTGATACATAATTTTATGGTACTACTCCCCCCCAAAAAAGTGGTGTTATTAGCTAGTTTTAGAAAATACACTTTCCCCAAAAGGTTTCCACAATTTTGGCCACTACTGTAGATAAGAGATAGATGATAGATTTGATAGACAGATGACACATAGCCAGATAAATAGATAGAGATAGAAAAGAAGAAAAGAGCCTTGGTGGCGCAGCGGACTAAAGTGCTGTTAAAGTAGCACTTAGCTGCCAGCTGCCTGCAATTACTGCAAGTTCGAATCTCATCAGGCTCAAGGTTGACTCAGCCTTCCATCCTTCCGAGGTAGGTAAAATGAGGACCCGGATTGTGGGGGCAATAAGCTGACTTTGTATAAAAAAAGAACACCGCTTGGGGGGGGGGCGAAAGCCCTACTAAGCAGGTAAATACAAAAAAGTATGAAGGCTATTGCTTAACACATTGTAAGCAGCCCTGAGTCTCCGGAGAAGGGCGGCATATAAATCGAACCAATCAATCAATCAATTTTTTCTTTTAATTTTGATTTATATGCCGCCCTTCTCCAGAGACTCAGGGCGGCTTACAATGCGTTAAGCAATAGCCTTCATCCTTGTGTATATTTATACAAAGTCAGCTTATTGCTCCTACAACTGGGTCCTCAATTTACCTACCTTAGAAAGGACGGAAGGCTGAGTCAACCTTGAGCCTTGGCGAGATTCGAACCTGCAGTAATTGCAGGCAGCTGGTCTTAATAACCAGCTTAATAACAGGGTGCCTTAGACCACTGTACTACCAAGGGTCTTCAATCAATCAATCAATCAATCAATAAGAGAGAGAAAGAGAGAGAAAGAGAGAGAGCTACAGAGTTACAGAGAGAGATGGAGTGATTGCTGGAGAGATAGATAGATGTAGACATCTTGATAGACAAACAGATGGAGAGAGAGGGATAAATAGTGATGATAGAGATAGAAAGATAGAGAGACAGATGGCAAGAGACAGGGAGAATTTATAGAGGCAGTCCTTGACTTATGACCACAATGGAGCCCAACGTTTCTGCGGCGGAGACATTTGTTAAGGGAATCCCAGTTTACGACCTTCCATGCCACAGTTGTTAAGTGAATCATTTGCACCTGTTAAATTAGTAACACGGGTTGTTAAATCAATCTGGCTGCCCCGTTGAGTTCGCTTGTCGGAAACTTTTTCCTTTGCTTGTGAAAGGTAATCTCCTTGCAACCGTCATAAAGATGAGTCAGCGGCCAAGCATCTGAATTTTGATCGCGTGACCAGGAGAGAACGCCGCGACGGTCGTAAAATGTGAAAGACGGTCGTAAGTCACTTTTTTTCCCCAGTGCCGTTGCAACTTGGTAGTACAGGGGTTTAAGGCATCCTGTTATTAAGCTGGTTATTAAGACCAGCTGCCTGCAATTACTGCAGGGTTCGAAACTCTCCAAGGCTCAAGGTTGACTCAGCCTTCCATCCTTTCTAAGGTAGGTGAAATGAGGACCCAGATTGTGGGGGCAATAAGCTGACTTTGTATAAATATACAAAAAGGATGAAGGCTATTGCTTAGCGCATTGTAAGCCGCCCTGAGTCTCCGGAGAAGGGCGGCATATAAATCAAATTTAAAAAAAAAAAAAAAAAAAAACTTCGAACGGTCACTAAACAAACTGCAGCAAGTTGAGGACAAAACGTGTACCCCAATTTCACAGTTGCGTGACTCCAGGCAGCTCACAACACCGTCGAAGCCAAAGTTCAAAACATTAAAAACAGGTAAGTATGAAAACGAAGGAAGATTAAATAAGTGAACAATCAGATTACAATCAGGTGGATAGGAAGGTTCTTCCCAGACCCAATTTCAAAGTGGAAATTTGGATTTGACTAATCTAGAGAAAAGAAGTACCAGGGGTGATGTGATAGCAGCGTTCCAATATCTCAGGGGCTGCCCCCCAAAAAAGATTTGGGGGCCAAGCTATTCTCCAAAAAGCCCCTGAAGGCAGGACAAGAAGCAACGGATGGAAACTAATCAAGGAGAGAAGCAATTTAGAACTAAGGAGGAATTTCCTCAAAGTGAGAACAATTAACCAGTGGAACTGCTGGCCACCAGAAGTCGTGGGTGCCCCAATACAGCTCCCCGCAAGATCCGGGATGCAAGTTTCCCCCCAATCCTAGGTTTGGCTCAGTGGACAAGACTCTTTAGCATGTCGATCAGAAAGGTTGGCAGTTTGAATCCCTAGTGCAGGTCTCCTGTAAGCTGGGGTTGGACTAGATGACCTCACGGATCCCTTCCAACTCCGTTACTGTTTCCCACACTTAAATCGGATTAAGATTGCGGGGGAAATTCACCCCTTCCCCAGGGAGCTGGGAGGGTTCAATGATCCTCCCTTGGCATCCTCTCCCCTCCTCAATTCCTCTTCCAACCCGTCCGGCTGTCCTCGCTCCCTTTGCTGGGGAGGGGAGGGGGGAGGCTCTGAGATCCTGGCTCGATCCCCACTAGATCCGATCCACTGCGGGATCCACCCGCTTGCCAAGCTCAGCCAGGCTCCCTTTTTGCTAAGGGGGTGGGGAGTCGATCGGCTTCTTCTGGGGTTGCAACAACTCCCCCCCTCCCAGCTGGATCGCGCGCAAAACTGGCGCAACTCTTTCCCATCGGCTTTTTGCGTGGGGGTGGGAGGTCCATCGACTTCTGGGGTTGCAAAAAAGTCCCCCCTCCCCACCCGCCCTGTTGGATCGCGCGCAAACCTGGCGCAACTCTTTCCCATCGTGGGGCGGGGGGGGGATCGGCTCACCTTGGCCGGTGGTTTGGTGGTGCTCTCCGGCTCGGGAAGCCCCTGAGCGAGCCAGCTAGCCGGGCTGGGACTGGGAGGTAAGCCGGAGTCGGGACTGTCCAACGCCCGCTCGGTTCGACGCTTGGAATCCGGCAGCTCCGGCGCCTCCTCCGGCAGGCTCAGCCGCCCCACCATCGCTGCGCCCTGCCCGGCTTCGCTCCTGCTGCTGCCTGCCCGGCCGCCCGCTTGCAATGCAAATGCAAATGCAATTGCAATGCAATGCAATGCAATGCAATGCCAGGCTGGTCCTGGGAATGGGGTGGAGCCTGCCTAAGCCACGCCCCTTGCCGAGAGGGAGGGGGGAGGGAATCCCAGAGCAGGAGAGGAGGGAGGGGGAGTCATCTACAATCAGGGGTCTCCAACCTTGGGCACTTTAAACCTGGCAATGCAATGCAATGCAATGCCAGGCTGGTCCTGGGAATGGGGTGGAGCCTGGCTAAGCCACGCCCCTCGCCAAGAGGGAGGGGGAGGGAAATCCAGAGCTGGAGAGGAGGGAGGGGGAGTCATCTACAATCAGGGGTCTCCAACCTTGGGCACTTTAAGCCTGGCGGACTTCAACTACCAGAATTCCCCAGCCAGCTGGTTGAAGTCCACAGATCTTAAAGTTGCCAAGTGTTGGCTGAGGAATTCTGGGAATTGAAGTCCACAAGTCTTAAAGTTACCAAGTAGGTTGCCAAATGATGCCAAGTGATGGCTGGGGAATTCTGGGAGTTGAAGTCCGCCAGGCTTAAAATGCCCAAGGTTGGAGACCCCTGATTCGACAACACCCCCGCCCTACCTTGAAGTGAGGAGTGGTCCACACAAGCTCAGGGGAGGGGAGGGTCGCCAGCATCACCAACAGCTGGTGGGGGGGGAGCCAGGGACACCCCGCATCCCTGGCAGATGAGCCCCCCCCACTCATACAGCCCAGTTTGGAAGGGGGGGGTCCCCCCAGGTTTTGGGGAGCAGGGGAAGCAATGGCCAAGCGAAGGGGCTGGTCGTTTTGCTTTAGTTCCTGCCTTAGCCCTCGGCCACCACAGCCGTGGTGGGATTCAGCCGGTTCTGTCCGGTTTGAGCGAACGGGTAGCGCCGACTGTGATAGGCCCCAACCACCCGCCCGGATGTAACGCCGTCCTATTTAGCCAAGTTTTGGAGGCCGCGCGCATGCGCGGGAGGCACACACGCAAGCAAAGAGCATGAGCAGGAGGCCGAGCACGCGTGGAAGGTGGCGCATGCGAGCGAATCATGCGTGTGCGTGTGGGCGCACACATTTGCGAACCAGTAGGGAAGGTAAGTGTATCCCACCTCTGCACCACAGGTGCCCCCGACATGAAACCCGTGTCACACACCCCCCGAGGTCAAACACGACCTTGATGCGGCCCTCAAAAAATTTTTAAATTGATTTTAAATTGGGTTGTTTTAATTTACGGCCAAAATCTTTAATTATTTTAAACTGTTTTTAAATTTTGTATGTTCTGTTTTTTACTTTGGCTGTTCACCGCCCTGAGTCCTGTTTGGAGAAGGGCGGTATAGAAATGGAAACAAACAAACAAACAAATAAATAAATAAATGAAATCGAATTTGACACCCTCGATATAGAATAAAAGTTTGAGGTAATTTTTTTTTTGTTTTACTTATATCTTTACCAAGGAAAGACAGAAGTTGTTCCTCGTCACTTCATTTTTTCCATTTTCTCTTTTTTTTTTTGACTTATCTTTCCATTTTTTAAAAATCAATAAAATTATGATTTTATTTTTTTTTTAAAAAAAAAAAAAGGAGAAAGGATGTCTCCGGGAGGGACATTGGCGCAAAGGGCAGCCATCTGCAAGCATAAAATAATTCAAATTGAAAACAGGCGTCCTCCAACCAGCCAGCTGGGAGCGGTGTGGAATTTGCACTTTTCAGTGAATCACACGCAACCATCCCTCATCATGGAAAAGGCGTGTGTTTTTTTTTTGAAAGGTCAAAAGCACTTTATTACTATTTAATAGAAAAAAAAAATAAAAAATAGATGGAGTCACTTCAGTGAAGGTGCCGTGCGTTCAGTATTTTAAGGTCCAACTATTTATTTATTTGTTTATTTTATTTGTTTTAATTTGTATACCGCCCTTCTCCGACAGGACTCAGGGCGGTGAACAGCCAAAATAAAACAGAACATACAAAATTTAAAAACAGTTTAAAAATAATTAAATATTTTTGGCCACAATTTAAAACAACCCAATTAAAATCAATTCAATTTAACCGAAAACAGTGGGATCAAGCCAGCCCACTCTAAGCTGTTGTGCTGAGCTTTTAAAAGACAGAATAACAGAATCGGAAGGGACCTTGGAGGTCATCTAGTCCAACCCCCGTGGCCAAGCAGGAGACCCTACACCATTTCTGACAGATGGCAGTCCATTATGAAGGCTAAGTGGTTAAGGCACCAGGCTAGAAAATGGGAGACCATGAGTTCTAGTCCTGCTGCAGCCTTACGTATGAAAGCCGATTGGATGACTTTGGGCCAATCACCAGGAGACTGAGAGTTCGAGTCCCGCTTTAGGCAAGAAAACTGCGAAGGATTTCAGAATCTTCTTTTTTTCTAGTTCTCTTCATTTCTTTTTAGTCTTTCTGCATTTCTGTCTTTTTTTTCTTTTCTGCTTTTAATTTTCATTATTAATTTGCACTTGTTACGCTCTTTGCAAATATATATATATATATTTGTATATGTGTGTGTGTGTATATATATATATATAAAAAAAACCTTGGCTACGTAGGGAAAACCTGGCTAGAAGAAAAACACACATAAACCCTACGAAGAAGTAAGAAAATTGATACTGTACCTTTACAGGGAGGATACATAAGACATGGGTGTGGCCTACTGATGACAGCTAACGAGCTAGAAATGGATCTATTTAGGTCTCCCACCTAGCAGTTAGAGCTTGCTAGGTGTTAGAAAGGAAAAAAGCCCAGAACCGAGTAGATGTGATTCTACTGAGCTGGAGCTACAAAAAAACCTTGGCTACGTAGGGAAAACCTGGCTAGAAGAAAAACATTATATATATATATATATATATATATATATGTATATATACATACATATATATGTATCTATCTACCTACCTACCTACCTACCTACCTTTCTATCTATCCATCCATCTATCCATTTATCTATTCATCTTTCTTTCTTTCTATCTATCTATCTTTCTATCTATCTATCCATGCATCTATCTATCTATCATCTATCCAGCCAGCCAGCCAGCCATCTATCCATCCATCTATTCTTCTATCTATCTATCTATCTATCTATCTATCTATCTATCTATCCATCTATCTTTCTTTCGATCTATCTTTCTATCTATCCATCTATCACCCATCCATCTATTCATCTATCTATCTATCCATCTATTCTTCTATCTTTCTTTCTTTCTATCATCTATCTATCTATCTACCTTTCTATCTATCCATCCATCTTTCATCTATCCATCCATCCATTTAGTCATCTATCTAATCTATCATCTATCCATCATCTATCTATTCATCTAGCTATCTATCATCCATCCATCCATCTATTCATCTAGCTATCCATCCATCTATTGATCTATCTCTCTTTCTCTCTTTGTATCTATCTATCCATCCATCCATCTATGTTTCTATTTATCTATCCATCTATCTATCATCTATCCATCCATCCATCCATCTAGTCATCTATCTATCTATCATCCATCCATTCATCCATTCATCTATTCATCCATTCATCTATTCATCTATCTATCTATCTATCTATCTATCTATCTATCTATCTATCTATCATCTATCATTTATCCATCTATGGATAGATATACCTATATATGTATGTATAATAACTTTATCCCTTTTACTTTGCTCTTTTTCCATTTCCTCTGCCTTGTGTGCAGGATTTTTGATGGCGTTAGAGAATTTCCCACTCCATCTCCTGCAATCTCTTTGTGTCCAGCGCGAATGAAGGCTTGAAGGGACGAAAACTCTACCCTCCACCTCTGAACAAACAGGTGCCTTTCCCATGTTCCCCGTTGCCCAGGCAAGCCAGCTCTTCTGCGTTTCATCTTGATGGTTTCCAATCAGAGACGAAGAAGGGGCCTCCCCGGAGCTGAGCATCTCTCGGAGCTCATTTTCCGACATGGTAATGCTCTCGAGGCCACAAAGGTTCCCGTCGTGGGATTGGAACTCGGTACCCACGGGGAACCTGGCTAGGTTCATACAAAGAGTTGAATCCTTTTTCCAAAAATATAAAAAATATAATTGCAACCAGTCTGCCTCCCATATTACACAGGACAAAAGGAGGGCTGAGAAAATAACTACAGGCCCCTCACATCTTGGGCTGTTTCAACAATTCCTCTCAGGATGGCACTATAGGGCAGGGGTCTCCAAACTTGGCAACTTTAAGACTTGTGGACTTCAGCTCCCAGAATTCCTCAGCCAACATTGTCTTAAAGTTGCCAAGTAAGTTGCCAAGTGATGCCAAGTGATGGCTGGGGAATTCTGGGAGTTGAAATCCACAGGTCTTAAAGTTGCCAAGTGTTGGCTGGGGAATTCTGGGAATTGAAGTCCACAAGTCTTAGTTGCCAAGTGTTGGCTGGGGAATTCTGGGAGTTGAAGTCCACAGGTTTTAAAGTTGCCAGGTTTTGGCTGGGGAATTCTGGGAGTTGAAGTCCACAGGTCTTAAAGTTGCCAGTGCTGGCTGGGGAATTCTGGGAGTTGAAGTCCACAGGTCTTAAAGTTGCCAAGTGCTGGCTGGGGAATTCTGGGAATTGAAGTCCACAGGTCTTAAAGGTTGCCAAGTGCTGGCTGGGGAATTCTGGGAGTTGAAGTCCACAGGTTTTAAAGTAGCCAAGTGCTGGCTGGGGAATTCTGGGAGTTGAAGTCCACAAGTCTTAAAGTTGCCAAGTGATGGCTGGGGAATTCTGGGAGTTGAAGTCCACAGGTTTTAAAGTTGCCAAGTGTTGGCTGGGGAATTCTGGGAGTTGGTTCACAAATCTTAAAAGTTGCTAAATTTAAGACTCCTGCTTAAAGGCCTTGCAGGCCAAGACAACTAGACACAGGGATAGTTTTTTCCCCTCAGGCCATCACTCTGCTGAACCCGATTCTCTCAATGCTGTCTAATGTCTATGTATATTAACGCATGTTGTGTGACTGTAGTATTATTATGTATCTTTATTATCATATTTACTCCCTCTTTTATTGGTATTACGGTTCGACACACAATCACCCAGATTCAGTTCAGACTGCATTTGGCATTTTTGTCCACCTAGCGGGACCTTCCTAAAGATCTGAGATAGGCAGATGTGGCTCATCATCATCAGAGTCGGAAGGGACCTTGGAGGTCATCTAGTCTAACCCCCTGCTCAGGCAGGAGACCCTATACCCGTGATGGCGAACCTATGGCACGTGTGCCACAGGTGGCACGCCTAGCCATATCGGTGGGCACGCGAGCTCAGCTCCAGCGTGTATGTGCGCGCCGGCCAGCTGATTTTCGGGCCTTCTGGACCCACTGGAAGTAGGGAAACAGGCTGTTTCCTGCCTTCCGAGGGCCTCGGAAGGCCCATTTTATTATCTCCCCAGCCTCCAGAGCCTTTCTAGGAGCCTGGGGAGGGCAAAAACAGCCTCCCCCCCGGAGGCCCTCCGGTGGCCAGAAATGGCCCATTTGCCTGGGGAGAGAGAAAAACGGGTCTACTGGGCCCACCATGCCATCGTGTGCCAGGAGCGGGGGGGGAAAGGGGGGTCGTGCTTGCATGCACGGGGCCCATAGAATTATAGGTGTGGGCACGCGTGCGTGCAACACCCCCCCCCCGCTCCTGGCACACGATGGCAAAAAGGTTAGCCATCACTGGTATAGGGTCTCCTGCTTCAGCAGGGGGCTGGACTAGAAGACCTCTAAGGCCCCTTCCAGCTCTATTCTAATAAAGTTGAGAGGGTCCTCTATCTACGGGACCGCCTGCTACCACCAGTACCACCGGCCGGTACACTCTCATAGAGAGGGGCTCCTCTGTCGGCCAAACAATGTCGACTGGTGGCCCCTAGGGGGAGAGCCTTCTCTGTGTGGGCACCTACGATCTGGAATGAGCTCCCCCCGGAGATACGGAGGATCCCGGATCTGCGCACCTTCCGCTGCGCTCTCAAGACCTTTTTATTCCACCAGGCAAGCCTGGCCTAACTTTCTCCCTCTTTTTAAACAATTTTTAAACAATTTTAGTATTTTAATATTTTTAATATCTTTTAATTTTCAAAGTTTAAATCTGTGTTAAATTGATTGGGGTTTTAATCTGTCTGGGCCAAATTATTTAATTCGATTTTAGTTCTGTTTTTTAAATTTTGTATGTATGTATTTTATTGTTGGCTGTTCACCGCCCTGAGTCCTTCAGGAGAAGGGCGGTATACAAATTAAATAAAAGTAATCAAGGAGAGAAGCAACCTGGAATTTAGAAGAAACTTCCTAAGGGTGAGGACAATTAACCAGTGGAACAGCCTGCCACCAGAAGTTGTGGGTGCTCCATCACCAGAGGTCTTTAAGAAGAGACTGGACAGTCCCTTGTCTGAAATGGTATGGGGTCTCCTGCTTGAGCAAGGGGCTGGACTAGAAGACCTCTAAGGCCCCTTCCAGCTCTATTCTAATAAAGTTGAGAGGGTCCTCTCTGAATAAAAGGGGGAGTAGGGGGGGTCTTTCAAATTTTCTCAAATCAAATCAAAGCTCCCTTTTTACGACCTTGTAGTCCTTTTTCGGGGCAGAGTCTCAAATCTTGTGATGTTCTTTTCCATTGTTTCTTTTATCGTTCAGTTCTCTCTTACTTCTGTTTTGCATTCTCTTTTCGTTTCTCCCTTTTTCAAGTTCTCAACTTGCGGCCACAACGGAGCCCGGAATTTCTGTCGCCAAGTGAGACGTGAATTGAATTTGACGTCATCTTACGGCCTTTCTTCTTGTTAAGTGAATCACGGCAGTTAATTAAGTGGGTCACACGGTTGTTAAGTGAATCCGGCTTCCCCGTGGACTTGGCTTGTCAGAAGGTCGCAAAAGAGGATCACGTGACACTGCGACCGTCATAAATCTGAGTCAGTTGCCAAGCGTCTGAATGTAAATCATGTGACGGTCCTACGTCACTTTTTCCACGGCCGTTGTAACTTTGAACGGTCACTAAATGAACGGTTGTAAGTCAAGGACTACCTGTACAGTATCTGATCCTTTTATTCAGCCATTACAGGTTGTCCTAGAGTACTTTACAATAATTCATTTATTATTGAACGAATAATACATTTAGCGACCGTTCAGAATTACAACCGTCATAAATACGAGTCAGTTGCCAAGCGTCTGAATTTTGATCATGTGGCCACAGGAATGCTGCAACGGTCGTAACTGTGGGGGGGGGGGAAAGTCACTATTTTCAGTGCCGTTGTAACTTTGAACGGTCACTAAAAGGAACTGTTGTAACTGCTGACCCTCTAAATTGGGAGCGTTCCTCCTGCTCAGCTGAGATCACTCCCTGGCTGGGTTCGCAAGACATCTAAGCCACACCTGCTTCTGGGCCACCCTGTCCCCCACATCATGGCCAGCTCTGGCTTAGCCTGCCATTCGAACCCGGAGCACCTGTCGCAGCATTTGGAGTTTGCAGAATCCACTCGGAGGAAATCGACCCGCAGGCTCAGCTTCACGTTATTTGTGGCAAGTGGCAACCAGTCGCTACACACACACACACACACACACACACACACACACACACACACACAGGGTCAACCCTGAGGCTTCAGGGTTGTCACAAGGCAGAAGAGACAGGGAGTGGGGGGATTTGTAGTCAAAGCAAAAAGTTTTCCTGTGGGAACCAAGGTCATTCCAGCAGGTGGCTGGGAGAGGAGGAGCAAAGTAACCAAGCAACCAGCCAGCACCTCGATTGGACCATGTGACTGATAACTGAGGGAAAAGGGGGAAGATTTCCTCTTTTAATCGGGTGAAAACCACGGGAACTTTCAGAGTCGGTTTTCACCAGTTGTGCCAATATGATCTATCCAACAAATTTGTTCTTTGAGGAATCTACCTGCCTCGGAGTTCTGCGGTCGATGGGTGCATTACTTGTAACGCTGACACAAACACACACACACAGACACAGTGTCACGTGATCATATTTGGGGGACTTGGCAATGGGCTCACCCATTTGCAGCGTCGGTGGTCACGTGACCATAATTTTCAATGAGGGGTTTTTTGGGTGGTTTCTGGCGTTTCCTTCCTGTAACTGGGAAAAAACATCCACCGGTGTTTGCTTAATGCCCGTCGCAAAAAATGTCAAAAAGTTGGTTTCAGTCACGTCTCTCATATAACGCCTCGGCTTATGACCAGAATGACTTACGACCGTAATTCCCATCTTAATGATGGTCATAAGTCGAGGGCTACCTGTCACCATCTTTATTTCTTTATTTTCATTGGTCACGTGGATTGATACAGCCGCCCGTCTCGCCTGGGAGAGACCAGGACAAGAACAAAAAGGAAGAGAACAAAAGAGGAGAGGAAGAAATGACAAAAGAGGAGAATAAGAACAAAATGGCCGCCGAGCTCAGTCTTAACCCTGTGTTCCCCATCCTTTTACCTTGAACGGAAAAAAAAACCCCAACAAATGGAAGCCAAACTCATCAAGAGACCGGAGAATCCACTTTATTAACAGGAAATGTACAACTTGAGGAGTCTTAATTATTAGCCAGAAAGGGTGAGATAAATTAGGCAACCATTCAAAATCAATGGGAAGGAAGGAAGGAAGAGAGGGAGAGATAGATAGATAGGTAGAGAGACAGACAGACAGACAGACAGACAGACAGAGAGACAGATGATGGAAGGAAGGAAGGAACAAAGGGAGGGAGGGAGGGAAGGAAGGAAGGAAGGAAGGAGAGGGAACAATAGAGAAGGAAGGAAGGAAGACAGACAGACAGAAAGATAAAAAAAGAAAGGAAGGAAGGAAGGAGAGGGATGGAAGGATGGATGGAAAAATAGGGAGAGAAAAAGAAAGGAAGGAAGACAAAGAAAGACAGAAAGAAAGAAAAAAAGAAAGGAAAGAAAGGAAGGGAGGGAGGGATGGAAAAATGGGGAGAGAGAAGAGAAAGAAAGAGAAAGAAAGAAAAAAGGAAGGAAGGAAGGAGGGGGATGGAAGGATGGATGGAAAAATAGGGAGAGAAAAAGAAAGGAAGGAAGAAAGAAAGAAAAGGGGAGGGATGGAAGAATGGTGGAAAAATAGGGAGAAAGGAACAAAGAAATAAAGAATGAGGGAAGGAAAGGAGGAAGAAAGAAGAAAAGAAAGAGGGAAGGAAAGGAAGGGAGAAGAGAAAGAACAAACAAAAGAAAGAAAGAAAAAGGGAGGGAAGGAAAGGAGAAGACATTACTATTTACAAGGCAGGAGGTTTCTCAAGAGAGCTGCCCCTCCTTCCTGTTTGTTCAACCCTCCTGCAATCGGATGGCAGAAGGAGAGGAGGGGGGGAGGGAGGGAGGGAGGGAGGGGAAGGCCCAGATGCCAGCAGGCCGGATGATCTCTTGGGAGGCCCCTCTTGCCCTGCTCTCCATAAAAACCAGGCAGGTCCCGTTTACACCTTCCTCGATTAGATTTTTTTTCCTTTCGCAAGCCAACCTTGGGCAAACATTGCTCACCCTGAATGGCAACCCAACCCAACGGCCAAGGGCAAGGCACCCTGCCCCACTTCCTGGGGACGTCAAGGGCCTTTGGCTTTGAGGGTGCATGCATGGGGGTGGGGGGGAGGGAGGTCAGCAACTGGCTGTCTGCGGCCTCCCTCAAACCCCCAGAATTTGCAAACGGGATCCACCTCCGAAGGCCCCTTAAGGAAGAAAACCCCTCGCTGTTTTCAAAAAAAAAACACACACACGCAAACTCCAGCAGCTGCAAGAATTTTGGGGAAGGAAAATGAACCTCTCTCTCCGCGCCCCCCCCCTCTTGGGAGGTTTCCTGTTTTTAATGAATGCCCCGATTTTGTAGGGAGTGAAATTTGTGGGGGGGAGGGGGAGAGTGGGGGGGGGTTTCCCCTAGCATGGAGTGATGATACCCTGGCTAAAAATTTGGAGTGCAAGGTCTCGAATGCTTCCCGAAGCTTTTGTCTCTGGAAAGCAGAAAAGGAAAAATGAGAAATCTGGGGTGGTTCCAGATCCCAGAAATTCTCAGGAAGGAAAAAAAAAGTTATCTTTAAAAAAAAAAAAGATCCAGGAATTCAGGAACAAAACAAAAAACAAAAAAACAACCACTTTGTTCCGCTCAGGACAAATGAAGGGCAGAGGAAGCAAAAATTAAAAAGAAAAAAAAACACATACACACATAACAGCAGGCAGTTTTGAAAAGCACACAGAGACACACACGCAAAGAGCACGGAAAGATCCAAAAGCTGGGTGCAAATCCGGAATGTTTTCATCCTGGCAAAAACCAGGTAGCTAATAAAATGTGGCTGGAGGAAAGGGAGGTTTTTATTGTTTGGACCGGATCCAAGGTAGGTGAGATCCGGATGAATCTCGGCAGAGATTTTGGCTCGGGTCAAGTGAGCCGGTGGGAAAAGAGACAAGAAGTTTAGTTTCTGCTCTCCGAATTGCAGAAAAATGGGAGATTTGGGGGTGATGGTGGGGTGTTTAAAGGATTGCCCCACCAATGGTGGGGAGATAGGGGTAGAAGGAACCCAATAAGGAATTATTAATTTGTCAAGTGGGTTTATCGAGTGGGGGGCTGAGGAATGAAACGTAAATTGAATTTTGCAGCTTTTTTTTTTTTTGTCCTGAAATTGACTATGAAATTTCCCGGAATTGATTTTGAAATTGACTGAAATTTCTTCTGGAATTGACACTTTCTGAAACAGACTGAGTCCCAATGAGTTTTGTTCTGAGCTACGTAAAGACTGTCTAGGTCCTTTCCCCCCACCCCACAATCTTGACAATTTTAAACAGTGTGGACTTCCAACTCTCAGAATTCTGGGAGTTGGAAGTCCACCTAGTTGAAAGTTGCTGAGGTTGGGAAACAATGCTTTTAGGTAACGAAGCAGAAAAAAACCCGTCACAGAGTTACGCCGGAAAACAGCTCGGAGAAAAAAAAACACCCACGGAAAGAGGAAGGAGCGAGGGGGTCTACGAAGAAGGAGAACCCTCTGTTCCTGGGGGATTTTTTTTTTTTTTTTGCATTCGGAACATTGCAAAAAGGAGATTCCAACACGCCCAGAGACACAGATCAACCATCCTACAAGGTTACCTCTTAAAATATAAAATTAACCCTTGCAAAAATATCAGGGATCTCATATCTTGAGATAAGACCTTGGAAAATTATCAACTTCCTGCCAAAGATTAGGACCGTCCTGCGATTTGGGGCGTACTTGACTTCATCGGGGAGACCAGCCAGACAGACTACGGGGGAAGCCGGGATGCCGGAGACAGCTGGTGGCTGATTTCTGCTATCCGGAAGGCCCTCGATGGGGTAGGGGTACAACCTGCAACCAACGATTTAAGTTTGGACCGCGATGCCTTCAGCAGCTGGAGAAGAAGAAGAAGAAGAAGATGGGCTAGGGAGCAGCTAGAGTCTCTTCTTGATCAGTTTTTCCAGTTTGCGGATACGGGAAGATTCCTGCTCGGGCGTGGGGGCCACCAGGGAGACACAGCCACCGCTTTCGGCGCCCGAGGGAAGAGCCGGGAGCCTCTGACGGAATAAGTCCAACATGCTACTTTGCTCGCTTCGCTTGAGACCCTGTGGAGACACGGAGGGTGGGGGAGAGACGGACAGAGGGAGGAAGAGGAGGTGGTCACTATAGGCCAATGATGGCTAACCTTTTCCAGACTGGATGCCCAAAGCGTGTGCATGCGTGCCCGAGCCCCCAAAATGCAATGCATGCATGGCCCCCCGTGCCTGCGCCCCAGCCCCGTGCATGCACATGTGTGTGCACACGTACCCCCGTACGTGCCCTGCCCCATGCATGTGGGGGCACCTACCATCTGGAACGAGCTCCCCCCCAGAGATACGGAGGATCCCGGATCTGCGCACGTTTTGTCGTGCTCTCAAAACTTTTTTTATTTCAGCAGGCTGGCCTGGCCTAACTCTCCTCTTTTAAATTTTTTAAATCGTTTGATTTGTTTTATAAATTGGGTGTTTTAATCTGTGTTTCGGCCAAAATATTTAATAATTTTAAGGGACTTTTAATGTTTGTTAATTATCTGTATTTTATCTTGGCTGTTCACCGCCCTGAGTCCTCCGGGAGTAGGGCAGTATAGAAATTTGATTGATAAATAAATAAATAAATAAATAAATAAATAAATAAATAAATAAATAAATAAATAAATAAATAAATAAATAAATAATAAATGTGCAAATGGCCCCCACATGCGCACGCAGGGCCCCTGCATGTGCCCCAACCCCCACGCATGCGTGGCAGAAACTCGACGCCCAGCTGGCCAGCAGGAGGCAAACACGCACACGCAGCAGAGCTAAACTGGGGTGATGGCTTGCGTGTCCACAGAAGAGGGCCTGCGTGCCACCTGTGGCACACGTGCCATAGGTTCGCAATCACGGCTACAGGCAAAACTCAGGAGCCACATTTGGCTTCAGAGCTTGAGCTAACATGGGCTTTGCAGTTGTTGTTTTTTTAATTTGATTTATATGCCGCCCTTCTCTGAAGACTCAGGGCGGTTTACAATGTGCTCAGCAATAGCCTTCATCCTTTTGTATATTTATACAAAATCAGCTTATTGCCCCCACAAACTGGGTCCTCATTTCACCGACCTTAGAAAGGATGGAAGGCTGAGTCAACCTTGAGCCTTGGAGAGATTCGAACCCTGCAGTAATTGCAGGCAGCTGGTCTTAATAACCAGCTTAATAACAGGGTGCCTTAAACCCCTGTACTACCAAGGCTGTGGTTTATTGTTTCGTGATGGACTGATGGAGAAGGCCATACAGAAAGAAAGAGGATAAGGGGATGATAAAGGACAGGTTGCGTCCCTGCAGAACATCTGGAGGCATCTGGAAGGCATGTCCCAGAACAGGGGTGTCAGGTTTCGATGCTATCTCAAAATAAATGAATTTCCAAATTGCCGATCTTTGAGGAAATTTTCTCTTTATTGAGGATAGTGATCTGTCCCTGGCTCTTTCGCAGTCAGCACTGTTCTTTGCCCCCCAAGCCCTCCCTTTCCGATCCCCAATTCTCTGCGTCTCATTGGCTATCTTCCAAGCCACTCTCCTCATCCCATCTCTGTCAGATCACAGGAATGTCCCCCCCTCCTCCCATCTCCGAGGAAACAGAATCTTCAAAGGAATTAAGTAGGCAAAAGTTCAAGCTTCTCCTCTCTTTTCATATGTCAGCGCTGGAACGCTGACATCGGGTGGGTTCTAAAAATTTTTACTACGGGTTCTGTGGGCATGGCTTATTTTGTGGGCGTGGCTTGGTGGCGGGGGTAATGTGACTGGGTGGGCATGGCCAACTTTTTTTTTTAACTTTTAAAAGCATTTTTTCTACAACCTTAAGAGGTTGCAAAAAAAAAATGCTTTTAGAAGCCTCTGACGATCAGGCAACTCAGTGGGGATCGCCAGAGACTTTTAAAAGCATTTTTTTTCCTACAACCTCTTCGCCGAAGAGGTTGCAGAAAAAAATGCTTTTAAAAGCCTCTGACGATCCCAGCTGAGCCGCACGATCATCAGAGGCTTTTTTTTTTTTTACTTTTAAAAGCATTTTTTCAGCCGAAGAGGTTGTAGAAAAAATGCTTTTAAAAGTAAAAAAAAAAAAATAAAGCCTCTGATGAGGTGGGCGGGATAAGCGAGCGGAGACCGGTCCGGGGACCGGTTCGGGGGGGGGGGGCGTGGCCAGCCAATGTTATTACCGGTTTTCGTAACTACTACAAATTTTTACTACGAGTTCTTGTGAACCGGTGTGAACCGGGAACAACACACCACTGTTCCAGAGCCTGGAAAGCGTGTCCTAAAACATCTGGAAGACACACCTAGAATATGTGGAAGATGTGCCTCTGGAACATCTAGAAGACATGTCCCAGAACATCTGGGAGACATAGCTCCAGCATGTCTGGAAGACACACCCCATTACATCTGGAAAACACTCCTCTGGAACAGCTGAATGACATGCCTCTGAGCATCTGGAAGATGCACCTCTAGATCATCTAGAAGACATGTCCCAGAACATCTAGGAGACATATCTCCAGTATGTCTGGATGGCACACCCCATAACTTCAAGACGGGTCTCCTGAATACCTTGAAGACATGACCCAACACATCTGGAAAATACAACCAAAACATCTGGAAGATGTGCTTCCAGAAGATCTAGCCTGTCAATAACATCTGGATGGCGTGCCTCCAGGACATCTGGGAAAGACAAGCCCCGACACACTAAATGTTCCTCCAGAACACAAGGAAGACAACCAAAACATCTGGAAGACACAACCCAGGACATCTGGAAGAGATGCTTCCAGGCACATCTCAGGATGGCAAATGACAGAGACGTTTGAGAGTCTTATCCTGCAAAGCCACCATGATACTTAAAAGGGACGTCAGGAAAGCTGAATTATACCGAGTCTAAATGTTTCTAAAATGAAGCTTAGCAGGGCAAAGTCAGACTCACTTGTCTTCTTTTTATCCAGATGTGCTAGAAGAGGAATCAAACTGGTCCCAGATAATCTAGGTCCGTGATGGCGAACCTGTGGCACCCAGGGCCCACCAGAAGTAGGGAAACAGAGTGTTTCCTGCGTCTGGAGGGCCTCAGGGGTTGGGTGGGAAAGGCCCATTTTTCTCTCTCACTAGGCTCCAGAGCCTTTCTAGGAGTCTGGGGAGGGCGAAAACAGCCTTCCCCACCCCCCCGGAGACCGGAAATGGCCTGTTTGCCAACTTCCGATGGGACCGGAAATGGGTGGGACCAGAAGTTGGCAAACGGGCCGTTTTCAGCCTACAGAGGGCCTCGGGGGGGGGGAGGCCGTTTTCACCCTCCCCAGACCCCTAGAGAGGCTCTGGAGCTCGAGGACAGCAAAAAATGGGCCTTTTGGTCCCACCGGAAGTTGGCAAAGTGGCCATTTCCAGCGCCCGGGGGGGGGGGGGGGGGAAGGTTGTTTTCACCCTCCCCAGACTCCTAGAAAGGCTTTGGAGCATGGTGAGAGAGAAAAACAGGCCTACCAGGTCATTGAGTGCCAGGAGTGTGTGCCACCCCCACCCCCACCTCGCTCCTGGCACACGATGGGAAAATGGTTAGCCATCACTGATCTAGGTCCTTCAACACCCATCTTTCCCATGCTATGCTCCAGAGAAATAGAACAGCACTGGTCTTTCTTGCTGCCTGCTTGCCCTGGCGCCCAACTCACCTTCATCTCCAGAATCTTCTGGAACGTGTCAGTGGTGCAGTCGGAGAGGAGTTTGATGTAGTTGTCCACAAAGACCACAGCGGGCTCATGAGGCGCCATCACGACCTGCAGGGGCAGAAGAGCAGCTGATCAGAAGAGCCGCGATGGCACAGTGGTTAGAATGCAGGATTGCAGGCAAACACTGCCCTCTGCCAGGAGTTCGATCCTGATCGGTTCAAGATTGACTCAGCCTTCCATCCTTCTGACGTGGGTAAAATGAGGAGCCAGATTGTTTGGGGGAAAATATGCTGTAAACCTCTTTAGAGAGAGCTGTAAAACTGGCTGGAGAATTCTGGGAGTTGAAGTCCACAAGTCTTTAAAGCTGCCAAGTTTGAAGACCCCTGCTCTAAACAAAACCATTAAAAAAAAAGGATTTCCTCTCTAAAATAACATCCAATCTGGTTTTTTTCTGCCTTGGCTGCACTTTTGTCCCTGTGCCAGCCAGCAAAGTAAAATTAAAAATACAAGTGGTCCTCAACTTATGACCACAACTGAGCCCAAAATTTAGGTTGCTAAGTGAGAAATTTGTTAAGTGAGCTTTGCCCCCTTTTTGCCACCTTTCTCGCCAAGAGTTGCTAAGGGGATTCAGTACAGTTGTTAACTTAGGAAGACGGCTGTTGAGTGAATCCGGCTTCCCCACTGACGTTGCATGTCAGAAGTTTGCAAAAAGTGATCACATGACCCCGGGATGCTGCGACCGTCATAAATATGAGCCAGTTGCCAAGCGTCTGAATTCTGATTACGTGACCGTGGGGGATGCTGAAACAGTCGTAAGTGTGAGTCACTTTTTTCAGTGCTGTTGTAACTTCAAATGGTCACTAAGCAAACTGTTGTAAGTCGAGGACTCCCTGTATGGCTTTTAAGGGGCTTAATTCTAACTATGTGAGAATTACAGACAGACAGACAGACAGATAGATATGTGGATGGATGGATGGAGGATGGATGGATGGATGGATGGATGAATGGATGGATAGATAAAGTCATCCATAGTGACCATAGATTCATGATAGGTAGGTAGATGGGTGGATGGATGGATAAATGGATGGATAGATGATAGATAGATAGATAGATAAATGATAGATGGATGAATGGATGGATAGATGATGGATGGATGGATGGATGGATAGATGATAGATGGATAAATGATAGATGGATGGATGGATGGATAAATGGATGGATAAATGATAGATGGATAGATAGATATGTAGATGGATGGATAGATGATAGATAGATGGATGGATGGATGGATAGATGGATGGATGGATGAATGATAGATGGATAAATGATAGAAGGATGGATGGATGGATGAATGATAGATGGATAAATGATAGATGGATAGATAGATATGTAGATGGATGGATAGATGGATGGATGAATGATAGATGGATGATAGATGGATAGATAGATATGTAGATGGATGGATAGATGGATGGATGGATGGATAAATAGATGGATGGATGGATGAATAAATGATAGATGGATAAATGATAAGATGGATGGATGGATAAATAGATGGATAAATGATAGATGGATAGATAGATATGTGGATGGATGGATAGATGATAGATAGATGGATGGATGGATAAATGATGGATGGATGGATAAAAGGATGGATAAATGATAGATAGATATGTGGATGGATGGATAGATAAATAGATAGATGGATGGATGGATAAATGATAGATGGATGGATGGATGGTGATGAAGTCCAAACAATATGTTTATGGAGGTTCGCCGTCATCCAGGTCATGGTTGTCCCACAGGGGCTTTTTTTCAAGAGGCAACTGGAGTTTCTGGTTTTTTCTCTGAAGACATTTTGCTTCTCACCAAGAAGCTTCTTCCGCTCTGGCTGGAGGATGGTGGGGGGAAGGGAAGGAATTATATTCCTTGTAGGCAGCTGGTCATTTATAATCAATCCTTCCCTTCCGCACCATTCGGTCAGAGCAGAAGAAGCTCCTTGGATGAGAAGCAAAACATCTTCAAGGAAAAAACCAGAAAAGTCCACTTGCCTCTTGAGAAAAGCAATTTTGGAAGCTCTGGCCGTGTTTCCCCCATCCGGTTCCAGCCTCTTTCTGATTTTCCAGGAAAAGCTTCTGCCTTTCGGCATCCCGGAGGCCAAACCCCGAATATGAGAAGCCGCTCTAGACAGGGGGGTTTGGTGGGAGGGTGGGAAATGCAAGGGTCGATTTCCTGCAACCCCTCCCTGTCCCCACCCAGGCAGGCACGAAGCAGCTGTCACCAGCCTGGCCTAGGATCTAATTGGAAATGCCGAAGGAAAAGCCATCCTGGGAAAAGCCAAAAAGCCCTCAACTCCGGAACGGGGAAAGGAATTTGGGGAAGGACTCTGCGCTCGGTTGCCTTTAAAAGTGAGCGACAGCTCGAGACGCCCCGCAATTAGAATGGAGAGGAAGGGGAGAGAGAGCCAGTTCGGTCTAGTGGTTAAAGCAACAAACTAGAAGATGGGAGATGGCGAGTTCTAGTCCTGCCTTAGGCATGAAAGCAGGGTGATGACTTTGGGGCAATCATCAGGAGACAATGAGTTGTAGTCCCACTTTAGGCATGAAAGCCGACTGGGTGAGTTTGGGCCAATTAGCAGGATGTGGTGAGTTCTAATCCTGCCTTAGGTTGGGTGACTTTGGGCCAATCACCAGGAGACGGTGAGTTCTACTCTCCCTTAAGCATGAAAACAGGCTGGGTGACTTTGGCCCAATCACCAGGAGATGGTGAGTTCTAGTCCCACCTTAAGCATGAAAACAGGCTGGGTGACTTTGGGGCAATCACCAGGAGATTGTGAATTCTAGTCTCGCCTTAAGCATGAAAACAGGCTGGGTGACTTTGGCCCAATCCCCAGGAGATGGTGAGTTCTAGTCCCACCTTAAGCATGAAAGGCTGCTGGGTGACTTTGGGGCAATCACCAGGAGATTGTGAATTCTAGTCTCGCCTTAAGCATGAAAACAGGCTGGGTGACTTTGGCCCAATCACCAGGAGATGGTGAGTTCTAGTCCCACCTTAAGCATGAAAGGCTGCTGGGTGACTTTGGGCAATCACCAGGAGATTGTGAATTCTAGTCCCGCCTTAAGCATGAAAACAGGGTGGTGACTTTGGGCCAATCACCAGGAGACAATGAGTTGTAGTCCCACTTTAGGCATGAAAGCTGACTGGGTGAGTTTGGGCCAATTAGCAGGATGTGGTGAGTTCTAATCCTACCTTAGGTTGGGTGACTTTGGGCCAATCACCAGGAGATGGTGAGTTCTAGTCCCACCTTAAGCATGAAAGGCTGCTGGGTGACTTTGGGGCAATCACCAGGAGATTGTGAATTCTAGTCCCGCCTTAAGCATGAAAACAGGGTGGTGACTTTGGGCCAATCACCAGGAGACAATGAGTTGTAGTCCCACTTTAGGCATGAAAGCTGACTGGGTGAGTTTGGGCCAATTAGCAGGATGTGGTGAGTTCTAATCCTACCTTAGGTTGGGTGACTTTGGGCCAATCACCAGGAGATGGTGAGTTCTAGTCCCACCTTAAGCATGAAAGGCTGCTGGGTGACTTTGGGGCAATCACCAGGAGATTGTGAATTCTAGTCTCGCCTTAAGCATGAAAACAGGCTGGGTGACTTTGGCCCAATCACCAGGAGATGGTGAGTTCTAGTCCCACCTTAAGCATGAAAGGCTGCTGGGTGACTTTGGGGCAATCACCAGGAGATTGTGAATTCTAGTCCCGCCTTAAGCATGAAAACAGGGTGGTGACTTTGGGCCAATCACCAGGAGACAATGAGTTGTAGTCCCACTTTAGGCATGAAAGCTGACTGGGTGAGTTTGGGCCAATTAGCAGGATGTGGTGAGTTCTAATCCTACCTTAGGTTGGGTGACTTTGGGCCAATCACCAGGAGACAGTGAGTTCTAGTCTCGCCTAAAGCATGAAAACAGGCTGGATGACTTTGGCCCAATCACCAGGAGACGGTGAGTTCTAGTCTCGCCTTAAGCATGAAAACAGGCTGGGTGACTTTGGGGCAATCACCAGGAGATTGTGAATTCTAGTCCCACCTTAAGCATGAAAGCAGACTGGGTGACTTTCGGCCAATCACCAGGAGACTGTGAATTCTAGTCCCGCCTTAAGCATGAAAGCAGACTTGGTGACTTTGGGCCAATCACCAGGGAATTGTGAATTCTAGTCCTGATTTAAGCACGAAAGCCAGCTGGATGACTTTGGGCCAATTATCAGGAGACGGTGAGTTCTAGTTCCACCTTAGGTATGAAAGCTGGCTGCTCACAGGGTTGTTGTTCTGGGGAAAATAGGAGCAGGAAGAAGTATTAGATATCATCTCGGCCCGCGTCATGCCCTTGACCACGATCTTCGTGTAGCTGGCGGGCGCCTTCCTCACCACCTGCGAGCCGATGGACGGCAGGTCGAGCAGGACCATTTTCAGGGAGTGAGTGTCCAGCAGCAGCTGAAGCAGATAATAGGAATGATGATGAAGTGATATTTTATATACTCTAGTACAGTGTTTCTCAACCTTGGAAGCTTGAAGTCCACCCATCTTCAAGCTTCCAAGGTTGAGAAACACTGCCCTAGTAAATAAAGTGAAAGCAAACTTCACTCCCTATTAGCACTGATGATGTTACCTAGCTGGGTCATAAAATGTCTGCAAGAAAACAAACAAGCTCAGAGAGCACCATGGATTCCACATCCATCCATCCATCCATCTCTCTCTTCCTTCCTTGCTTTCTTCCTTCACTCACGGATGAAGAGATCATCGTTTTATAAAAGCACTAAAGGTAAAAGTTCCCCTTGCACATATGCGCTAGTCGTTCCCGACTCCAGGGGGCGGTGCTCATCTCCGTTTCAAAGCCGAAGAGCCAGCGCTGTCCAAAGAAGACGTCTCCGTGGTCACGTGGCCGGCATGACTCAACGCCAAAGGCGCACGGAACGCTGTTCCCTTCCCACCGAAGGTGGTCCCTATTTTTCTACTTGCATTTTTTAACGTGCTTTCGAACTGCTAGGTTGGCAGAAGCTGGGACAAGTCACGGGAGCTCACCCCGTTACGCGGCGCTAGGGATTCGAACCGCTGAAACTGCCGACCTTTCGATCGACAAGCTCAGCGTCTTAGCCACAGAGCCACCGTGTACCTACATAAAAATAAATAAATGAAAGCACTACAGGCTGTCAAATAAATATTGTTAAGATACCCATGCCCGGAATGACTGTGAATTAAATGGTGGAATGCAATAAGAAAAAATATATTCTTTGTCCTCCTGCACTTGTAAGCCACAGCCCGGGTGTGTGTACGTGCACAGATCAATGTGGATTGTAAAACAATTAAAGAGACTATAAATAGCTACCTTTTGGGAAACTGAAACTGGTTTTCGTTAACTTTTAAGTGAAATAAAACAAGGAGTAGCAGGATGTGAGGTGACACTCTCTCTTTCTACAGGGAGTCAAATTTAGGTAGTGTGGGTTTAAATCCTAACGTACGTCTGGCATTAATCTTGTCTGGGTATGCACAGGACTTCAAGATGAATTTGATATAGGTAGTCCTCGATGTGAAGTTTCCAAAAGATGCTCTAATTAATTCATGAGCTATGAGCCAAACTTCAAAAGAAATACAGTCATTTATTAGGAGCACCATTTCGGCAATATTCGGATGCAGTTAGAACTAATCCCACATAGATTTACGTTCCCCTCTAACCCTGTCTCTCCCCTCCTCCCTGGCCATGTCATAAATCACATTCTCCAATTCATCACTTTGGCTGGCTGTGAAACCCAACACCCTCCGACTGATTGCGGTAAGAAAGCATCTATGGAATGTAGCTTCAGTTAGGGAAATCAATCAGCTCTATCAGTTCTCCTTCCCTCCTGCTCATGGCAACTTGAAAGCTTTGCAAGTTGACACTCGACTTATGACCGCAACCCAGCCCAAAACTTCTGTTGCTAAGTGAGACAGTTGCAAAGTGAGTTTCGCCCCATTTTTACGATCTTTCTGGTTACCGCTGTTAAGCGAATCACCGCGGTTGTTAACTGAGCAACACGGTCGTTAAAGCAAATCGGGCTTCCCCCATTTACTTTGCTTGTCAGAAAGTTGCAGAAAGGGGAATCACATGACACCCCGCCGGGAACACTCTGCGACGGTCATAAATATGAGTCAGTTGTGCCAAGTGTGTGAATTTTGATCCCGCGACATCCATGGGGATGCTGCCACGGTCGTTAAGTGTAAAAAAAAAAAACAGTCATAAGTCACTTTTTGCAGTGCCGCTGTAACTTCGAACGGTCACTAAGCGAATGGTTGTAAGTCGAGGACTACCTGTATTATAACTTTTTCATGGTGTTTCTCAGCCGTGGCAACTTTAAGTTGGGTGGACTTCAACACCCAGAATTTTCAACAAATTTTGGATGCACCACCCGAAGACTTTAGTCATGAAGTTGCCCCAGTTACCAACCTGGGTAGAGGTGCCAGGCTGATTTAATTCATTCCTTAAGAGTTTCTCTTAAGGCTTTCCTGCAGATGTTTCGGGACCCATCTAGGTAATATCATCAGTGCTAGAAGGGGGAAGGAGGAGGAGGAAGAAGAAGAGGAGAAGAAAGAGGAGGAGGAGGAGGAGGAGAGGGAGCATTGTGGGGCTCCTTGGTGCTCTCTGAGCTTGCTCGTTTTCTTGCAGATGTTTCATGACCCAACTAGGTAACATCATCAGTGCAAGAAGGGAGTGGGGTTTGTGAGAGGAGGAGGAGGAGGAGGAGGAAGAAGGGGAGGAGGAGGAGGAGGAGGAGGAGGAGGAGAAGAAGAAGAAGAAGCAGCAGCAGCAGCAGCAGAAGCAGAAGAAGAAGCAGAAGAAGAAGCAGAAGCAGAAGCAGAAGAAGAAGCAGAAGCAGAAGAAGCAGAAGCAGAAGAAGAAGCAGAAGCAGAAGAAGCAGAAGCAGAAGCAGAAGAAGAAGAAGCAGAAGCAGAAGAAGCAGAAGCAGAAGAAGCAGAAGAAGAAGAAGAAGAAGCAGAAGAAGAAGAAGCAGAAGCAGAAGAAGCAGAAGCAGAAGCAGAAGCAGAAGAAGCAGAAGCAGAAGCAGAAGAAGAAGCAGAAGAAGAAGAAGAAGAAGCAGAAGCAGAAGCAGAAGAAGAAGAAGAAGAAGAAGAAGAAGAAGAAGAAGAAGAAGAAGAAGAAGAAGAATTGTAGGGTCCTTGGTACTCTCTGAGCTTGCTCGTTTTCTTGTAGACGTTTCATGACCCAACTAGGGAACATCATCAATGCTAGGAGGGAGGAGGGGCTGCGGGGAGGAGTGGGAGGAGAATGACCACAACCACCACGGTGTGGTCCTTGGTGATCTCTGAACTTGATTGTTTTATTACAGACGTTTCATGACCCAACTAAGTAACGTCATCAGTGTAAAGGAGGGGGGATTACGGAGTGGAAGAGAGGAGACCGGGGGGGGGCGGGAGGAGGAGGAAGACTGTGGGGTCCTTGGTGCTCTCCGAACTTGGTGGTTTTCTTGCAGATGTTTCATGACCCAACTAGGTAACATCATCAGTGCTAGAAGGGAGGGGGAGGCTACGGGGGGGGGAGGAGGAGGAGGAGGAAGAAAAGGTGGAGTGGGGAGCATTGTGGGGCTCCTTGGTGCTCTCGGAGCTTGCTCATTTTCTTGCAGACGTTTCGTGACCCAACTAAGTAACATCATCAGTGTGTTGTGGCCCCGCCCTCTGAGCCTGTCCCATCGGAGGAAGAAAGCTCCGAGCATGAGGAAGAGGAGTCAGCCAGGCCTCCCTCTCCAGGCCCCTCCCCTCTGGCATTGTCTCAGGTGCCGGCCGAGGGAGAGGAGATCAGTAGGGAGACAGGTGGCTCGGATGAGAGCGAGGGAGAAACATCATTCCTGGACGCACGCCTCCGAAGGCGTGATAAACGATTGCAGCAGCTTAGGAGGCGTGCTAGGGATTAGAACTGAGTCACTGGACCACACCCCAGAGACTATATAATAGAGGGTAGTGGTCAGTGATCCTTCTGACGAACAAAAGTAAACCTTGGATAGTCACTAAACCCTCGTTCGGAACTGTGGAGAGAAATATTAGTTCTGCTTGGACTTTTTGCACGTTAAGTACCTTATCTTTCTGTTTGTGAAAATAAAGGCATTTGGCAGACGGTGTGTCTATCGCTGCCAAGTGGGAGATAAGACCTGGGTGCGTTCCAAAGTGTTTCCTTAACCCTCGGCTGGCTGCGTTTGTGTGTGTGTGGGTACGGGGACAGATCACAGTGCTTGATGGTTGGCCTGGTATTAATCCTGGGGTTAATCTCTGCATATCTGGGTGCTGATCCAACAATCCGACAGTAAACAATCCCCCAATCCCCAAGGACACTCCCACCAACACTGACGCGGCAAGGATATCAACAGGGAGCAAACCCCGCTCCCTTCTAGCACTGATGACGTTACCTAGTGGGGTCATGAAACGTCTACAAGGAAACCCCCAAGCTCAGAGAACACGAAGGACCCCTCAAACAGAAAACACAAGTCTTGCTGTGATTTTCAGCGTGTTCAACAAACTCAAGACGGCTGAAAAACATTTTGAGAAGGATCGAGCCACCTCCCGCCGTGTTATGACCCCGACTCCCGAGCCTGTCCTAACAGAGGAAGAGGACTCAGAAGGTGATGGGGAGGAATTGACAAGGACTCCCTCTCCAGGACCCTCCTCTCTGGCAATGCCTCAGGTTCCATCCAAAGGCCAGGAGGAACAGCCTGGGATATGCCAGGAGGAAAGCATATCAGATAGGGAGCGAGGATGATGAATCCTGGCTTGATCCCAGGCAGCGTCAGAGGGAGACGCGTGCGCAGCAACGAAAGAGGCATGGGAGGGCCCGAGGTTGAGCTGAGTCACTGAGCCACACCCCACAAGGAATAAAAGTGGGTGTCAGCACTTCAAACTGCATTTACTCTAGTGCTGACATAAGAAGGAGAAGCGGAGGTGTCTGGAAAGGGACGTTTGACTTTTCACCTACTTATTTTCCCTGGAGATAATATCCCCTAGGAGATGGGATGGGAGGGGGAAAATTCCTTTGAGCTGGAGCAGTAGATTAGGGGTAGAGTGACTTGGAAGATGGCCAATGAGTGCAGAGGAGTGGGGAACGGAAAGGGAAGGTTTTGGGTCTGGAAGTCAGTGTTGGCTTCAATGGAGCCAGATTTAGAATGTCGTGCTTAATAAATAGGAGTTTTTCTTCAAAGACTTTGTTTGAAACGCAATTTATTTGAGATGACCTCGAAACCTGACAGTGGGTGGGATTGCTCTTCAGGCTTTGTGACGGTCAAAGTTAAAAACCTGAGAGTCACATCGCGTTACCTGAAATCTGGCTTGGGCATATTTGGATTGGACCTTGGCTAAACTCTTGCTTCGTGGATTACTTTTTTGCTACTGGACCAGACTGAGGATAAACTCTCTCTCGCTGACTGTGAGTGAAAACTGACTTGGCGGGCATTTCGTTGTTTAATGCCAAAACTCTTATCTGCAAGGGATTTTAGTCTGATTGCATAATAAAACCTTGGCAGGCGTGCGTGGTTGTGTGTTTGCCTGTGTGGGGGAAGGGAGGACAGAAGACACCGGCTGTTTCCCAACGACCCCTTCCTCAGATTTAAACTTGGATTCTCACCTGTTCGGCCCCCACCATGCTGATCGGCTTGCACTTGAAAAGGTGGTTAATGAACTTGGGGATGAAACAGCTGCAAGAAAGAAGAGAAGAAACGAAGAGGATACATTTCCCGTGAAGCTTAAAAGGAAAAACAGATTTTTCTCATCCAGTATTTCTCAGTCTTGGCCACTGGGTGGACTTCAATTCCCAGAATTCCCCAGCCAGAATTCCCCAGAGGGGTTGGTTCAGCGCGAATGGCCGACATGCGCGACTGCCATTCACTTAAATGGAGCAAGCGAGGGTGAGCGCACACATGTGATCGCTGGACACGGTTTGCAAATTGTTTCTGCAGCCCCGTTGCAAATCCCTCACAGCCCACCGGTGAGTTGCGGCTCACAGGTTGGGGACCTCCTGCCTTAGGCTGAAAACCCGAGCGAGGGACTCACTTGGCAAACTTGATGCAGAACTGGGTGAAATACTTCCGGGTGGAGGCCAAGTTGTCCCGGATGATGGGGACGTTCTGCTTAATGTGCAAGATGACCGACGTCACGTAAGGGCTCTGATCTCCCACGTGCTCCACGTTTTGCCACTGCATCTGTCGAAGACCGTAACAATTCTAAGATTGTATTTTGTATTTTGTAATCTGTTCCACGCTCTGATGCTAAGGAGTTCTGCTTCCCCTCCCCACCTGAAAAGAAATCTGTTCCAAATGCAAAACACAAGCAGAGGAGAGGAGTTTCATTTCAGTTTCAGTTTTACTTTCAAAGCAGCAACCAGGGGATAGGATAGGGGAGGCTTTCGTGAGGCAAGGCTGAGGGAGAGAAGGGGATAGGATAGGGGAGGCTTCTGTGGGCCACGTCTGAGGGAGAGAAGGGGATAGGATAGGGGAGGCTTCTGTGGGCCATATCTGAGGGAGAGAAGGGGATAGGATAGGGAAGGCTTCCGTGAGGCAAGGCTGAGGGAGAGAAGGGGATAGGATAGGGGAGGCTTCCGTAGAGCAAGGCTGAGGGAGAGAAGGGGAGAGGATAGGGGAGGCTTCGTGAGGCAAGGCTGAGGGAAAGAAGGGGAGAGCATAGGGGAGGCTTCGGTGAGGCAAGGCTGAGGGAGAGAAAGGGAGAGGATAGGGGAGGCTTTGTGAGGGAAGGCTGAGGGAGAAAAGGGGATAGGATAGGGGAGGCTTCATGAGGCAAGGTTGACGGAGAGAAGGGAGAGAGGATAGGGGAGGCTTCTGTGGGGCAAAGCTGAGAGAGAGAGAAGGGGAGAGGATAGGGGAGGCTTCTGTGGGGCAAGGCTGAGGGAGAGAAGGGGATAGGATAGGGGAGGCTTCCATAGAGCAAGGCTTCGTGAGAGAAGGGGAGAAGATAGGGGAGGCTTCGTGAGGCAAGGCTGAGGGAAAGAAGGGGAGAGCATAGGGGAGGCTTCGGTGAGGCAAGGCTGAGGGAGAGAAAGGGAGAGGATAGGGGAGGCTTTGTGAGGGAAGGCTGAGGGAGAAAAGGGGATAGGATAGGGGAGGCTTCATGAGGCAAGGTTGAGGGAGAGAAGGGGAGAGGATAGGGGAGGCTTCTGTGGGGCAAAGCTGAGAGAGAGAGAAGGGGAGAGGATAGGGGAGGCTTCTGTGGGGCAAGGCTGAGGGAGAGAAGGGGATAGGATAGGGGAGGCTTCCGTGGAGCAAGGCTGAGGGAGAGAAGGGGAGAGGATAGGGGAGGCTTCTGTGGGGCAAGGCTGAGGGAGAGAAGGGGATAGGATAGGGGAGGCTTCCGTGGAGCAAGGCTGAGGGAGAGAAAGAGATAGGATAGGGGAGGCTTCTGTTGGGCAAAGCTGAGGGAGAGAAGGGCATAGGAGAGGAGAGGCTTCTGTGGGCCACGTCTGAGGGAGAGAAGGGGAGGGGAGGCTTCCATGGAGCAAGGCTGAGGGAGAGAAAGGGATAGGATAGGGGAGGCTTCTGTGGGGCAAGGCTGAGAGAGAGAAGGGGAGAGGACAGGCCAATCATAACTATTCATTAATTTTCAAGATGTGTCGATTTATCAAGCCCCATCACATAGTTTCGTAGTGAAGCATGGATATCCAGCTAGTACTTTATAATTCAATAAAAAATGTTTGACTGTCAAACAATTATAAGAAAAGTAAGAAGGAGACAGCTCGACCCAAGCTGGGACAGTTAAGAGAATAACTGCAGGGATCCCCAGGCTGCCACATTTAGGGGATAAACTATTATTATACGTATTAATGCTATTATAATTCTCTCTTCACAGCCATGTTGTGCCACAGCTGCCCGTCCTTCGGCTGGCACTGGCCTCCCTTCACATCGAGGTCTTCCTTAAAAGCTAAGATGTCATAATGTCGCTTTATAGAATTATTTATTTATTTGATTTTTATCCTGCTTTTATTTGCAAGTAACTCAAGGCAGAAAACATATCTAATACGCCTTCCTCCTCCTATTTTTCCCACAAAATCCCTGTGAGGTTGGTTGGGGTGAGAGAGAGTGACTGATGAGAGTCACCCAGATGGCTTTCCTGCCTATGGCAGGACTAGAACTCACCATCTCCTGGTTGATTGGCCCAAAGTCACCCAATCGGCTTTCATGCCTAAGGCAGGACTAGAACTCACTGTCTCCTGGTGATTGGCCCAAAGTCTCCCAATCGGTTTTCATGCCTAAGGCAGGACTAGAACTCACTGTCTCCTGGTGATTGGCCCAAAGTCTCCCAATCGGTTTTCATGCCTAAGGCGGGACTAGAATTCACCGTCTCCTGGTGATTGGCCCAAAGTCACCCAATTGGCTTTCCTGCCTATGGCAGGACTAGAACTCACCGTCTCCTGGTGATTGGCCAAAAGTCACCCAATCGGTTTTCATGCCTAAGGCAGGACTAGAACTCACCGTCTCCTGGTGATTGGCCAAAAGTCACCCAATCGGCTTTCATGCCTATGGCAGGACTAGAACTCACCGTCTCCTGGTGATTGGCCCAAAGTCACTCAATCGGCTTTCATGCCTAAGGCGGGACTAGAACTCATCGTCTCCTGGTTGATTGGCCCAAAGTCACCCAATCGGCTTTCATGCCTAAGGCGGGACTAGAACTCACCATTTCCTGCTTTCGCTCATAAGGCAGGATTAGAACTCACAGTCTCCTGGTTTCTAAGCTACAGTAGTACCTTAATTACTACACCTAACTGGCTCCAAACTAGTACGAATGTGCAGATCCAGGCAGTGTGGCCGTTTGCAATTGACTGATGAAAATGTAGTCAATGCCCAAACTTTCCAGGTACCATCCAATATTTTTTTTCGTATGGCACCCAGTATGCGAATAACCCCTTGGGACCTCCACCGCCAGTTTATGCCATAATCTTCCAACTATGATTTTCAGATCTTGATGCTTTTTGATCTTCTTCAATTCATTGTCTTCTATTCTACAATCCCTGGTATTTCCCGCATCAATCAATTACACTGATTATTGTTATTTTTAAAAATCCTTCTCTTCTTTGCAAGGAGCTTTGGAGACGCATACTTGCTTTTTCCATGTGAAGCATATTCACAGCAACCTTGTGAGGAAATCGAGGTGAGGTCGGCCAGAGCCTAAACTTTTTAAATCCTAAATTTAAACGTGCATCCTAACCTCCTTACAGGCAGTCCTCGACTTACAACAGTCCACTTTGTGACCGTTTGAAGTTACGACGCTGAAAAAAGTGACCTAGGACCGCTTTTCACGCTTACGACCGTCCCCCACCCCCTCCAAGATCACATGATCAAAATTCAAATGCTTGGAAACGGATTCGTATTTGCGACGGCTGCAGGGTGACAAGCCAAGTCAATGGGGAAGCCAGATTCCCTTAACGACCTTGCGACTAACTAAACAACTGCAGTTGTTTCTGCACTTCACAACTGCACTTCACAGCTGTGCCAAGAAAGATCGTAAAATGGGGCAAAACTCACTTAACAAATGTCTTCACTTAGCGACAGAAATTTTGGGCTCCATTGTGGTCGTAAGCCGAGGACTCCCTATACCCGGGATGGCGAACCTATGGCACGCGGGCCACAGGTGGCACACATAGCCATATCGGTTGGCACGTGAGCTCAGCTCTGGCACACTTGCCAGCTGATTTTCGGGCCTCCTGGGCCCACTGGAAGTCGGCAAACAGGCCATTTCTGGCCTCCGGAGGGCCTCCAGGGAAGTGGGGAAGGCCATTTTTGTCCTCCCCAGGCTCCAGAGCCTTTCTAGGAAAAATAGGCCTACCGGGCCCGCCGCGCCATCACATGCCAAAAGCGAGGGAAGCGTGGGGGGTGGGGGGTCACGCACACATGGGCGGGGGTGGGACGCATAGAATTATGGGTGTGGGCACATGCGCGCGCAACCCCCCCTGCGCTTCCCCTTGCTTTTGGCACGCGACGGCAAAAAGGTTAGCCATCACTGAGGTGTACTATCTAATTGAACCTCTGCGCAGCAGCGGAAAAAATGTTTTCCCACGGTGACGAGATGCCCGCTTAGCGTAAGGGGTTTCAACCGGGCTACGTGGAAATTCCCACATCCAAAAACTCCTTGATTCCTTTTTGAAATCAAACTGCCCTGCTAATCTTATTGAAGCGTGCGATATTCACCCCTGTGTGTCGACAAAAACAAAAAAAAAATCAGGTGAAAGAGCCCAAGGGCGACGGGCTGGGAAAAGTAAATAAAAACCAAAATCTTATCTTTAAAATATGTATTCAGCGTGAATCAGGTTTTCACCCAACTACGTGCGGGTTTGGGCGCACTCACTGAGCCAGGATAACCAGAGGCGATGAAAGAACAAAAGTTAAAAAAACAACAACAAAAAAAAGGGCACAGCTAGAAATATATTAAGTCTCTTCCATTGTTTCTCAACCTTGAGAACTCAAAAAGACGGGCGGACTTCAACTCCCAGAATTCCCCTGCCAGCATGGGGTTGTGCGTTTCGCCCCTGCTGAGATGGGAAAACTCCAATTAAAGAGAAGGAAACATCTAGTTCTGTGATGGCGAGCCTATGGCACACGCGTGCCAAAGGTGGCATGCAGAGGCCTCTCTGCGGGCATGTGAGCGGTTGCCCCAAGCTCAGTTCCACCGTGTATGTGCGCGCGCCTCCCGCTGGCCAGCTGATTTTGGGGTCTCTGCTGCGCATGCACAGGGCGCATGGGGAGATGCGTGCGCATTGCATTATGGGTTATAAGTGCAGGGAGGCCTACTAGGCCCAAAATTTTGTTGTTATAGAAACGGCTTGAAACCTTTAGCAATATAAAGCCAAAGGTTGAGGCTGTAACTTATTTTATTGCATGAAAAAAAGTTGGAAGTGTGTGTGGTGTGGTGTGGTGTGGTGTGTGGTATTGTATTGTATTGTATTGTATTGTATTGTATTGTATTGTATTTATTTTTAAAATTTTTATACCGCCCCCTCTCCCGAAGGACTCGGGGCGGTGAACAGCCAAAATTAAAAAACATACAATATAAACATTAAAATACTTTAAAACATAATTAAATCTATATTGGCTTCCCCCAATTTAAAACCCCTTACCCATAAAATTAAACCAATTAAAAATTTTTAAGTCAGCCTGGCTTGCTGAAATAAAAAAGTCTTCAGAGCCCGGCGGAAGGTCCGGGATCAGTCGTATCCCTGGGGGTAGCCCATTCCAGAGGGCGGGTGCCCCCACAGAGAAGGCCCTCCCCCTGGGGGTCGCCAGCCAACATTGCCTGACAGACGGCACCCTGAGGTGTCCCTCTCTGTGGGAGCGTATTGGCCGGTGGGAGGTTATCGGTGGCAGAAGGTGGTCTCGAAAATAACCGGGCCCTAAGCCATGGAGCGCTTTGAAGAGATGAGAACCAACACCTTGAAGCGCACCCGGAAGACCACTGGAAGCCAATGCAGCTCGCGCAGGAGGTGTCATGTGGGAGCGCCATGTCGCCCCCGTAAGTACCCGCGCGGCTGCATTCTGCACCAGTTGGAGCCTCCGGGTGCTCCTCAAGGGGAGCCCCATGTAGAGAGCGTTGCAGTAGTATTGTATTGTATTGTATTGTATTGTATTGTATTGTATTGTATTGTATTGTATTGTATTGTATTATTGTATTGTATTATTATATTATATTATATTATATTATATTATATTATATTATATTATATTATATTATATTATATTATATTATATTATATTATATTATATTATTTTTATTTATTAGATTTATGTGCTGCCCATCTCATTTACCGATTTTTCCTCTTTCTGCAGTTTTTTCCTTCTTTTTTTAACTTTCTTCTTTAACTTTCTCTATTTTTGCTCCTATTCGTATTTCTCTATTTTTGTTTCAACTTGAATACAATAGTTTAAAAAAAAGAGAAAACTTAAGCTTTACAAACCCAGGCTAAATTCACTCAAAACCTTCCGTATTTCTCTCCCTTCCTTTTGGCAGACAAACCCGTGTTCGCACCACCCACAACACAATTTTTTTTTAAAAAAACTTTCAGGCAGATAAAAATCCCTTGGGGGTGAGTTTCAATCTAGCAAATGTTACACCCTTTTTAAATTGCCTTTTGTGGGTTTGAACGTGACAATCATCTAAAAAAAAAAAAAAAAAAAAGCCTCCCGCAGCTCCAAACCCCAATTCTCAAGTTTCAGGTTTTCTCTGCAACTGCGACAGCCTCTTCTCCCCCACCCTCAATAAGACGGGGCCCTTTTTAAACATAAAAATAGTCCCTAGAAGATAAGGGAGAAGAAAGTACTTCCAAAATAATAAATACATTCTCTAAGCCAAGGAGGTGAAGAATCAGGGTTAAATGCTCCCGGTTTGGACCGGATCGCCCGATCCGGTAGCGATGGAGGCAGGTGGTTTCGGTAGCAAAAATCCCATGCCCAGCTGAGCCACACAATCATCAGAGGCTTTTTTTTTTTACTTTTAAAAGCATTTTTTCTACAACCTCTTCTGTGGAAAAAATGCTTTTAAAAGAAAAAAAAAAAAAAAAAAAGCCTCTGATGATCGCGCGGCTCAGCTGGGATCGTCAAAGGCTTTTAAAAGAAAAAAAAGGGGTTTTTTTTCTTTTAAATGCCTCTGACAATCCCAGCTGAGTTGCCTGATCGTCAGAAGCTTTTTTTTCTTTTAAATGCCTCTGATGATCCCAGCTGAGTTGCCTGATCGTCAGAGGCTTTTTTTCTTTTAAATGCCTCTGACGATCCCAGCTGAGTTGCCTGATCGGCAGAGGCATTTAAAAGAAAAAAAGCCTCTGCTGATCAGGCAACTCAGCTGGGATCGTCAGAGCCCTTTGAAAGCTTTTTTTACAACCTTTTCGCCGAAGAAAAAATGGTTTTAAAAGTAAAAAAAAAAAACAAAGTTGGCCACGCCTACCCTGTCACATTACTCACCTCCCACCAAGCACGCCCACAGAACCGGTAGTAACAAATTTTAGATTTCACCACTGTGCAGAATTGGTTAAATTTCTGTACGGAGCATGGAGGGGGCTGGCTATAAAGACCCCCCCAAATTCTTCTGAAATTCCTTAAAGATTTTACTTTGCTCATGGCGGTGAGGGCTGGATCACAAGCGCCGTCCAAATCCTGTACCAGAAGCTGGATGCTGCTGGAAATCACTCTGCAAGAGACAAAGAAAAAGGCATCGATTTTAGGTTTTAGTTCCAGAGCAACAATGACCTGGTAAACGATACCTTCGTTAAGGTACCACAAATTCAGACAAACAATCAAAGACAACAACCTAATCAAGGAATTATGTATGCCAACAGATCAGGAAGTATTTCAAAGAATCTACACATGCGCAGAAATGGATAAATTAACTCTGAAATTAAAAGACAAGGAAGACTCAAAATATTTTATAGTATGGAATAGATGGTATAAGTGGATACCACTTCGGGAGTAGGGCAGTATACAAATTTAATTAAATAAATAAATAAATAAACCAAAGGAAAAAAGGGTAAAGATAAGAATTAGGGGAAATGCAAGTAATAATAATAATAAAAAAAAAAAAAACACCGTCAGATAGATAGAATAGGTAAATAAGTCACTGTTTGTATATTTGTATATATGTGTTTATATAATCACATGTATTTAGTATGTTAGTGTAACTGTGGATTGAAAATGTAAATTTTATGAGTGAGAAAATCTGTATATTTTCTCTTTTTTTTCTTGTTAATATTTTTAAATTCAATAAAGCTTGTTTTTCCATTAAAAAAAAAAAGAAATTATCAAGGAGGAAAACACGCACCCACAAACAATGACAGGACAAGCCACTACCAGAAGTATATGAACAGAGAGGAAATCCTGCACCCGTCTAGCACTGATGATGTTACCTACTTGGGTCATGAAATGTCTATAAGAAAACAAAGAAGCTCGGAGAGCACCTAGGGCCTACAGTCCTTCTCCTCTTTCTCTTCTTCCTCCCTTGTGGGTGACTGTGAGTCCTAGTCCTGCCTTCGTCATGAAAGCCAGCTGGGAGACTTCGGGCTAATCACCAGGAGATGGTGAGTTCTAGTACCACCTCAGGCATGAAAGTCAGTTGGGAGATTCTGGCCCGATCACCAGGAGACTGTGAGTTCTAGTACCATCTCAGGCATGAAAGCCAGTTGGGAGAATTTGAGCCAATCACCAGGAGACGGTGAGTTCTAGTTCAGCTTTAGGCATGAAAGCCAGCTGGGTGACTTTGAGCCAGTCACCAGGAGACGGTGAGTTCTAGTTCAGCTTTAGGCATGAAAGCCAGCTAGGAGACTTTGGCCCGATCACCAGGAGATGGTGAGTTCTAGTACCACCTCAGGCATGAAAGTCAATTGGGAGACTATGGGCCAATCACCAGGAGACTGTGAATTCTAGTTCAGCTTGAGGCATGAAAGCCAGCTGGGTGACTTTGGGCCAATCACCAGGAGACTGTGAGTTCTAGTACCATCTCAGGCATGAAAACCAGTTGGGAGAGTTTGAGCCAACTCATCAGGAGACGGTGAGTTCTAGTACAGCTTTAGGCACGAAAGCCAGCTGGCTGACTTCGGGCCAGTCAGTCACTTTCTCTCAGCTCAACCCACCTCACAAGATTGTTGTTGGGGAAAACAGGAGGAGGAAGGAGTATTAAAGTGTGTTCGGCACCTTTTTATAAATAACTGTAAGGGATAGGAATCAAAGGAATAAATTAAATTAATTGTCCTGCCGCTGGGGACTTACGTGCTGAAGGTATCCATCTCTCCCATCAGGGTGATTCTTTCAACCAAGCTATCGTCCACTTTCTCCTTGAGCTTTTCTTCAAGCTGGAGGAACAGAGAAGGAATTATTCCAGAACGCCAGGCCCTAAACACTGATGATGTTACCTAGTTGGGTTATGAAACGTCTACAAGAAAACAGGCAAGCTCAGAGAGCCACAAGGATTTCACAGTCCTCCTCCTCCTCCTCTCAACAAACCCCCCCTCTCTTCTAGCACTGACGATGTTACCTAGTTGGGTGAACCACAAGGTCATTAAGTGAATCTGGCTTCCCCCGTTGACTTTGGTTTGTCGGAATCCAGCTGGCGAGGTCGAAAGAAGCGATCACATGACCCTGGGATGCTGCAACCACTATTGGCTGCCAATCACCTGATTCACGATCATGTGACAGCAGAGACACTACAATAAGTGTGAGGATTGGTCATAAGTCATTTTTTTCAGCACTGTTGGAATTTTGAACGGCTGTTAAAACGAATGGCCGTAACTTGAGGACTACCTGTATCGCTAGCCAGAAAATAGCAGAAAGGCAAATACGGTCCTCGACTTAACAACCGTTCGTTTAGTGACCGTTCAAAGTTACAACGGCGCTGGAAAAAGTGACTTAGGATCGTTTTTCAGTTATGACCGTTGTAGCTTCCCCATGGTCATGTGATCAAAATTCAGATGCTTGGCAACTGGCATGTACTTATGACGGTTTTGCGACTGTGAACCCCTTTTGCGACCTTCTGACAAGCAAAGTCAATGGGAGACCCACTGATTCATTTAACAACTTGGTTACTAACTTATCAACTGCAGTGATTCACCTTCCAACGGTGGCAAGACAGGTCATAAAATGAGGCAAAACGCGCTTAACAGATACCTCACTTAACAACAGAAATTGTGGGCTCAATTGTGGTCGTATGTCGAGGACTACCTGTATGGGTGTCCTTGCAGATTACTACTATAAAACTATGTCAAAAAGACAAATAAAAAACTGGGAATAACCACCCCCTCCTGATCCTCAATTCGTATTAAAATTCCTTCCCCCAAATTTGCAACTGTCCTCCTTTGGCTGTTAAGCATCCTGACTGAAGGTCAGACTTCTCAAGAGCCACGAGGGCTAGAAACTTATATAAATTATAAAAATAATGTTACGATATGTGTATTAAAAATTAATATGTATCAAACCATCAATTTATTTATTTCTTTGACCACTAGCTGTAACAAGATAAAAACCTGCCAAATGTTAATAATGTATATTAAAATGTACAAAAATGAGTAAAAACTTTGAAACAGTGTCGGAAATGTTGTAAAACATTAGGAATCAATGATAAAATATTCTGTTTAGCAGAAGCCTTGTTAATTTCCCCAACACTGTCTCCTTGTCTAATTTACATATACTTACTTGAATATTCATATTATTTTTACTATATTATATATAGAATTTTAACTATTAATTATCAAGGATATATTTTTTTCACTTTTTAAGCACGTTATGCATTTTTTTCTTTCAGGAACGTATGTATTTCCATTCCACTTATTTTTCTCTTTTGTTTCTTTCCGTTTTCTGTTATTATCTAAAAGCAATTTTAAAAAAAAGTGCTTGAAACTCAATGGTTTCCTTTTGCAGATGAGATGGTATTTCAGCACTCTTTTTGACTTTAGGAAGTGAGGCCTGGAACAAGACTGGATAACAATAGCAATAGCACTGAGACTTACCATATTTTTCAGAGTATAAGACGCTCCGAAGTATAAGATGCACCTAGCTTTTGGGGAGGAAAACAAGGGGAAGAAAATCTGCCTCTGCCTCCCAGCAATTTGCCTTCTTGCAGCAAACAGCTAACAGCCTGGTCAGCTTCAGCACAGCCTGATTTAGAACAAGCAGCTGATTGGCGGTTGGATCGGCCTCCCAGAATTCTGCCTATCAGCTGTTCCAGGCTGTGGGGATTGCCACCGCCCATCACCCCCATCGCTGCTGCTGCCTATCCCCGCTGCTTGGAACGGGCGAAAAACAGGACGCGCAGAGGCCGAAAATGGGGTGCGCGGAGGCGGCAGCAGCGATGGGCAGCGACGGCAGCAGCAATCCCTGCAACCTGGAACAGCTGATTCCGGGAGGCCGATCCAACTGACAATCAGCTGCTTGTGCTAAATCAGGCTGTGCTGAAGTTGAGCAGATCATTTGCTGTTTGCTGCAAGGAGGTAAATTGCTGGGAGGCAGAGGCCAAAGGTTGTGGGCCGGCGGGTGGGCGGGCTTCGGCAACATTCACTGTATAAGACGCACAGACATTTCCACCCACTTTAGGGGGGGGAAACGCATCTTATACATCGAAAAATATGGTATATACTGCTTCACAGTGCTTTACAGCCTTCTCTAAGCAGTTTACAGAGTCAGCCTATTGCCCCCAACAATTTAGGTCCTCATTTTACCCACCTCGGAAGGATGGAAGGCTGAGTCAACCTTGAGCCTGGTGGGATTTGAACTGCCAAATTGCAGGCAGCCGGCAGTCAGCAGAAGTAGCCTGCAGTACTAACCACTGCGCCACCAAAGCTCTTATACAAAGCTGTGATACCAGCTTCAAAGGTGGGATGGTATCCCCGTTTTCCCGCCAATTTGCATGTCGCGAAGCCTCAGAGATCTGCTCGGAGGACAGCTGAGGTCCCCTTACCTGCTGGGTGGTCGCCAAACAATATTCGGCCGTGCTCAGAATGCTACAGATCAGGCAAAGCTCCTCTAAGGTGAATTTGGCCACCTCCGAACCGTCCTTCTCTTTTAGCAAGCTGGTAATAGTCAGGCCGCCGCCGCTGGTGTTCGTGGTCCTGTTGTGGTCGCAAACGAGAATAATGATTTATCCAACTTCCATGCCGCTGTCAACCCTGAAGCTGACCTGACCGAAGCCATTTTGGTCCGCTTCAGTGCTGCCACACTGAGGGATAGGGAAGGGGGCTTTGAGATAGAAGGATTTTTGTAGCCAAAACAAAATATTTTCTCTTGAGAACCAAGGACATTCTCACACCTGGTCGAAAGAAGGCGGAGTGATGCCACCCGGTTGACGGACAGCACGGTGATTGGACCATGCGACTGATTGTTTTGAGAAAGTGGAAAATCTTTTTTACTTTTAATATGGTGAAAACCGCGGGAGTTTTCAGAGTCGGTTTTTCACCAGATATGTGCCAATATGATATTTCCAATAAAAGTAACCTTTAAGGAATTCAATTGCCTCGGAGTCTTGCTTGCAATGGATGCATTACTTGGAACCTTGACAGCCACACGACTCCCGATCACTCTGGATGGGAGTCACAACATCAAAAACATCGTCCTCGAATTACGATCTTACGACGGTCGTATTCGCTTAACACTCTGTTGAACACCTAGTTCTCACAGTGCTGTCTAATGGCTATGTGTAGTTATCCAGGTAGTGTGGCTGAAGTGATATTATTTATCCTACTTGTTATCTTCTTTATTCCCCCTTTTATTGGTATTATTATTATTTTATTGTGTCGCTTTACGTGTACGCTGAGAGCTCCTACATCGGGAACAAATTCCTTGTGTGTCTAATTACATTTGGCCAAATAAAGTACAGGTAGTCCTCGGCTTACAACCACAACTGAGCCCAACATTTCTGTTGCTAAGTGAGAAATTTTGGAAATGAATTTTGCCCCATTTTACGACCTTTCTTGCCATGGTTGTTAAGAGAATCACAACAGTTGTTCAGTTAAGAACGTGGCTCTTAAATGAATCTGGCTTCTCCATTGACTTTGCTTGTTAGAGGGTCGCAAAAGGGGATCACCTGACCCCCCCCTCCCCGGGACACTGTGACCGTCATAAATATGAACCAGTCAAGCATCCGAATGTAAATTTGATGGGGATGGGGATGCTACAACAGTCGTAAGTATGAAAAATAGGTCTTAAGTCACCCTTTTCAGTGCTGTTGTAATTTGAAAAGTCACTAAATGAACTGTTGTAAGTCAAGGACTACTTGTATTCAATTCAATTCAATTCAAAACTCACTTGGGTAAATTTCCGGAGAGGATCTTCAAGGCGTATTCCCGCAGATATTTCTGGAATATGGTAGTTAAGGCGATCATGGGCTCCCCGGTGCTGAGCTGCGAGCATTGGACCATGCACTTCTTGTAATAGACAAAGAGGTCGGCACAGCTGGGCAGAACGGCCCCGCCCTCATCCATGTTCGGCTTGGGGGGTCCCTGGGCTTTGAAGTCCCCCACGAAGCGGTCAATGAGCTCTCCGAGGTTTCTGATGACCCACAAAAGCAGAAACACAATTTGTTTAAGAAATATACAATATGTCAATTCGCAAAGCATCCCTGGCCTGCTCTCGAGTTGCCATAGGCAAGGGGGATGGGAAAACAGCGAAGCAGCACATTCCAGACATATCTCTCTCAAGGCTGTCTCCCAGGGTTACCCACAGCGGCCGGAGGGGAGTGATCTCTACAACCAGCAAAATTGCTCCGTTGGCGAATGTGACTGATGACACACCCTGGGGGGAAGGAGGGAAATAGGGTCAAGATTGGGTCGTAAATTACATGGGGTCAGAGCTGGCTGCACTTGGAACGTGTGGACATGAAGCTCCTAATGGATGACTGGATTTCTTTTGAAGCACAGCTGGAGGCTCATGATTTAATGAGGGCATCCATCGGAACTGACGCAATATATGTTTAGGAAAAAAACCCCACCCCTATCCCATTTACCTATTAGTCTCTTTTTATCCTTGTTATTTTTGTTAACTTTTAATGTTTGACTGCCCAATGTTTTTAATGTTCTGATTGTTTTATATTGTGCTTCTATAATGTTGTACGCTACCCAAAGTGACTTGACAGTGACATGGGCAGCTTATAAATTTAATAGATGATCGATAGATGATTCATATATAAGACACAGATAGATGATATGTAATATTATGTCAATTGCATCCTTAACTCTTAATTATATGTTATAGTTCAGTTATAAGTAATCAGTAACAACAACAGAGTTGGAAGGGGCCTTAGAGATCATTTAGTCCAACCCCGTACTCAAGCAGGAAACCCTGTACCATTTCAGACAAACGGTTGTCCAATCTATTCTTAAAAACTCCAGTGGTGGAACGCCCAAACCTTCTGGAGGGAAGTCTGTCGCTAAGCGAGACATTTGTTAAAGTGAGCTTTGCCCCATTTTACGACCTATCTTGCCACCGCTGTTAAGCGAACCAGTGCAGTTGTTCGTTTACTAACACAGTTGTAAAGTGAATCCGGCTCGTTGGGAAGGTCGCAAAAGGGGATCATATGACCCTGGGACACTGCAACGGTCATAACTATGAGCCAGTTGCCGAGGGTCTGAATTTTGATCACATGACCAGGGGGATGGATGCTGCAATGGTCGTTAAGTGTGAAAGTGGTCATGAGTCACTTTCTTTCAGTGCTGCTGTAACTTTGAACGGTCCCTAAATGAACTGTTGTAAGTAGAGGACTACCTGAAGTATTTTATCACTACTTCTTGAACTCTAGGTCTAGGTTTATTTTTTTTCTTTTGCAAGTGAGCCATGCTTTCCGATCCCGCTCTCTGTGTCTGTCCGTCCCCCCACCTGCTTGTCACTCACCTGTCCTGAGATTCAATGTAGACATACAGATGGGGTTCAAAGCACTTAGAAACAATTCCATGGAACGGATTATTTGGAATTTTGGGCTTTTGTGGCTAAGGAAAATAAAAGAGAGAGAGAGATTATAAAACCCAGTACAGAGTCTCAAACGGGATGTGGTGGCTCAGTGGCTAAGACGCTGAGCTTGTCGATCGAAAGGTCGGCAGTTCGGCGGTTCGAATCCCTAGCGCTGCGTAATGGAGTGAGCTCCCGTTCCTTGTCCCAGCTTCTGCCAACCTAGCAGTTCGAAAGCACGTAAAAAATGCAAGTAGAAAAATAGGGGCCACCTTTGGTGGGAAGGGAACAGCGTTCCGTGCGCCTTTGGCGTTGAGTCGTGCCGGCCACATGACCACGGAGGGGTCTTCGGACAGCGCTGGCTCTTCAGCTTTGAAATGGAGATGAGCACCGCCCCCCAGAGTTGGGAACGACTAGAACATATGTGCGAGGGGAACCTTTACCTTTACAAAGTCCCAAGGAAAAGAATGCCACTACAGGTAGTCCTCGACTTACAACAGCTTATTTAGTGACCATTCGAAGTTACTAAAAAGGGGAGTTATGACCGTTTTCCACACTTACAACCGTTGCAGCATCCCCTATGGTCACACGATCAAAATACAGATATTTGACAACTGGTTCATATTTATGACAGTTGCAGAGTTCCCCTTTTGCAACCTTCTGACAAGCAAAGCTGATGGGGGAAGCCAGATTCATTTAATAACTGTGGCCAGAAAGGTCGTAAAATGAGGCAAAACTCACTGAACAGATTTTTCACTTAGCAACATAAATTCTGGGGTCCATTGTGGTCGTAAGTCGAGGCTTACCTGTATCTCGCTTTTTATCAGTTCCCTCCTGGGCTAATCATTTATATAAAACTAGCTACACTTATTCTGTAATTTCATAAAGAGTTAGGGTCTGGCTAAGAGTTAGTGCCTACTGTTTTTGAGCAACTCAGTGCATTTTAATGAAATACTAAAGAATTTTGTTCTTTACGTGTGCTTGATTGTGGGGGGGGGGGCGACCCAATAAAACCAGCATTAAACACTATTGAATAGTTCTAAAGGAATTTTATTTTCTTTCTCTCCTACGTTTTGGCTTTGATATTGTATTTGCAGTTCCTAATGGATTTTCTCCTACAAATGAGTTTTTTTGCAGTCTCTCATTTCTTTCTTTTTTTTTTTATAGTTTATACTTTTTTCTGGGTCAAGTTATTTACACATAATAGTATTTATCCATTTTTCTTTTATATACATGAGTGCTTAGTAAACAATATATTATCTGGATGCATTTACTTATACTGTGTTTCCCCAAAAATAAGACCCTGTCTTATATTTTTTTGAACCCGGAAATAAGCGTTTGGCCTTATTTTCAGGGAGGTCTTATTATTCTGGGGTGCGTGGACCAAGATGGGGCTCCTCTTGTTGTCTTACCTGATTTCCAGCTCTGTGTTTAAATATTTTTGGGGAGGGCTTATTTTTTGGGAGGGGGAGGCTTATTTTAGCGCATGCACTCAAAAGCCTGATTGGGCTTATTATCAGGGGATGTCTTATTTTTGGGGAAACAGGGTACATAATCATAATTTTCAATTTCTAATTTCTACTTCTATTGTCTAACCATTGATTAAACAAATCCCATGTTAAAAAGTATTCTGTATCTTCTTTATCCTTAATGTCAACCTATCCATTTCTGCACATTCTAGTATTATACTCTCTTCTGCAGGTATTTCCTCATTTTTCCAGTGCTGTGCAAATACAATTCTTGCTGCTGTTAAGACATGCAATATTAACATGCAGTCTTAATGGGTGTGTAATGATCACACGACCATGGAGATGCTGTGAGGGTCTTAAATGCGAGGACCGGTGGTCGCTTTTTTCAGCACCGTTTTAACTTCGAATGGTCGCTAAACGAATGGATATAAATCGAGGACCATATAAGCACTGAAGGTAGTTATAACTAGCCGCTAAACAAATGGTTATAAGTCGAGGGCTAACTGAAGATAATATTCAAGATGTTTATAACTGGTCGCTTAAAAAAACGGTTATAAACTGAGGACTTACCTGAAGAAAACATCGAAGGTGCTTACAAGTAAGGTAAGTGTCAGCGTTGCAACACTGACATAGAGAGAGCAGAGGAGAGCGAAAGATAAACTCTGAAACTGCAAAATCCCTTTGAAGCTTGGTTGTCGTGGAAATCAGGGGAGGGGGCACATTCTTGAGAAATGACGAGGAAGAGAAGTCTGAAGAATGACTTGGAAGACAGCCAATGAGAAGCAGAGAGTTGGGGATCGGAAAGGGAGGGATTGGGAGGCAAAAGGTCAGTCTTGTCCGTGCAGAGTCATGATCCGGTGGCTGAGCTCAATTAAAGAAAGATTTCCTTAAAGATTGGCAGTTTGGAAATTCATTTAATTTTGAGATAGCACCGCAGTCTGACAGTAAGGACCTTCTTTTTTAAAGCCCTTTTTTAGGATAAAAAATGCCCTCCCCCCCCCCCCAAAAGAGGGTGAAAATTTGGCTGCGTCTTAAACATCTAATGTAGCCCCGCCCACCCGCCCACCCGCCAGCCCCCACCCATCAGCTGTTTTCGGCCTCCACGCGTGGCGTTTTTGGCCTCTGCACGCTGTTTTAGACCTGTTCCAGGCTGCAGGGATCGTCACAGCACATTGCCCCCTCTGTGCCTCGAGCATTTGGCCTCTGAACACTCCATTTTAGACCTGTTCCAGGCTGCGTTTTTGGCCTCCGCACGTCACGTTTTCAGACGGTTCCAGGCAGCGGGGATCCCTGCCACTGCCGACCCCCGCCACCTGGAACCACCCAAAAACATGACACATGGAGGCCAAAAACGGGACGTGTGGAGGCCAAAAATGTGAGGCACAGAGGCGTCGATGGTCTGTGGCAATCCCTGCAGCCTGGAACAGCTGATTGGGGATATTCCAATCAGCTGCTGGTGCTAAATCAGGCTGTGATAATGTACTGAAGCTGACCAGGCTGTTTGCTATTTGCTGCAAGGACGCTAGCCAGATGAAATACCGATGGATGCTGGTAGGCAGAGGCAGAATTTTTTTTTTCTCGTTTTCCTCCCCAAAAACTAAGGTGCGTCTTATACTCTGAAAAATACGGTATATCCTGCACTAGCTAAGAAAATTGCAATTAAAAAAAAAAAGACTACAGCCCGAAAGGGGAAGGAGAGAGCTGTAGCACCCTCCACCGAAGGGTCTCCAGCCCAGCTGGGAACAATGGAGATTGTAGTCCAAATGCATATCAATGTAAGGAAGAGAGAAGCGAAAAGGCCCCCATGTTTGTGGGGGAAGAGACGTGAAATCTCGAAAACAAAGACATTTACCTTGTCAATGTCGATCTTTTCTGATGGACTTTCATCCTCATCCATCACAGATTCTTCCTCGAGAAAAGGGTTGGTGGAGACTGGGGGAGGATCCGGCTTTTTCTGTCGGGAGAAAGATGGGAAGTTTGAGGGAATCACTTAAACATGAGCCAGCCAGGTGCGGCGGCAGCCAAAAAATCTAATACAATCCTTGGTTGTGTAAACAGAGGCACAGAATCAAAATCGCACAAAATATTAGTACCAATTTATAAAATCTTAGTAAGGCTACACCTGGATTGCATCCAGTTTCGGTCCCCACATTACAAAAAAAGATGTTGAGACTCTAGAAAGAGTGCAGAAAAGAGCAACTAAGTTGATTAAAGGGCTGGAGACTAAAACATATGAAGAACGGTTGCAGGAACTGGGTATGGCTAGTCTGCAGAAAAGAAGGACTAGGGGGGTACATAATAGCAGTATTCCAGTACTTAAGGGGCTGCCACAAAGAAGTGGGGGTCAACCTATTCTCCAAAGCACCCGAGGGCAGGACAAGAAACAATGGATGGAAACCAATCAAGGAGAGATGCAACCTGGAATTAAGGTGGAACTTCCTAACAGTGAGGATGTCAACTTGCAAAGCTTTCAAGTTGCCATAAGCAGGAGGGAGGGAGAACTGATAGAGCTGATTGATTTCCCTAACTGAAGCTGCATTCCGTAGATGCTTTTTTACCGCAATCAGTCGGAGGGTGTTGGGTTTCACAGCCAGCCAAAGTGATGAATTGGAGAATGTGATTTATGACATGGCCGGGGAGGAGGGGAGAGACAGGGTCAGAGGGGAACGTAAATCTACGTAGGATCAGTCCTAACTGCATCCGAGTATTGCCGGAATGTTGCTCCTAATAAATGAATATATTTCCTTTGAAGTTTGGATCATGGCTCATGAATTAATTAGGGCATCTTTCGGAAACTTGACAGAGGACAGTTAACCAGTGGAACCCAGGGGTGGGTTCTAATTTTTTTTACTACCGGTTCTGCGGGCGTGGCTTTTTTTGTGGGCGTGGCTTGATGGTCATGTGACAACTATTTAGGATTTAGCAGAGGTACTGGTCTACCAGGCTTTTCACTGCTTGCAGAGCTGTACCGATCTATCCATTTATTTTTTGCAGGCACTGATCTACTCATGTATTTTTGCAGGCACTGATCTATCATGTATTTTTGCAGGCACTGATCTACTCATGTAGTTTTGCAGGCACTGATCTACTCATGTGTATTTTTGCAGGCACTGATCTACTCATGTATTTTTGCAGGCACTGGTCTACCCATTTATTTTTGCAGGCACTGATCTACTCATGTATTTTTGCAGGCACTGATCTACTCATGTATTTTTGTAGGCACTGGTCTACTCATTTGTTTTCTTTTAACACTGATCAGCTGTAGGGTGGCCCTTTGAAGCCCCTGGGAAAGAGTTTAAACAGTTTTTTTCCCTCTAGCCATCAGCTGGGACTCAGGAGGCAGCAATAGATTTGGGGTAGGGCCAAATAAAAGGTAAGAATAATGCGTGGGGCGTGGGGGGGGAGCAGAACTGATTCGGTGACATCATATTGTCACCGCTACCGGCTCGGGAGAACCGGGCCGAACCAGGAGGAACCCACCACTGGTGGAACCGCTTGCCACCAGAAGTTGTGGGTGCTTCATCCCTGGAGGTTTTTAAGAAGAGATTGGACAACTACTTGTCTGAAATTTTATAGTGTCTCCTGTGAGTAGGGGGTTGGACTAGAAGACCTCTAAGGTTCCCTCCAGGTCTATTCTGTTTCTGGTTCCTCTTGGATAAGAAGCACAGGTAATCCCCAGTTTAAGAACAAGTTCAGTTCCCAAAGTCTGTCCTTAACTCGAATTTGTGCATAAAGTAGCCCAGGATTATTGCATCCACGTACAACTTACAAACATTCGTTTAGTGACTGCTCAAAGTTACTACGGCACTGAAAAAAGGGAGTTATGACCGTTTTTACCCCCATTGCCGCACCCCCATGATCATGTGATCAAAATTCGGACACTTGGCAACTGGCATGTACTTATGACGGTTGCAGAGTCCCGTGATCATGTGATCCCGTTTTGCGACCTTCCGACGAGCAAAGTCAATGAGGAAGTCAGATTCACTTAACAACCATGTTACCAACTTAACTGCAGCGATTCAC